>OX392508.1:6750000-7950000 GCA_947623375.1 Apotomis capreana | reverse complement strand
GCTCCGACAGGTTGCCGTCGTCCACTGTCATCTGTATTAGGCGACTCACCCATGGCGGTCCAGGCCAGCCCCATGACGACGCCGGGCGGCGTGACGTCGTACATGCGGTCGTGCTTGAACGTCGGCTTGCCCACCAGCTCCGACAGGTTGCCGTCGTCCACTGTCATCTGTATTAGGCGACTCACCCATGGCGGTCCAGGCCAGCCCCATGACGACGCCGGGCGGCGTGACGTCGTACATGCGGTCGTGCTTGAACGTCGGCTTGCCCACCAGCTCCGACAGGTTGCCGTCGTCCACTGTCATCTGCTCTGCTTCTTGCTTCACTATCTTGTACGCGACTTTACGGGATATCTGTGGAATAACATAATACAAATTGAGAGGCCATCTTCCTTTAAAAATTTTTTTTTTCATTTTATGACAAATATATTGATAATTTCAACCATTTTTTTCGAGTTCTAAATAGTAACATAGCTATTTCATGCTTTCATTGTGTGCAGTCGAAAATACCAGTTTTCTGCGTATATTTTGTCTATTCGAGTAGTTTTTTAACCAAAAATTGAATGAAAAATTTAAACTAGTTCTAAGTAGTAACCTTGATAATATATTAAGAAATAAGTTTGATCATAGAGAACAATGTCTAAAACAATCAGCATTTTTCAACGGCAAAGGAGCCTTATACCAAAACACAAATACAAGGTCGTGGTAAGCGACATCGTGAGTTTCCAAACTGTATTTTAATTTTAAAACATGGAGATAAAGTTGATTTTTGATATATTTACTCCCACAACGTCGCATCGTGGCACGATGTTTCGTAGTAAGGCCTATCAAGTGTCGGTGCGGCCCAGGGATAGTGGCGCTACAAACAGCTTTCATATGGCAATAATGTGCATACGCCATATAGTTATTTGCATTATTAAACGTCAATAACGATTTTTCATTAACCAAATTCAAAACATTGTTTACCGGAATTACGAATTTACGTTAGTATATATATTCTTTGCCGGAATGCTGCTCAATCTTTCGTTCTTCTTGCGAAATAAAAACTGAATCCTTTTGAAAATAACTTTACTTTTATCACTGATAGCTTTGGCTTTATTATGCAAACATTACTTGAAATTTGCGGAATATTTAGTCCTGTTTCCTCTTTGTTTACATCAGTGACTTCCTCTGACTTTCGACGTCCGTTACCAAAAATTTTTCGTTGCCATTAAAATAAATTAGAACCACTAAAAATCCGCAATAAGGCGTGGGTTGGATAACCCCCTGCTGGGCCATACGACGATGCGATACGTGTCAAGTTATTATGTTTTGGCCTTCCTTTTTCAAAGAAGACATTTTATCTTTGCGTGAGAAAATCAAGTGATGATGTTGTGTATAGAGTGTCGTGATCGGACACTACGTACTATGGGCTGCAGAATTGCATGGCCCATTTATGAATGAATTCATTCATAAATGGGCCATGCAATTCTGCAGCTCATACCATGTATTCACTCCACACAATTTTAATCATATGACGGCCTGATAGAGACTACACTTGGATGAGAATCTGACTAAATTATCAGGCAGCCACTCTACCTATATGTTTCTGCAGAATCCTGACGCCGCTTTGGCCAGCGAGCGGTTCAAAATTAAGGATGAAGACGTGATAGGTACTAAGGCTAACTTCAGCTCCACCAATAGCCTAGTCACCTTCTCTATATTATGTTTCTGCAGGATCCTGACGCCACTTTGACTGGTGAGCGGTGAGATTGGGGATAAAGACCTGATACTATGGCTAACTTCAACCCTGCCTATTGGCTATTGCCTAGTCACCTTCTCGATGTGTTTCTGCAGGTTCCTGACGCCGCTCTCGCGGCAGTAGGAGCGGATCAGCGAGGTGAGCGCCTCGGGAGTCAGGTTGAGCTGTTCCTCGGTGAGGCCGCAGTTCTTGCGCGCCGTCGGGACTAGATACTGCTGCGCTATCGCCAGCTTCTCCTCTGCTACGTAACCTGAAACATTACCGTTTATTATTGCCACTATTTACGTGCAGCTTTAAATGATTTATGTAACTTTAGACCGTATTATGGATTTCATGGCAAAGAAATTTCATTTAAAGCCATTTTAACTCCTGGCAAATGCCCTAGAGTTGAAAATCCGCTGCAGGAAATCCTTATCTACGCAGCTAGTTTCTCTTTTAAGACGGATGATAATGAGCTACAAGACCAATACAATAGACAGAATGGCATTGTGTGCTTTAAGTGGATCGCACACAAGTAAAACCTATCAACTATAGTAAGAGATGTAGTAGTAAGGTAGTAGACACGGACCACTTAGCCTATAGACGTAAATTGTATGGAGAATATATAACGTATTTTCAATTTTTTCATATTTAATTTACTTAACACTTTTACTTGGTTTCTAGTTTTCACGCTTAGTTGCGTTAACCATTGTTTTTGATTCCGGTTTTGATAAAAAGGCTCTGGGAGCTAAAAAATTCACAAGGCGCATTAACTGAAGTAACATTTATTTAGATTTTTTAACCGAGTTCAAAAATGGAGGTTCTCAGTATGACCTGTAAGTGGAGAACCGTTTGGGACACCATTCGGTGCCTCTCCTGATCGGTATTGGCATCGTAAAAACCCGGCCAAAACAATACAATCACGAGACAAAAACAAGGCTCGACCAGATGTTTGCATGGTTGCCTGTTAATTTTTTACCGCGTGTAAACCAATTAACCGCGTTATATCGTTCCTTCTGTCTTTCTTTCGAATATCTAGTTACTAAGTAGATAGCCTAGTGTTGCTGCGTCTATATTAGTCGGCCTATCTGTGAGTGTTGATCAAGTGTGTACGATTACGAGTCTGCAGCACCCCTCCGCCGCGCCGGCCACGCCACAGCAGCTTAATTTGGTGAGACCGTTCTATTTTCTAATGCGAATTGCAATAATATTATACTCCTTGTCTACGACCTGGCTATGCCGGCCCGCCACAAGAAAGGCTAGGCGAGCCCAAAGGATACGGTTTAAGAGTTTAAGCTAAAACCAGTACTAAGTTTAGATCGACATAGGGCAAAGCACGGCCCGTATAGTAACATTTTTTAACTAACGTCAATTATGCACCTTTTCTTGGAAATCAGGCCACACTTCATCAACCTCTACCTGTGCACCAGCGTAATATAGTACGACCCAGCCGTCTCACGGTATTCGTCAGAATAATTATATCTTTTATAAGTTGCGAATAAACGGCACCCGCAACAACATCGGCAGTTGTTGTAAAATATATACAATCACTGTCATTTAATACATTTTATTACTAGCAAACATTCAATAAAATATTAGTAGTAATTATATAAATAGGCCAGTAAGTTTAAAATTTAGGCTTTATTTAGTGTAATCGTTAGTATTAATGTAGTTTAAGGTTTTATTCATTGTAATTTTCATTACTTAAGTACCCGAGGTACTTTCCTTGATTTCAGTAGGTACTTGTACTACTTTCCCATAGAACTTATATTTGTAACCGTAATAAAATTGATATTAGGTTTAGTAGGTGATTGTGGACAGTTTGTAATTCAACTAGGGAAATAATACCCTAACCTAACCTATCCGTCAGTTTACAATTTCACTGGTTAGTTTACAAACGGATGGTATATAGTCAGTAATTATGACTCATAATTACTGTGCTTTATATCCTTTTATCTACGCACATATCATTAGTGCTCTAAAATGCGTTCAGAAACCGTAGGAAATGACCAGCATTACTACAACCAATTTTACTATGAGAACTTTCTTATCTGTGGCAGTAGGTAAAATCTGTACTGTAATTTTATAACAGTATCAATTTTTGTAAGGTTATGAG
The DNA here is from genome assembly GCA_947623375.1 of Apotomis capreana. Lineage (NCBI taxonomy): Eukaryota > Metazoa > Arthropoda > Insecta > Lepidoptera > Tortricidae > Apotomis > Apotomis capreana. The sequence goes on along the minus strand of OX392508.1, from coordinate 7,946,167 downwards.
TTTAAATTTGGAACAGCTGTCAAAACTAAAGTAGGTCTCTATTCTAGTATCCATAGATATTAATATTGTTATCGATACGAAACGTCAATTCAGTATGTTTTTTTATAAAAACCGCACGACATTTGATCTCGAGTGACATGAGAATATGGATACATTCGTTTGTATATGATTTAGAAAAAAAAAACATTCGTCTTGACGGAGGTTCGAATTGCCGCCATTATTGTTGTCATTTGTTTGTTGGTTCTTTGCTGTTACGAAAGTATAATTGTGATAAGTTTATTGTAATTCACATTTTAGTTGAAAATATTGTTTCAATGTAAATGTAAATTACAACTATTACAATAAATAATCTGTTTATGTATTTGTTCAGATTTATTTCTTACTGCATTAGTATATGTCGTTTTTAGATATTTTACAGGTAGCACTAGTGGTGCCGGTCATTTCCTTATGGCTTCTGAACCCATCTTAGAGTACTTATGATATGTGTGTAGATAAAGTAGTGTATACAACTGTACATAATTAGGCCTTAAAACACTCGTGTGATCCTATTATGAAACTCGCTGACGCTCGTTTCATAAAACCACACTCGTGTTTTAATGCCTCTCATTATGTATCAGTTGCATAAACCACTATTATGTTTTACGACCATAATCGACCGATTCCGGCGTGCTTTGATATAACCTGAAGTAGGTTCGAAAGTGTAATTAATCCCTTGTAATTTTGTTTAAGTAAGAAAGCTCTCTGTAAGGGACGAAGAGGTGAACGGCCAGCTAAATAACTAATTGTTTATATTTTTGTTTTAGTGTTTTTTTATTTGTATATTACACTATAATTATGCTCGCTACTTTATGTTATGTATACCAAAACTATACTAAAAGTCCTGCCTTAAATCAAATATTAACCAAGTGTAGTGTATGATACACATCTTTAATTTTTGCCGTAGGATTTAAATAGTATAGTTGGGTAACTTACAAATATATATTAACCGTTCAACAGTAATAATTTCGTCAGAGGCTACGTAATGAAGAAATGCAACATCTTGCAAGCAATAACTTCCTAGAACAAAGAGGTCCCTTTTTTCATAGCTCTTAAAGGCCAAGTCACTTTGCACCGAACACGTGCACACCACACCGCCAGCTACCAACAATTAGCCATTGTCAAAAAAAGGGACTAACATAAACATGAGTGCATCGCCGGCCCATCCATGACATTAAACTCGACTGTCTTCATTTATCACGATGGAAATTTTGCCGATTCCCAAGGGAGGCAATTGTCTGTACCTATAAGGGCGATAGCAAATCAGTTGAAAATCGTGTTGATCCCAATTTCAACCATCGATGGAGGTTCGACGATTGCTCGCTAATCACTTGTCCGACGAGAAAAATAACAGTCAAATCAAATTAGGGATAAATAATGGCAGTGTTTCCCGGTTACAATGCTCCTCCCTTCGCGAAACAAATTGATAACACTTTCAAGGTGGAATAAATATAATCTCAGCCGCCGTGATTTGCTCTACGGTAAATCTCTATGTGCATATGAATCATCAGCGACAACTACAATATAGGAAACCCCATATACTTACCTACGAATACCACAATGCCAAATCTTCGTGTCTTCTACGACTTCGCGGAGCTCCGTCCACTTCAACAGTCCTGACACTGAAGCATCATTGATTCAACATACTAGTGCTAACCAAACCACGACCGATGTAATGCGCAGCTACCGATTAATTGACGCACAACCTAAAATAAACTAAAAACGCATGCTATCACGCTACCTCACAATAACAGCTATGGTAGAGAAATATCAAAAGGAAGTGAACCGTCATCTAACGGCCATAACCACGATGTGACAGGGTGAAGAAGAATGTGCCTAATAATAAGAAACCAATAATGGAGCGAATCCAACGAGAACTCAAACAGCATCAAATAAGACCCCGCCATACTACTTGATTTGGCTCGCGACCTCCTTCCTTCAATTATCACTAAAGAAACTTCAAGAAGTCACCTACAAAGACGTCCACACACACGCACTTTTATCTCAACCCCAACGCTAATCTGGATTATACCGTTGAAGGAAAGCACAAGCTAATTTTATTCACAAACGAAATCACCAGCCAGAACCAGAACAAAGAACGAGAACGAATTCCCAGAACATGGACCCAACACAGGCACTTGTAGTGTGGATGAAAAATCTAAAATAGATAGAAACAGACACGGAGTCAAAAACGGAGGATAATTACATACAAATAGCGACGGCTCAGCGACATCAACCAACAACTCTAGAACTTACCCTACGTGGTAACCGGAAACTTTGGCCGACAAGACGCAGTCCAATATCCTTCCCTGTATATATTTACACAAATATCTGTCTATTTCCTTTCTGGCTCGACAGGCTCGATGCTAGTATTCTGGTCGGATCTCTCCCATCGGTCCTCATCCTGACTGAAAAATAACCTACACTTAGGAGTGTAGTACCTGTAAACTTCTGGGTCCCCGATGCCTCGGATGGCACCGACTTCAAAAGGTGATTCAAATGTAATATGTACATGAACGGGTTATTTTTGGCTTTTCAGTTTTTTTTGAAGTCGGTTCTTTTTTAGGGTTCCGTACCCAAAGGGTAAAAACGGGACCCTATTACTGAGACTTCGCTGTCCGTCCGTCCGTCCGTCCGTCTGTCACCAGGCTGTATCTCAAGCACGGTGATAGCTAGACAGTTTAAATTTTCACAGATGATGTATTTCTATTGCCGCTATAACAACAAATACTAAAAATAAAATAAAATAAATATTTAAGGGGGGCTCCCATACAACAAACGGGTTGGTTGCGTTGACTTTGCACCTCATTTGTATGGGGCGCTATACATACCAGGTGCAAACTTAACTTAACCACTAAAGGATGAAAAGTGTTTGTACATAACCCTCGGTGCGCGAGTCCGACTCGCACTTGCCCAATTTTTTGTTATTCTATAAATTTATATTATAGTGTTCATAATTAAAACATACAGTAGGTAGCTATAGGTTTACAGCCTGATTGTAGATAGTGTAAGATAACTTTAATCCACAACCAAATCACAACAATTCAGTAATTAGTATTCGCCTGCATTACTGTAGTGTGCCTGCATTACTGCACTGTCGATAACAGTAATGATATCGATAATGGAATGAGATTGCAACCACCACCTCGCACGGTCACTGCCCCGCCCGCTCCGCGTGGACTAGTCCAGAAGATAAAAAATAGTGTAAACTAAACTAAGACTCTCATATAGAGTAAAATACTCTATTGTTGGAATATAATGTATGTTCGTTTTAAGGATCACCACAGAGGACCACAGTTGCTTGTAAGTAAATGTTTTTGTTTTTCAAAAACAACAATATATAACTGCATGCAACTGAAATTAACTCGCTAAACTGCTAAGACAGTTTGTTGGCGAGATCGCGCTCATCAACATTATTTTTAGGTATATGCACCTCTTTAGGTTAAGTTGAAATGAGACCCTAACGAGCGAGCGAGCCGCGCGGCAACGGCCGGGCCGGCGAATTTACAAAAGCTATACTATTTCAGTCACGACTCAGATTCTAATCGGGGAGCTTTTGTTTACGCATATTAGTCAACAAAATCTATACCGTTACGGTAAAAAGTAGGCCGGTTACCATACCACTCCATGTAAAAAATGTGTAGTCACAACAATTTGTAATGCATAAATTAGGCTTGATAACTTTATGCCGCCTAAACGTTATGCAAAAAAAATATCTGCGAAAGTACTATTCGTTTAGAAGACTGTTATGCTCATCAACATTATGCCAAATATAAGATTCGGTATTATAAAAATCTGCGAAATGATTTATGCCAAAGCATACTCTGCGTAAGATGTTTCTGCCAAACGTTACTTCTGCCAGGTATCATTAATTCATTATGCAAAACAAATATATTTCAAAAAAGTTTCTGCAAGACAATAGTGGACCATATGCACCTAAGACTACATATTTACCTTATAATTATATTAACAGGTTAACCTTACATGACAGTCACGGAATATAATACATTTGGAAACCCTGCCCTTAGGGCAGTTTTTTTCATTAGAGTACTCACCGGACATGTCGATGAGCTCCATCCTGTCGCGGAGCGGTTCCGGGATCTGTTCCACCACGTTGGCGGTGCAGATGAACAGCACCCGGGACAGGTCGATGGGCACGTCCAGGTAGTGGTCCAGGAAGTTGGCGTTCTGCTCGGGGTCGAGGAGCTCCAGGAGGGCCGAGGAAGGATCGCCGTGGACTCCTCTGTGAAACATTTGTTTAGTCGTAAAATAAATATTGAGGGAAAATCTTACACAAGTCGACTTCGTCCCAAACTAGGTACTACTACTAGTAGAACAATGGCTACTAGACGATGATATACAGTCGAGTTCATTTACATCTACACACTTACGAGAACATAAATATCTGAACACGATTTTATGCTCCTGACAATAGGGTCGTGTTCAGATATTTATGTTCTCGTAAGTGTGTAGATTTAAATGAACTCGACTTACATAAACATTAAATATAAAGATAGGGTCCATATTGGCTCACATATTTTTTTTATTAATAATTGTCATTAGTAATAATTTCTACATTTCTCTGAAACAAATGAATGCCGGATTATTTTAATACAAACCTAACCTAACCTAAGCTAATGGGTTTTACTCAAACTCGTTGTAAAGTTAATAATTTCAGATTATGGCTAACGACTTTATGACAAACAATACGTTATGGCAATGAATCATTATGTGAAAAAATGCGCACCCATTTAGTCCATGACTTAGGTACAAATATTTGAGTTCATGGCACAAATATTCGCCCTTGCCGGGATTCGAATCCACGAAAGCCGGCTCAGTAGGCAACTGCACCACACACTGCGCCGACCGCGTCGTCATTAACATAGTTTCTAAGCCTAAGCGAACGCTCGAGCACATTCACTCTCGTCTCTATAAACGTTACTAAAGAAGCCTATTTCATCTTAAATCCTATTACATTTCAGTTAACTACTGAATATAATTATGTAATTCATTAATAGATGATGTTTAAACGCGCGTCTCTGGCTAGCCCCGAAAGCTGAACTTCCAATCTGAACGGCTCTAGTATTCTTTTATAGGTACTATTTGTCTATTTTACACATTAATACCTCCACCACCTATAAAATTACTATCATAACACTCCCTTTTGACTCTAAAGGACAATGCATGCAATAACTAAAAGATATAACGCGTATGTTAATCTAGTTCACATACCTTTTGGTATAAGAGTCGTTTTCAAAAAACATGTACTTAGTTAAGGGCTATCATGAAAACAAAACTTAATTGATTCCTTTGTGTAACAACAGTTACCCATATCTTTTGAGGAGATATGGGTAACTGTTGTTACACAAAGGAATCAATTAAGTTTTGTTTTCATTTGGTCTCGTGAGAAACGTCAAGCGTCCAGCTCATTTATGAGTCATAAATGAGCTGGACGCTTGACGTTTCTCACGAGACCAAAGTTAAAAGATTATGGAATGGATGACCATAAATTAGCTAATTTATTGTTTTGTTAAGTAACCACTTGAGACTAGAACCGGCGACAGTTTTTTGTAGGTCGAAATTCCAAACAAATATTCTAAAAGTATTAGTTTTTTTATAAAACATAGGTATATGTACTTATTTCCTACTATTCAAGAATAGGTACTGTGAATTAAATCTTGCCTTCACACTGGCCATCCACGAGGAGGTTCATAGCTAACCCAGCTGTAAAATGCGATTTTTTCATAGAAAGAAAATCTGTTTTATAACTGGGTTAGCTAATACAAATAATTATTTCCCTACGTAGATAACTAGCTTTCTATACGGAAGCATTTTACAATTTTACATTAAATAAATTATTGGCGAAGAACAAATTTCGATAAAAAAAAACGCATTCAATTAAGTCCATCCGTTTGGGAGCTCCGATGCTACAGACAGACACAAATTCACAGATACATATGTAATAGTAGGTATATTACGTAACAAGGGTGGTAAACGAGGAATTACAAACGAGTGTCTTTTAGAAGCCCGAAGCCGACGGCGAGAGCTTTAATGACACGAGTTTGGAATTCCTTTACCACCAGAGTCACGTAGGTACGACGTTTTTCATCACACTTTGGAGGAAATAAAACAAAAGTAATAAATAGTAGTCAATACCAAAATTACTTACCGCCCTAGCCGCTTTCCTAGCATGTTTACGAACAAGTGTGATGAAAAACTTATAACCAACATTCAGGCCAAGGCCAAGGCCACTTTTCTATCGTCGGATTTTTTCAACATACTTAAATATGTATTTGTAGAAGACAAACAAACTTGGGTAACTATTCGAACGTTTGTTCAGTCAATTTCATAAACACTCTTTTTCGGAAGTCTGGTATTTACAAGAAATGTTTGAGAAATGTTTGAGAAATGTTTTGAACCGCTTCACCGTGAAGCGGTTCAAATAGTTAACAAAAACTACCCACTCAAGTGACCAATTAAGTGAAGAGGTTGGGTAGGTTCTCTTAGGTTGGGTATGCTTTAATAAATATAAAACGATAAAATGCAGCGATAATTATTAATTTTTTACCCAAAACCGTTTCGAAAAATCAAATTCACCGACACATTAACTACTGTGATTTAATTTAAATGATTCCACTTGAAAAAAATCGCTTTCGAATAAGTTAGAGCCTCATATGTGCTAATTATGCTATACTGTATTTTTTTTATTGAGATCACATTGATATGTGTATTCTTCCCGTCCTAACCTACGAAGCACAAGGTCATTGACTGAAGCTAAAAAGACCAGGCTCATAAGTTTGCCAGAGAGTGATGGAACGCAGCATATAAGGTGTTCGTAGACGCGTTGTAGACGTAGGTGCCAAGACCGCAAACCTGAAGTGGGACTGGGCTGGACATGTCTGCTGCACGCATCCGGGACAATGGGCGAGAATAATCACCGAATGGACACCGCAAGGCTACCGGAGCACAGGCAGACCGAAAAGAAGATGGCGGGATGACTTAAATGCATTTAGTAACGAGTGGAGGGCGCAGCCAATAAAAACGAGTGCCGCAAGAGAGAGCAGGCCTTCGCCCAGTCATCATCATCATCATCATCATCATATCAGCCTATAGACGTCCACTGCTGGACAAAGGCCTCCCCCAAAGTTCTCCACAACGATCGATCTTGCGCCGCCCTCATCCAATTTCTACCCGCGATCTTAACCAGATCGTCGGTCCACCTTGTTGGAGGCCTTCCAACGCTGCGTCTTCCGGTCCGCGGTCGCCACTCAAGAACCTTTCTGCCCCAACGGCCATCGATTCTACGAGCAATGTGCCCCGCCCACTGCCACTTAAGTTTGGCGACTGTCTGAGCTATGTCTACAACCTTGGTTCTCTTGCGTATCTCATCATTTCGAATTCGATCCCGCAAGGAAATTCCGAGCATAGCTCGCTCCATTGCCCTTTGAGTAACTGTGAGCCTTCTTATGAGGCCCATTGTAAGCGACCACGTTTCAGTGCCGTATGTCATCACTGGCAACACACATTGGTTAAAAACCTTCGTCTTAAGACACTGCGGTATTTGGGACGAGAAGACATTCCGCAGCTTCCCGAACGCTGCCCATCCGAGTTGGATTCGACGAGTGACCTCTTTTTCGAAATTCGACCTACCCAACTGGATCGTTTGTCCAAGGTAGATATAGTCGTCTACAGTTTCGAGCTCAGAGTCTCCAACTTTAAGTGGAGTGGGTGCCACATGGGAGTTAAACATAATTTTCGTTTTCTCCATGTTCATTTTAAGACCCACTTGTTGAGAGACCCTACTGAGGTCGTTGAGCATTTTGCCGAGGTCTTCCAGGGTCTCAGCCATGACCACGATATCATCAGCAAAGCGGAGGTTGGTGATGTATTCGCCGTTTATGTTGATGCCAAGTCCGTCCCAATCCAGAAGCTTGAAAACGTCTTCCAATGCAGCTGTGAACAATTTAGGAGATATAACATCTCCTTGCCTCACACCACGCTGCAATTGGATAGGTTTCGAGTCTTGGTTTTGGACGCGGACTGACATAGTGGCATTCTCATACAAACACCTTAGTACCTCAATATACCTGTAGTCAATTTGGCACCGCTGGAGAGACTGCAGCACTGCCCAGGTCTCGACTGAATCGAAAGCCTTCTCATAGTCCACAAACGCTAAGCATAATGGCTGGTTATACTCTTCGGTCTTCTGTATAACCTGCCGCAGCGTATGGATGTGGTCTATGGTACTAAAAGCTTTACGGAAGCCGGCTTGTTCGGGAGGCTGGAAGTCGTCAAACCTGCGTGCGAGACGGTTCGTGATGACTCTCGAAAACAGCTTATAAACATGACTCAGAAGCGAGATGGGCCTGTAGTTCTTTAAAAGAGTCTTATCGCCTTTCTTAAAGAACAGTACCACTACGCTTCTGTGCCATGCCTGTGGCGTTCTCCCCTCGAGTATGACGGAGTTAAATAACTTTTGCAAGGCTTTTAAGACCGGTTTTCCACCTGCTTTTAGAAGCTCTGAGGTAACTCCGTCATCACCCGCCGCCTTATTATTTTTAAGCTGTTTGAGAGCCATACTAATCTCGTACAGGCTGACGTCCGGGATTTCTTCTGTGTAGTGTCGGGTCAACCTAGCTCTTGGATCTTTAGCTAGGTTCATGACAGGTGTCCGCGTTGTCGTGTATAACTGTCCGTAGAACGCCTCGACCTCCCCCAGGAGCTCAGGCCTAGACGACACGATTCTACCATCCCCTGTCTTCAGCTTTGTCAGCTGGCTCTGTCCCATAGACAAATCTCGTGCGAACACTTTGGAGCCTTTGTTCCGCTCAATAGCCTCTTCAATACAATTTGTATTGAATTGGCGCAGGTCGCGAGTCAGAGACTTTGAGATTTGTTTGTTGAGCCTTCGGTACTGAGAAGCATCATCAGGGGAATGCAGAATCATACCGCGCCTCTCCTTCATGAGCTCGAGAGTGTGATCAGAGATCTTTTTGGTTCTTTTTGAACGGTGGGTCTTAAAGAACTTAGATCCCACCGTTAGGACAGTTTCCACAACCCTGTCGTTAAATTCGTCCACGTCTTCGCAATCACCCAGGCATTCGAAGCGATTCTGCAATTCCAGTTGAAAGGGTTCGGGGTTTTGGATTTGTATCGGTGTTGGCCGGAGCATAGACTTCATAAGCCGATAACGTTCGAGCTGAACATTAATGTTTAATGTGCCTCTTACCATCCGGTGGTCGCTCCCGGTTTTAACGGCATTGATCACAGAGACATCATTAAACACTTCTCTCCTAGTCGACATTATGAAGTCTATCTCGTTCTTTGTGACACCATCGGGACTAATCCAGGTCCATTTGCGGTGAAGGCGCTTCTTGAAGAAGGAGTTCATCATATAGAGTCCCTCCTTCTCCATAAAGTCCGCAAGTGTTTGACCCCGTGCGTTCCGATTCCCAAATCCAAAAGGTCCCACTTTCAACTCACCATCGCTTCGTCTGCCCAGTTTTGCGTTGAAGTCCCCCATGACAACGGTGTAGTGAGTTTTGGAGGTATGTATGGCTTTAGAGATATCCTCATACATAACCTCCACCTCATCATCAGGGTGTGTCGATGTTGGTGCGTATACCTGTATGACCTTCAGCGAATACCGTTTGGTGATTCTGAGTATCAGGTACGCTACCCTTGTAGACACACTCTCGATCTTGACAACGTTGTTCACGAGGGACCTGTGGACGATAAACCCGACACCACCTTGGGACTGCTGGTCGCCCACCCGGAAATAAAGCAGGTTGCCGGACTTCAAGATTATTGAGTCCTCTCCCTCTCTTCGGACTTCGGATAATCCGACGATATGCCACCGCAACCTACTTAATTCTTCCTCGAGTGCAGTGATCTTCTCGTCAGTACGCAGTGTGCGCGTATTGTATGTTGCCAGGGCCAGAGGTCGTCGGTGGTGGTAGCCAGATCTTTGCCGGAGATTCTTCGCACCCCTGACCCCGCCAGTACCCTGACTGCTACCGTCGCCGGGGCACCGGGGGTCGCCGGAACTCGGGGCCGTGGCTCTATTTTGTTTTTTCATATTGGGGGGTTTTGCCATAATCGCCACGCTTGGCATGCGGGTTGGCGATCGCAGTAATGTCCACCGTACGAAAACAAGGATGCTGCTGCCCATCCTACGGTGGTCTTGGGCGTAGTTTTAGGACATACCCGGGTCCAGTAGTGGGACACAACTTTAGGCTAGAAAAAAAAATAGGATCACACTGAGCGATATACATGCATACAAAGACAGTAATAGAATAAACAATATCAATTATGTATTTCCTTCTCGATGCCAACACAACACGCATTATACGACCCATTAAACAAAATAAATTGCTACCTACAAAAACTATTGCATAAAAAGAAAGATTGAAAAAGGAGTCACTTAGTGGAAGAGACCGGGAATCGAACCCGGTACCTCTGGATTACAGGTCTCTTCCACCAAGTAACTCCATTTTCAATTGTTCTTTAAGCTTTGATCTTTGTATCAATGGTTTAAATAAAAATTGTGGTGTACCCACATTAAAAACAAATTAGACGTTACATGTTTCATAAATTTATTGCATTTAAACTTTAAAGTTAATCAGACGAAGGGTTAACAACATCCTAGTTTAAGTCAATAACAACATCCATATTGACAGCCTACGCAATCTACGCCGATTTGGCATGCACACTATACCGCTCACTAATTATATGCTAACTAAGGCCACCGCGGTGTGTCAGGTGTGTGTGCCCTGACGCGTGCTCCTGCGCCGGTGTATTGACGAAATTTAGTGTTGCCAGCACTTAGGCAAATTTACCACAAAGGTACACACTTATAGGCCTAAATTTTGCATAAAACGAAAAGCAGAACCAGTGACAGAAGGCACAGACAAAATATCGTCCGTGTGAATCAAATAAAGAAAAACTTTTTACTGGGTAAAAGTGGTCATAAGATTTATTTTAAAGCTTTATTATTTACTAGCTGCGTCGCGCGCTGTTATCCGCTCATCCCACGGGGACACTACATTTTTCGGGATAAAAAGTAGCCTACGTGTTAATCCAAGGTGTAAGCTACCTTCATACCAAAATTTATCAAGATTGGTCCAGCCGTTTGAGCGTGAAGAAATAACAAACATACGGGTACGCATAAACACACAAACTTTCACCTTTATAATATTAGTGTGATTTATATAAATAATAACTTTCCTTATTTACCTTGAACAGTACAGTAGGCTCACTGTGTTGCCTTGTTACATTACATACATAAATTTGTTAGCCAAATGTTTAATATTCAAACACAAACATTTTAAATTTTCGGATCGTCTATTTTTAAGAAATTAAGATTTCAAAACATGCCTTTGAAGTGTCCATATCCATATTAATTATTATTATTACCGGTAGTTTTATTTGGCGTTGATTTCATTTAAACACACTTTCCATTGTTTCACCTAATATTTAGCAGCTATATTGGCTCCTATGGATTACAGCGCTATTTACATAATTTTTGCCCAAAATGAACCGCAGAGCTGGCAACCCAGGGAGAATATTCAAGTCAAAAGTCTGAACCTGCCTTAAATTTAGCAGCTATTTTGACTCCAATGGATTACAGCGGGGCTAGTATATGTTGCCGAATCAATGTCACCCGTCTTGTTGGCACGGTATTGTAAGAAAAATTACAGGATGAAGGCAAGTTAAATACCAGATGTGTATAAAGGTCTATAATGCAATTCCAGATGATATAAAATCCCTGCCTATAAACCAGTTGAAAAAACTACACTACTGGCTAACACAAAAAATGTTTTATTCCACAAATGAGCTTTTAAATGAAAAGTCTACAAAAAATAATTTCGTATAAATTCAATATTATAATTATTACCTTTACTATTGTTTTTGCATTTAGCAAAATATGTTTAAATGTACCGGATAATATAACCTGACATCAAATTGTACCATATTTTAAAGCAAATAATAGTAGATTGTACAACAAGCGCATAAAACGCACCATTTTATACGAGACGTTTATCCATCCGAGCGAGCTTGCGAGCGAGGATGAATATAAAGTCGAGTGTAAAATGCGTTTTATGGACGAGTTGCACACTCTACTTTTCACTTCGATTGCGAGAAAATTAAACTACATCATGTAAATATTATACTTAAAAACAAATTTAATTAAAATTTTAAAACATTTATATCTACGATAAATTATTGTTGTAGTTTAAATAAATAGTATATTGATTTACTAAAATAAAATAAATTAAAAAAGTAATAAATGATAGTAAATAAAAATTACAAGTTTATTTCAAGAAGTTTGCTGTGTACCTTGGCTGTTGGTATTTTTGCCTTTGTCTTAGAATACTAACGAAACGAAAAAAAATAAAGCGTTTATTCTATGAAGTTTTATTTTTTTCGTGTGGCTGTTGGACCGATCGCCTTGGTCTTCGACGACGATTTTACTTTATGCTCTAGAGCATAAAAAGCGACTTTATGTCGCCTACGCACAGCATAAAGTCGAACTTTTAGAGCATGAGAAGTGAAAAGAATATTTCATTTCAAATGTTTGTTTTGATTTACGTTAGCAGACGTTACTGCTTTAATAAAAAATAATATTTCATTTCATTTCATTTCAGGTAGTATTTGTCACACGAAAAAGAGTCGCGTGTCAGAGTTATGCTAAACTAGCTGGGTTGATAATACACGCCGTTGTATGGGAACCTTGCACTTTGTGACTATGCGCTGAAACTTGGCACAGTTGATCCTTAGGTGGTCTTGCTTGAGTGAATTCAGACCGGTAGACATCGATAGTCACCGCGCGTTTAGTGGGGGGGAGGGGGGGAAGTTCGACGCTGCCGCGCTTTAATTAATGCAACATTTCTCTAAAACTATACATAATATGGCATGTGATATATCATTTTCGGATAAATCAAGGATGAGGAATCTATTTTTTGGACTAAAATAATGCACTTTCAAACAAAAAATAAATAAAAAGTAGAAAAAACTGAAAAACGTAATTTGTGTTTTTTTATATAATTGTCAATTATTTTAAAAGTATAAAAGTAATCTCAAAACAAAAAATATAGTCGTAAAGTTAGACTTATGTAGTTTCTAAAAATATATAGTTTATTATATATATCTGTTGATCCATGGGAGATAATAAATAATATCAAGCGTAAGTCAGGGCGATCTCAATTCATGATCGTCCGTGAAGTAGGGTTTAGGTACTGTGTAAAGCAACATTTCTCTAAAACTATACATAATGGGGCATGTGATTTATAATTTTCGGTTAAATGAAGGATGAGGAATCTATTTTTTTAACAAAAATAATGCACTTTTTTAACAAAAAAGATATTAAAAAGTGGGACATTTGTGTTTTTTACACAATTTCCAATCATTTTAAAAGTATAACAGAAATCTCAAAACAAAAAATATAAACATAAAGCTAAATTTATGTAGTTTCTAAAAATACGAGTATATAGTTTATTATATATATCTGTTGATACACGGGCGATAATAAATAATATTGAGCGTAGGTCAGGGTGATCTCAATGCATGATCGTCCGTGACGTAGGGTTTAGTTAATGTTTTAAACACACAAAAAGTGCATATATTTTATTGTTAATGTCTCTTAGTATTTTATATGAATCTACGCAATGTAAATTAATTTATTGTATATATTGCAGGATCCACTGCAATGACAGAGGTCTGAACATTTAAGCTGCCTTTTTTTGCAATTGCACCAGCCAATTTGCACCTAAAAATTTCCAGACATTACATGCTCCTGCAGCAACAGGCAAGTCTGTCCATGTAGGCTCCCAGTTGTTCCTACCTTCGTCCGACCCCAAGTAGTTACCCCAAATGCGTGATAACTAACCCCAAACGCCTACCTCTTGATAAATGCTGATACAAAGTGGCTTTGGTCGGTGGGAGGTGTTCTATCTGCTGGTCTATCTTGGTAAAAATATATATATATGGGGCTCATTCACTGAAGTACATGAAGCTGATCTGAAATAATTATGATATACAATATTCTTTTTTAAGTTTCGAGATCCTATTATTCTATTATATCAGTTTCAAAAGCAGAAAAACTGACCTATCATATGATACAGTAGGTCAGGAAAGGCTTCCATGCTTGAAAAGCACTTCTCTTTCCTTTACCATTGAACCAAGATACCGTATCACATCCTGTGAATGCGTGAAAGAGGGTATCTTAATACTCTTGCTCTCTGTGGGCCTGTAAATAAACAAATATGTATAAAACACCCATATTTTCTTAATTTACTATGATCGAGGCTTCACGACTCATGATACTGTGGATACTGATGTGTTGGTACTGACAGTTACACATAATATGCAAGCTTTACCTCAGCTTGAGGAACTTTGGGTGCATATAGGAACAAGATAGCATCACCGATATCTGTGCTATCATGATATCGCCACCACGATAGGTAAAAATGGTATATCTGGTCATAGTAAATTAAGAAAATACAGGTGTTTTATACAGATTTGTTTATTTACAGGGCCACAGAGAACCAAATTATTACCCATTTCACGCATTCGCAGGATGTGACATGTGACACGGTATCTTCGTTCAATGGTAAAGGAAAGAGAAGTGCTTTTGAAGCTTGGGAAACCTTTCCTCCATGACCTCTTCTTCTTCGTTGGTTTCACTCTCGGCAGAGCAGAGTGGTCGTGTCATCATTTCAAATATTGGTGAATGGTGATAAGCTTCACAACACGCCGCCATTCTTACCTGATAGCCGCCTTCCTCGTGCATTCGTGTAGTAACGATGATGCATTTATCAACCTTTCCGTGGACCAGAAGTGCTCAATAGCCTCCACCCCCCGGCGGCATACGTGGCCAAAGAAGGTGAAGGTACGAGACTGTACTAAAGACGATAAACGCTGCTTGATGCCAAGTTTTCGAAGTATAGAATCGTTGGTACGGAAAGCAGTCCATAATACTCCAAGCATTCTCATCCAACACCACATCTCTAGGGCGTCTATCTTCTTCTCCTCAACTTCCTGCAGGGTCGACGTTTCTGCGGCGTACAGGAATATAGGGAATAGCCCGGCCCGAACGAGCTGGTTTTTTGTGTCTTCGTGTTTGTTGCGATTCCTTCATATAAACATTAACTAAACCCTACGTCACGGACGATCATGCATTGAGATCACCCTGACCTACGCTCAATATTATTTATTATCGCCCGTGTATCAACAGATATATATAATAAACTATATATTTTTAGAAACTACATAAGTTTAGCTTTATGTTTATATTTTTTGTTTTGAGATTTATGTTATACTTTTAAAATGATTGGAAATTGTGTAAAAAACACAAATGTCCCACTTTTTAATATCTTTTTTGTTAAAAAAGTGCATTATTTTTGTTAAAAAAATAGATTCCTCATCCTTCATTTAACCGAAAATTATAAACCACATGCCCCATTATGTATAGTTTTAGAGAAATGTTGCTTTACACAGTACCTAAACCCTACTTCACGGACGATCATGAATTGAGATCGCCCTGACTTACGCTTGATATTATTTATTATCTCCCATGGATCAACAGATATATATAATAAACTATATATTTTTAGAAACTACATAAGTCTAACTTTACGACTATATTTTTTGTTTTGAGATTACTTTTATACTTTTAAAATAATTGACAATTATATAAAAAAACACAAATTACGTTTTTCAGTTTTTTCTACTTTTTATTTTTTTTTGTTTAAAAGTGTATTATTTTAGTCCAAAAAATAGATTCCTCATCCTTGATTTATCCGAAAATGATATATCACATGCCATATTATGTATAGTTTTAGAGAAATGTTGCATTAATTAAAGCGCGGCAGCGTCGAACTTCCCCCCTCCCCCCCACTAAACGCGCGGTGGCTATCGATGTCTACCGGTCTGAATTCACTTAAGACCACCTAAGGATCAACTGTGCCAAGTTTCAGCGCATAGTCACAAAGTGCAAGCTGTCGTGCACTAACACCCCAGCTAAACGTGCATTACACAATTTTACCCCGAAATGAACCGCAGCGCTGGCAACCCAGGGAGAATATTCAAGGCAACTTATACATATAGGCAACAGTCTGAACTTGCCGCTGCCAAGGCCACCCGTGCCGGCTGATCGCGTGCCGCCGCCGGTAAAAAAAAACATGCCTTACGGATACTTTAAGTAAAATTTGTGCGTGTCAAAAGTGCTTGAGCGAGCTATCGTAGTATGTGTTTTCGAAGTTAAATGCGGTCGAGCAGAAATTCAGTTGACAATTGGTTAGGTGGTAACAAAACTGACGGTTCATATTAACTAGAATCACGATACGAACATAAAATGCAAGCATTAAATTAAATAATCACACCAAACACGTTTCTAAAAATGAAAGTGTGTCACCATGAACGTAACATCAAATTCGAAACGTCGAGGTAGTTAAATCAAACGTTTTTAACGCGATTAAGAAGATAATATCACTTCTCCTTTTCCCAGACTAATCACGTTTAGTTACCAGGTAACTATGGCGTCGGTCGGATACAAATGAAAACTTAACGCACCGGCTTATACTAGATCGAGGTTTCGTTCTCGTCTGTTATCTCCTCCAAAACGTAAACAATCTTTGCTAAATTTTAGGCAGCGTCGGAACGTTTCGATATTTGCGCAAACAATTTGTGTACCAGGCGGCCGTTTGCGGCGGGATTTTGGCCAAAAAGAGAAGCCTAGTACACACATTTCATAATATGAAGCGCTAAAATCGTCACAGGACATTTCCTTCCCATTCAGTTCCTTATATTTCGTAAAGATTGGTTAAGTTAAGGAGAAGGAAACAGTCGAGAACGAAACCTCGATTCGTATGGAAAAATTAGCAGTATTTTCCTTTTAAGTGCCGTTATGTTGAAATAATGTGTGGAAACCGTGTAAATAAATATAAAAGTCAACTTTTCCGTATATTATCGTTATAATTTTTATCTTTAACTAACAAATATAAACAGTTTATTTTTCGCCTTTACTAAATATATACTAAATAACAATTAAATACGATTTCAGTACCTGAGAAGCATAATGCTGTAAGTTCATGTATTTAACACTTACAGTGTTTCTCACGTACAGCAGAGCTTATCTTGCCGGGAGTTCGCTTGTCGCGCAAAGAACACAAAAATTAATATCATTTGATAAAATTAATTATAATTCTTACCACATCGGCGTTTTAATTATATAATGCTGTATTATTAAATTGTTATGAGCTTGTAAGTGATTGTTAATTATAAATGTATACTGACTTACCATGTAATGAACATATTACTGTATGGTTAATAAATGAAACTGAAGTCTTACCATTTAAATAACAACTTGTCAGTGTCACTTCCTATACCAATGTAATTAAAATTCTTTTCAAACAATCCATGTATGATGTTTTATAAACAATGGCGGGAATTTCATAAGCAATTGTTATGGATACAATGTGTTTCTGTATGGGGAATTCCTGTAAAAATATAAAAACATTCAACTCCTGCTTAGCCCTTTAATAAAAGACTCTTTATAAATTATATCGTATCATACTTATGTCCTATTCTGATATATAGACGATTTTACATTCCAGTTATGGTACTCGATTATTACGTAGTTTTTGCGTTTAAGCGGAATGTATAACAAGGAGCGATTTAGCTCTGAGATAGGGGCGCTCCAAACAGCTTTCATATGGCAACCATGTGCATACGTCATATATATGCATTATAAAATGTCAGTGGCGATATATCATCAACCAAATTCAAAACATTATTTATGGGAATGCTGCTCTACCCTTAATTCTTCTTCTGAAATTAACACTGATTTATATTGAAACAACCTTGACTTTCATCACTGTTGGTGGTTTTGGCTTCATTTTGCGAAAAATAACTAAAATTCGCAGAATAATTAGTCCTGGGTTCTCTTTGTTTGCATCAGTGACATTCACTGACTTTCAACGACAGTTACCATTAATTAGTCGTTACCAGTAAAATAAATTACTGCCACTAAGTTGCCCATCCTTCACAATAGACAATAAAATCAAATTTAAATTACGAGAAAGATTTCAAGCTCTATAAAAAGGTCGTAAACGCCAAAGCATCTGTAATTACTTATTAACTTCTGGAATTTATCGATTATACGCACCAGATTGAACGAAATGTTTTAATGCAGTATGGTATTTAACTAATATACGTGTAACGTGCGAAGTATAAGAACACCGCGCGGCACTTACGTCATTTTAAAGAGAATTATGAAGTTTAGCGATAACTCAAAAACGGCTCGACAGATTTTATTCAATATAGTTTTCACTGATACTACTAAAAAGGCCTTATTTTCATGAAATTTTCCATAATTTTTTGACCCGTGGTTGAGAAGTTAGGGGGGGGGGGGGGGGGGGGGGCACTAAAAAAAATACACCCCCACTTTAGGTGTAGGGAGGTAACCGAAAAAAAATTTTTTTTTTAGTTTTTATTTTACCGTTATGTCGGCGTGATACATACACATAGTCATACCAAATTTCAGCATTCTAGCACTTATGATCACGGAGCTAAGCCGCGGACGGACAGACGGACATGGCGAAACTATAAGGGTTCCTAGTTGACTACGGAACCCTAAAAATTGGGCAAGTGCGAGCCCGACTCGCGCATGAAGGGTTCCGTACCTATACATACATATATATAATCTATAACAAGTTTGTTGTATGGGAGCCCCCCTTAAATATTTATTTTATTTTATTTTTAGTATTTGTTGTTATAGCGGCAATAGAAATACATCATCTGTGAAAATTTCAATTGTCTAGCTATCGCCGTTGTTGAGATACAGCCTGGTGACCGACGGACGGACGGACGGACGGACGGACGGACGGCGAAGTCTCAGTAATAGGGTCCCGTTTTTACCCTTTGGGTACGGAAGCCTAAAAATGGCTATGGCGTGGGCTTAAAACCCACTTATTGGGCTTACATTCTCAAAAACTTTCACGTTTACCTTACCTGTATATACGAGGGGCAAACCGAAATGATCGGGAATTTAAAAAACTATGTGCACTATATACATAAATTATATTTTATTGTTTTTCGAAGTATTCTCCGTTACATTCAATGCACTTTTGCATTCTTTTAAACCAGTCATTAAAACAATAATTCCAGTTTGAAGTAGGCATTGCCAAAATGGCCGATTTATAGGCTTCCACAGCGGCTTCTGGGTTCTCAAACCGCTGACCACGCAATAAATCTTTAATTCTAGGGAACGTAAAAAAATCATTTGGACTCAGGTCAGGGCTGTATGGAGGATGGGACATCAACTCAACGTTTTCGTCGTTCAAAAATTTAGTTGTTTTGTGGGCGGTGTGGGAGCTCGCATTGTCGTGGTGTAAGATGACGCGGCGTCTCGGGTTCCCTTGGCGAAGTTCGGCCAGCACCTCCGGCAAACAAACTGTGATATACCAATCAGCGGTAACGGTTCTTTGTTCTTCTAGAGGAATTGTGGCAACATGCCCCTTTTTTGAGACGAACGAAGCCACCATCTTCTTCGACACGCTTCGAGAACGCACAACTTTCGTTGGTTTGACCTCGTCATCGAAGACCCATACTGCCGACTGGTGCTTTCTTTCAGGCTCATAAGAATAAATCCAGGATTCGTCACCCGAGACCATATTATAAACGGCTTTTGACTTTCCTCCATTGTAGCATTTCAGAATAGATCGGCACCAATCAACACGAGCCGCCTTTTGCTCTTCAGACAAATTATGGGGTACCCATCGGGAAATCAATTTTCTGACACCCAATTCACCATGCAAAATAGTGTGAATTGCAGTCATTCCAATGCCTATGGTTGCCCGAATCTGCTCGTATGTCACATGTCTATCTTCTTTTAGTAGTTTTTCCACAGCCGCGATGTTTTCAGGCGAAACCGCCGTTTTCGGCCGACCTGATGAAGGTACGGTGCCAAGAGAGGCACGACCCCGTCGAAACTCAGCATACCACCGATACATTGTCGTCTGACTAGGTGCTTCAATGTCGTATATAGTAACAAGCTCATTGCGACATTCATCTGGAGATAAGCCACGACGAAAGTTATGGTAAATAATTGCACGAAAATTTTCACGCGTCAGCTCCATTTTGTTCATCGAGTTGTCAATTTAAAAATGGAATTAAAAAAATATATCGTTCTTTTTTTAAATTGTAAAAACGGCATCGTGATTGTAAGTCGCCAGTATGCATGTGACAAAAAAGGATTTAATGTAACTCAGTTTAAAGTACTCTATTCCCGATCATTTCGGTGTGCCCCTCGTATTTTAGACTAGACTTTCTTTACCGTAGACGGGTAAAGAGTATCCTATAGTATAGTACCAAAATTGGTTAAACTCCGTCCAGACGTTTCGGGGTGATGCGAGGACAAAGGAATTTATGAAAACATAAAGCGCGCCAGGTTGGCCCGGAGCCGCGCGCCCATACAAAACAAATGACGATCCTGCATCACGCTATTAAAGTGATATTCAATACAAATCTACATAGAATTTTATAATAGTATGGAACAATACAACGGAAGCAATAGTATCTGAAATGCAAATTACGTACTACATATTCGTCAACTGATTCAGGCGGTGGTTATGTTATCAATTTATCATATTATATTAATGAGTATGATGGCTGGGTATGGGCGACCTCAATACTTTCTGGTAAACAGGGGCGCCACCCTCCTTTGCTTGCTCCTTAGTATTTATGCCACATAACGGACAAGACAGTGCTGCTTTCCTAGTGATATCATCGGATCGAAAAAAATACAGCCATGGCCAGCGAATTAAGCGCGTTTTTAGGGTTCCGTACACAAAGGGTAAAAAACGGGACCCCTGTTACTAAGACTCCGCTGTCCGTCTGTATGTCTGTCCGTCACCAGGCTGTATCTCATGAACCCTGATAGCCAGACAGTTGACATTTCTCAGATAATATATTTCTGTTACCACTATAACAACAAATACAAACAGAATAAAATACATATTTAAGTGGGGCTCCCATACAACAAACGTGATCGGTTGCATTAACTTTGCACCTCATTTGTATCCGGCGCCATGCAACCAGGTGCAAATTTAACTCCAGGCCAGTTAAGATGGGATAAGTATATGTACGGAACCCTCGGCGCGCGAATCCGACTCGGACTTGGCCGGTTTTTTATTTCAATCAATCTTGTCATAGATTTATACTATACACGATTTTCGCACATTATTATAACGAAACGGGACTTAATCTAATCGCGTCCAAAAAGGTGCTTATTTAATTACCTCGACGTCCCGGACGTGATGTTACGTGCACGGTCTCAAATGGTCATGGTAATGCCCGCCTCTTCATTGCCTTCGAGACCATGGACTTAACATCACGTCCGATATGTCGAGACGATTACTTAGGTGACCGAGTGCATTTTATGAGCAAATATGTAAACTCGCCTCTACTATTACGGCATAGAGGTGTTCCGATATTTTTGATCACGCTTTTGGTCATATATTTAAGGACTCGACTGTGCCTGCAAACAAAACTTCAAGATTCCATTCCGCATTGTAATAATAATTTTCTAAAACAAACTTAACTACTGGCGAAATCAGACATTGACCTTGCTATGTTTTCTTATACTAATACGAAGTCAGACGTTGACCTTGCTATGTTTATACTTACTAATACAGTAGGTATGTACTGTAGTCCAATACGGGAAGGGTATAATTGCCCCTCAAACTAAAATAATTCGCATTGTACGGTTTTTTTTTTAAGTCAACAAGGTTATATTGAGTTCTATTGGGTATGAACATTTTCTAACGGATCTTGAGTGTGCGTTAGGTATAAAAAAGTTTTTGTAACAATCTCTGTAAATCTTAGAAAAGATTATTCAAATGCATTTTTTCTGCACTAGGGCATCGCATTTTACTGTGCCAAAAGTCACTTGTATAATCTTTTAAGGCATTTATAATTTTTTTACTCGTTTCGTATTACGCTGACATAATCTCTCGACAAAACTGTTAGAAAATAATACGGAATGTTAAAACATTAAAATGCGATGCTCTAGTGCAGAAGAAATACATTTGAATAATATTTTCTAAGATTTACAGAGGTTGCTTACAAAACCTTTTTTTATACCTAACGCACACTCAAGATCCGTTAGAAAATATTCATACTCATTGGTACTCATTTGTATCCGTCTCGAAGTCTAGACCCACAGTCTCGCCAATATGGCGGTGCGGTTACGTCATTAGCGAGTCTGGGTCACAGGGAGACGTGGGTATTCCATTTCGGAATCGGGTTACGCAAATACTTCGACGTTCGAACATCGTTACTGTCTAGAATAGAATAGTTAGAATAGATTACCTCAAGAAGAAAGAAATACAAATACAGATAACACTTATCATTACAATAAAGGTAAACAATAGGCGCCATTATCGCTAAAAAGCGATCTTTTCCAGACAACCTTTGGGTAGCGGATTAATAAATTTAATGAGATGAGTAGGCGATGCAAAAAGTAATCAAGAAAACTACTTAAAAAATATATAAACTACTTAAAATGTACTGAAACCTATAATAATATTTGTTGATACATAAACATACATGAAAATATACATAAATAAACATATAACTTAATACATAACTCACAAATAGACTTACTTAAACCTTATATTTAAAATAATATTTTTTGTAACGAACCACACATTTAGCCCGATACGGGAAGGGTATAATTACACCTTTAACTAAAATAATTCGCATTGTACGTTTTTTTTCTTTTATCAGCAAAGTAATATGGAGTTCTAACGGGTATGAACATTGTCTAACGGATCGTGAGTGTGCGTTAGGTATAAAAAAAGTTTTTGTAAGCAACCTTTATAACTCTTAGAAAAGATTATCCAAGTTAATTTCTTCTGCACTAGGGCATAGCAGTTTATTGTTTTAACATTCGTTATTATTTTCTAACAGACTTGTCAAAAGATTATGTCAGAACAATACGAAACGAGTGAAAAAAATCTCACTCCCTGAAAAGATTATACAAGTGACTTTTGGCAAATAAAATGTGTTTAAAACTATGGAAAGTAATGATAGTTTTAATTTATAACAGATTCATCAATAGCTTTATTTTATATAAACAATAGAATTTTTAAATCATTCTCTAGGCCACAAAAATTTACGCAAAATTGTCAAGTCGGCGTAGTGAACTCATTTTCATGAAAGTAATCTATAAACATAGAATTCTAACCAATTCACCCACGGGAACAAATTATATTACTTCATTAGTTGTACGCGACATTTAAATTTGAGCGCGAACGCTTTGCATCAAGTTAAGGCTGCACCGAGCGTTAGCGACTAACCCATAGAGAGCGAGGAATGCGTATTTAGATCAGCGCGCGGCCGCTATTGTAAAAGTGTATGGAGAATTTAAAGCACTTGTTATAAATCTGGACCTTTAATACCAATCAATAATTGAAATATTTGATGCGGACAGATGGTAATGTAAACATTCATCTTTCAGAAAGATAACCTTCATTAACAAACTGAATCGGTTCTTGGAAATATACATTTGACTTTAAGGTTGTTTACAAATATTATTCCATCATCTAAATAAATAGGTTTGAAAAGTTAGTTCATTCATATTGCACCAATACATTCCCGAATTATATTCGGGTAAGTAATTCCGAACGTCATGTCATTCAAAATTTCAAACAAGAGCTGTATTACCTTAGGTTAAGGCGAGTAGATACGTTAAATGGTTAATAATACATTTTAAGTTCTAAGGCTTGTAATCTAGCCAATGTAAAATTTTGATAAAAATATTTGTTACTTAACCTGGTATATACTATCCTACGGGAACGATGTTTTATTTTTTCCAAGATAATAGTAGCCTATTCCTAAGTTAGGGTATAAACTATCTCTGTTTCAAATTGCATACATATCCGTTCAGCTGTTTTAACGTGAAAAAGAAACAAACATAGACACTGTCGCTTTTATAATATTAATGGGAAATTTTACTCGCAGTACCGATACTATTATCACAATATGGTTGTATCTTTTATATCTATAAATAGTATTTTACATTGAAAACTCCCGTGAGTCTCTATATGAAACGGGTTTCCTAACGTCATTTAAGTCGAAAAAAATAATTAAAAACCGGCGAAGAGCATTTCGGGTGTGTCTCAGTGTAGGGTTCCGTAGTTGCTCATCCTTCACAATAGAAACGGCTCGACCGATTTTGTTCAATATAGTTTTCATTGAAAGTACTTATGAAAGTATTACGCGTTTAGGTTGCTGTTGGGGCTGCCGCGTTACTGCAGCGCATCGGGAATGTTCGCCGAGGCGCGCGTTGATGGCATTCATGCTATTTTACGCAAGCGAGTAGCCTCAATGATGCGACGTTTGCGCGGCAGTGCCAACAGCATCCTAAAGGTTGTGGCTGGCAGGCTGGACTGTCCCATACAGGCACATTGGATGCAACTCCATGTGCATGGGACGACTGACTTGTGAGCCACGCTCCCACTCTGTCTTGTGTCTTTGGTTTGTTTTAATTTATTTTTAGTTTTTGTATTTTTGTTTTTATATTGCTCTGTCTAACACTTGGGGTAAGTTCTATGTTACTAACACATTATACGGAGCCAAGCTCTGAAATAAATGATTTTTATTTATTTTTTTTATTATAAGGCCTTCTTTTCATGAATTTACTATAATTTTTTGACCCGTGGTTGAAAAGTTAGAGGGGGGGACGCTATTTTTTATATTTTCGGAATTAATATTTACAAAACTGCTAACCTTATCAAAAATAATGTTTAGAGACCCCTATCATTTTTAAAAGACCTATTTAGCGACACCCCACACACTAGTGTTGAAACTAAAAAAATAATTCTCCCCCACTTTAGGTGTTCGAGAGGTAACCGAAAAATAAATTTTTTTCATAGTTTTTATTATACCGTTTTGTCGGCGTGATACATACACATACTCATGCCAAATTTCAGCTTTCTAGTACTAATGATCACGGAGCTAAGCTACGGACGGACAGACCGATCTAGTTGACTACAAAACCCTAAAAAGAAAATAAAAGAAGTTAGAAACCAACAAAAAGAAAAACGATTGTATAGTCACTAATAAAGCATCGAGTGCTGTTTACTTTTACGAGTCTCACTAAATGTATGTCTTGATTTGGTAACGGATAAAAAAACTGGAGGAGATAAATAGTACATAACTGCAGAGGCCGGGAAAATTCAGTTCGTGTTTGAGTATGATTTTGAAGGAAGTCCGAGTCCTTCAATTAATACGAATCCACGAACTGACATTTCCGTCGAGCCCTGTACGTTCAATATACAGACATTTAATTTAAATTATATATTATAAATGGATAAGGATATTTAGTAATCAGCGATATATATTTTTTTGTTGAAACTGTTTATTTTACTTGTCAATTTTTTAAATTCCGTTAAACGAGTTATTTGGTTCATCTCCATTCGTCACTCGCACTACAAGAACGTATGAAGCAACCCAATGAGTTTTTTTTCATTCAGACCTACTAAGATTACACTTAAGAATATTAAAACTTTTATTGTAAATTAATGAAAACATCATAGTAATGGTTTTTTGCTTACATTAATACGTCAAAATTGTAATTTTACAATTCCACATAAAAAAAGGCCATAACATAGGTTTTTATTGACTTGTACAATTAGAAAATCTTAAATATTTTGTCCTGACAAATATTTGAAAATAATGATATACACTCATATATCTGAAATGATTCCGTCCAAACCAATAGTAAAAGTTATTTTGGACTTGCGATCTCCGAATGATAAATAAGGTATGGCTTCTAAAAAAAAATCGTGCGTTTAGATGTTGCTGATTTAACCATTCAAAATAAAGATTGGTGATTACTTCCAAGCATATTTGGAGAAAACAGGCCACAGGAATACAGGCTTCGGTGGAAATGTCAGTTCGTGGATTCGTATTAATTTAAGGACTCGGACTTCCTTCAAAATCATACTCAAATAGGAACTGACTTTTCCCGGCCTCTGTAGTTATGTACTATTTATCTCCAATTTTTTTTTTTTAATCAGGTAATACTGTTACCCAATCAAGACATATATTTCATGAGCCTTGTAAAAGTAAGCTCATGTAAAGCACTCGATGTTTATTGGTGACTTATTATAACATCGTTTATCTTTAATCTTTTTCTTTCTTACTTCTTTTATTTTATATTTCTATTTTGTGATAGCATTATCCATACTGCGAGTAAAATTTCCCATTAATATCATGAAAGCGACAGTATGTGTGTATGTTTGTTTCTTCTTCACGATAAAACGGCTGGACGGATATGCGTGCAGTTTAAAACAGAGATATTTTATACCCTAACTTAACAAATAGGCTACTTTTTATCCCAAAAAAAAAAAACATTGTTCCCGTAGGATAGGCTTTAACGGGAGCGAAGCCGCGAGCAAATGCTAGTAACATATTTTTTTTACCAGAATTTTACATTGGCTAGAATACAAACCTTAGGACTTTAAAATGTATTATTCATCATTCCACGTAGCTACTCGCCTTAACCTAGGGCAATAAGCTTTCGTTTGAAATTTTGAATGATATGACGTTCTGAATTACTTTCCCGAATATAATTCGAGATTGTATCGGTGCAATGAGAATAGAACTGACTTTTTAAACCTATTTATTAGCATGATGGGATTATATTTGTAAACAACCTTAAAGTCAAATTTAGTTTTATATTTCCAAGAACCGATTCATTTTGTTAATGAATCATTGATTTAGTAAGATCAATAAAAAGACGCACTGTCAACTCTTCTAAAAGTTGCTAAATAAAATAAGGACAATAATACACCTAATGAACAATACAATATAAGATATCTTATTTAACCAAGATAAGATAGTAACAAAAGTCAAATTTTAGCATTGTATCTATATAAAATCTGAAAAGGCCGTCCGGGCTTGGTGTCAGTAAGATTGCACCGAGCGAAATGTGAAAAAATAGGCAGTTGCCGTTAAGGCGTTAAGTAGACAACGTCAACACTAGTCATTGAATCCATTTCTAAACTACATAATTAACACTTTGATGAATGTGTTAACAAGTTCTCTGTGGAAAAATTATAAGATTATTAATATTTCACCCTAGACAACTAAGTAAAGTTAACTTAGTAACTATCTCACATATCTCAGCCCTACCCCGTCATTCTACAGAAACTTTTTCATTTACACCAGCTACTGATGATGATGTTCGTAAAGTTATTGCTTCAGTCAAATCGAACGCTATTGGTCCTGATCAATTGAGCAGGACCATGGTTGTCTGCATTTTGGAATGCATTCTCCCCGTTATAACGCATGTTATTAACTTATCATTAGCTACTGGGGTTTTTCCTTCATTCTGGCGTAATGCCCATGTCATCCCATTGCCTAAAGTTAATAACCCCAGTTTACTCAAAGACTTCCGCCCAATATCCATTCTCCCATTTCTGTCAAAAGTTCTCGAAGCCATTGTACATAAACAGCTGTCTGCACACATTTACTCCAACCATCTTCTCTCGCCATTCCAGTCTGGTTTTCGCCCTGGTCACAGTACGTCTACTGCCTTACTTAAGGTTGTTGAAGATGTGAGACATGGCATGGAATCTCGTCAACTTACTGTTCTGGTTTTGATTGACTTTTCAAACGCCTTCAACGCTGTCAATCACGACCTTCTTCTATCATCCCTCAGTCACTTGAACATATCATCATCAGCAGTTGCGTGGTTCTCTTCCTATCTTCAAGGTCGACGTCAATCTGTTCGAGCGGATGGGTCCTTCTCTGACTGGTGCGATCTTACTTCTGGGGTTCCACAGGGTGGCATTCTTTCTCCTCTCCTTTTTTCCGTATTTATTAATCTTCTAACCTCCAACATCAAATGCTCTTACCATCTTTACGCTGACGACCTACAACTCTACACTCATAGTAGTCCTAATGACATTGATGCTGCAATCGAGACTATCAATTATGATCTGTTTCGTATTTCCGTTTGGTCGCGTCGCTTTGGGATTGCTGTCAATCCATCTAAGTGTCAGGCCATCTTGCTCGGGAGCAGTCGTCTGCGTGCAACAATTGATGTAGAACACTTGAAGCCGATACTGTACGAGGACGTGGTCATACCGATCGAGTCACAAGTGAAGAATCTGGGTCTGATTATTGACAGTCACCTTATGTGGGACCCTCAGGTGTCTGACGTTTGTCGCAGGGTGACATACACGTTAAGATCGCTTTACAGGTTCAAGAATGTTCTCCCGGTGAGCACTAAGACTCTTCTCGTCCAAGCTCTTGTCCTCCCCGTCATCGACTATGCTGATGTGTGTTGCTCTAATCTCACCCAGGCCTCCCTGAATAAGCTGGAACGCATGCTAAACAATTGTATCAGGTTTGTCTTTGGCCTTCGTAAGTATGACCACATCTCGGAGTTTCGCCGTCAATTAAACTGGCTTCCTGTACGTGAACGTAGATCTCAAAGAATTCTCTGCACTCTCTTTTCGATCTTATTTGATCCAACCACTCCCGATTATCTCAAATCCAAGTTTCAATTTGTAACTGCTCGCCCTGGATGCACTCTCCGTACTTCTCGTAGACTTAAGCTAGTAGTCCCCGTTCACCGCTCCGGTTTCATGTCCAATTCTTTCACGGTTCAGGCAATACATCTCTGGAACGCTCTCCCACTCAACATCAGGCAAGCTCAGAGTAAGGTCTCCTTCAAGCGCATGTTGCGCAAGCATCTTTTGGACAGTCTCTCTTCCTAACTCTCTTCGAAATATTTTACTTTTGGTACATAATATATGTAAGTATATTATATAAAGTATTCGTTTAAGTTTATGGTAATTAATTAATTATATATACATTCTTATATATATCTTTAGGTAATTGATTCGTGTTGTTATTACTGTTTGTCTGTAATCTTTGATCCTGCACCGACAACATATTTCTGTTTAACCCAGTGGTTGACTGGTAGAGAATGCCTAAAGGCATTAAGTCCGCCATTTGTACTTTTACTTATGTATTTTGTGCAATAAAGTTTAAATAAATAAATAAATAAATAAATAAAGTTGGACGAAAATTGTAAAATCGTAATCTGGCGTTAAGTGTTTTTTTATACTTTAACAATTATTTCATAGTTCAAAAAAAGATGAATATTTAGATTACAATTTGTCCGCATCAAATATTTCAATTATTGTTTGGTATTAAAGGTCCAGATTTATCAAAAAGTGCTTTTAATTCTCCATACATTTTTACAATGGCGGCCGCGCGCCGATCTAAATACGCATTCCTCGCGCTCTATGGGTTAGTCGCTAACGCTCGGCGCAGTCATAACTTGATGCAAAGCGTTCGCGCTCAAATTTAAATGTCGCGTACAACTAATGAAGTAATATAATTTGTTCCCGTGGGTGAATTGGTTAGAATTCTATGTTAATAGATTACTTGTATGAAAATGAGTTCACTACGCCGACTTGACAATTTCGCGTAAAATTTTGTGGCCTAGAGAACGATTTAAAAATTCAATTGTTTATATAAAATGAAGCTATTGATGAGTCTGTTATAAATTAAAACTGTCATTACATTTCATAGTTTTAAACACATTTTCGTTCCCAAAAGTCACTAGTATAATCTTTTCAGGGATTTATAATTTTTTCATTCGTTTCGTATTGCGCTGACATAATCTCTCGACAAATCTGTTAGAACACAATACGGAATGTTAAAACTGTAAAATGCGATGCCCTAGTACAGAAGAAATTAACTTGAATTTATTTTTCTAAGATTTACAGAGGTCACTTACAAAACCTTTTTTTATACCTAACGCACACTCAAAATCTGTTAGAAAATGTTGATACCCATTAGTACTCAATCTACTCTAACTGACTACAAAAAATCACGCACTTGTATTTTATTGAAGTTCAGAACTGTTCGCGTATCGGGCTAATTATGTCAGTCAGAATGCCAAAGTAGCCTAGCCTGGTTTTATCGTGTAACGATAGCATCATTATACCTATGTTAGTGTAGTTGGTAGTAGTCAAAGTGGCCAAACATATTGTGACACACCCTTACTGCTATACGAATAAAGATAAAAAATGTGAACGGTAAAGGGTAAAACGGGAAAGGGGTTTGACCACCTGCCAAATCAACAACAAATTGCAGAGTTACATACAATCGATAGTCATTTATCATTGACGATGCTCAAGTATAATAAAAACAAATTTTGAATTCTATTATAAGGTATGAGTAGCTACATGTTTTTTTACACAAATGCAAGACATAGGACTACAGTAGCGCAGTGACGTGAAAGTGAAACCAACTGTGTGAATACGACTCAATATAACAGAGCAGGGAGTAACCTATATACCTAGCCATGGGATCCAACCGCCTTCTCAGTTTAACCGTACTATGCCTCACTATCGGCCAATCTACACTAACTCATGCCGAAGACAATATCAAGTACATCCTCATATGGAATGATCCCGACCTATACCCGTCTACCGCTCTGGGCCATGGATCATCAGCTTTCATAGAAAACGAATGCGTATTCCGCAACTGTTTCGTCACATCCGATATCAAGCATAAAGACTTGATAGACTTCGACGCTATAGTTTTCAACGGCAGAGACCTCGGGCCACACGTGCCAGAGAGACGATCAGAAAAACAAAAATATATATACCTAAATATGGAATCCTCTCACTACTACCCAGTTTGCGACAAACGTTACAACAACTTTTTTAACTGGACATGGACTTACAAATTAAACTCTGACTCTTGGTGGGGCTATATCAGGGTATACGACACCAACGGAGTTGTAGTCGGACCAAAAATTGACATGCAGTGGTCCGAGTTGGGGCATGTTGATAATGAAACGAAGAGTCACTTACAACATAAGAAGGTAGCGGGTGCGTGGTTCGTGTCCAACTGTAATGGCCCAAGTGGGAGATCAGACTTCGTTAAAAACACGGCGAAAAAGTTACAGAGTTACGGCCAATCCATACACATTTACGGAAAATGCGGAGACTACAGTTGCCCGCGGTCCATGAGTGAGAAATGCAACAAGATGATAGCAGACGATTACTTCTTCTACTTCGCCTTCGAGAACTCGTTCGCGGATGATTATGTCACTGAGAAGGTGTTGACGGGTCTCAAAAATTACGCCGTGCCGGTCGTCTTCGGAGATGCTAATTATTCGAGGTAAGGAGGCCAGAGGGCGCGTGTAACTCTATCTAGAAAATCCTATAATTTCGGAAAGATTGATTAAGTTTTGGAGAAGGAAACAGACGGGAACGAAACCTCGATTAACCCGGTTACGTTAAGTTTTGACCTCATTTGTATCCAACCCCATAGTTACCAGCCCGTCTAGCTCAAATTGGCTTCGCGACTGTAACTGTACTGTACTGTACTGTAAGGAAAGAGACAGGTAATTCTCGGGCGAGAAAGAGTCGCATGCCACACTTGTGCTAGAGGTGCTGGTGCAAACTTAACGTAAACTGATTGTATGGGAATAGGACCAGTGATATGTCAGTTTAAATGGAATGGCTCACTAATTTATGTACAATGTCTATTTCTTAGTATAAGTATGACGAAGGCAGTCGCGTATGGGTGCGTCTCCACAGCGCAGCGAAGACGTGCGGAATAAATCAATCACCTGAGTTGAAGTCTGTATCTCAGCTCCGCGTCTCTTTTGTGATTGGTCGATTCCGCGTGTCACCGCTCCGCTCCACTTCAATGGAGTCGCACCCTAAAGCGCGAGGAGAGCCGTAGCTTGGCCAGTGACCGGTGACCCCAATGACTAAGCTAGGCAAAGGGTGACGGCGAGGTGTTGCGATAAACACGCAATAGATTAATCGTGATATGTCCCATTCTTCCGATAAGAGAATCAAATGCTTTGCAGTTTGAGAAAGAGGCCCGTATTAAGAGGCCTTGTTCCTTGAAATGAAATATTTTATAATGTAGGTATTTCTAAAATGTATTTTTTTCATATTATGACAAATATATTGATAATTTCAACCAACTTCTTGAGGTGAATAATATTTTTCCCTGAGTTCTAGGTAGTAACATAGCTATTTCATGTATTCATTGTGTGCAGTCGAAAATAAGTAAAAAAAAAAAAAACAATTTTCGGCGCGAACTGTCAATTTCGAGTAATTTTTGAAACAAAAATTATCAATGAAAAATTCAAACTGTAGGTTTCACATATATACCAATAAATCTCAATAGCCCTGTTCTAGGTAGTAACATCGATACGTTAAGAAACATGTTTGATCATAGAGGAAATGTCTAAAACAATCGGCATTTTTGAAGGAATAAGGAGCCTTAATAAACCGTTCTTATACGATACTGAGCTCGAGCACGGTTTTAATTATTGTATGGACAAATTGAGAGCAGTATTCTGAGTGTCACTTTATTAACGGGCCATAGGCCACTGGAGCAGAGCTCTGTAATAAAGGAACAATCACATTACACAGATTTAAATACACTTATCTGGGGATTCACATTTACGAAGTCGATGTCGAAGTTAAAGAGAGTAAATACTTTATAAATATTATATCCTTTATTATATACTCGTATATATATATGTATTGTATTTTGGAATTACACGAATTATATTATATTTAGACAGATACACTAAGGAGTAATGAGACCTTAGAGTACATCTGTGCAAACTAAACTGGTTCGTTTGGCTATCTTCTTGGATATCCTACTATTTTCTCATTTGCTCAAAGGTTAGGGATCGCCTTTGTAGGTACATGTTTATTGTTTTGAAATGTTGTGTTTTTTTTGTGTAAAATAGCGTTTATCCATTTTGCTTCAGTGGAAACGCAGCCTAAAAATTCAAATTACGAAGTGCGCTATTTTAATAAGACGTCTGCCCGTGTGTAGTCCCAAAAACGCCGGTACACAAGTTACTTATCTAGAAGTTGTAGTTTTAACTAAAGGGAAATTTTAATCCCAGATGGAAAAAAAAGTCTTTCAAAGTGAAATCGTAGCTCATAAACAGTTCACATAAACATTTTGAAGAACATAAATATTGCTAATTTTTTTTTCTCACGAAAAAGAGTATTTGAACCAAATTATGAGCATGATTCAAGTTAAGGTCCAGCCTGTTGTAGATATTTATTTCTTGTATATTTCCATGTATCGCCGGCAAACATTTTTTTTATTTTTATTTATTTCTCATGCAATGCTTACATTTTGGTATATTTATCTTACTTTCGCCAAACATACGACTTTCGCCAAACATACGATTTCGTATAGTGCTTCATTTTATTAACGATTTTTTCCCTGAACCGTGCTTTTCTTACATTTTTTTAAAGGGCCCTCATATGTACTCTATTCGGTTATGTATTTATGTCTCATTTTTTTAATTTATATATTTTATTATCCGATGTCTATTACATATCACTAGGTACATTGTCCCACAAACTGTTGTCACGGTTTGACTGGTATGATTTGTTTTATATTATAAATTTATAACAATCAAAAGTTTCAACTTTCAAAGAAACATGTTTTTGAGCAATATCATCTATAAAACATTTTTCTATGAAGTCACATTTTCTATGTTACTGATAGTTCCATAAAACAAGGGTTTCAGAAATTAACTACATGTTGCAGGTTTCTGCCGCCCGGCAGCTATCTGGACGCGAGAGAGCTGGGGCCCGAGGGCCTGGCCACCCGCATGGCGGCCATCATTGACAGCTACCAGCGCGGAGAGCGTCAGACTTACTACGACTTCTTCAGGTGAGCTTTACGAGGATTGCTGGTGCTGGGGTAAGAGTAATAACAACAAAAATGTTTAACATTTTGATCGTCAAGGAGGCTGTGGCCGTTAGCTAAAAGTCGTGCCACTGACGTGTGACGCCACGTGGACCACAGTCGTCCAAATTTCAATGATCAAAAACTTTGTTATTAAAATGGCTACAACTATTTTTCAATTCCTGTTATTTTGGAGCACTTCTTATTTTTTTGCTGTGGCGTCAGTGGCACGTTAAATAGTTCCGGAGCTGTCTATGAAGAACGATGTCATCCTCAAAAACCGGCCAAGTGCGAGTCGGATTCGCGCACCGAGGGTCCCGGATGAACGGCGCCGTATACAAATGATGTGCAAAGTTAACGCAACCGATCACGTTCGTTATATGAGAGCCCCACTTAAATAGTGTTTTTAGTATTTGTTGTTATAGCGGCAACAGAAATACATCATCGGTGAAAATTTCAATTGTCTAGCTATCACGGTTCATGAGATACAGCGAGACAGACAGACGGACGGACGGACGGACAGACGGACAGACGGACAGACGGACGGACGGACGGACGGACGGACGGACGGACGGACGGACAGACGGACAGACGGACAGACGGGCAGACGGACAGACGGACAGACGGACAGACGGACAGACAGACAGACAGACAGACACATACAAACGGACACCGGACGGACATCGGAGTCTCAGTAATGGTCCCGTTTATTACCCTTTGACAGGCTATCCCCACTCGTTGCGGGCGCACGAAAAATTCCGATCTCTATCGCGTAACTATTAAAGTCTGGGTATTTCTCTAAAATTCTTTATGATGGTTTGATTCCATGCTGAACACAGCAACAACAGTTATTACTGAAGATTTATTTATACAATCAATATGTAAAATATTTAAGGATTCACTCTATAATACGTTATGTTCTAGAAACACGATTACTTGTAGTTTCCTCGATAGTTTTTTTTTTAAAGTTACCTCAAAAAAGCAACATAAACCCTTAGTATGTCATAAATACTGCAGGGAAAGTTATCAGTTTTTTAATAATAACATAACGAGATGTTATGTAGAATGTATGTATACGTCTTAAATTTTCAAAATCTGTATTATATTAATAATTAAACCGAAATAACATGATTTCCGCGCTCCCAGGCACGCGCTTTCATTTCGCTCACGCTTACGCTCAGCGAGAGAGGGAGCTGAACAAAGCCCCGCGCCCTCTTAATTCACAATAAAAAAAAAACTTTCGTCTAAGGCATATATGGCTGAAAATGTTCAAAATACCCTCGGCTATCACCCCCTAAAAACCTTTGCACCTAGCTACCAAACACCCTGTATAAAATGCATGTACAATTGAAGGAATGTTTACAAAAACACATAACTGACTATCAGTGGCGTGGCGTCAAACAAATTTCTAGGCAAGCCGGAACTTATTTTGGGCTACTTTTTCTTCGGAAGCAATAGAGAATGGTGTTCAATCGACCTGAAGTGGGCAACCCAGTGGGAATCGGGTTGTATGGACGCCACGCCTCTGCTGACTAGACTGGTTGACCAAACGAGCGAAGGCACGAGAAAAAGCTAGCGTTTACATAACGGAGGCAACCCTAGCGCACATTCCAATGACGTTGCGTCACCCGCGTCCAATAGGAGCGAGTCAATGGAGAGGGCATCGATAGCGGTGGCAACGCCCACCGTCTAAACAACTGGTGTATCTGTTACGTAGTAACTTGTATATAATCTGTGCCTTTGAGTACGGAACCCTAAAAACGCCCCAAACTAACGGTATTCAATCCCCGCGGTCAAAGCGTACAATACTTACTACGACCTTAACGCATTCACTGCCAAGGATCGTGGCCTAAGGAACAAACTTGTGTCATACTTACATACAACATACTGTGAACGCACATATGCCTTGCTGGCAGTATTCACTGCGTCAAAACATTACAAGTACGCACTAGAATACATTGGCGCATCCTCATATATTTCTGGTCAGGCTTTATATATCTTACATCCATACTCTATACATATAATTATGTTTTATATACATATATGTGTATTATTATGGAATAACACTTATTTTATTTAGACCAAATTAGTCCTTAGTGTATATGAATTATGGGTATATTAACTTGTTCGTTTGTCTGCCAGTATCATCTAGGATATCTCACTATCTCTCTCAATTTCTCAAAGATTGACTGGAAGAAATCCCTTTAAAGGATAAGGTTATCGTAGTACATACCCATTGTTTTTAAGTTTTCTTTTGTATTGCATGTATGTACAATAAAGTGTTTACATAAATACACACATAAAAGCATGACTGTACACTTTTTTGACAAAAAAATATTCACTCTTACAGATGGCGCAGCAAATACATCATCGAAGACATGTCCGCAAAGGAATTCGTCTGCAAAGCGTGTCTCGACCTGAACAACCCCGAAATTATGGCAACCCAAACTTCCTATCCAAATATTACTTATTGGTGGAACAGCAAATACGCAAAGTGCAAAGCTGAAAATATTAAGACATCTTTTTTTATGTTGATCTGTGTACGACTGGTGCTGATATTTGTATGGTGCTGAGAGCTATTGATCTCGAAAACAAAATAAGTACAGCGCATAAGCCACTATATTTTAAAGCTGAATTCTTGCATTGCCGCCTTTTTGTTTATACTGCTACTGGGGGCCAATGATGGCTGCGTTTATCGCGAGATAAATAAGTCTCTCACACCCGCACTTTGTCAAAACGTGACGAATGCTTTGTCACTTATTTATCGCGTGATAAATAATGTTCGGACGCCTTTTTTATATGGCCGTTTTAACCTTTTAAAAAGTTTGTGCCTCGACAAATAAAGGAAATTCATACAAAATTACTGTCGAGCAAACCGAGCCCCGAAAGGTATTTTTTTTTTACTGACCATAAATTATGGACTTCGCGTCCTGATTTTTCATCAATAAAGTCAACATTCCGGACCATTTTTGAGAAAAAAAGTGATTAATTATGTAAAACAGGAAAAGCCGCTACCGAAATGCCTTACTTATTTTATTGCCTTTAGTTTATTTTATCAAGCTGTGGTAGAATAACACGAAGCAGATGCGGTTAAAAAAAAATCGTATTAAAAATATTTTGAACCCTTTGTCTGTCTTTGTATAGGATCCTATTAAGGCAGTCTTTTTGTATTTTTTACGGATATAATTATTTTTTTACTCATTGCTTGAACGCTATTTTTTTCTATCTCACATACGAAGGGTTAATACATGCTTGTTATTTGATTGTTACGTTATTGTTCTACTTTTTACTTGTATGTGCTATTGTATAAGCTTAAGCTATTTATAAGGTAAGCCTGTATTGTATCCTTAGAACGAATGTCATTCGCTGTTTAATTAATAAATACACATGTCTTTACGTTAGTTTTGAAAAACAAACCTAGTCCTGAAGTGTTTTTAAATGCTAATCGATCCAATTGCTGTCAAAGATCACTAGATTCGTTCGAATCCCAGTTTTAGGGCACTAGAGAAACACATAAAGCAGATAAAACCAATTTACTGTAATAATCATGACGACGATTTTTTTAAGTTGATCCTACTTGTTATTGGAACCAAATGTCTATATGTGAGATTGCTCTGAAAGTCAGAAATGACTTCGTTA
Organism: Apotomis capreana; assembly: GCA_947623375.1. Classification (NCBI taxonomy): domain Eukaryota; kingdom Metazoa; phylum Arthropoda; class Insecta; order Lepidoptera; family Tortricidae; genus Apotomis; species Apotomis capreana. The sequence continues at coordinate 7,908,712 of OX392508.1, read as the reverse complement.
AAGTTCGACATTCCTACGGAACGCTGAAAACGGTTTATACAAATGGCCATCGAACAGTTATGTGTGGTTATGTCGTCGTCAAGTAAAGGTACCAATATCTGGTAAAACTTTCGTGAGACATATTTAATTACCTATTGTATTAAGCGGTTTACACTCACGTGAAATTGTGAGAAACAGCCCGACATGTTTCGAACTCGTATGGAGCTCTTCATCAGGGGCAGCTACCCGTACCAGGCTATCCCCACGCGTTTCGACCGCGCGAAACATTCCGATCTCTAAGTAGCAACCCCGCGCGACAAAAGGTCAGTGGGCTGCCACGCCTCGCGGCGAGCGGACGGCGTACAGTTAACGTTTCCCGCGCAACCTGTGCTGTACGATGTAGAAAAATAAAAGTCGGGCATATTGTTTTTGTGGCAACAAAGACGATTGAAAATGATTTCATTTGTTCCAGAACACATTAAACTCTCCGGAATAAAAGAAAGTTAATCGATTAACGATTAAGATTAACTTTTTTAATCTCGATTAACGATTAAAATTGACGATTAGTTAATCTAATCGTACGAGTTCCGATTGATTTAATATCGAAAGATTAAGTTAATGGTCGATTAATTTTTAGCGATTAAATTTTTAATTGATTAATTAATTCGATTAACTTTCTCTCGATTAATATTAGATATTAGGAAAAATAAGAAGACTTTTTGTAAGTCTAAGTCCCTGCCTAGAACATCTTAGAGTATAGTCCTACTCCCATTTTTTAAGCGAATCCCATTAGCTATGTACCCGATGAACAATACACATTATCTGTATTGTTAGCTGTGGCCACAACTGCCACTTCAAAATGTAAGGCGTTATAAGTGCAAATTACTTTTACACTAAATTAGTCTTTAAATCAAACAAAATAAGGTTTACTCTTAAACAAAGAGAACACAGATGTTGGTCACTTCGTAAGTGAAAGAGCAGTGAAGCTCGTTTCGATGCTTATAAAGACAATGAAGTGACCAACATCTCTGTTCTCTTTGTTTAAGAGTAAACCTTATTTCGTTTGACTTAAAGACGAATTTAGTGTAAAAGTAGTTTGCACTTATAACGCCTTACATTTTGAAGTGGCAGTTGTGGCCACAGCTAACAATACAGATAATGTGTATTGTTCATCGGGTACAAAGCTAAGTGGATTCGCTCAACCAAAAGAATTATTTCTATACCGCACTATAAAAACCATCTTGTATTACTGTAACAAGAGGGAAGAGGGAAGAGCGGAGAGGGAAGAGCGGAGGGCGGAGAGCGGAGGGGCGATCGGAGAGCGGAGAAAGGCGTGCGGAGAGCGGAGAGCGGAGTGCGGCGTGCGGAGAGTGACGTGCGGAGCGGAGAGTGGCGTGCGGAGGGCGTAGTGCAGCGTGCGGAGAGCGGCGTGCGGAAAGCGGAGAGCGGCGTGCGGAGAGCGTAGTGCAGCGTGCGGAGAGTGGCGTGCGGAAAGCGGAGAGCGGCGTGCGGAGAGCGTAGTGCAGCGTGCGGAGAGTGGCGTGCGGAAAGTGGAGAACGGAGAGCGGAGGGCGGCGTGCGGAGAGAGGCATGCGAAGAGCGGAGAGCGGCGTGCGGAAAACAGAGAATGGCTTGCGGTGAGCGGAGAGCGGCGTGCGGAAAGCGGCGTGCGAAGAGCGGCGTGCGGAGAGCGGCCTGCGGAGAACGGAAAGCAGAGAAGCGGAAAGAGGGAACGGTCGGATGCAAAGGTAACCGAACGTAGAGAATGGTGTTCAATCGTCCTGAAGTGGGCAACCCAGTGGGAATCGGGTTGTCTGGACGCCACGCCTCTGCTGACTAGACTGGTTGACCAAACGAGCGAAGGCACGAGAAAAAGCTAGCGTTTACATAACGGAGGCAACCCTAGCGCACATTCCAATGACGTTGCGTCATCCGCGGGAGGGGGCATCGATAGCGGTGGCAACGCCTGCCGTCCAAACAAGTGGGGTATCTGTTACGTAGTAACTTGTATATAATCTGTGCCCGTACACCGGCGCGGCAACTTGTCACTAATTCTTTGATCGAGACTGCTCAAATAGCGCGCTCCGACGACGCGAGAGCGGAGGTGCTTGCAAGCCTACAACTTGTCGTTAGGCCTATGAGTTTGCATGCGTAAGTAATGTAAATGTACTACCGATCTGTTTGTAGTAGATTGTTTAGTTTTCATCGATATTATTAATCCGGTTGCTTATTTTTGTCTCTAAGTGTGGTATTAAACTGTTTACCCGGTGGTAACAATAATTTTGCATTTCAATGCTTTTTAGGGTTTCGTAGTCAACAAGGAACCCTTATACTTTCGCCATGTTATGATATGACGGACGGGTTTGACGTGCGTTCTGCACAGAATCGCACCTTGTGGCGAGCTATGGGGGAGGCCTATGTCCCGCAGTGGCTGATAGATAGATACTATAGACTGTCTAGGAACTTTCATTTGTACTGTTACATCAGTATAAGTACTGTGACCAAGAGTTTACATATTGCATAAAAAATATTAGTGTCCATTTATTGTTTAGTAACGCGAGCGCGTTTTATCGATAAAAAGTGTTCGAGCCCATTTAGCACAACTATTCATTGCGACTCTTGGAGCGCGACTTAGCGCTACCTGTCACTCTCTCACATTACTGCACAGAAAGAGACGAGAGACAACAGCACGAGCAACGCTGAGCGTGTTATATTATTGTAGGTTATCTTTAACCTTGAATGGCCTACATTTTTCAGTTTACTGAAGTTTTGCTAGTTTAGTAAATCCCATGAGATATGATAAAAATGTAGACGTTACGTGTTTACGCAACGTTAAATTCGTGGAAATGCGGGATCGCACTTTGCTTACATTTTGAAGACGGAATAGGATACCCAAATAATGTGGAATAGTTTAGCCGATGAATTGATCAAATTTTATGAACGCAACTGCTCTCTAATGACATTCGTTTAAATACCTGTCAGTTGTTAAGTTAACCTCGTAATATCATTTAATGGTATGCATTATTTTCCTGACTGTTTTTTCGTGTAGCAAACACGTGTACACTGTGAATAGTTTTCGGCATTTTCTTTCGATATTTTAAAATATTTGTCTTTAAAAGACCACCACAAAGGACATTATTTAAACCTTATATATTATGGTGGTACATTGACATTGTTTACAAACAAACAATCATAAAATCATTGGCAGTGTAAGAAATTAGTTCCAGTGAACTTCCGCAATATGGCACATCCTCATATATTTCTGGCCAGGCTTTACTTATAATATTAGTCCGTAAAAGGACGTCGTCTGCGTGTGACTTTAACAATCCTAAAATGGCAACGCGAACTGTGCCTTTAATAAAGAATGACGGGTATAATAATCCCAATTCGGAGTTGGCTATAAATGGACTAATCGAAAACGATTTGAAGACGCGGTTGGCGCAGCGGTAAAGCATCTGCCCACTGAGCCGGCGGTCCTGGGTTCGAATCCCGGCAAGGGTAAATATTTGTGTGGTGAACTCGAATATTTGTGCCTGGGTCATGGTTCATGGATGTTAGTCGTATTAGAGTGTATTTATTTATGTGTATATGTGATCCGTCGTCTAGTGCCCACTGCCTATAACAGAAGCCTACTAAAGCTTACTGTGGGACTGGGATCACTCAAAAATTCCGAAGTTTCATTTATCCGAAAGTTAAATAACGCGAAACGATCAGTTTTGCCATGGATCGTATATTACGTACTATAATTAGGTTAGGTTAAGGTTATATGATATCCCAAAAAAACTAAATATTTTATCAGAACATGGTTTTCGGAATTATGAAAATTCGGATTGATGATGCATTCGGACAAATGAAACTTCGGAGTATTGTAATGTACCCTACGGGACTAGCTAGATCGATTTGTGTGATGTTGTACAATATTTATTAATTATTATTATTATTATTTATTACCTATCAAAACGATTTCAAGAGCTCGTTCCGTATAAGAATCTACAGACACAATGTTTAAGCAGTTTTAAGTTAAAGTTCTGAATTGTTTACGGTGGGGAATTCTGGGCCCATTTAGGTACTTTTAGCATTGCGTTTTCAAACCTACCAAAACAATATATTCCGCAAATTACCGCAGATTATTCTGACTATAAAACTAAAGCCACATGGCAACTACTAGTAGCTTAATACCAAAACACATTATTGTTCCACAAATACAAAAGAGCGTATGTTCATTGCAAAGTCGCGTCAGTTATGTCTTTATCTGGGAATAAGGCCAATAATGCTTGACAAACGCGCGTACAATTTCACTAGATATAACGTTTGACATAATGTTGCATTTGATATAACAACAATAAGCATAATTTTATTCAGTATAATTTCAATTAGTATCAATTACATTTGATATAATGTCTATGAAGCGGTGGTAGCCTAGGCCTAGTGGTAAGCGCATGCGACTTTCAATCCGGAGGTCGCGGGTTCGAACCCGGCCCGTACCAATGAGTTTTTCGGAACTTATGTACGGAATGACATTTGATATTTACCACTCGCTTTTCGGTGAAGGAAAACATCGTGAGGAAACCACCTAAGCCCAATAAGGCCTAGTTTCCCCTCTGGGTTGGAAGGTCAGATGGCAGTCGCTTTCGTAAAAACTAGTGTCTACGCCACATCTTGGGATTTAGGTAGCCGACCCCGATTGAGAATTCATTCTCAAAAAATGGGACAAAGGCTAGGAGGATGATGATGATAATGTCTATATTCGCAAAATAAACTAACACTCATCCTCGCTTCGCTCGTCGTATGTTTTTCTAATCGAAAGTCTTCTCTGTCGAGACGATATAGTTCTTAGCTGCGAGTATGTTCGGTAGAAATAAAGGTACGACTTACTTGCCAATCTCGTCGACCTCGCACGAGCGGGTTCTCGCTGACATGAGACAGCGCACCAGTACCCTTACCATGAGAGAATACGGTATTTGATGACAGCTCAAATCAGCTACTCTTTATGAAATGTCAAAACGATGTTGGTATGAAGTTTCTATGAAGATACTGGCTTGTGACGTGATAAAAATCAGTAGTCAAAACACGTCTTCTGTTCAGTTTGTGTCCAATTAAAAATAGTAAAATGTCCACAAGCTAGTGGTAGTTTATTTGGTTCCGTGTATTCTTGAATGTATGTTTAGAGGTTTCAATGTCATATTTAATTTTCACTATAGTATCGTAATCGTAATTTATAGCTTGCTCGGTAGCCTTATCGTGTTGCTAGGCTGTAGGCAGCGCACTGCCCCATTGCCTAGCTTGTGTGAGCTGGCGTGCACGGGCACTCGAACCAGCGGACGTGTACCTAGCTTGACAACGTCGTTTTTAGGTCTTGGCTGACGTAGCTACACTGTAGAGGTGGAGCAGCACTTACTTGCCGATCTTGTCGACCTCGTCGATGAGCACGAGCGGGTTCTCGGTGGCGGTCTTCTTGAGGCACTGCACGAGCTTGCCGGGCATGGCTGACGTAGCTACACTGTAGAGGTGGAGCAGCACTTACTTGCCGATCTTGTCGACCTCGTCGATGAGCACGAGCGGGTTCTCGGTGGCGGTCTTCTTGAGGCACTGCACGAGCTTGCCGGGCATGGCTGACGTAGCTACACTGTAGAGGTGGAGCAGCACTTACTTGCCGATCTTGTCGACCTCGTCGATGAGCACGAGCGGGTTCTCGGTGGCGGTCTTCTTGAGGCACTGCACGAGCTTGCCGGGCATGGCTGACGTAGCTACACTGTAGAGGTGGAGCAGCACTTACTTGCCGATCTTGTCGACCTCGTCGATGAGCACGAGCGGGTTCTCGGTGGCGGTCTTCTTGAGGCACTGCACGAGCTTGCCGGGCATGGCTGACGTAGCTACACTGTAGAGGTGGAGCAGCACTTACTTGCCGATCTTGTCGACCTCGTCGATGAGCACGAGCGGGTTCTCGGTGGCGGTCTTCTTGAGGCACTGCACGAGCTTGCCGGGCATGGCTGACGTAGCTACACTGTAGAGGTGGAGCAGCACTTACTTGCCGATCTTGTCGACCTCGTCGATCAGCACGAGCGGGTTCTCGGTGGCGGTCTTCTTGAGGCACTGCACGAGCTTGCCGGGCATGGCTGACGTAGCTACACTGTAGAGGTGGAGCAGCACTTACTTGCCGATCTTGTCGACCTCGTCGATCAGCACGAGCGGGTTCTCGGTGGCGGTCTTCTTGAGGCACTGCACGAGCTTGCCGGGCATGGCTGACGTAGCTACACTGTAGAGGTGGAGCAGCACTTACTTGCCGATCTTGTCGACCTCGTCGATCAGCACGAGCGGGTTCTCGGTGGCGGTCTTCTTGAGGCACTGCACGAGCTTGCCGGGCATGGCTGACGTAGCTACACTGTAGAGGTGGAGCAGCACTTACTTGCCGATCTTGTCGACCTCGTCGATCAGCACGAGCGGGTTCTCGGTGGCGGTCTTCTTGAGGCACTGCACGAGCTTGCCGGGCATGGCTGACGTAGCTACACTGTAGAGGTGGAGCAGCACTTACTTGCCGATCTTGTCGACCTCGTCGATCAGCACGAGCGGGTTCTCGGTGGCGGTCTTCTTGAGGCACTGCACGAGCTTGCCGGGCATGGCTGACGTAGCTACACTGTAGAGGTGGAGCAGCACTTACTTGCCGATCTTGTCGACCTCGTCGATCAGCACGAGCGGGTTCTCGGTGGCGGTCTTCTTGAGGCACTGCACGAGCTTGCCGGGCATGGCTGACGTAGCTACACTGTAGAGGTGGAGCAGCACTTACTTGCCGATCTTGTCGACCTCGTCGATCAGCACGAGCGGGTTCTCGGTGGCGGTCTTCTTGAGGCACTGCACGAGCTTGCCGGGCATGGCTGACGTAGCTACACTGTAGAGGTGGAGCAGCACTTACTTGCCGATCTTGTCGACCTCGTCGATCAGCACGAGCGGGTTCTCGGTGGCGGTCTTCTTGAGGCACTGCACGAGCTTGCCGGGCATGGCTGACGTAGCTACACTGTAGAGGTGGAGCAGCACTTACTTGCCGATCTTGTCGACCTCGTCGATCAGCACGAGCGGGTTCTCGGTGGCGGTCTTCTTGAGGCACTGCACGAGCTTGCCGGGCATGGCTGACGTAGCTACACTGTAGAGGTGGAGCAGCACTTACTTGCCGATCTTGTCGACCTCGTCGATGAGCACGAGCGGGTTCTCGGTGGCGGTCTTCTTGAGGCACTGCACGAGCTTGCCGGGCATGGCTGACGTAGCTACACTGTAGAGGTGGAGCAGCACTTACTTGCCGATCTTGTCGACCTCGTCGATCAGCACGAGCGGGTTCTCGGTGGCGGTCTTCTTGAGGCACTGCACGAGCTTGCCGGGCATGGCTGACGTAGCTACACTGTAGAGGTGGAGCAGCACTTACTTGCCGATCTTGTCGACCTCGTCGATGAGCACGAGCGGGTTCTCGGTGGCGGTCTTCTTGAGGCACTGCACGAGCTTGCCGGGCATGGCTGACGTAGCTACACTGTAGAGGTGGAGCAGCACTTACTTGCCGATCTTGTCGACCTCGTCGATCAGCACGAGCGGGTTCTCGGTGGCGGTCTTCTTGAGGCACTGCACGAGCTTGCCGGGCATGGCTGACGTAGCTACACTGTAGAGGTGGAGCAGCACTTACTTGCCGATCTTGTCGACCTCGTCGATGAGCACGAGCGGGTTCTCGGTGGCGGTCTTCTTGAGGCACTGCACGAGCTTGCCGGGCATGGCTGACGTAGCTACACTGTAGAGGTGGAGCAGCACTTACTTGCCGATCTTGTCGACCTCGTCGATCAGCACGAGCGGGTTCTCGGTGGCGGTCTTCTTGAGGCACTGCACGAGCTTGCCGGGCATGGCTGACGTAGCTACACTGTAGAGGTGGAGCAGCACTTACTTGCCGATCTTGTCGACCTCGTCGATGAGCACGAGCGGGTTCTCGGTGGCGGTCTTCTTGAGGCACTGCACGAGCTTGCCGGGCATGGCTGACGTAGCTACACTGTAGAGGTGGAGCAGCACTTACTTGCCGATCTTGTCGACCTCGTCGATGAGCACGAGCGGGTTCTCGGTGGCGGTCTTCTTGAGGCACTGCACGAGCTTGCCGGGCATGGCGCCCACGTACGTGCGCCGGTGGCCCTTCACCTCGGCCACGTCGGTCATGCCGCCCACGGAGAACCGGAAGTACTGGCGGTTCAGCGCGCGCGCTATCGACCGAGCTGGGGGCGAGAAAGGCACATTTTGAAAACAGCGCTTTCTAAACAGCAAAGCTGTGCGTAAAATACCACTTTTCCGCACTAGTGCTTTTTAGTTTTACGTTTGTTTTTATCCATCTGACAAGCAGATGACGCAGAGGTTTTATTATTTGAGAATAGTTTCATAAATTAGTCAAATATAGATTATTTATTCATATAAAAGGAGGAACAATAAAACGAATACTTTATTAATATGGAATTAATTACTTTACATGTATAATTTGATCAATAAACTAATTTCAAATACTTATTCATTCAATATGTTTGGCTGAATGTACATTCGTTTGTGCCATTGCCATTTTGAAAGACGACGCACATAAAAATATGCTTTTTGCACACGCACAGTATATAGCGCGCATATAGAAATAAACTCGCCATTTTTACTAATTTCTTGTGTATCTAAAAAACTGCTAAAAATGCCGAGTTCAAGTGACGAATCAATAAAAAGCCTTAAAATATTATTAAAAAAGCAATATTAGTTCGTTTTAAATTGGCCAAATAAGTAGATAACGATAACCTACCTATACTAGTCTTCCCGACACCAGGCGGTCCGTGGAAGCACAGGATCTTGCCCTGAGTGCTTCCCTTCAGTTGCGACACGGCGATGAACTCCAGAATTCGCTTCTTGATGTCCTCCATGCCGTAGTGGTCCTCGTCGAGGATCACCTGGGCGTCTGTCAGCTCCAGGTTTTCTTGGGAAGTGATGCCCCAGGGCAGAGCCGTCAGCCAGTCCAGGTAGCATCGGGTCACACTGAAAAAAATGGTTGCCTGTAAAGTCGGTTTTACGGGCGAAGATTTTACGTGACAACGCGCGGCGGACCGATCATGTTTGAGTGGGAGAGAGACGCAAGGCATTCGCCGGTCCGGCGGGCCTCTCTTTCGTTCGGTGACTCATCGTAACAGACGTGAGCGGGCGTTACACTTTTTCATGAGTGACTCCGAGCGCAACCTAATTTAAGACGTTGTCACGTCAAAAAGTCACTATCAGCCTTCCGGCCTTAGGCCTTAATATTAGGTTTTACACAATTTCCTAACGCTTATACAATCGATGCTGTCTCTCTTGTCGTCTACTCGTTCTAACTTAATTCTAGTCTTACTCGAATCCTTTTTAAGTCCTAGGCCATATTGCTCAATAAGTGGAGACAAACTTAAGCTCTTTAAAAAGTTTATTAACATTGAAAATGTTTGTTTTCCTGATTGAGTAAGTGCCCCAATATGTGAAATCATGACATTTGCCTATAGTTTCGCAGATATGAGAGGTAAGCGGATGGGCCATGTGTCAAAATATGCGTCTGTCGGAGGGCTTCAAAGTGCAATTCGAATTCCCAAAATTAGTCGGTGACTTGTTGAGATTTTCTAAAATTTGTCAAAATTTCAAAATTTTGTCGCTGACTTGGCTCGAGAGTTTGCCAATAAGATTTCTCCGAGCTCGCTATTCAAGAAACGGAAAAACTGAATTTTGGGGTTAAAATTAAGCTACAGTTTGAGCCATCTTAGGAAGCGGGCGCACAAAAAAATTAAGATCACTTATGCGCGAGGTCACAACAAAAATTTGTCAAATTTCATCACATGCTATTTCTAAATTACATTATACATCTGTAGATTTTTCTTAAGATCCTAATGGTTACTGGTTTGCAAGATGCAGGTACCGACCTATCGCCCAGTCGCACTCCTAACTTATCTCGTTCTTGGTCTTTCCTAATCCTAAGCCACGAAACTCACTTCGGAGCTGTGGATCTCCAGGAAGTTCATCGAGACGCTCATGGATACCAGTTTGCAGAACGATCCTGATCTAACCTCTGTCGCAACTTTAGTGAAAACCTTGTCCTAACCTAGCTCGTTTATACATGGCCTAAGTCACGTGATTCATTTGAATTCGGCGCTGTGAATCTCCAGGAAATTCATCTTGAGATGATGGATACCAGTTTGCAGAACGATCCTGATCTAACCTGTCCCAACTTTAGTAAAAACCTTGTCCTAACCTAGCTCGTTTATACATGGCCTAAGTCACGTGATTCACTTGAATTCGGCGCTGCGAATCTCCAGGAAATTCATCTTGAGTCGATGGATACCAGTTTGCAGAACGATCCTGATCTAACCTCTGTCCCAACTTTAGTAAAAACCTTGTCCTAACCTAGCTCGTTTATACATGGCCTAAGTCACGTGATTCATTTGAATTCGGCGCTGTGTACCTCCAGGAAATTCATCTTGAGACGATGGATACCAGTTTGCAAAACGATCCTGATCTAACCTCTGTCCAACTTTAGTAAAAACCTTGTCCTAACCTAGCTCGTTTATTTATACACGGCCTAAGTCACGTGATTCACTTGAATTCGGCGCTGTGAATGTCCAGGAAATTCATCTTGAGACGGTCAGGAATTCCAGTTTGCAATACGATCCTGATCTGACTTCTGTCCTAGCTTTAACTGATCTAACCTCTGTCCCAACTTTAGGGAAATCCTTGTCCTAACTTAGCTTGTTTAAACCGGATCCGTAGCCGAACGCAGACGTGGCTACGTATCTTTGTCGTGACCGTGTAGTACGGGATCTTACAACCGCCGATGCTAAGAACACGGAGCTACGGTTCCGCGTGTAAAACGGATATCAGAAGCCCTAGTTTAAACACGTTCTAAGCCACGTGACACATGAATACGGAGCCGTGGCTCTCCAGGAAGTTCATCTTGAGACAATGGATACTAGTTTGCTGAACGATCCTGCCGTCTCAAGTTTGTCCTAACTTTAGTGAGAACCTTGTCCTAACCAAGCTCGTTTATACATGGCCTAAGTCACGTGATTCATTTGAATTCGGCGCTGTGTACCTCCAGGAAATTCATCTTGAGACGATGGATACCAGTTTGCAAAACGATCCTGATCTAACCTCTGTCCCAACTTTAGTAAAAACCTTGTCCTAACCTAGCTCGTTTATTTATACACGGCCTAAGTCACGTGATTCACTTGAATTCGGCGCTGTGAATGTCCAGGAAATTCATCTTGAGACGGTCAGGAATTCCAGTTTGCAATACGATCCTGATCTGACTTCTGTCCTAGCTTTAACTGATCTAACCTCTGTCCCAACTTTAGGGAAATCCTTGTCCTAACTTAGCTTGTTTAAACCGGATCCGTAGCCGAACGCAGACGTGGCTACGTATCTTTGTCGTGACCGTGTAGTACGGGATCTTACAACCGCCGATGCTAAGAACACGGAGCTACGGTTCCGCGTGTAAGACGGATCTCGGAAGCCCTAGTTTAAACACGTTCTAAGCCACGTGACACATGAATACAGAGCCGTGGCTCTCCAGGAAGTTCATCTTGAGACGATGGATACCAGTTTGCAGAACGATCCTGATCTAACCTGTCCTAACTTTAGTGAAAACCTTGTCCTAACCTTACTCGTTTATGCGCGTCCTAAGTCATGTGACACTTGAACTCGGAGCTGTGGCTCTCCAGGAAGTTCATCTTGAGACGCTCATGGATACCAATTTGCAGAACGGTCCTGCCGTCTCAAGTTTGTCCTAACTTTAGTGAGAACCTTGTCCTAACCAAGCTCGTTTATATACGTCCTAAGTCACGTGACTCACTTGAACTCGGAGCCGTGGCTATCCAGGAAGTTCATCTCGAGACGTTCATAGTTACCAGTTTGCAGAATAGTGCTGCCGTCTCACCTTTGTCCTAACTTTAGTGAAATCCTTGTCCTAACTTAGCTCGTTTAAACCGGATCCGTAGCCGAACGCAGACACGGCTACGTATCTTTGACGTAACCGTGTAATACGGGATCTTCAACCGTCGGTGCTAAGAACACGGAGCTGCGGTTCCGCGTGTAACACGTCTTAAGCCACGCGACTCACTTGAACTCGGAGCTGTGGCTCTCCAGGAAGTTCATCTTGTTGAGCTCCTCGTCGATGACGGTCTGCACGGCGGCCGGCACGGTCCTGTCGGCGAGGCGCTCCCGGAACTTGTCGCCGATCGCGTCTTTGTCGTCTTTCTCCAATCCAAGCTCCTTTTTTATCACCTGTACACGAAACATTTTAAAAATTTAATAAAAATCGGCCATGTACGAGTCTGACTTGCGCACCGAGGCTTCCGCACAAATACTTGTCCCATCTTAACTGGCCGGGTTAAGATTGCAACTGGTAACAGAACTACATCATCTGTGAAAATGTCAACTGTCTAGCTATCACGGTACTTGAAATACAGCCTGGTGACAGACGGACAGGCAGCGGAGGCTAATAGGGTCCCGTTTTTACCCTTTGGGTACGGAACCGTAAAAATGCCCGCGCGTTTGAGATTTTTCCATCAAGAGTTAAAACACACTCAGACTTGAAACAGAGTATCATGTTGAGACACTACTTAACCAAGCCACACAGGTTGCGTGTGCAGTCACCTGTTCTTGCAGTTTGTATTTCCTATGCTGCTGACCTTCTCCACCTCCTTGCCGATCTTCTGCTGCAGCTTCGACAGCTCGTACTCCTTCAGCGACAGTGCCATCATCAGTTGTTTGGGAAACTAATATCTGTTGACTATCTGTTGGGGTCATACCTTGAGCTGTTCGTGCAGTATATACTTCCTGTGCTGCTGCTTGACTTTCTCCTCCACCTCCTTGCCGATCTTCTGCTGCAGCTTCGACAGCTCGTACTCCTTCAGCGACAGTGCCATCATCAGTTGTTTGGGAAACTAATATCTGTTGACTATCTGTTGGGGTCATACCTTGAGCTGTTCGTGCAGTATATACTTCCTGTGCTGCTGCTTGACTTTCTCCTCCACCTCCTTGCCGATCTTCTGCTGCAGCTTCGACAGCTCGTACTCCTTCAGCGACAGTGCCATCATCAGTTGTTTGGGAAACTAATATCTGTTGACTATCTGTTGGGGTCATACCTTGAGCTGTTCGTGCAGTATATACTTCCTGTGCTGCTGCTTGACTTTCTCCTCCACCTCCTTGCCGATCTTCTGCTGCAGCTTCGACAGCTCGTACTCCTTCAGCGACAGTGCCATCATCAGTTGTTTGGGAAACTAATATCTGTTGACTATCTGTTGGGGTCATACCTTGAGCTGTTCGTGCAGTATATACTTCCTGTGCTGCTGCTTGACTTTCTCCTCCACCTCCTTGCCAATCTTCTGCTGCAGCTTCGACAGCTCGTACTGTTTCAGCAGCCACAGTGCCATCATCAGTTGTTTGGGAAGCTAATATCTGTTGACTATCTGTTGGGGTCATACCTTGAGCTGTTCGTGCAGTATGTACTTCCTGTGCTGCTGCTTGACTTTCTCCTCCACCTCCTTGCCGATCTTCTGCTGCAGCTTCGACAGCTCGTACTCCTTCAGCGACAGTGCCATCATCAGTTGTTTGGGAAGCTAATATCTGTTGACTATCTGTTGGGGTCATACCTTGAGCTGTTCGTGCAGTATATACTTCCTGTGCTGCTGCTTGACTTTCTCCTCCACTTCCTTGCCGATCTTCTGCTGCAGCTTCGACAGCTCGTACTCTTTCTTCAGCAATGACAGCGACATCATTAGTCGTTTAGGAATCTAAAAGCATAAAATTAACTCATTATAAAATATTACGTAGCAGTGCCGGCGAGTACGCTTAGGTATACGGTGTACGCCGTGTATTTTTATCAAATCATATTATATTATGACATGTAAGATATTATAAACCCCGGTTGGCGAAAGATGATCCCTGGGACTTCACAAAATCTGATTAATTTCTAATAATATTGCTTGATTGCGAAGTTTTATTCGAAAAAATGTGTCATATACTAGCTTACAAAAATGTTGACGTGACATTGACGCCATTTCAAGAAGAATTTTTGAGACGTCACATGGATTGTCGCGTGGTTTTTTTCTCTTACCGGGGTCTAGGGGCTAGCTAAATTTTGCCTATTGTTTTAGAAAAAAGTCTAAATCCCCGGCTTGCCCAGAGATTTTGTTTCACACCACTCCGCTGGTGCGTTATACAGGGTGATCAATCCAAATGGGTCAGTAGGGAGAATACAAACGAATGAATCTAAAATCGACGCCATGGTTCCTAAGAACAGATTTCCCTATATCTTAGTTTGTGACTTCGCCCTACTGACTCATTTGGATTGATCACCTGGTATATGGAATGATCGATATGCCTAGACTAAACTACGATTTCTAATTCAAGACCAAAAAAACTACTGCCACTACAACAAAATATTTTTACAATAGTAAATTCCTTTTTCTTTTGTAAACAGGCTAACATAACTTATTTAGTGGTAACTTTAACTCTATGTTTTAACAAAATAACTAGATATATTTATTACTAGCTTTTGCCCGCGACTACGTACGCGTGGAACTTGATAAAAGGGATTATTAAAAGTGCCTAAGCAAATGTAAGAGCAATTGTGCTTTTGGTCTAATAATTACTTTTCTTACAGGGTCACCGCATCCCAACAGATATGTTCACTCACTTTTCAATCTTTTTAGGTATAATTTCCAGGATGAAAACTATCCTATGTCCTTCCTCGGATCTTAAACTATCTCCATGCCAAATTTCATCAAAATCGGTTCAGCGGTTTAAGCGTGAAGAGGTAACAGACAGACAGACAGACAGACAGACACACTTTCGCATTTATAATATTAGTATGGATTAGTATGGATTGCATAATTACGAGAGGAGATAATAAAAACTCCGGAGATTTTTGGTACAAAAACTAGTATTGTACTTGTAACACTTCAGCATGGTGCAAGCCAAAAAACAAACTCAAATGTCATTTAAATGTTGTCAATTTTGACAGTGACGTATCTGTCGTAGTTTTTTGGTCTTGAATTAGAAATCGTAGTATAGCATGTGCACGTGAACACTGGACACTCACGTCCATCTCCTCGAGGATGGCCTGCAGGTCGGCGGGCTCGGCGCCGGTGAGCGCGGCGCCGAGGTCGCTGAGGTACACGGGGTTGTCCACCACCCTCTGCCCCTGGGCCAGCATGTGGTGCAAAGATTCCCTGCGCACCACAAATAGATTATTAGAACGCAAAATGTATAAATCAAATATGTAAGTATCATTCAATAATTTAATAATTCGTGTAACGAAAACCCAGGCGTATGAAGTATAAAAGTAATACTAGTTTTCAGTTGAATAAGATATTTTAAGACCATTTCTTCGCCTTTTATTTATATGCCAGATTACACCTGCAACTTCATTCGTATGGAATCTTTTTTCTTTTTCATACATACTTTGACACTTTATTTAGTCCTTAAGAGCTCGCGCAGATAGAGAGCGGTCAGAGTTCAGTTTGAGTTCCGCGTTCTAGTGACCGTTGACCGCTCAAGAGTACCGGCGCACACAAGTGGCGTTCAAATTCTCGCGTTCTAGTTTCGTTTGTGTCTTTGTACATGCAATATGTCACTAGAAAATTCATCTTCCGATGAAAAATTATTGCTCTTGTGGAGCTTAGTAGCTTCTAAAAAGAGATTTCCCTTGCTCTCTCCAAATGCCATTGTGGCAACTTGAAGCCAAGTTTCTGCTTTTTTGTCACGGTTTTTATAGTCTACTATCACTAAAATCATATAATAAACTCCTTTCCCTAAGCAAATTATTTAACTTTTCCGTATTTGCAACCTCAGACATTGCGGCGTTCACGCGTTCTGTCTCGGCAGGAAAAGAACTCTAGAACGCGACGTTCCGCTTTGACCGCCGCGGTCTGACTGTCCGATGTGTGCGTTGTCGTATAGACTCAGTACATTCTAAAGAACGCTGAACTCTGAACTCGGAACTCAGAACTCCCGACCGCTGTCTGTCTGCGCGAGCTCTAAAGGATTAGTTTTTAGAAAATAATAAAGGAACATGTTCCCCAAATTTAATTTTCAAATCATTCGTGTCGGCTGTTTCGTCTATTTTATATCAGATTACGTGCATTTTGTAAGTCATCGAATATGAACGCACACTTTAAATTGAAATGCATTGTGCGTAACCATATATGAATTCGGAGTTAATAATTAAAAATCAGAGCAGAGGAAAATTGCAGTATTCTAAAATCACATAAGATTGAATGAAGTATATTAAATCAACTAAAAACAAATACCTACTTTACGTAAACTAGCTAAATAACAAGATAATTTCTGTTTAAACCGAGCGAGGTAGAGGCGCAGTTGACACAGCTGATAATATAAAACATTATTTCAATATGTAAGCAGTGGAAAAAGAATATATTAAATTCGTTATTCTGTTACATACAGTATAGCCGGCTTAATAATCACCACGGTTAGGTTACTATATGATGCCTGTACAAGGCAAGAAAAATCATTTTCATCTGTTTTTTTAAGCCACAGAAAAATCTATATTTTTCTTTAGGAATGAGGAGGGTAATTCCTACCTATAAACAAGAATTAAAGATCTTTTATGTTCAAACGAAACTAAATAGCGGAGCAGTTACGAGTGAATGAAATCTTCGTGTAGGCAGGTAGGTAGTAGTACGAACAAATGAATCCCACCCAGTCCTTAACACTGTTAGTCCTTACGGTAACTGGCGACTTCGCTGTGGCCTTCCGATGGGTCAAGGGAGCCGATCGCTCAGTCAGTGCTACGTTATATATACTTTCGCAGCCAGATGTCACCAAAACCGTGTCCACTAGCGTATTATTATTAATACGACATGGTTAATTTCCATTTCTTTCACCCATGCGATGATGCAAGGTGGGTTATAGATAGCCGCGAGTCGTATAAATCGAGAAAATATTTATGAAAACTGAGCTACAGGAACCGGCGTAAAATGGCGTATTACGCGAGAAATCGTACACCCTTAATTTCACGATGTAACCAGATATACACATTTTTTTACAAACTTTTTGTATTTATTATATAAACAGAATTTATAACTGTTAACAGCACTGAGGTTTGAACCTTCGCGACATTTAAGGTTAAGCGGGCTCTACTGATTACGTATGTAACAATGAAATCACACTAACCTGTACAAAGGATTCAAGTTTATGATATCCCTTATAGTCTTGATGACCTCCTGCGTCAGAGCCTTCACCTCCTCCGTCTGCTGGAACTTCTCGTGCATCAAGTTCTCCACCTTCACCATCAGGACCTGGTCCGGGACCGGCTTCTTTGTCTCACTCTCGTGCGGCTCGGGCTCGGCTACGGGCTTCTGTTTCCTCGTGTTCCTGTGCTTCCGTCTTCGCCGCTCTGCGTCGGACTCTTCGCGGGTGACGTTAAACTCAACGTTAAACACAGGAAATTTGAGCTTCATTTCTGCAATGATACGAAGTTTACGATCATTTCAGAAATGAAGTTCCTTTTTTCGAAGGTACTCTAAAATTGCAGTGCCATCGACGCTACGTTAAAAACCCTAAGTTCAAATCTATGGATACACTGCAAGTGGGTGATTATTGTCCTACAAGAACAGAACCAGTCCTAAATGGAGACTAGGTTCGCAGGTAAATACCCAATCTTGTCTGTGTTAATACCCAAAATTATGGAGTATGATGAATTTCCCACAAGTGCCTATCTCCAGTCTTAGCTTTTTGTTCAGATGCAAATAATATTATTATCTTGGTTTAGGTTCTTTCGATTCTCATGATTAGACCGAATTGGCTCATACATACAAATATGACACACACAGTATTTGACACACCTATATATAACAAACATACAAAATATTTGTATAGTGGCATTTCTACAGATTAATGAATTTTTGTAAAATATGTTCCACATGTAGCATTAAATGTTAATAGAGAAGGGTAAAAATAAACAAAATAGCCTCATAATACCTGCAGGTCCAACTTCAATTTCTTCCTCAACAAACTGTCCCGTAATCTTTATTCTCCTGTGCGCCATCACAACCAGACGGAGCTTGAAGTCCATATCCTGCATCTCATGGATCTGCGCGAATACTCCCACCTCATGCAGGTCGTCAAGGTTAGAAACCACATCAGACTTGTCGTCTTCCTTCTTGCGGAGGAAGATGCCGATGTAAGGTTGATTGAGCTTCACTTTCCTTCGTATTAAATCAATTAAGGCAGGGTTTGAGATCTGTAATGACAATTAGAAAGTATAATAGTTATTGGAGATTACTAATAAATGTGCAAGTTATATAACACAAACTGTTTCATTTTCCAAAAAAAAAAATGTATTCTATAACTGTTAACTTATTACATCTTTCTGTCTTTTTCACATTTTCACTCATTTGCTCAAAAGTGAACAGGACGAGATGTCTAATAGGGA
The DNA here is from genome assembly GCA_947623375.1 of Apotomis capreana. Taxonomy (NCBI): domain Eukaryota; kingdom Metazoa; phylum Arthropoda; class Insecta; order Lepidoptera; family Tortricidae; genus Apotomis; species Apotomis capreana. The sequence goes on along the minus strand of OX392508.1, from coordinate 7,890,276 downwards.
TATGTTCACCTTCATACATATACCTATTACCTGTTACGGATATTTATACTTGATATTTCATACAATAAAGTGTTTATATAGACCTCCTCACCATGTCCCATGACAGAGACTCCGTCAATTATTCTTGTCCGGGTTAATAAAGCGTTTACATACATACAATCAAATCCAACCTATCCCACTTGGTTCAACAACCCAAATATACAACATTTTAGGTTTCAGAGAGGAGCATGAGTTTGGAAATAAGCAGATTTGGCAAAAAAATCTTTTACAAAATTATAGGTAAAGTTTACTCGGGTAATTCCGAATGTCGGGTAATTCCGAAAATTACTGATATCTAATAAAAGGATTAAGCGGGGTAACATTTTTTGCACGTCTTACTGTAGAAGTGTATAGTATCTGAGGAAGTGTTGCTAGCGCATAAAATGTTATCCCGTTTATTAGATATCAGTAATTTTCGGAATTACCCGACATTCAGAATTACCCGAGTACACTTTATACCAGTTGTCACATATCCATGAAAGTGAATGAAATTCTAGATGTTTGTCCTTTGTTGTAGAATAGAATATTCTTTATTGCACTTTGACCAGAAAGAAATATGTACAAACAAATAACACATACAATTCAATAGAGGTAAACAACAAGCGGTCTTATCACTAAACAGCTTTCAGACAGGGTAGTGGATTCTATTATTATATCTTTTTATTCAGTAAACCTTGTCTTATTTAGTAAACCACTTTCTGAAATATTGTTCACAGTATGGTAAAGAAGATAGATGATTCCAAGTCCTTGAACTGTATTTACTTATCTTTCAACTTTAGTAATGTTATCTGGTTCATGTTCCATATAACTAAATGACTGCAAAAAAATGGGAGTCAAAGATTTCAAATCTAACTTGACCAAAAGCGTCACAATAGAAAACAATTGAAATAATACCTCAATCAACTTTATGAATCTTGGAAAAACGGGGTTCCTGTTGATGGCGATGACCGGGACCTGCGGCCACACCTCGGGCACGGCCACCGGCGCCGGCAGCTGGCTCGAGAACAGCGGAGTGTCATCCTTCAGCTCCGGATCTTCTTCCGGCGGATCGTTCTTATTTCCCGTAGAAAACAACCTCGTACTCTTAAATGGACTGCTTAATGCTGCACCATTATAGTTAGCACTGCACACGCGACCGCCCGGCGACCAAAATCTACTTCTACCACAACCCAGCAAACTTTTATCCACCGATTTACTGTGTGATGCAACTTTTGTTACGTTACGGGCTAAACGAGTTGAACACTTCAAATTTGGATTTAATAACACGGTGTTCCGCAATAAAACACTTGCACTGTGCATTGTGAAGGCTGTCTGCTATTGTCTAACTAATTTAAAATGCTTCGCTCATTTAAATTTATAAAAGTGGAGTATTTATCTAGATTGTAGGTTATATTTCCAGATTCTTCAGATCAGAACTCAGAAGCCGAATAATAATCTGACATTGACGGTTCTAGGGATGTTCTGATAATTGTGTTCCTAAACCGAATATGATAGTCGAATAGTTTATAAGCAAGTGAATCGGTGAGTAACTAGCGGATTGGCTTCCGGTTTGTGACTTAAGATGGCCGCATGCCTTTAAGTTTAGTTATTCGTTATTTATTCATTTTGGTTGTTCAATGTGTAGTATTGATAGCCTATTGTGCAGTGAACTAACGTATGAGTGAATGGTTAATGAAGAATTCAACTTGAAGCGTACATAGCCCTTCTTGGGTCAAGGCCCGGTAGACCGCGTGGTTTTTTGTAAATCGCTATCACTTTACAAAAAGCTCAACTCACCGTACAACGTTCGTCAACTTTGACACTGGCAGAATTGACCCAATGGGCAGTAGCCATTTTTTTTTATATAAAATTGAATTGAAGTGAATCGGTAAAATACAGAAAAGTAACAGTTGGGTACCTATTTAATATTAATTTTATCGTATAGAAAGTAAATTTGAAAGTCATCAAGCCTTCTACACCTGTTTTATCATTTAATTATTACGATAAGGTTAAGCGATTCATTCATGAAGATTTGACTACCGTGTAGGTAGTTGATTACACTAACACCACTAGCTCTCGTTCAAAAGTAAAAATGTTTGTAGTCAAGGATATAGATGAATGCAAGGATTAACAACGCCCCCTTAAACAATTGTGTGATAATTTTTATAACCATTATGTTACATGGTTTAAGTAAATTTTAAACAAAATAACGTTCTTGCACAATTACATCAATATTTTAATAATATTTTCTCAAGTGCCTCCAAAAATACTGTATAAAAAATGATAGCGTTATCGTTTCTAAACGTACTTAAAGGTGTTCTGTCAATGTCAGTATATTGTCATCAACTTGTCATGTCAAAATAGTGTGTAAATGTGTAATTCTTGTAAATGTGCTAAACTTTTAAACATTTTGTATTAAAAGTTAATGTTTTTAAAAAGATATCGCTATATATTTAAACCTATATATCATGTGTGTATCTTAGATTGCTAAATCAAAGCCAGGCACTCGCACACACTACGCGCGCAATTAATAAGATTATAACCTTTAATGTATTTTTTAGATAATTATGAGAATGGAAGCCTCTTCAGCTCCAAAATCAATTAAAGAGGGTCAAGCTGAGATAATATTAAGTTCGGAGAAGGTTTTCTACAACCCAGTCCAGGAATTCAACAGAGACTTGAGTGTGGCAGTGCTTACTGTTTTTACACAGGACTATAAGAATGAGAAACGTGAGAAGGCTGAGAAGAAAAGGACGGGAGAAGAGAAAGAAAGGACTGAAGCGGAGGTTTGTATCTATGTGTATCAGGTTTAAAAAAAATGCTGGAGAACCATATGTTTGTGAATTGAGTATGTTTTATATGTCAATTTCTTTTAAACATCAATGACAATAATTAGCTTGAAGATTACATTTTTACCTCGTACAAAATAATTTTTTACCACCATACGCATTTTTTACCGCTTTACTTATCTTGTTTAATAAGTAACTTTTAACCTCATGATGTATAAAATAGTGTGAAATTTATTTTTAATAACATACACAGTAATTCTTGCATCCGAAATATTGACTTTGCTTATAAGAAAATGGGAGTTTTGACAAATAAGGATGTACATTCTAACTAAAATCTTATACACTTAAATGTAAGATCAAAATGATCTGCACAAATCAGTGCCTGAGCATATGAGGGGTGTCATGTTTTTTTTTTCTTTACTCAATCATGTTTCGAAATCCAAAAAATCACTATTTAAATTATTTATAATTAGTGTTTTTTTTTTATTATACATTCATTGAAAAATACACGATTTTCACACATTATTATTGCAAAATGATTGTCCTGTTTTGTTATAATATATTTTTTTATTCCCTTGATACAAACTCGTTCCTCTAAATCAGCCTTTTTTAACACAACCTTTTTTTCTATGAGAGCCATCAATATATTTGGCTATGAACTGGACCAAAACATATATAAACACTAGTTAATACCTGCTCTATATAGTAATAATAAAATAAATAAAATAAAAAAGCCTTTTTATTTCGAGTAAGGTGATAAACATTGCTACAAATTTAGACAATAAATGCTAAAGTATAGAACTAAGTTCAGAAACTTTTCTTAAATGACTAAATTAATATAATATAATATAATACAATTAAATTTTAATTTTTTTTGATAATTCACTATAACACCACACTAGAACCTAAAATAACCTAGAATAAGGTAAAGGCCTCCTCCAGAGATCTCCATCCATTTCTGTCCTGTGCCTTCCATATCCAGTTAGGACCTGCTAACTGGACAACATCATCTGCCCATCGTGTCAAAGGCCTTTTTTCTCCCACCTGTCGGACCTTTCCAGGATGTTGTAAGGAAGGTCCATCTTTCGTCTTGGAGTCGGGCTACGTGGCCAGCCCACCTCCATTTGTGTCTCTGTGCGTGGTTAAGAGCATCTATTACTTTTGTTTTATTTCTAATAATAGAGTGGTTGATCTTATTTATTTTTCTTATTTTTAGAAGACTCCGCTCCATTCCTCTTTGGCATGTCACGATCATACGTTTTGCCTTCGATGTGAGTTTCCAAGTTTGGCATACATGTCATAGTGGGGAGTAAACACATATCCATGACTTTCTTTTTGAGATTGAGAGGAAGGTTGCTTTTTAGGGTTTCTTTTAAACTCCAGTACTTATTCCAAGTGGTTTTAATTCTTCTTTCTATTTCCAGTTCGTTCGATTTTGGGTTGAAACTTATTTGTTTACCCAAATACACATATTGGTCGACATAATCTATACTTTCCTTATCTATAAGTATAGGTTTTTTGATGCTATTTGTCATGATTTTTGTTTTGCTGTAGTTCATTTCTAGGCCCATCGTTTTGCTCTCAACATTTAATGCATTCATCATGTGTTCTAGATTGGAACTGCTATTTGCAAATAAAGCAAGGTCGTCGGCGAATCTGAGATGTGTCAGGTCATTTCCGTTGATGTTTATACCATGAGTTTTCCAATCCAACTTCCTGAAGATTGATTCCAGCACCGCTATGAAAATTCTTGGCGATAGCGGATCGCCCTGTCTTACCCCTTTTTCAATGGGGAAGGAAGGGCCGATGTTGTCAAGTTGTATTTTGCTCGTACTATTTTTGTAAATATTTTTAATTAATGTTATGTAGGTGTTATGTACTTGTTGGTCCTGTAGTGTTCTCCAAATGGCGGAATGTAGTATGGTGTCGAATGCCTTTTTGTAGTCGATGTAAGCAATGTACAGTGGTGTGTTGAATTCTTGGTGCTTTTCTATGATTTGTTCAATCGCATGTATGTGATCTATTGTTGAAAATCCACGCCTGAATCCGGCTTGTTCTAGCGGTTGGTAGCTGTCTAAGGTGATGCTTATTCTTTTTTCTATGATTGTAGCAAAGAGCTTGTATATATTGGGCAGTAAACTTATCGGCCTGTAATTGCTTACCATCGTTTGGGTTTCCTTTATTTATATAATAAAATAATATTAGATTCTGACCATTGTCTTGGTAGCTCTATATAGTATACAATATTTATTTTCAGATTGAATTTTCAATCCTTGAAGCTCTGTCAGCCACAGGACTTAGAAGCATCCGCTACGCCAAGGAAGTGCCAAATGTAACCAAAATTGTGGCCAATGACTTATCCGAGCAGGCTGTTGAGACTATAAAGGCAAATATTGTACACAATGGAGTTGACAGTATTATTGAAACCAGCCATGATGATGCCTGGTAAGATTATATGCATGTCCGGATTTGTCCCAGTTTGGAGGCGGTTTCAAAAAGTGTCCGGGGAAAACCCGCTGAAATATAAAGCAATTGTTTTTTTAATTTTTAATAATATTATTTTCTATTTTCCGACATTGTACCTACTGGGAAAAAAAATTACTGAAAAAATTGCAACCCGCATGTGTGATTCATTGAAGCATGATAGTGTGTAAAAAATTATGAATGTGTGTTTTTCTAATTATCTGAAACATGATAATGGGACACCCACGTCTAAAAATGAGCTTTTACGTATTTCATAAGCACGGAAACCTACAATGGAGGATGATGTTAATTGTATGAAGTGGTACAAGACATAGACAAGATATAATTAAAAATTGGTATTTAATTAATCACCTTCATCTGTGGGTTTAACCTCCATTTCCATAATAAATACTCAGTATAGGCCTAAATAGAATCACTATCATGCCTCATAGTGATCCCTCCCTCCTAGGCTGGATGAGTTTTAAGTTAATTGGTTAAAACTTTTAAACTATTTTGGAAAAAGAATTGTGGGACTTCTAAAAATGTTTATAGTAAAAGTATTTACTCTGCTCTGGTAAAAACTGACAATGTCACGGGCATTTTCTATTAAAAATAATTAGACGCAACTTTAACTTTCAGCATGGTTATGTACAAACACAAGCATCCACAGAAGAGATTCTCAGCAATAGACCTGGACCCATACGGCTGTCCGTCCATCTTCCTCGACTCCGCCGTGCAAAGTGTGGCGGACGGCGGCCTGCTGTTGGTCACGGCCACGGACATGGCCGTGCTCGCCGGGAACTCACCAGAGACGTGCTACTGCAAGTATGGCGCCGTCAGTCTGAAGACTAAATGCTGCCATGAAATGGTGAGTATCGACATAAAACACAAGCATTTCTAGAAGTGTTCAGGTCTCTTAGGGGGTAGGTCATGCTGGGCTTTGTATGTGCATTTCATATCGACGCTTAAGAATCAATACCGTCTAACTAACTAAATGTTGGTTAGACGGTATTGATTCTTAAGCGGCGATATATTGTATGGATATATGGGTAAGATGTCGCCAGTAATGAATTTATCAACCCCAGCGCCCATGGATCTACAAGCAATATCGTCGGGGATAGTGCAATACCGCGTAAATAATAGCTGTCGATAATGTTCTCATTTCAATAAAATACTTAGCATTTGATTGAATATTGATTCGTATCTACACTTGTTACTTACGCGGTATTGCACTATCCCCGACGATATGACCTGCTGACTATCACTTAATTCAATCAATTCTTTGTGCTATTTTGGGTTATGTTGGGTCTTTTACGGATCATCTCATTTCTGATGTCTTGAATGGCAACCATGTATCAGTTGACGAAAAGAGTTTCTGCCCACCAGATGTCATATTTTATTTCCAAATTTAAACTTGTAAAGTGCCCATGTGAGTGTGCTGCAAAGTGGATCTCGGTATGGAAATAGTATTTTCTCAAACATGCAATGAAATATTGTCTTTGCGTTCCTTATAATAGGCTCGGAAGTATCGGTTTTTGGGCGCAACAACTCGAGAGGACTGTAAAGGGATTTCATACTGCTTTTCAGGCCTAGGCCTGCAAAGTAACTTTTTTTTTGTTTCAACAACAAGGTCATTCACACAGCTGGCTGGTTTGACAAAAAGCAGGTTTTGTTTTTAAAGGTTGGTTGTTAGACACTTGTGGAAAAAAAAATTCAAGATGGCGACTTTTTTTTTTCAAAATTTCAAATTGGTGCTAGGCGGCTAAAACTCGGTATCGGGGGGCTCTCGGGGCTCAAAAATATGAATCTGAAATCTTGTCCGAAAATTCGGTCAAATTCGGAAAATATCGAAAAAAAACGATTTGTATGGAGAAAATTTCAAATTGGTCCTAGGAGGCTGAAATTCGGTATCCGGGGGTTTTTGGGGCTCCTGAGTCAGAATCTGAAATCGGATTTTTTAAATTCAGTCAAATTCGGTATCGGGGGGCTCTCGGGGCTCAAAAATATGAATCTGAAATCTTGTCCGAAAATTCGGTCAAATTCGGAAAATATCGAAAAAAAAAAACGATTTGTATGGAGAAAATTTCAAATTGGTCCTAGGGGGCTGAAATTCGGTATCCAGGGGTTTTTGGGGCTCCTGAGTCAGAATCTGAAATCGGATTTTTAAAATTCGGTCTAATTCGGATTCGGGGGCTCTCGGGGCTCAAAAATATGAATCTGAAATCTTGTCCGAAAATTCGGTCAAATTCGGAAAATGTCGAAAAAAAACGATTTGTATGGAGAAAATTTCAAATTGGTCCTAGGAGGCTGAAATTCGGTATCCGGGGGTTTTTGGGGCTCCTGAGTCAGAATCTGAAATCGGATTTTTTAAATTCGGTCAAATTCGGTATCGGGGGGCTCTCGGGGCTCAAAAATATGAATCTGAAATCTTGTCCGAAAATTCGGTCAAATTCGGAAAATATCGAAAAAAAAACGATTTGTATGGAGAAAATTTCAAATTGGTCCTAGGAGGCTGAAATTCGGTATCCGAGGGTTTTTGGGGCTCCTGAGTCAGAATCTGAAATCGGATTTTTAAAATTCGGTCAAATTCGGAAAATATCGGACAAACAATATTAAGTGTTATTCTTTGAAGTATATTTTTTTATTTCATTGTATGTTTGAGAAAAGCACTATACATGCCTCGTCGTGAAAACGGATTCCCGGCCTCGTATCACTATCCGGCCTCGCTCGCACGCTCGCTCGGCCGTATATACCTACTTGGCCGGAAATCCTCATTTTCCCGGCCTCTGATGTAATGTACTATTTATGCAACCGTTGTATACGAGGGGGCATAAAACGCGAGTGGCATGGGTTACGATGTGAGCGTAGCGAACATCGTAAGAAAGATGCCACGAGCGTTTTTTGACCTACTTATACAACGTTGCATACAATACTTTTTCTAAGACTCGACATTTCATAAATAAAATGCAAATAAACAACAAAGAAAATAATTACATGTTCCCGCTCGGAATCAATAAAATAAAAATAAAAATAGTCTCTTATAAACTTTTTTTTTTATTGACGTCCATCTGTCAAAAAAATGTGAACTTATACATAAAGGTAGACGTTTACTATACTAAACATCCATGCACTGAAGCTAAAACTTTTTTTTTAAGTTGGCAGCAATGCCTTAGTAAAATAAGCTTTTTTTTAATTACAAATTGCGTGAATGCAGCTGTTTATCTTGTAATCTGTGGTACTAAGTGATGCTTTTTTGGCGACATTATAACATCGTTTAGCAGTGTTTTTTATAGAGTATAGACTTTTACAGACTTTCATAATTTATGTATTTATATTAGAGTTAGTAACTATATAAATGACAGAAAAAAGTACTGGAGTAGAAAAAGTATTGTTTTCCAGGCGTTGAGAATTCTGCTGCAATGCATCGAGCAGCACGCCAACCGTTACAGCCGCTACATCGTGCCGCTCATCAGCATATCGGCGGACTTCTACATCCGCGTGTTCGTCAAGGTCTACTCCGGCGCCGTGCACTGCAAGAACACTACGAGGTAATGTCAAAGTCTAAATATTCTTTATTCTAGTAGGCCTAGCTACAAGCACTTTCGAATCGTCAGTTAGGGTCTGTTCACACTAGCGTTTTTGCCGGCGGTTTCCCGGCGGAGCGGGGACGCGGCGTGCACGCGGCGAGCACGCTGCGATATTTTCACGATTACTTATCTGCCGCCAGCGTGCCGCCGCGGTGAAGCCGCGTCGACGCGGCGATCAAGCCACGTACGGTCACTCTAATGTTGACGTTGATTACAAAATGGACTCCGACTAGGAGATACTTCTAGCTGTTTTACTGTCAATTCGATTAAAAGGGATAAGAAAAAAAAGATACCGCAGATCATGGCGTTCCCGCTCAGTTGAAAGTGTCTATTACTATAATGTCATTTAATTAAATTTACGGGCTCATTCAAACCGCCGCGGTGACGCCGCGTCCGCGCGACGTCAGCGCGGCGGCAATTAATCGCGAAGATATCGCTGCGTGCACGCCGCGCTGCCGTCCCGCCGGGAAACCGCCGGCAAAAACGTTAGTGTGAACAAGCTCTTACAGAGAGCAGAGCAATTTATTGATAGAATTATTACTAAAAATAAAATAAAAAACATAAAAAATAACAATATAGAAATAAAAGAAAAATCCCAAAAAGGATCGTCAACAAATAAAAAAATATACAAATAAAAAACGGAGGCTAGAATGTTTCTAGAATAAAATTCTAATGGCGCGGAAGTAGGAGGCGCTCGTACAATACCCATTTTTTGTATATACATAGATACAAACTATAATTTACTTTATTTTGGATATAGATTGCAGTAGATCGCATAAAATTTTGGCTTCTTATTTATCCTCTGTATCGATATAATGTAGGTTGTAGTTTATTATAGAGAAGACTGGCACTGATAGCTCAGGGCAGTCGAAACGTTCCACAGCTTCACCCTAACATGGCAATAATTTGTTTCATTGAAACAATAGTATTTTATACAACTGCTACATAATGAGAGGTCTTAAAATACGAGTCTGGTATATTAGGATTAAACGAGTGTTTTAAGACCTAATTATGTACAGTTTAAGTACTTTAATGTTAAACATTCAGTCCTGCCAGTCGGTCCGCGGAGAGCGAGGGGCGTGGTCACCATAACAGTATCAAATTTGATACTGTTAAGGTGACCACGCGCGGGATATGGTACCGTTATGAAATAACATCTCTGATTTTGTTCGTTGCTAAGTAATGTCGGTCCTTACCTATAGTATATGAACTTGTTATAGTAATTTAATAAGATGGGTGTACATAAGCGTGTTTCCAGTAAACTATCGATGGTATACCAATGCGTGGGCTGCGACAACATCACCCTGCAGCCGTTAGGGGGCTTCAAGCCGAACCCGACAGAGAAGAACCCTGCCCAGGTGAAGGCTTACCTGCCCGCCGCGCCGCCGGTCGCAGAGTTCTGTGTCCACTGCAAGCAGAGACATCACGTGAGTAACGTACACTGACAAAAAAGATAAATTAAAAAGTGGCAATACTGTTGTGTCGTCTCTTTCTAATCAATCTAAGAAAACGGGGATGACATTACGGTATTTCCAGTTTTTAATTTCTACTCTTTTTTTGTCAGACTTATAGTGACGACGCGGTTGGCAGTAGTAAACCAGCTGCCTACTGAGCCGGCGGTCCTGGGTTCGAATCCCGGCAAGGGCAAATATTTGTGTGATGAACTCGACTTGGTTATTTGTATTTAAGTATGTTTTTACCTATGTAATGTTTATCATCGTGTAGTGTCCATGACACATGCCTACTAGGGCTTAGGGTCTAGATCGATTTGTGTGAGGTTGTCCGATATTTACATATTTATTAAAATAAAACTCGATACAGTAACAATAACAAGGTGTACTTATTAACTTCGCACTAGGTACAATTGGTTCGTAGGGTCGGAGCGGCGAGTGGTGGCCATAGTAGGAGTGAGTGAGACACCGCGCTCGGACCTTCCAGTCCCACTCATGGCTGCCGCTCGCTTCTCCGCTGATCGCGCGAAGTCATGGCCGGGCCCGAATTACTTGCCCTCCAACGTTTTTTCTTAAGAACATGGCGATCCGCTATGTTGCATTGCACCCGTGCGAAACAGAGCGGGTCGCTAGTTTCATTATTCGCTTGACGACGCGTTTGGCTCGGTTTGTAGACACCTGCCTACTGAGTCGGCGGTCCCGGGTTCGAATCCCGGCCGGGGCAAATATTTGTTCTTGGGTCATGGATAGTATCCTATATATGTATTTATATATTATGTATATCGTCGTTGTACAGTCGCCCGCGAATCGGGAAACCGTATTTTTTTGAGAGTTTGAAGGACCTTAATGCGAGAATCGAAAAGCGAAATTTGGAGCCCTAGATGCCAGTGAAAGTAAATTGAATGCAAGCCGACTCACCCAATTGCAGCCTGGCCTTCTTCGAGTCGGTACCGACAGCTTCCCTTCTCGAGCTGATGCTGCACAGGATCTCAGGATGATATTCCAAGATTGGGCGCGCTTCCACACAATTACCACAATATTTCTAATTTTTGTTTCACGACACACAGGGCTTACGCGTCTAGTAGCGAGCAGCCATACATAATAATCTACCCTCAACTGGCAATATTTAAATAAATGTATAGAACGCGAATCTACCCTACCAAAACTGTCACTATATATAAGGTGCATTCCAAAATACAAAAATTATCGATAAATCTTACAAAACTAAATTTAAAAATGGCGTACGGATGCAACAGTCGTCTAGTACCCATAGTACAAGCTTTGCTTAGTTTGGGACTAGGTCGATTTGTGTATGATTGTCCCTTAATATTTATTTATTTATTACTTAAAAAAAAAAAAAAATTTTTTTGAAACGGTATTTATGTGTGTTCCGCCAGCTGGGCGGGCCGGTGTGGTCGGCCGCGATCCACGACGAGGCGTTCGTGGCGCGGGTGCTGGCGCACGCGCAGGACAACCCGCACTTGTTCGGCACGGCCAAGCGCGTGGAGGGCGTCTTGTCTATGGTCCGCGAGGAGCTGCACGACACTCCGCTCTACTACACTATGGACAAGCTGTTCGGACGAGTGCACTTGGAGACCATGCCTATGCTCACTATGAGGTTTGTCACCACATTTATAGTTGTTCAGGACAGCCCGCACTTGTTCGGCACGGCCAAGCGCGTGGAGGGCGTCTTGTCTATGGTCCGCGAGGAGCTGCACGACACTCCGCTCTACTACACTATGGACAAGCTGTTCGGACGAGTGCACTTGGAGACCATGCCTATGCTCACTATGAGGTTTGTCACCACATTTATAGTTGTTCAGGACAACCCGCACTTGTTCGGCACGGCCAAGCGCGTGGAGGGCGTCTTGTCTATGGTCCGCGAGGAGCTGCACGACACTCCGCTCTACTACACTATGGACAAGCTGTTCGGACGAGTGCACTTGGAGACCATGCCTATGCTCACTATGAGGTTTGTCACCACATTTATAGTTGTTCAGGACAACCCGCACTTGTTCGGCACGGCCAAGCGCGTGGAGGGCGTCTTGTCTATGGTCCGCGAGGAGCTGCACGACACTCCGCTCTACTACACTATGGACAAGCTGTTCGGACGAGTGCACTTGGAGACCATGCCTATGCTCACTATGAGGTTTGTCACCACATTTATAGTTGTTCAGGACAACCCGCACTTGTTCGGCACGGCCAAGCGCGTGGAGGGCGTCTTGTCTATGGTCCGCGAGGAGCTGCACGACACTCCGCTCTACTACACTATGGACAAGCTGTTCGGACGAGTGCACTTGGAGACCATGCCTATGCTCACTATGAGGTTTGTCACCACATTTATAGTTGTTCAGGACAGCCCGCACTTGTTCGGCACGGCCAAGCGCGTGGAGGGCGTCTTGTCTATGGTCCGCGAGGAGCTGCACGACACTCCGCTCTACTACACTATGGACAAGCTGTTCGGACGAGTGCACTTGGAGACCATGCCTATGCTCACTATGAGGTTTGTCACCACATTTATAGTTGTTCAGGACAACCCGCACTTGTTCGGCACGGCCAAGCGCGTGGAGGGCGTCTTGTCTATGGTCCGCGAGGAGCTGCACGACACTCCGCTCTACTACACTATGGACAAGCTGTTCGGACGAGTGCACTTGGAGACCATGCCTATGCTCACTATGAGGTTTGTCACCACATTTATAGTTGTTCAGGACAGCCCGCACTTGTTCGGCACGGCCAAGCGCGTGGAGGGCGTCTTGTCTATGGTCCGCGAGGAGCTGCACGACACTCCGCTCTACTACACTATGGACAAGCTGTTCGGACGAGTGCACTTGGAGACCATGCCTATGCTCACTATGAGGTTTGTCACCACATTTATAGTTGTTCAGGACAACCCGCACTTGTTCGGCACGGCCAAGCGCGTGGAGGGCGTCTTGTCTATGGTCCGCGAGGAGCTGCACGACACTCCGCTCTACTACACTATGGACAAGCTGTTCGGACGAGTGCACTTGGAGACCATGCCTATGCTCACTATGAGGTTTGTCACCACATTTATAGTTGTTCAGGACAACCCGCACTTGTTCGGCACGGCCAAGCGCGTGGAGGGCGTCTTGTCTATGGTCCGCGAGGAGCTGCACGACACTCCGCTCTACTACACTATGGACAAGCTGTTCGGACGAGTGCACTTGGAGACCATGCCTATGCTCACTATGAGGTTTGTCACCACATTTATAGTTGTTCAGGACAACCCGCACTTGTTCGGCACGGCCAAGCGCGTGGAGGGCGTCTTGTCTATGGTCCGCGAGGAGCTGCACGACACTCCGCTCTACTACACTATGGACAAGCTGTTCGGACGAGTGCACTTGGAGACCATGCCTATGCTCACTATGAGGTTTGTCACCACATTTATAGTTGTTCAGGACAACCCGCACTTGTTCGGCACGGCCAAGCGCGTGGAGGGCGTCTTGTCTATGGTCCGCGAGGAGCTGCACGACACTCCGCTCTACTACACTATGGACAAGCTGTTCGGACGAGTGCACTTGGAGACCATGCCTATGCTCACTATGAGGTTTGTCACCACATTTATAGTTGTTCAGGACAACCCGCACTTGTTCGGCACGGCCAAGCGCGTGGAGGGCGTCTTGTCTATGGTCCGCGAGGAGCTGCACGACACTCCGCTCTACTACACTATGGACAAGCTGTTCGGACGAGTGCACTTGGAGACCATGCCTATGCTCACTATGAGGTTTGTCACCACATTTATAGTTGTTCAGGACAACCCGCACTTGTTCGGCACGGCCAAGCGCGTGGAGGGCGTCTTGTCTATGGTCCGCGAGGAGCTGCACGACACTCCGCTCTACTACACTATGGACAAGCTGTTCGGACGAGTGCACTTGGAGACCATGCCTATGCTCACTATGAGGTTTGTCACCACATTTATAGTTGTTCAGGACAACCCGCACTTGTTCGGCACGGCCAAGCGCGTGGAGGGCGTCTTGTCTATGGTCCGCGAGGAGCTGCACGACACTCCGCTCTACTACACTATGGACAAGCTGTTCGGACGAGTGCACTTGGAGACCATGCCTATGCTCACTATGAGGTTTGTCACCACATTTATAGTTGTTCAGGACAACCCGCATTTGTTCGGCACGGCCAAGCGCGTGGAGGGCGTCTTGTCTATGGTCCGCGAGGAGCTGCACGACACTCCGCTCTACTACACTATGGACAAGCTGTTCGGACGAGTGCACTTGGAGACCATGCCTATGCTCACTATGAGGTTTGTCACCACATTTATAGTTGTTCAGGACAACCCGCACTTGTTCGGCACGGCCAAGCGCGTGGAGGGCGTCTTGTCTATGGTCCGCGAGGAGCTGCACGACACTCCGCTCTACTACACTATGGACAAGCTGTTCGGACGAGTGCACTTGGAGACCATGCCTATGCTCACTATGAGGTTTGTCACCACATTTATAGTTGTTCAGGACAACCCGCACTTGTTCGGCACGGCCAAGCGCGTGGAGGGCGTCTTGTCTATGGTCCGCGAGGAGCTGCACGACACTCCGCTCTACTACACTATGGACAAGCTGTTCGGACGAGTGCACTTGGAGACCATGCCTATGCTCACTATGAGGTTTGTCACCACATTTATAGTTGTTCAGGACAGCCCGCACTTGTTCGGCACGGCCAAGCGCGTGGAGGGCGTCTTGTCTATGGTCCGCGAGGAGCTGCACGACACTCCGCTCTACTACACTATGGACAAGCTGTTCGGACGAGTGCACTTGGAGACCATGCCTATGCTCACTATGAGGTTTGTCACCACATTTATAGTTGTTCAGGACAACCCGCACTTGTTCGGCACGGCCAAGCGCGTGGAGGGCGTCTTGTCTATGGTCCGCGAGGAGCTGCACGACACTCCGCTCTACTACACTATGGACAAGCTGTTCGGACGAGTGCACTTGGAGACCATGCCTATGCTCACTATGAGGTTTGTCACCACATTTATAGTTGTTCAGGACAACCCGCACTTGTTCGGCACGGCCAAGCGCGTGGAGGGCGTCTTGTCTATGGTCCGCGAGGAGCTGCACGACACTCCGCTCTACTACACTATGGACAAGCTGTTCGGACGAGTGCACTTGGAGACCATGCCTATGCTCACTATGAGGTTTGTCACCACATTTATAGTTGTTCAGGACAACCCGCACTTGTTCGGCACGGCCAAGCGCGTGGAGGGCGTCTTGTCTATGGTCCGCGAGGAGCTGCACGACACTCCGCTCTACTACACTATGGACAAGCTGTTCGGACGAGTGCACTTGGAGACCATGCCTATGCTCACTATGAGGTTTGTCACCACATTTATAGTTGTTCAGGACAACCCGCACTTGTTCGGCGCGGCCAAGCGCGTGGAGGGCGTCTTGTCTATGGTCCGCGAGGAGCTGCACGACACTCCGCTCTACTACACTATGGACAAGCTGTTCGGACGAGTGCACTTGGAGACCATGCCTATGCTCACTATGAGGTTTGTCACCACATTTATAGTTGTTCAGGACAACCCGCACTTGTTCGGCACGGCCAAGCGCGTGGAGGGCGTCTTGTCTATGGTCCGCGAGGAGCTGCACGACACTCCGCTCTACTACACTATGGACAAGCTGTTCGGACGAGTGCACTTGGAGACCATGCCTATGCTCACTATGAGGTTTGTCACCACATTTATAGTTGTTCAGGACAACCCGCACTTGTTCGGCACGGCCAAGCGCGTGGAGGGCGTCTTGTCTATGGTCCGCGAGGAGCTGCACGACACTCCGCTCTACTACACTATGGACAAGCTGTTCGGACGAGTGCACTTGGAGACCATGCCTATGCTCACTATGAGGTTTGTCACCACATTTATAGTTGTTCAGGACAACCCGCACTTGTTCGGCACGGCCAAGCGCGTGGAGGGCGTCATGTCTATGGTCCGCGAGGAGCTGCACGACACTCCGCTCTACTACACTATGGACAAGCTGTTCGGACGAGTGCACTTGGAGACCATGCCTATGCTCACTATGAGGTTTGTCACCACATTTATAGTTGTTCAGGACAACCCGCACTTGTTCGGCACGGCCAAGCGCGTGGAGGGCGTCTTGTCTATGGTCCGCGAGGAGCTGCACGACACTCCGCTCTACTACACTATGGACAAGCTGTTCGGACGAGTGCACTTGGAGACCATGCCTATGCTCACTATGAGGTTTGTCACCACATTTATAGTTGTTCAGGACAGCCCGCACTTGTTCGGCACGGCCAAGCGCGTGGAGGGCGTCTTGTCTATGGTCCGCGAGGAGCTGCACGACACTCCGCTCTACTACACTATGGACAAGCTGTTCGGACGAGTGCACTTGGAGACCATGCCTATGCTCACTATGAGGTTTGTCACCACATTTATAGTTGTTCAGGACAACCCGCACTTGTTCGGCACGGCCAAGCGCGTGGAGGGCGTCTTGTCTATGGTCCGCGAGGAGCTGCACGACACTCCGCTCTACTACACTATGGACAAGCTGTTCGGACGAGTGCACTTGGAGACCATGCCTATGCTCACTATGAGGTTTGTCACCACATTTATAGTTGTTCAGGACAGCCCGTACTTGTTCGGCACGGCCAAGCGCGTGGAGGGCGTCTTGTCTATGGTCCGCGAGGAGCTGCACGACACTCCGCTCTACTACACTATGGACAAGCTGTTCGGACGAGTGCACTTGGAGACCATGCCTATGCTCACTATGAGGTTTGTCACCACATTTATAGTTGTTCAGGACAGCCCGCACTTGTTCGGCACGGCCAAGCGCGTGGAGGGCGTCTTGTCTATGGTCCGCGAGGAGCTGCACGACACTCCGCTCTACTACACTATGGACAAGCTGTTCGGACGAGTGCACTTGGAGACCATGCCTATGCTCACTATGAGGTTTGTCACCACATTTATAGTTGTTCAGGACAGCCCGTACTTGTTCGGCACGGCCAAGCGCGTGGAGGGCGTCTTGTCTATGGTCCGCGAGGAGCTGCACGACACTCCGCTCTACTACACTATGGACAAGCTGTTCGGACGAGTGCACTTGGAGACCATGCCTATGCTCACTGTCACCACATTTATAGTTGTTCAGGACAGCCCGTACTTGTTCGGCACGGCCAAGCGCGTGGAGGGCGTCTTGTCTATGGTCCGCGAGGAGCTGCACGACACTCCGCTCTACTACACTATGGACAAGCTGTTCGGACGAGTGCACTTGGAGACCATGCCTATGCTCACTATGAGGTTTGTCACCACATTTATAGTTGTTCAGGACAGCCCGCACTTGTTCGGCACGGCCAAGCGCGTGGAGGGCGTCTTGTCTATGGTCCGCGAGGAGCTGCACGACACTCCGCTCTACTACACTATGGACAAGCTGTTCGGACGAGTGCACTTGGAGACCATGCCTATGCTCACTATGAGGTTTGTCACCACATTTATAGTTGTTCAGGACAACCCGCACTTGTTCGGCACGGCCAAGCGCGTGGAGGGCGTCTTGTCTATGGTCCGCGAGGAGCTGCACGCCACTCCGCTCTACTACACTATGGACAAGCTGTTCGGACGAGTGCACTTGGAGACCATGCCTATGCTCGCTATGCGGTTTGTCACCACATTTATAGTTGTTCAGGACAACCCGCACTTGTTCGGCACGGCCAAGCGCGTGGAGGGCGTCTTGTCTATGGTCCGCGAGGAGCTGCACGACACTCCGCTCTACTACACTATGGACAAGCTGTTCGGACGAGTGCACTTGGAGACCATGCCTATGCTCACTATGAGGTTTGTCACCACATTTATAGTTGTTCAGGACAACCCGCATTTGTTCGGCACGGCCAAGCGCGTGGAGGGCGTCTTGTCTATGGTCCGCGAGGAGCTGCACGACACTCCGCTCTACTACACTATGGACAAGCTGTTCGGACGAGTGCACTTGGAGACCATGCCTATGCTCACTATGAGGTTTGTCACCACATTTATAGTTGTTCAGGACAACCCGCACTTGTTCGGCACGGCCAAGCGCGTGGAGGGCGTCTTGTCTATGGTCCGCGAGGAGCTGCACGACACTCCGCTCTACTACACTATGGACAAGCTGTTCGGACGAGTGCACTTGGAGACCATGCCTATGCTCACTATGAGGTTTGTCACCACATTTATAGTTGTTCAGGACAGCCCGCACTTGTTCGGCACGGCCAAGCGCGTGGAGGGCGTCTTGTCTATGGTCCGCGAGGAGCTGCACGACACTCCGCTCTACTACACTATGGACAAGCTGTTCGGACGAGTGCACTTGGAGACCATGCCTATGCTCACTATGAGGTTTGTCACCACATTTATAGTTGTTCAGGACAACCCGCACTTGTTCGGCACGGCCAAGCGCGTGGAGGGCGTCTTGTCTATGGTCCGCGAGGAGCTGCACGACACTCCGCTCTACTACACTATGGACAAGCTGTTCGGACGAGTGCACTTGGAGACCATGCCTATGCTCACTATGAGGTTTGTCACCACATTTATAGTTGTTCAGGACAGCCCGCACTTGTTCGGCACGGCCAAGCGCGTGGAGGGCGTCTTGTCTATGGTCCGCGAGGAGCTGCACGACACTCCGCTCTACTACACTATGGACAAGCTGTTCGGACGAGTGCACTTGGAGACCATGCCTATGCTCACTATGAGGTTTGTCACCACATTTATAATTTCAGTTTTTAGCCAAAAATACAGTAAATCACTGCAGACGCCGAGAAATAAGGGCTTGCCGGGTGAGTAGGTAAATATAGACTCTCGCTATTTGTCTCACTTTTCGTCTCATTGTGCCGGCTGCATTATACATTAGCTTGACTCAGAACGAAAGGGCGAGACTCGTTAATACTGTTTTGAAGTAGGTACAACATATTTTCTAGATAACCATTTCGCATTTACACATAACTTTACACTTTTTGAATGTTTTGGTCGGCCCTTTAGCCCCTTTAGTTTTTAGTGTAATTTTGGTATTTGGTAAGAAGTATTACCTTTTTTTTTCGTTGAACAGGTCCGCTATATTGAACGCGGGCTACAAAGTGTCTTACTCGCACGCGTCCAAGATGTCGGTGAAGACGAACGCGCCTGCGCAGTACGTCTGGGACGTCATACGCACATGGGAGAAGACGCACCCCGTCAAACCTGCCAAGTTAGTGACAGACCAACATATCAGCCGGACTTGTGCTAGACAAAGGCCTCTCCCTAGGTTCTCCTCAATTGGCTTCCTGATCCTGTAGCCTCATCGTCGGTCCACGTTACCTGGAACATTCCCACGCTGCCAACCCTTTAAACAAAGACTACAAGACCAGTGCGCGTTTGCCACTCAAGAACCTTGCTACTCAACGGCCACCGTCATTTGAATATTTTTTAAAGGCTTGTGTTTAAACGCCTACCAAATATGATTAAACGCCTACCAAATATGTTGATAAATTACTTCCAATAAATTCTTAATGCTCACCAAAACGGATGAATGCTCACCAAATAGTGTATCCCAAACCATTCTATAAATAAAGCAAATAATTATTTTTCTTACATGCTATAAAAATATATGAACACCGTTAAAGTTAATTTCAGACCAAATAATCTATATTATTGTCAAATGGATGTCACCAATATTTTATATTATTACTTCCATTTTAGTAATTTTTGCTGAGGCAAAAAACTAAATGCTCACCAAAATGGCTTTTTTCACCAAAATTTCAAATTGGTGCTAGGCGGCTAAAACTCGGTACCGGGGGGCTTTCGGGGCTCAAAAATATGAATCTGAAATCTTGTCCGAAAATTCGGTCAAATTCGGAAATTATCGAAAAAAAAACGATTCAAAATTTCAAATTGGTGCTAGGCGGCTAAAACTCGGTATTGGGGGGCTCTCGGGGCTCAAAAATATGAATCTGAAATCTTGTCCGAAAATTCGGTCAAATTCGGAAAATATCGAAAAAAAAAACGATTTGTATGGAGAAAATTTCAAATTGATATAGCATAGCTAATAATGACTACCGCACATTATGGAGCGTTTTTTAGGGATATAAAAAAAAAACTAACCTAACCTAACCCGGCCGAGTCGGATCTGCTCTGAAAGGTGATCAGGATTAGATGGTTACCTAGCTGAAACACTAATTTATGAAAACAATATTTGGTGAGCAAAAAATCCATTTTGGGAAGCAAAAAGATATTTTTGGTAATAATTTTGATGTTTTATGAAAACAATATTTGGTGAGCAAAAAATCCATTTTGGGAAGCAAAAAGATATACTGACTCAACATAAAATTATTCTGGTGTAATGTATATCGATTTTGGAATACAAAATGATTTAATTTGGGGAGCACTGTATGTATAGAGTGGGTTTAATTTATATGGAGGCAATTCATTTTATTTGGAATTTAGTTTTGGGGTATAAAAGCCATTTTGGTGAGCGTCCCCTTTTTTAAATAGGGGAAATAAAAGAAATGGAAGTAATTTGATTGTGCCGGGCGGTAACGTCTTAGTTCATGTTTCATTATCTATATAATATCTCAAAAGGTACATTTATTATATAAGTAAGTATATTGTATGTCATATTTATGTACGTTTATGTTATATATATAGGTATATACATATATATATATATATATTTGCATATGAGGTATATTACTTATGTGTTATTTAATTGTTTCATGTAACAGATTACATAAAAGACCCTGCACCATACAAATGTTTCTGTTTAATCCTATGGTTGACTGGTAGAGAATGCCTTATGGCATTAAGTCCGCCATTTGTACTTTTACCTGTGTATTGTGTGCAATAAAGTTTAAATAAATAAATAAATATCTCATACTATTTTCATGGGTTGACAACTCATCAAAAGTAGCCGATAAGACGAATATGAAAACCTTGCAAATATTTATGTATATACTAGGGACCCGCCCCGGCTTCGCACGGATGCAATGCTGATAAATTATGCATGTATATATATAAACCTTCCCCTTGAATCACCCCTGATTAGTGATTGAGTATATATTTTTTAAATAGATAGGAAGCCATTAAAAAAAACCGGCCAAGTGCGAGTCGGACTCGCGCACCGAGGGTTCCGTACAAAACTTTCCATCCCTAAGTGGTTAAGTTAAGTTTGCACCTGGTATGTATAGCGCCCCATATAAATTAGGTGCAAAGATAGGTATTCAATTATAAAAAAAAAACTACTTACTAGATCTCGTTCAAAACAATTTTCGTTGGTAGTTTTTATAGTAATGTACATCATATGTTTTTTTTAGATTTTTCATTTTCTTATTTTAGAAGTTAGAGGGGGGGGGACCAACTTTTTTCCACTTTGGAAGCGTCTGTCACGCAAACTATTCGGTTTAGAAAAAAAATATTTTAGAAACCTCAATATCATTTTTGAAGACCTATCCATAGATACCCCACACGCATGTTTTCGATGAAAAAAAATTTTTTGAGTTTCAGTTCTAAGTATGGGGAGCCCCCAATATTTATTATTATTTTTTTATTTTTGCATCAAAATCTTAATGCGGTTTACAGAATACATCTACTTACCAAGTTTCAACAGTATAGCTCTTATAGTTTCGGAATAAAATGGCTGTGACATACGGACGGACAGACGGACAGACAGACAGACAGACATGACGAATCTATAAGGGTTCCGTTTTTTGCCATTTGGCTACGGAACCCTAAAAACCGGTTAAGTGCGAGTCGGACTCGCTAAGACTAAGTTTGCATCTGGTATGTATAGCGCTCCATACAAATGAGGTGCAAAGTTAACGCAACCAATCCCGTTTGTTGTATGGGAGCCCCCCTTAAATATTTATTTTATTTTATTTTTAGTATTTGTTGTTATAGCGGCAATAAAAATACATCATCTGTGAAAATTGCAACTGTCTAGCTATCACCGTTCTTGAGATACAGCCTGGTGACAGACGGACGGACGGACAGCGAAGTCTCAGTAATAGGGTCCCGTTTTTAACCTTGGGTACAGAACCCTAAAAAATGCATTAAAATCCGTTGCGTAGTTTTAAAGATCTAAGCATACATAGGGACAGACAGACAAGAAGCGACTTTGTTTTTTACTATGTAGTGATTTGCCTAACGTATTTATTCTCAATTTGTGCAGAATAGAAGCGGACCCAGTGACCAAGTATCTACTAAGCCAGCCCATCACCAGCTCAATAGATCTGAGCCAACGACCTGACGCGAACCCCACGAGCCGACGCGACGGACAGCTGAGGTTCCAGTTTAACCCCACTCCGTATTGGGGGCCCGGCTCCAGGGCTGCTGTCAAGTGAGTTTATTTATTCGTATGGCATATTATGTACATTCGTTCAGATACAATTATAAGTTAATTTTAAGATCTTTTATCCAATGGATTGCGTCGTTTTCGAGGACAAACAAGTCTGCAGGGTTGCCGTTATACTGGGTGAGTAGACAGTCTTCGATGATGTGCCCGGTGTCTTGGACTGGGCTCCACATTCGCACGCTGGCGAGTCTCTCCAGCCACATCTGTAGAGGAAGTCTCGGGATCGCCCACTCCCAGGTCTGAGCCTGTTGAGCTGGCACCACTGTTTTCGGGGCAGAGTGTGGAGTGAGTCAACTTGACCCTCTATTCAGAGCGCTCCACGCACACGAAGTTCAGAGCCAAACAACTAAAGCGAACCCCACGAGCCGACGCGACAAACAGCTGTGGTTCCAGTTTAACCCCACTCCGTATGGGGCCCCGGCTCCAGCCTGTCTAGCACAACTACTATGCTTCGCGACTCTTGTCGCGCGACATAGTATCACCCGTTACTCTCTCACAGCACTGTTCAGAAAGAGATGGTACTATATCTCGCGCGAGAATGAGTCGCGTGTCACAGTTGTGCTAGAGGTGCTAGGCTGCTGTGCAGTGAATCAACTTGACCCTCTATTCAGGCTGCTCCACGTGCATGTAGTCCCGAGCCAAAAACTAACGCTAAGGTTCCAGTTTAATACGCGGGGAATGAGAATGGTGAACGGTGCGCGACCGGGCGCTGGCGTCACGACGGCGAAATACCTAAATAAGGTTGCCTGTTCACTGGAACAGAGCTGTGTAAAGTGGATCAATCACATTCCTCGCAATCAGATTTAAATGCTCTTCTTTTGGGCTTCAAAAGACAGCCTCATTACAGTACGATTAAAATCAGTTAACACTTCGGCCAACCTCGGTAATTGTCGTGAATCCCTCATCTCTCACATAGAGTTATCAATTTACAGATATGACCGATTTACAAAATTCTTTTCGTATTTGATAGGGTATACTTCCGAGATGGTCCCATGTAAATTTTATCAAAATCAGTCAACCAGTTTATGAAATATCAACAAAAATCGGTTGAAATCGGTTATTAAAATTTTCAATTTGGTGATTATTATCAATTATTAATCCGACGTAATATTGTACTGACAATAAAATAAATATATTGTATAGGTACAAGTATAGCTTTAATAAATAATGAATGTTCAAATTCATGTCACTTCTGCATAATAAATTTCTTAGGTCTACCGGTTAGTAATGTCATCTTGGCAGGTGCTATACATTGCGTTTATGATACTTCAAATTGAATGCTACCTAAAAGAAATCGCGGTAATGTATTTCGTGTCATTTCCGTCTCCGGATTTAGGCGATGATACCCGAGAAAAGCCGAAGTGTTAACTGATTTTAATCGTACTGTATCTAATTTTATCCGCTCCGCTTGAATGGACAGCCAGCCTAACGGCGAAGGGCAGTCGTAGTACACACCGGTGCATATTAGCGTAAGAAAACGATTAGCATCTCGAAACGCGGCACGTCGTGAACTAAGAACCCTGTGTTTTTTTTTTTATTTGCCAACCTTTATTGGCGAGTCTCCCCAAGATACGTGCAATTCCCTGTATTTTTTTATGTGATCTCTGGACGTTTGATCCACGCTTTTGCTTACGTGTTCGGCTTGCCCCCTTTTGGTGATTTTCACCATGTGATGTTATTATTTTTACAGTGTGGGTGAAGAAAAAATGTCCAAAGCTCATCGAAATCAAAACAAGCACTCAAAAAATAAAACTGAAAAACGACAACACTCGCCGAGCGAAGATGATACGCGCAAGAAGCCTAATGTAGAAGAAATCGAAGCTTGAAGTTGTATTTGATATAATCATTTACATGTAAATAAAGTTATTAATGTATTATCTTTTTATTACGTAGCTTTTGTATATTCCAACCGTACTTGGTGTCTGCAGCCCTTAGAATAAATATCTTATCCTTTTTTTATAAATATTGGTCAACCTCACACAAGGGCAGCCCTTAGAATAAATATCATATCCTTTTTTTATAAATATTGGGCAACCTCACACAAGTGCAGCCCTTAGAATAAATATCTTATACTTTTTTTATAAATATTGGGCAACCTCACACAAGACGACCTACCTAGTTAAAAAGTATAAGTAGTTCATCACTCCTGAAACGCCTCGTTTTGTGTCATTTTATTACTCCTATTTTATTTGTTTTAACCGGCCTTGTTTAATAATTCCCTTACTGAGAAACATTACTGCTGATAGCAGTTCATGGAACTAGCAAGTACTACGTTTACTTACAATTATTTAAACATTTACATGTAGCAGTGAAACCGTGACCCTAACCCCGGCTTACACTATCTCGAAGTTGACTGAAGTATGACTTTCTCTAGCGAAGTGCCTCTAATCCAGTGAATAAAGGGGTTTTACCTTACAATCGGTCCAGTAGTTTTGATATGTTGTCTAGGATGGTTAGTGAGTGTTTAAAATGCACAATTGAAGCGCCTGCTGCCATATTGAAAACGCCGGCAATTTCTGCAGATTTTTGCTTATGCCTTCGTTTAGGAGCATTTTAGCTAGAAAAGAGCTTAGACAATGTTGTAGACACTTAAATTTACTATAATTCATTTTAAATTTTGAATATATTTTAAATTTTGTTTCAAGGACAGATAGTTAGTAAAAATGTACCTACAAAATCGCAATTTCCAGAAATAAATCAAACTTCTGGCTTATATCTTCATTTGGGAGCATTTTAGCTAGAAATGAGTTTGGGGAATGTTGTAAAGAATTATATTTACTTACTATAATTTACATTCCAAATTTTGTTTGTGTTAAAAAACTGTAAAAGTCGCATTTTCCGGATAAGCCAGAAGTTTGATCCATGTCTGGAAATTGCGTTATTTTACATTTTCCTAAATGTGCATATCTCCGTAACTATCCATCCTAGAAACAAATTTTAAAATGTAAAATATAGTAAATTTAACTCTCTAAAACATTATCTAAGCTTTTTTCTAGGTAAAATGGACCGTTTGTAAAGTCACCCCTAGTACTATAGTCTCTATTCACCGAACTACTCCCACACTATCCATATTCCCCCAACCTCGGTCACTTTCGCACAGTTCGCACTTGCGGGTACGAGTAATAAAAAAACGTACATACAGTGAAACATGGAACCTTCTTCTTTTTTGGAAGTCGGTTAAGAATAAAAAACGAAACGTCAAATATAACGTTCAGATATCAGTGAAAACATGCCATATGACCATCATATGGCATGACAGTCAATTAAAGTTTCGGTTTCCGAACGTATACGAAATGACGCGGCACTAACCAACCAAATAAGGATGCTGAAACATTGTATTGTATTCCTTACTCTAAGAACATTGTGTAGCAAATTTATAGTTAGCTCTTTCTTACACAAACGTTTTCTATATACTACATCTATACTTAGCGCTCTATTTGCTTATTAGAAGAGTTTGTATAAGTTGTATTACACTGCCATATTAAGAACGCATGATCATGACATGATGACACAAACTCGATTTGTTGTTACCACACCACGAGGACATTGTTTTCATCGAAAACTCAATATAAGGGAGAGATAAACAATAACATAGCACAGTTATCGCGTAATTGCTCATCCTCGGCACACGTGCCACCCAATTATCTGGTTGCAGTTGACTTGTGAACCCAATAGTGTTATTTTATTTGCTACAAATTATCGCATGTTATTGTTGTATTTAAAGGAAGTAAAGGCTTCCTTTAGCGATAAACATGCATTTGCGGACTTTAATTGTGTTTTCTGTGCTTTCGCTCACTGTTGGACAGGACAGGAAGGTATGAAAATAGTTTTTTTTTCGTGTTTGTAAACACCCACTTTCTCTAACACTAGATAACAATCTTTGTTACTTATCTTTGTATTTTTATCGTCAAGTTCAAGTGTAGATTATGAACTTATCTTACTTAAAATTTAAGTAGATACCTAACTTTTATCAATGTCACCTTAAATTGTTTGAAAATTTAAATAAGCTGCAAAAAATGCTCTCAACACATGACTTTATTTCTAGAATGTTACTCTTTGTCTATCTATGCCAGATATTGCAAACCATATTTGACCTACTTCTAGTCAGAAGCGATATCTGCTAGTGTCTTGTTTCACTGACTCAATATTCAAATGAGATAGCCTCTTTCGAATTGGGTTACAATATTTTAATTGATTTTAACCTAGTGTATTATCTAATTAACATATGGTGTTCTGGTTATTAGGAAGCCCTATATTTAACATATGCTCCTCGAAGGTATCATTTTTTTTAAGTAGGTAAACATTGTTTTAAAAGCAGTGCTGTATTTACCTCTAGGCCTGCAAGGCCGGGGCCTAGGGGCCCAGCCAGTCTAGGGGCCCTAGTCCCAGAAGTAAGACCCACTATTTAATTTGCTGAAAACAGTTTAGAGATAGGGGAGGGGCCCCAAATGCCAAGTGCCTAGGGGCCCTGGCCCTCTAAGTCCGTCCATCCAATCTTTTCTTCTGCTTTCAGATTCTTAACTACTTAGCTAGCCCATGAATTTGACTGTACATGCATTTATAATGGTAAAAATATCTGCTAAGCTGAATATCTACATCAAAATAATATTTTTAATAAATTATTGTAAGGTTTTCTATTCTGTTGTTGACATTTTGAAGAAGGTTATTGAGAGTGGCTATAAGAATTATCAGATTCAGATTGGATACCATTTTAAGATAAGATAAGATAATGTTTATTGCAGAAAAAGGGTTAGTTACATGTCTTAATATTATGTTAAAGTTCCACCTTTTTCGGCTGTCTTCATACAGCATGCAATTGTATAAATGGGTAGGAAGGAATAATTATTATGCAAATCTTTTATATTTACAGTTAAAGGCATCCAAACCAATGTGCATCAATAGTTAATTATGTTTCTTGCATTTCATTATGGCTGGATGAATTAGAACTATATTTGGCATAGTTTTAGTTGAAAAATAATAATAAAAAACCAGATAATTTAAGCATTAATATGGTATTTGATGATAGATTAAATCAGCTATTTTTCTTCCAAGTCAAAATAGCTCACTTTAAAAGTTTCTTCGATATCCCACATTTTCAATGTGTTATTATCAATTAGTGGTCAATGTGATATGATTTATATTCACTAGTCAAACACTGTTTTGCATTCAATATTCAAACGGAAATATAATAGAATTTTATTTGCAGATAACATCAATAATAAACCCCGACTGCACAGCATGCTCAGACAACACCACTCTTTTTTACACCAAAGCCGAAGGATCCCATGACATAATCCACCAGCTGTGGGACTTCACGCGAGGGACCCCTACCGTCATTTACGCCGTAGCCGGGCTGAACTCCTCGCTGAAGGTGTCATGGGTCAACAATAAGCCCGTCCGGTTCAACATGTCTGAAGATCCACAGTACAGCTTCGCTATGGCTATTTCAGATGTGAGTTTTTACTATATATTTGATGGCGGACAAGGGGAAACTCGATGCAGCTTAATGTCAATTCCCGCAAACACTAACAGCTGCTAAATTACTGGATATAAAACAAATATTCACACACCATACATAGGAACAACAATTTTTTTTTCTTTGGTAGCGGCGGAAATGACTCACCTATATGTATAATTGTTATGTTTACGTTGACATGATTGATAGCAATGGAAAATGCTTGTTAATTGACTCACCATTATAAATTGCCTTGTCAATTAAAGCGAGTAATTAATTATTCATACTAACAAAGAAAGACGTTTTACGTCCTTCAGAAATAAGACCAGTTGAGCCTTGGATAACAAAAGTAGTAATATTTTTTTCTTCATGACGACGCGTTTGACTCGGTTTGTAGACACCTGCCTACTGAGTCGGCGGTCCCGGGTTCGAATCCCGGCCTGGGCAAATATTTGTTCTTGGGTCATGGATGTTATCTATATATGTATTTATATATTATGTATATCGTCGTCTAGCACCCATAGTACAAGCTTTGCTTAGTTTGGGACTAGGTCGATTTGTGTATGATTGTCCCTTAATATTTATTTATTCATCCATTGGTAACGTGTATTTTGTTAATATGTACTTATTTAAATTAATTGTTATAAACAATTATTTATACTTCTGCGACTGCAATTTTGACTCAATCATGTCATGGGTTTATATACCTACACTCAATCTGAACAATAATAAATCGTACAAAACGTGTAATACAATATGTTGATTCACTCTCAATTGGGTAATCTAAACATGCTGGTACCACCATGACTCACAATGTGTGGATTAAATACAATAATATTCTTTTCACTTCTCTCGCTCTAAAAGTTCGACTTTATGCTGTGCGTAGGCGACATAAAGTCGCTTTTTATGCTCTAGAGCATAAAGTAAAATCGTCGTCGAAGACCAAGGCGATCGGTCCAACAGACACACGAAAAAGGTTCTTAATAAACAGTTAAAAAAAAAACATAAAACTTCATACAATAAAACCCGTTCCAGACCTTCCGATCCGATCCGATTTATCGGGAGAAATCGGATAATGTGTAGTGTAGTGTATAAGATCCTAACAATTGCACTTTACACATTATCCGATTTCTTCCAATAAATCGGATCGGATCGGAAGGTCTGGAACGGGTTTTAACTCTTTATTTTATTTCGTTTTGTTAGTATTCTAAGACCACGGCAAATATACCAACAGCCAAAATACACAATAAAACTTCTTGAAATAAACTTGTAACTTTTATGTACTGTCATTTATTACTTTTTAAACTATTACTTTAAATATTAATTAAATTTGTTTTTAAGTAGGTATACATGATATGTGTATATATGTTATTTACATGATACAGTTTCATTTCCTCGCAATCGAAGTGAAAAGTAGAGTGTGCAACTCGTCCATAAAACGCATTTTACACTCGACTTTATATTCATCCTCGCTCGCAAGCTCGCTCGGATGGATAAACGTCTCGTGTAAAATGATGCGTTTTATGCACTTGTCGTACAATCTACTATTGTCATACATTATTTAGATTATTATACCTAGCTATTGATTTTATTGGATTTTATTTTATTAATAGTTTCCGTCTCTGCTGGTATGAATTGGTGATAGTTTTATTAAAATTGACAGTTATATTTTTATTGGTTAACTCTATTTTGTCAAGTATGTAAATGTTAATGAAGACTGCCTACTTTTTAGAAAAATTTCAAGTTTTGGTTACTTCTACCAAGGAAGATAAAAAATCCTTGCTTCTACGTATGCGACAAGCTTTTATTACCGACGGTAGTATTATTTAGCGTACCTATATAAAGGTACCAAATTTCACATAAATAGGATACCAACAAGTAGTAAAAAAATATTTTGCAAAATCTGAAGAACTGTGAGCCGTGGAAGCGGCTTCTTTCCAGTATTGGATCACTTGCGGCTAATCATCATCATCATCATCATCTCAGCCATAGGACGTCCACTGCTGAACATAGGCCTCCCCTTTGGCTTCCATATATACCGGTTGGAAGCGACCTGCATCCAGCGCTTTCCGGCGACCTTTATAAGGTCATCTGTCCATCTTGTAGGTGGACGTCCTACGCTGCGCTTGCTTGTCCGAGGTCTCCATTCGAGCACTTTCCGGCCCCATCGGCCATCTGCCATCTGCGGCTAATATCGTGCATTAAATAATTTTACCTAGTGAAAGCGCAAGATTTCTGGCTCCTAACTAATAAACGTATTTAGACGACGCGTCTGGCGCAGTTTGTGGACACCTGCCTGTTGAGCCGGCGGTCCCGGGTTCGTATCCCGGCCAGGACAAAAAATTGTGTGATGAACTCGAATATTTGTGCTTGGGTCATGGTTGTACGTATATCGTCGTCAAGTAACCATCCATAACACAAGCCTTCTTGACTAGATCGATTTGTGTGAGGTTGTCCGATATTTTTTCATTTATTTATATTATTACTTTTTTTTATTAAAGCAGTAACCTCTGCTAACGTAAACTAAATGTTTACAAATGAAGCGAAAATTGAAAAATTTAATGATTCAGACAGGATTCGAACCTGCGTTTCCAACGGCTTTCCGGGCCAACACGGGCGTCCTCCCAATTGGACCACCGAATCAGATGTCAGAGCCATTGAATTTTTCAAACTACGCTACTGCGTCTGCTACTTTACGTTAGCAGACGTTACTGCTTTAATAAAAATAAGTAATTCGGGTGTAGCACATCGTTACTATCGATTCTCAACAAATTTGAGACGATGGTGCCGACGATAAAGTCTAAATCTTTACGGTAGATGGCGCTACGATGCCACCCTAAGGCATGTCGAAGCAACTGGTTGAAAAATTCAATGGCTCTGACATCTGATTCGGTGGTCCAATTGGGAGGACGCCCGTGTTGGCCCGGAAAGCCGTTGGAAACGCAGGTTCGAATCCTGTCCGAATCATTAAATTTTTCAATTTTCGCTTCATTTGTAAACATTTATTTATATTATTAATTATTGTAATGATAAGTGTTATCTGTATTTGTATTTCATTCGTCCTGAGGTGTGCAATAAAGAGTATTCTATTCTATTCTATTATTGAATAAACCTTCTTTTTACAGCTATACGAATACGACGACCTTAAGGACTTGGGACATATGGATCACAAGACCGAGTACCGCGTGTACCCCCTCACAGAGCTGAGGTGGGCCCGCGAGGCCGACGTCCGGACCGAACAGGAGGCCATGGTTCAGATGCGGGCGGACCGCTTCCGGCGCCATCACCAGTGGGTCAGCGGGACTATTGAGATCAAGGTACATTAGACATTACCATTCGAATATGCCGGGAGAAGTCACTAACTATAAGAGATAGCGAAATCTGCTCTTAGGAATTATAGCATCGATTTTAGATAAAAAAAACTGCATTTTTTTTTTATAAGTTTCGTACATTTCATACATAGCCCACCGCTGTTAAGAATGTTACAATACGACATGCGATTACTTACCGAATTTTAACCAGGTTCAATTCACAGTTATGTATGAGATTTATAAAAAAATAAAAATGCAGTGTCTATTAAATTCAAAATCGACGACATGATTCCAAGGAACAGATTTCCCTAGCTCTTATAGTTTTAGTTTTCTCCCTACTGACCCATTTGGATTGGTCACCCTGTATACTATCAGCAAAAGGCAGATTCAAATTTAAAACTGTTTCACTTACTACCAATGACATTGCCCAACTAGTATTGTCATCGCACTTTATCGCTAAAATGTCAATTGAGCTTTTAGCCTGACCTTTATTGGTAGGTACTAAAAGGCGCCAGCCACAAACAACTGAAAAGAAAGTAGAAAGAATAATGTCTTTGCCTGACTTTTGTTTGACCGTGGTCGGATAAAAAAGATCTTATTAACATTTCTCCATCTATCCATGCTCCATCATCCAGTTACCAACCTACCGAAAAATAATTTACAAGTAGGTATATACAAATAAAATATAACAACTTAGCATTGTGTTCAAAACAGGCCCCGTTCTAGGTTAAGGGCACTTCCAACTGTTTCCATGTGTTTCTGCTTTGCGCTCTCAGTAAGTATCCGGTCTTATCCGGTTATACTTTGCTCCGCTTGCCTCGTGAGCCCATCCATTTGGTTACGTGTTTTTCCCTTGTTTTGTCTTGTACTAGTTCGAAGTAAGTAGAAGTATAGAGACGGCCGCTATGTGACGGCACCGCTATCCTAGGAAACCCTAGCTTTAGACTATTAGACTTCATGTCATGATATGACAGTATTCAAATTTTAATTAGAATAAAATAAAACATTATAATGGAAAGCAACCTATTGAATGATGTAATAATCTTCAATTATATAAAACCGATGATAAAAAAGCATTTTATATGCATGTGTTATCTCATTTGCTCTATAATTACTAGAACAATAAGATAACGCGTAGGCACGCGTATTCGTGTAACGTGCATTTCAGTAGGTATAGGTATTTTATCAATTTGAGCGCCAAAGTCGGCAAATAACGTCGACGGAAAGCTGTGCCTCAGGCACCACGACATCGGTTGCTCACAATGCCACACTATTTGCTGTCAGCTTGACGTCGGGACACAGTTTTTCGTCAACGAGCTAGTGGTTAACTTGCTTTATCTATAGAATAAAGAAAGGTGCAAATCTGTGGGTCGAGTGAAAAGGGGTCAAAAGTCACTTAAACAAGGTACAAAAGGTCACGCTATTGTAAGACTTGAGCTCCTTTGATTTTAGGTTATATGTGACGTATCTACCTACCCTTTTTTACTAGACTCACAGAAACGTATATTTGTGAAGTTTACATAAAACTTCTCATAAAACAACTCATACAAGGGAGTTTTTATATGTATAATATTAAGACACTTTCACTTTTTATCCTCCTAGGTGGGAATGTCTAAGGGTTTAAATTAACCTATTGACCGCCAAGCGGTCTAGCAATTTACCGTGTCACTGACGCCAGAGTAAAAAAAAAGATGTGCCCCAAAATCAACAGGGATTGAAAAATACTTGTAGCGGTTAGAATTACAAAGTTTTTGATCATTGAAATTTGTACGGCTGTGGCCGACGTGGCGTCAGGGGCACGATTTTTTGTTGACGGCCACAGCCGACTGTGGCGCTCAAAAGGTTAAAAGTCCTCCTCTTTTGCAGTTGGACCTCCTCCCGTTCCGCGACTTCGCCGTCCAGCTCCCGCACCTGATCCACACGGCCAACTCGACGTTACTTGATGTCCAGTTGGTTAACCTGACGACGGCTCGCGACTACAACGCGTCGCGGTTCGCGCTGCGGCTGCTGCTCGTCGCCACCGACGACGGCTCCATGACGAGGGCGATGGAGAAGAGTCTCGACGACGAGCACACGCCCGGCGTGTTCGAGGTGAGCCCCGACAGTGACCAAGGGCTTGTGCACAAATCACGTGAGGTTCCATAGGGGGTCATCCATAAATTACGTCACACGTTAAGGGGGAGGGGGGGGTCATACCAAACGTGACAGTACATGTTAAAGGTATAGCAAAAAAGCGTGACATAGGGGGGGGGGGAGGGGTTCAAAAAGTCGACATTTTGCATGACGTAATATGTGGATGACCCATAGGGGCGAGGGGGGGTCACGAAAAAATCACGAAATATCACGTTGGGGGAGGGGGTATAAGGAGACCTCACGTGTATTTTTCTACAGTGAACGAACTAAGAAAAAGTCGATATTTTTTTCACGGTTTTGTTAAAAATAAGTCTTGACTTGTTAAATACCTCAAAATAGCGAGTCTATTTTACGAAATTTTGGCGGGAAAAAATACACGTGAGGTAGTGAGTGGGAGGGGGGGTTAGCAAAGAACCTCACCAAATATCACCAGGGGGAGGGGGGGGGGGGGGGGGGTCAAAAAGTAGCCGAAAAAACCTCACGTGATTTGTGCACAAGCCCCAATAGACGTGGGCGTTATTTCACGTCACTAGTTACAGTAACTAGTTACGCGACATGTAACCGAATCAATAGTTTCGCGTCAAATAACAAGTAGTGATTTTTGTAAATGCGTTATTTTATTATTACTGCTATCTGTGAGTCGAGTAATCGAGCGAGAGAGAGCACACCTTCTGCTCCGGCCACAGCCAGCCGAGCGAGCGAGATGTAGATAATATGTGATGTAGGTTTCGTGTGTTGTTGTATAGCCTCCTGACGACCAGCATTCATAATTTGTCAATTTAATTTTAGCCTTATGACAAATAGTTAACTATCAATTGAAGTTTATGTACTATGTGTAGGACACTGGATGTCAGGAGGATAGGTATGTATAGCTGGTGTTGGTAGAGCTATTTTTGCAAACGATTACAGTAGCAGAAAAAATAACCAGTTACAAAAATCACTAGTTATGAAACAGGTGACGGCGACCGAGTCACTGGTTTCGTTAGGTTTCTTGAAAACGACGTAACGACCCACGTCTAGTGACCAACCGCCCCATCACTGGTGAGGATCGCGACCGCATATTAGGCAACACCATGGTATAAGAAAACATGGTATGGCATTCCGGAATGACAGGCCGGACTTGTGACGCCATCACGCTATGATTGGTTGGTCGGTTCTGTCAATACGTTGCTGTGTTGCCAGTGGTGTAACATAATAATAAAATAAATAAATATCGGACAACCTCACACAAATCGATCTAGTCCCAAATTAAGCTCAAGAAGGCTTGTGTTATGGGTACTAGACGACGATACACATACTTATATAGATAAATATATACTTAAATACATAGAACAACTATGACCCAAGAACAAATATTCGAGTTCATCACACAAATATTTGCCCTGGCCGGGATTCGAACCCGGGACCGCCGGCTCAGTAGGCAGGTGTCTACAAACCGAGCCAAACGCGTCGTCGAAATAATACTCCCCGATTTCCTTGTTACCTGTATGAATCTCATAAAATTGTAAGTGCTTAAGATCAATTATAACCTCAAAATAAAGTTAAGTTAAAGACCTGTAATGCATAAATGCATATTAACTTTTTTTGTAAGACTGGCGGTAAACATTTTTCTCCTTATAATTATTTTGTTACATAGATATAGTATAACCATATAGCGGCAATTAAACAGTGACGTAGAAAGGCTGCCTTGTCGGAATGCCATACCTTGTTTTCATATACCACCACTTAGTGTGATTATAATGCAGCATGAGCCGCACAGTGAGCCACAATAGCGATGACAGCTACGATAGTGACGTGAACGACGATAGTGATGGAAGCCACGAAAGTGACGTGAGACACGATTGTGACGTAAACCACGATAGTGACATATGCCGTAGTGATATGAGCCACAATAGTGAGGTGTGCCATGATAGTGACGTGAGCCACGTCAGTGATGTGACGACAGCTGGTGAACCTGACGGACGGACGGCGCACAAAGATATTTCAACCGATGGGCGGCGTAGCAATCAATTCCTATACAAAACACGCCAACGTAGGTACAATGATGGGTGTTTGGTGAGTGTGCACCAGGACTGCATGAATTAATTCCACCGTCTCCGTTCAGACAATACAATACTCGGCGCGGACTTGGCTTCCACCCTTATGTTGTCGATTTACCATTGATTCGTACGAAACGCTTTGCGTCTACTTTCCTTATGAGGACAGCTAAGGAATGGAATCCTATTGTCACTTAACATCAGGTGCAATCGAGGTTAAATGCATGACTATTTTGAATATAAAAAAAATAATGAGCTGCAGAATTAATAGGCCATTCATTTGTGCAGCCCACTACACCGGGGTATTAAGTTGTTCCTCAAATCATCCCTCTCCAAAAAAAACAATACAACAATTTATTTATCCAGGGTCCCAAGATACAGGCTCAGCCTAGTTTGGGGTCCGCCAGGTATCTCACTGTATATAATGCAAACCTGTGTAAAAGCAAATAAATGATTATTATTATTATTATTTTTTATCCATAGACTTAGCCCATATAACGCATACTATCGATAATAATCTTGACAAAGTATCGTCCAATAGCGTAGCGCTCATTGCTCGCAGATCATCGAAGTGAAGAGCCCTTCGTGCGTAGCGAGCGGCGCGGGCGGCTACCTGCAGTTCCGGCCCGTCGCGTATACGCAGCCGGAACGCAGCGTCACCACGTCCACCGTCGTCCACGTGTCGGACTTCAACAGGTAAGCCATTCCAGCTGGGCTTGCATATCTTGTCTTACTCGCACGGTATTAAAAGGAAAGTGACAGGTAGTATTTGTCGCGGACAAAGAGTCGAGAGTCACAGTTATGATAGACGTGCAGGCTGAAAGCTTGAAAGCTGTTGGAGACAAGCAACTGTGACGGTCCGACTAGAGATGTGTCGTTCTCGAGAATTTCTTGATTTGTATGAAAAATGTTCTCGAGAACGTTCTTTCCAAAAGTAAAAAGTGACCATTAAAGTTCGACATTCTAACGGAGCGCTGAAAACGCTCCATGCAAATGGCTACAGAGACGTGAGGTAATTTCTATGTTATGTACTTATATTTGCAAAAAGTATGTATGCATGTATGTATGTATGTAAACACTTTATTGTACACATAAACAATTCACAAAACTTCAAAACAATAAACATGTACAAAGGCGAACTTATCCCTATAAGGGATCTCTTCTAGTTAACCTTAGTAGTAAATAAGCAATTTGCCATTTTGGTAATATTAAGATGTGTTGTAGCTGTTCTCGCTTCATTACTATTCCCGCATACCTCCAGGCCGCATTTCTCTACCTATTGTCGTGAAAATTTGCAGGTTCAATAATTAAATACGTTTAAGTCGACTCAGTTTTTCGAAAATTTTCAAAATGGCGGATCTTGTGTCCCGTTCCTCATGCTGAAAATGGCGGAAATATAATGTAAAAAAAAAGCAATATTTAAAGAAAGTTTATCACGAAGTCTACAGTCCAGCTATTACTTTCAAATGGAAGGCTATTATCACCTCGCACGGCTCGATTTTACCATGTTGTTATTTGCATATATTTTTCTAGTACACGGATGCCAGAGGCCAGCACCATGTACCGGTTCTTCCAGTACAGCGACAGGGAGTTACTCGTGCAAGATATGGTGGTGTCCTTCGGCGAACCGGGTGACGGGTTCTACAAGCAACACAACTATACTGCCTGGTAAGTGCGGAAACTAAATAAATTAAATGTTAAGGGACAATGTCACACAAATCGACCTAGTCCCAAACTAAGCAATGCTTGTACTGTGGGTACTAGAGAACAATATCTATAAATACTATTATAAATTTCTAGGTTTGTATTGAACACCATTTTTCTATGGAGAGGGGTCATGAATTCATGATTTCAGGAAAAATCTTAATAGCGTGATGCAGTATCGTCCTTTGTTTTGTATGGGCGCGCGGCGCCATGCCAGCTTGGCGTCATCTGTTTTCATGATTTCCTTTGTCCTCGCATCACGCCGAAACGGCTGGACAAATTTCAGCCAATTTTGATACAGGGATAGCTGGACATCTAAAGATGGTTATAGGATAATTTTTATCAGTCTACGTTAAAGAAAAAAATACGCGGACGAAGTTGCGGGCTCCTCCTAATATATAATATATAATACAATCAACTTTTTTTTGGCTTTTTCGTTGCCATGTTCATGTCCCCAGGGTCGAAAAAACTAAGATTTTAGCTGTGTCATTCAATCGTATGACTTACAAAAAAAATTGGCACTTAGTTTATAAGTGGTGGTGGTAGTACAGTCGAGTTCATTTACATCTACACACTTACGAGAACAAAAATATCTGAACACGACCCTATTGTCAGGAGCATAAAGTCGTGTTCAGTTATTTTTGTTCTCGTAAGTGTGTAGATGTAAGTGAACTCGACTGTACATAATATATAATACAATCAACTTTTTTATGGCTTTTTCGTTGCCATGTTGATGTCCCCAGGGTCGAAAAAACTAAGATTTTAGCGGCGTCATTCAATCGCAAGGCTTTTAAAAAAAAATTGACACTTAGTTTACAAGTGGTGGTGTTAGTACCATAAAACGTGGCTTTGTGTCCCAGGTCGTCGACCGTCGGGTACGGCGCACCGCCCGTGGAGACCTTCTCCCTGCTCGTGGTCCTGGTGATCTCCGCGGGGCTGTCGGCGCCGGCGCTGCTGGCGCTGTCCGGGGCCGCGCTCGTGCTGGCGCGCCGCTGCCGGCCCCAGCGGCCCGAGCGGCTGGCTGACGAGTGACTGGCGTACGGGTTCAGCCTGCTCAGCGCCGACGACGTCGAGTGTGTGGACTAGTGAAGTGATATGTGATACTCGGATGTCGGATCCGGCCTTAGAACGGTGCAGCATGACTTTGACACGCGACTCGACTCGGCGAATACTACCCGTCACTTACCTGACAATACTGTGCGAGCGAGGCAGGTGATGCTAAGTCGCGCGACAAGTTAAGTCGCGTCAAAATATGCTAGCCCCGCGGGTGATGAAGCATCTCGCGGGCCAGCGTGGCAGTGTCAACTTGAATGGCACCGTTGGTTGAGGCCATTGTGATTTTGGCTTTTCTTTTCGCTTACGTTCGTTCAGTTCTTGTTCGTGATCCTCATCAACATCGTGCATCGGTCTCTCAGTACCGGCCCCACTCGCATTATTCGGTATAGTGTTGGTAGTGTCCCTGTCGCTAGCGGAACCGTTCCGAAAGGCTGACAGGGGAGTGAGAAGACTTCTACTGGTGCAGCTTTCTCGGCACTGACGACGTCGAGTGTGTGGACTGATAGGGAAATCAAAAATAAAAATGTGATACGTGGAAACGGTGGGGTCTTAGGTACGGTTAATATAGATACACGACGCGTTCAGTTTAGTTGATTGTGTTTAAGAGCCGGCGCACACTACGGCTTCTAGTGGCCGCCACAGTATATCTCTCTTTTTCTCACTTCGAGCATGGAAAAGGGACAAGTGTACTGTGGCGGCCACAAGAAGCCGTAGTGTGCGGAGAGCGTAAAACAGCTTACGATACTAGCCCTGGCTTCAGAGGGATTCAGAGTAGCTAATAATATTACACTTCCAAGACAGATTTTACAAGGTTTTCTTGAAGTAGAACTCTACTCTCAAGATAGGTGCACATTAGGGCTTCCAATCTTATGATCTTTTGTATGGACGACCAAGGGATTGCCCATACAAAAATCCTGGCATTGGAAGCTCTAGTGCACATAGTACCGGGCAGATGAACTATTAGAATCAGCATTAGCATCATTCAGTGTTCTCTCTGCTGGCTCGACATTGAATCCGATTCTTGGCTAATATCATCATAATCATCCATTTATATTCAGAGACCAACGCAAATGAATGACGATGATGACGTTGAAAATCGCATCTGTAACTTAGGTGAAAATTGATTTGGGGCCTTTTAAAATGTATATGTACCTTAAAATGTAAAATCATGATCAGTACGAACAAGACATTTTTGGATACGGACGCAGTGCACTTCATCCGTCGTTTTCCGTATGTTACCAACTAATAAAATAACTTCATTAACATAAAAATACATAAACTTTTGTGTAATATAGATGCAGTATTAGTGGATCTTCTTATTGTCATTCAAATTTGAAGCATTTCTTATCGCATTTATAAATATTTGGTAAAATGGGAAAAGGCGGTTGAAACGCTCCGCGCCATACCGTTTTCCATGTATGATATGATATGTAACGGATAGTGACATCAAATTCGCCGTGCCTGCCTGAAGCCCGTTGCTTTTATTCTCATTCATAATACCATTGAAAATTGATCTTGGATAGTTGATAGTAGAAAATTTGTATTCAATATTTATTGTAAAAACTGTATAAACGTACAAGAATAATGTTCCTATAATATTTTTCTATCATATGATCATATAATGCTCGAAAATTATTTTAGGTATATTTTATTATAGTAACGTAGTTAAACCTAGAAATAAAATGGTTTGATGGTCCCAACAATGGTATAATCAAATAATGACATTGACTTTGAGGGTAATCTATAAAAGTGCCTGCGTTATGTAAAGTTTGGGTGTGTAATCTCGGGGATTTAGTACGGCAGTCCTGGGATTTCTTAGTACGGCCGTTCTGGGATTTTTTAGTACGGCAGTTCTGGATTTTTTTAGTACGACAGTTCTGAGATTTTTTAGTACGGCAGTTCTGAGATTTTTTAGTACGGCAGTCCTGGGATTTCCTAGTACGGCAGTTTTCTGGGACTGCATGCCCTAGTAAAATTGTATAGAGTAGAATAGTAACAACGTGTATATTATTATTTGGTAGTTTGTTGCTTACAGCGTCTTCCTCTGCCTCAGGGTATCACACGTGATTCATACACATAGGACATGTTTTTGGACAGGGGTGGGAAGTAGGCAATTGCTCCCTTTCCCTCCAAATTTTTCCTTTTTACCACTAAAGTAAGTACTTAATTTACACCATTTATTAAAATGTAAGCTAGTTATTTTTTACGTACCCTATTTAACGCCCCACTGCTGGGTAAACATCTGTCTTGTTTTTACTTTTCACAAAAAATACGAAAACCTGTAGGTATCCACACCGATATTAGATGCACTCTGACCTATCGTTTGCCCGTTTTAACTTTTTTTTACGGATTAAAAGGTGTAATATGATTTATGAATATGTCCGAATTCGAATGCAGATTTCATTAGTAGTTACCCATTTACCTGCGTCGTCTTCAAAAAACATTTACTTAGTTAAGGGCTATAATTAAAACAAAACTGAATTGTTCCTTTGTGCACCCATATCTTGTGACTAAATTTCGTTACACAAAGGACGCCGTTGCAGTTTTGTTGTTATTAAACCTTGAACAATGTAGAACGTGTAAAACGACCCAGCTGGATTATTATGATGTACCTATGATAAATATCGGGTCAGCCAATTCAGAAATAACGTGGGTTGTCTATTTTATTCAGTCTTCCTCTGTGTATACATCACGCTTATTAACGTTTGGGCCGATTTTTATTTTATTGACTTTATATTTATCATGATTTGAGTTAAATTGGTAAGTACATAATTCCCCGATGTGTCCCAAAGTGCGCGCGCAAGAAACAAAATCAAAATCGGCCTATTCACAATAATTACCAATGAGAACAGGTAGAATTTGTCGAAAATTATACTCGTTTTCATAGCTTGTTAGCGTAACTTGAACTGTTTTAAACCATTTTTTTTTATTCTGACAATTAATACCGTTATTCAGCATAGTCGTGTCCTTTGATTGATAAAAACTTAACTGACGTTGTTATATGTAACTTATAGCTCATTCATTACAACATAGTTTTATATTTTTATTTAACAAACAGGTAACTTAGAGATAAGATAGATTTTATTGTTAGAAGTAGAAATATAGACACGATATAATGATATAATTTTCATATGGGGCCTGATTTCTGTTAATGTGGTTCACGTGAAAAGACTCAGGAATTGATTATTAGGTAATCTTTGTTTATTTACAAATAAACTGTTCTAAGGCAATTGTAAAGTGTTCGTTGTCAAAGCAAATAGAACTGTTGATTAGAACAGTCAGTAGAGAATGTATTCATTGCAGAAGGTAATTGTAGTAGATTTAATTTTTATATTGTATACATGGATAAACAATCAATTATTAAATAATAAAAATATTTAAAAAACACGAGAACTTTTGGCATCTCATACCTCGAAGTTTTGCGACATTTTCGATTTCGGTTTCTTACTTACTACTTCTACAGGTCTGCACGATGCATCCTAGTGAAAAGTTACTTAGTAGCAAAATGAAGAGCACACAAGAAAGTGTTAGTTATCCTATGTTTCTTTCGCCTTGTCACGCTCATGGTCTCAGATACCACCTAATTAAGTAATTTAATGAGTCCATACTTATATTAATGTTTATTTTAGTAAAATATATAACTCTCAAAGCTTAGCTCGTATTTTATTTTAGAAGAATATTTATAAATTTAGTGACCTAAAATTGTATTTCGATGTGATATTAATCTGACTTATTAGTCGTCGTGTATATTAGATGAATTAAATGCCTATATCATTTTATTTTGCTTTTTATTATAAGAATAAGAAAAAACGTAAGTTTAGATTAGGATTGAACTGTTATTTTAAGGAAGGAAGATAAATATCTTCAGGTGCCGGGAGGACAACCCTTCAGCCCTTGCGTAACAAAGCAGGGCCGCTCTCCCACCGCGCCTCCGGCTTTACAAAAACACTGTAGGGTGCCCTGTGTCGGCACGCGTCCTAACCAGCGAGAGCCCTAGATTCGAACTTTGGCAGCGTAGTATATTGTAAACATTAGGTAACCGTTTTAATATTATTTGGTGATTTAATTTAGATGACAGATCTACTATTTAAGGAATAAAATGCATTTATTAGGTGATCGATAAAATTGTACCCCTAATAATTATTTAATTAATGTCTCAAGTGACCCTTGATACTTTCCAAGAAAGGTGCATAGTATAGTAGTAGGTATAACAATTTCCCAACTTTTACACTGGCCACTGATGTGACAGGGTCCCCATCCGTAACACTCCGGTGTGATGCGAGGTTGGAAAGCAATTTCCCCACCTTAACACTGGTGTGAACGTTCATGCTTGAAAATGGGTCGGCTGTGACGTGGCCGCATCTAGTTCATTATCTGCTTTAATTAGACACGTGAAATGTGTGTGTTACTTACTAGACCACGGGTCAAAATATACTGGACTGTCAAGTAAACAGTCAATCTGATAAACGCACGAACCAATGAACGAGACCTTATATTACGATTATTTCATACGTGCTTAGGGGTCATACTAATTCGCGCCCGTGTGTCGCGCTTGTCTCGACGAACCTTAACCTTTTGAACGCTTTTCCACCCATGACAAAATGTGGCTTATACGCCAATAGTTGAAAAAAGAAAGAGCGAAAAAAGGTATATATTCGCTCTTTCTTTTTTCAACTATCTGTCAGCAGAAAAATTGCTTTGACAGCGTCCGCCCCTTTAGTGGTCGTTCGCGTGGTAGGCTCGACAGCACACGACCACTTTAGTGGCTCTTGGCGTTCA
The DNA here is from genome assembly GCA_947623375.1 of Apotomis capreana. NCBI lineage: Eukaryota > Metazoa > Arthropoda > Insecta > Lepidoptera > Tortricidae > Apotomis > Apotomis capreana. The sequence continues at coordinate 7,847,177 of OX392508.1, read as the reverse complement.
AAGGGTTAAACTATATAGCACAAAACAAGTCAGTAAAAATGGTGAGCTTAATACCAAAGGGCTCTACTAAACAACCATAAGGCCAAACAGAGAGTTCTAGTTATTGTTAAGTTAATAACGAAACAATCTGCCAAACTGGTAGAGAATATTCAATGGCATTAAGTCCGCGTTCTGTACGACTTGTTTTTCATTTGTGCAATAAAGATTAAATGAATACTTATTTATATCAGTGGTCAGTAACTAATTAATTATATAGGTACTCAGATCTACGTATATTAAGTACATTACTGGTCCATTCCAGTTACTACATGCGTCTTACTTTCAAGAAACAACGCCATTCCCTGAACTGAACCTTTGATAGCCCTTGCGATACTACTTCACTAAGGCAAGGCTAAACTGTCATGTTTACAAATGAGACGACAATTAAGGGAACAACGGTCATCGCTTTGTCTTTGTTCAATTTTCGCTCGGGCTTCGACGGATATTTGTTATTATTTTTTATTATTTAAGTGTCGTCTTAACGTGCGTTATAAAACAGGCTTCGAAGTATCACGTTTCGGGCGGAACAACTCGAGAGAACTGTAAAGGAACTTCATAAAAAATTGCAGGCCTAGGCAGGGAAGTATTTTTTTAAACATGGCGTCTATAAACAAGCTAAACAGCCTATTTTTTTTATTTCATTGCATATGTTTGAGAAAAGCACTATACCTACACGGCTTAGCCGTGAAGAGGGCTTGCCTTACTTTACTTGCCCGGCTGACATAATGTGATTCTTGTTTTATACCTATCACGCTCGCTCTTACGCGATTCAGATAAGAACCTCTCAGGCTATGTAAACAGAAGGGCTACTCCGATGTTGGAAGTCGACCGTCGTATAGTGCTGCCCCGCTCACTCAAATATACTTTGACAGGAGATCGGAGAGGGACGGCACACGGCACCATTCGGAGTCGTCGGAGTAGCACTTCAGTTTTCATTTCGGGATCAGTGACGTCATTATCATGGGCGAAATACAGAATAAAAACCATATTTCAATTATTTTTTTCAGCCGTCTTCAACTTTTATGAACTGAAAAATATATATTTAGTTTTCCTATGCTAAATACTATACGAAATAAACATTAGTTTAATAAAATTTAACATCTAGCCTATTAAGAGCTCATAGACTGTGCAATGGATAATGAAACTCAAATCTTTCAATTATAACTTTAATAACTAATCTTATTTAGTAACTTATATAATTTCATGTCATCACTCAGTCACTTCACGTTCATCAGTACAGTATTAACACACAGCCTTCTATATTATCTAATAGATACTGTAGTGTCGTCCCCGTTTTCTTAGTTTGATTAGAAAGGGACGGCACTACAGTATTGCCACTTTTTAATTTCAACCCTTTTTGTCAGACTGTATATTATATAGTCATTGGACGTGGCGACACGTATTATTTAACCTGTTCACCGGTAAAGCATGATATAAGAAAATAAGGTATGGCACTCGGCCAGTGAGACTTACTACGTCACTAACTAGTTCCCGCTTTATGGTAACAAAACAATTATAAGGAAAAAGTTTTGCCGCCAGCCGTACATAAAATAATAGTTATGCATTTATGAATTAAGATTGTCATGTTCTTAGACTAAGTTCTTTCTGTCGTAATTATTGATTTAAAACACTCACGATTTAATTAAGTGAATAAAGGATTTTGACCTTACAAACGGTCCGGTAGTTTTGAATTTTTGATATGTTGTCTAGGATGGTTAGTCAGTGCTTAAAATGCAAAATGCACAATTCCCCCCCCTCCGCGCCCGCCGCCATATTGAAAAAACCGGCACTCCCTTCATATTTTTGCTCATATCTTCCTTTAGGAGCATTTTAGCTAGAAGAAAGCTTCGACAATATTATAGAGAGTTAAATTTACTACATTTTCCATTTTATATTTTGTTTCTAGGACAGATAGTTACGGAGATATGCACATTTAAAAAAGCTTAAGAAATTGCAATTTCCAACTCAAAAACAAACTTCTGGATTATATCTTCGTTTAGGAGCATTTTAGCTAGAACAGTGCTTGGGCAATTTTGTAGAGAATTAAATTTACTATAATTTACATTTCAAATTTTGTTTCTAGGACAGATAATTACGGAGATATGTACAAAATAAAGTCACGTTTTCCGAAAATGTATGTAAAAATGGACATGAGTTTTATGAGCAATTATATTTCCTACATGTTTTAATTTGTCCTAGACTAGTACATAACTGAATGACAGCGTTCTAAACCAAGAATTTTGAGAAATTTTCGGAAAATTCGACTTTTCCTGTTTTTTAAATGTGCATATCTCCGTAACTAACCGTCCTTGAAACAAAATTTGAAGTGTAAATTATAGTAAATTTAATTCTCTACAACATTGCCCAAGCTTTGTTGTAGCTAAAATGCTCCTAAACGAAGATATAATCCAGAAGTTTGTTTTTCAGTAGGAAATTGCGATTTTTTTACGTTTTTTTAAATGTGGATATCTCCGTAACTATCTGTCCTAGAAAAAAAATATAAAATGGAGAATGTAGTAAATTTAACTCTCTATAACATTGTCGAAGCTTTTTTGTAGCTAAAATGCTCCTAAAGGAAGATATGAGCAAAAATATGAAGAGAGTGCCGGTTTTTTCAAAATGGCGGCGGGTTGCGGAGGGGGGGGAATTGTGCATTTTGCATTTTAAGCACTGACTAACCATCCTAGACAACATATCAAAAATTCAAAACTACCGGACCGTTTGTAAGGTCACACATAGTACTTTAGTCTCTATTCACCGTATTAATTTTAGGAGATTCATGCAGGTTTTAAGGGAATCGGAGAGTATTTATAATACACACATTTATGGCAACACAGAAACGGATTGACAGAACCAGCCAACCAATCATAGCGTGATGGCGTCAAAAGTCTCGCCTGTATTTCTGGAGTACCATACCTTATTTTTTTATATCATGCAAACTTATAATATTATACAGACGTAGTTTACAAGCAGATACTATTGTCTGACTGAGCGTATATGAAGGGTATACGGAAAGAACATATCTAGTCACTTTCTTTATTAGATTTAATCTCCTACATAATAAATATTATAAGGTGACTAGACAGTAGACATGAACTTTTTGTGTATCCTTCATATGTCGTAAGCATTCAATTTGTGTAATTGGGCATTTTAATAATTGCCAAAGGCAAATAAGTTTGGCCACTGAACAAAAAGAAATAAATACTTTAAATAATAAACCTTTTATTTTTGTATTACGGGTGTATACGAAAATAATCAAAGTAGGTACCCGTTACAATTAACGAAGCCCCGGCTCGCGGGCTCCTATTTTTGGGCGGACTGCCCTTCGGGTATCTGAAGCTACATATAGTACCTAACCTATCTCTGCCGTGCTAGGCTAAACTAAAAGGCAACCTTTTTATATGGATTTCCACTTTTGGCTGAGGGCACGACGCGTCTGCAGGTAAAAAATACAAATTACAGGTAAATTTTGTTATTTGTTTGTCCACATGGAGCCATTGAAAAACCGCCACAACAAATGCTTAATCATTTTTGAAATACGTTCAACACTCCATTTGTTCAAACTGTTGTACTACTTCAAATCTTTCAATTTTTTTTATACAATGTCTCGACCAGTATGTTTAAAGAATTCGATAATGTCTGCGTAGGCCACGCACTGAGGATGACCCGTCTCATCTCAACTGAGGCACAGAACAAATCACTAGTTGAGGCAGTTGTCATGAGAAAGTCCGCTCACGAGCAGCGCGTCCGCGGGCTCCATCGTGAAACTTTTTTGAAAGGTATTTAACCGAAGGGCAGTCCGCCCGAAAATAGGAGCCCGCGAGCCGGGGCTTCGTTAATTATAACGGGTACTTTCAAATATTTCAGTAAAAGTATTTAGCGCCATCTAAAATAAAATAGGTAAGCCTTCTTGAGCTTAATTTGGGACTAGAGCGATTTGTGTGAGGTTGTCCGATATTTATTATTATTTATTTATTTATTAAGATATCAAAACGGATGGGGAAATAGAAAGCGTACGTAAATACTTGTAGATAATTTACCGACATTAAAAAAATATTTCAAAAAACATACTGTGTTTCGAAATAAAATATTATTTTAGTGTTTTGTTTTTTTTTTTACCGTTTAATGTAAAACAGGCAAAGATTTCACCTCGATCTTAACATAGATAAATTGCAAAGTGACGATAAAGCCTAAGATGAAGCCGTTTTTGTCTATCGACTGTCGGTCACTCGAAAAGATCCAAGTTATAATTTTCAGGGAACAGGTTATGTGAGTCAATCAACTTTTTTCTGTTGCTCGTTGCCATGGTAATGTCCCCTGGATCACTGTTTAAAACTACGATTTTCAGCGGTTATATTTACCAAAAACTTTGTAATCTCAACAGTTAGGTATAAAATATCAGTAATACTAATTTTCAACACTTTTCTAAGAATTTTAATCACTACTAGCGACCCGCTCCGGCTTCGCACGGGTGCAATGCTAATACTAAATATACTATGCATGTATTATACATATAAACCATCCTCTTGAATCACCATCTATTTAAAAAACCGTAATAAAATCCGTTGCGTAGTTTTAAAGATCTAAGCATACATAGGCCCAGACAGACGGCAGGAAGCGACTTTGTTTTATACTATGTATTGATCGTCCGCCGAGTCACGGGACAGAATAACAACACGAAAACGTTGACCTGCCCATGTATCGAGAATAGACCGTGCTAGGTTCACGCGGCCGGCTCCCGGCTTCAGTTGAGGCAGTTGAGTATCGCCTGCATATCGAACTTGAAGTCCGCCCACGAGGGCGCCACGAACATCGGCTCGGGCTCCCTCACCGCCCCCGCCCCCGCCTCCGCCTCCGCCCCCGCCCCCGCCCCCGCCCCCGCCAGCTGCGGCGTGAACAGCTGGCGCTTGGGGTTCCTGCGCTCCTTGCGCGAGGAGCCGGCAGTCTTGGGGTTGGCGCCTTTGGAGCTGCTGTGTTTCGGTGGGTTGGGATGCAGTTGTTGATAATCTGTTATTTCGTTCTGTAGGCCCTGGAACGAGCATAATTGTGTTAAACGTGTCCTCTCAGAGGTTTGATGGCAGTATAAAATATTTCAAATGTGTATCAGTCTGTATCTACGGTAGCAGCGAAGTCTATCATATTTGTGTATTTTGCATAATGCGACACTTTTTACGATCGCAAAATGTTTAAGAACAAAATATTATAACGTGCTGTGTCACTTTTATCAAATAAAACATCAAATAGTTATTTCAAACGACGTTAATGTACGTTTTTTAAATAGGTACATTGGTACAAGGGTAGGTTAAATAGGTACCTACAAGAGTAGAAGTCCCTAACATAATACGAATTGAAAATAAATAAACTAAAAAATAAATTAAATAAAAATCACTTATTTCAGATGCGCGAGAGTAAATAAAATAAGAAAATTATTAGGTAACCATTGATACAAAGATCAAAGCTTAAAGAAAAATTGTAAATGAGTTACCTGGTGGAGGAGACCGGGAATCGAACCCGGTACCTCAGGATTGCCGGGCCAGCGCGTTAACCTTTCCGCCACCCTAACTCCAAGCAACCTATCGAATTTCGCCTTATGCTTTGTATGTCGATCTTTGCATTCTTTATACAATAATGTATATACAATTTTTCTTAAGGCTTTGATCTTTGTATCAATGGTTTAATATAAAAATTGTGGTGTGTACCCACGTAAAAAAATTTTTTTAATTATGTGGATAAAAAAAAGAGACATTACATGTTTCATAAATTTATTATTAGGTATTTTATTTATTATAGCATTATTTATATGTACCTGTGATATTTTTCCCTTGGGCTTGGTGTCGAGATCGAGGTCGCCCATGGACTTGTGCCTGGTGCGTCGTGCGGTGTTGTTGTTGTTGTTGTTGTTGTTGTTGTTGTTGTTGTTGCTGTTGTGAGGTCGCGCGCCGCGCTCGGCCACCCAGCGCCGCATGCGCTTCACGAACGGCAGCACCATGAAGAACGCGTTCGGACTCACGCCCATTTTCACCTGTCGACACACTATTTATTCAATCAAACCTTATCTAGTTCAGGCGAGTGTTGGCGAAAAGGGGCGCCCCTTCCGATTTTTTCTCATATTTTTTTGTCTTATATTTTCTAAATCAGATCAATTTGCTGGAATTCCAGGAGTACTGCAAGGTACTAGGAAAACATCTTAGGCTGGCCACAGACGTTGGAAAGTGTCTCTGTCTCAGTCATATGGCGATGTCTTTCTTTGTGTCATAGGAGGCAAATGAGCAAACGGATCGCCTGATGGACAGCGATTACCGTCGGCCATAGACATCTGCAACACCAGAGGAGTCACAAATGCGTTGCCGGCTTTTCAGGTGGGTGTACGCTCTTTTCTTGAAGGTTTGAAGGTGTTATCGGTCCGGAAATACCGCAAGTGACAATTAATTCCACAACGCAGGCGTGCGAGGCAGGAAATTTCTAGAAAAACGCGCAGTTGTGGACTGCTAAAACTATATACTTAAGTGGTGAGGATGAAAGAATTGTCGCGTAGAACGATGACGGAAAGATGCGGCAGGGATCAATCTATGATGGGAGCGAGTTCCATTCCTTAGCGGTTTGCATTAGAAATGATGAAGCAAATCGCTTCGTGCGAATAAGTGGTTAACTGGCAACATAAAGATGAAGTAACTCCCTTCGCCTGGATGTCCGATGGTGAAATGGGGAACTTAGGGCGCAACATTCTACTAAATCCAAGGCAGGTAACTGGTACTGGTGGGGCACATCATACATATCCCGAGATGTACTACGGGCTGCAGAATTGCATGGCCCAATTATGAATGAATTATTCATTTATAATTCATTATGAATAATTCAGAATTCTGCAGTTCATTGTACATATGGTGCGGTACGGCGTATCTTGGGCGTCCTTCTTGTTGAACTGCATGTGGACAACCAGAAACCACAATTAGGCTTTGATCTCGTTCGAAGCGCGTGTCCCACGGAATATGACGATGATGTGGGACGATCTGGTCGGGGACGACACGTGACCGTACCTTGGGCGTCATGTCCTTCTTGTTGGACGGCAGGTCGGCGAGCGGGAACCACTCGCACGCCTTGATCTCGTTCCTGGTCCTGGGCTGGAAGCGCGTGTGCCGCGGGATGTACCCGATGATGTACAGACGGACGATCTGGTCGTGGATGATCGCCTCGATGTAGTCGTTCTTGTTTATCAGCTTGCTTATGTCGAAGCCGGTTTCTTCCAACACCTACGGCAATATGGTTGATGTTAGTACAAATTAAAGAATATAGGTATATGTGTGCCGGATAAAATTTACAAAATACAAATGAACACATGAAACTTTACGTATTACACATTTGATATGGAAAACAAGATTTGAAACTACCCACAAACATACACAACAGCGTGCGTCGTGCGCCAATAAGAAGGCCAACAAAATTGAACAATTTTGACCTGTCTTCCACTGTGTGGATTGTGCCACAAATATTCTCTACCTTAACTCTTTTGGTTCTATGCCTTGGAGAACGCCATCTATCGGAACTAGAAGTCCTGAGTCACTTGACTAGTGCCTAAACGCTGCTACAAATATGTCTGCTGTCGTACCTCTCTGGCGGCGCACTTCCAGGGCTCCTCGTCCTCATTGACCTTGCCCTTGGGGAAGCCCCAGGAGGCCTTGGTCCAGTAGGACTGCACGAGCAGCACGTGGGTCAGGTCAGTGTCGAGCAGGATGGCTCCGTACGTGGGCACCGTCTGCTTGTACTCGCGCCAGTTCTCCAGGACCGAGTCCAGGCTGGTCAGGTGCTCGCGGAGCGTTGGGACATGCTGGAATTATAATGTTACAGAACATTTTGACTATACTTCAAATATGTGATCTTTCCTATATCACAGCTTTGAAAGAAGGGAATGCAAACGAATGTGCGGGTTGGCATGGTTGTACTCGTAATGTGTGAATAATAATACTGTAAGAGTGTCCCTAGACGACTAGATACAGCATCAGGTACACAAGGTAGTGCACCTGGATATGGCATTTTAATTAATAATGTAATAATGTGACATAATAAAATAAGTAACTGGTTATTTAAGAATCAATGGGTTAATACCTGAATAAACTTAGAATATGAGGAGTGTCTTTACAAAAGGGCTTATTTTTCTATGAAACTCATAAAAAACTAAGCCCTTTTGAAAAGACACTCCTGAAATATGCCTAAAATGAGAGTAAATGAAATGAAATGAAATGAAATAAATGAAATGAAATAATTTATTCAGTAAGTAGGCCACAAGGGCACTTTTACAAGTCAGATTGTGAATCTACCGGCATTTCGCAAGAGGAGACCGCTGTTGAGAAGAAAGCCGAAAGAAACTCAACAGTAAGTCATTTTTTCGTAAACAATACTTAGAACAATTAATTACATTACATTAGTGTTATAACTATAACTAATTATTACATGCGTACACGTATAGGAGATATATAGATACTCCAAATCAATGTTAGGTAGGAATATTAAAATAAAATTTTAACGATCAATTTAAAATATTAAATATACCCAGAGATGTATAAAGTCTCTAGGTGTCACAACATGCAATAAAATATAATTACTTAATTAATTTAATTCCACAGAGATGTATAAGGTCTCTCGGCGTCAATGTGAATAATTTACAATAGACAATAATTATTAAACCTAAATTTCTTAGAGATGTATAAGGTCTCTAGGCGTCACAATATACAAAAAAGAAAAAATAAATAATGATAATAATAATATGCTTATAGTTAAATTTCATTCCTCAGAGATGTATAAGGTCTCTGAGCGTCATTATTCAGTTCAGTACACTAAGTTTATTAGAGATGTATACAGTCTCTAAATAAAAAAAATAAAAAAACATACAACTTCACTTCATACAACAGATTTGCTAAAGATGAAGCCGGTTTCAGTTTTATATTTGCATGTCTACGAACGAATCATAGAGAAAGAGAAGTGTTGCTTGTGAGCTTGAGACTGTGACAGATGTGCACACAGTTGAAACCTGGCAACCCAAAACTGGCTTCACTTTCAAGTAGAGATGTGCCTTTTCCGTAAATTTCCGGAAACTTTCCACATCTTGTATGGGAAATGAGGAAAGTTTCCGGAAAATTTCGGAAACGGCACATCTCTACCTTCAAGTGCTGACTAGGCTTTGAGGTGTATTTATTCCAAGTGAATAAACAAATATTTAATTTATTTTTATTAGGAGACTCCTCTCTCTACAGCCCTAACCACCAGAAGATTGGGCTTTCTTTTTTTTTGGGTTAACTATAAGATTGATAATAAAAAGGTAGGTATACATCTGTAATACAATTGCTGCTAAAATATTTTGGATATTCTTAAGTATCTAAAAGTTTGGATGATTGATGAAGTCTCACCTGGAAAATGTGTTGTGCGAATTCTCTGATTCCACAAGGGTGCAGCGCGTGTGCCTCGTCAGTACAGTAGTAGTCCAGGTAGAACCAGTGTGCTAGCTCCATCTGGAAGCAGATGCGCACCAGGTCCCCGCGCTCCGCCTCTGGCAGGTTGATGATGAAGCGACTGTGGCATGGATAAATTCAAGTATCAATTTAATACCAATAAAAAAATTACTATGATAATAAATTTTTCGTCAATTTATATCAAAACCAATGAATTAATAGTATTTTACATTTTTCACTTGTGTTCCATATTTGGTTGGCAGGTCCTAAAACATGAAAGCCTGACTAGGTGCTTTAATTTTCTGGCTAAAGGCCAGACATACCTTTTCGAGGCTCTTCTTACACTCTACTTTTGACTCGCACTGCAGCCTGACGATAAGTCTAAGTAAAGTCCGGACAGAAAAGTATTCTCAGCCATGTCCATAAAAAACATGTCTGGCTAAGCAGGACAATTGGCAATCCTAGTGCCATAAAACATTGAAGATTGCTGAGTAAATTAGATCCACGGATTCATTCATTCATAATTTAAGAGCTTCGCTCTTGTCATTGTAGAATGATCGCCACTCTTCCCTATTCCTTGTTGATGTTTTGGTCTCCAGATCCATGGATACAATGATATAAATCACCTACAATACAATTATTATTATTATAAGCCTTCTGACAGATATTTCACAATTGTTAAGGTTCTTTAGTTGTTTCATTGGTTGCAATATCTGTGTGCTTTGTTATAGCAAAGGCCTCCTCCAACTGACTCCACTTTTCTCTTTCTCTAGCTAGTGACGTCCAAGTACCGCCCGCCACTTGCTTAATTTCGTCAACCCATCGCCTAAGTGGTCTGCCTCGTTTCCTTTTCCTGTTGCCTGTGTACCAGTTCATCACCAATTTCGACCACTTGTCCACTCCTCTAATAGTATGACCTGCCCATTTCCACTTGAGCTTTTTGATTGTTAGCGTGACATCTTTGTTTCTTGTAGTTTTCCTAATTGTTCAATTGAGTGTTACAAACAGAAAGCATACCAGACCAATGGACAACTTCCACGATAACACTTCTACACAAGAAGGGTGATAAAAGCGACATAAACAACTATAGACCAATCAGCCTAATGTCAAACATCTACAAAGTTTTTGCTAAAGTCATCCTAGATAGAATAACCAAATCGCTGGACGAAAATCAACCCAGAGAGCAAGCTGGATTCAGAAGAGGATATTCAACTATAGACCATATTCACACAGTGCGTCAACTATATAAGCGAGAAAAGCAAAGAATTCAACATAACTATCCACTGTTGTTTCGTAGACTACTCCAAGGCCTTTGATTCACTGGAACACAATAAGATATGGGAGGCACTTCTGAACCAAGGTGTAGAAAAGAAGTACATCAGAATTCTCAAAAACATATATGCCAGCAGTAAAGCTAAAATCAAACTAGAAAAGGAAGGAGAACAAATAAGAACAGAAAGAGGGGTCCGCCAAGGAGATCCAGTATCGCCTAAGCTATTCACAGCTGTGCTGGAAGAAATATTTCGCCAGCTGGACTGGGACAAATATGGGCTAACAATCAATGGCGAGAATCTGTCTCACCTGAGGTTCGCAGATGACCTTGTAGTAATATCAACATCAAAGGAAGAGCTTCAAACAATGTTAAATGACCTAGAAAGAGAGAGCCGCAAGGTAGGACTTAGCATGAACACGGAAAAGACCAAGGCCATTACAAATGGGGAGCAAGAGCCTATATATGTAAACAACAACCAAATCGAATATGTAAATGAATATGTCTATTTGGGCCAAATAATCTCCACTACAGATGTAACTTCAAAAGAAATTGATAAGCGCATAGCAAACGCCTGGAAACAGTACTGGAGCCTGAAGGAGGTGTTCAAAAATAAAGAAATGAGCATGAGCATAAAGCGGAAACTGTTCAACACATGTGTACTACCCGTACTCACATATGGACGCCAAACATGGGCGCTCAACAAATCACACTATATGAAACTCGAGACCTGTCAAAACGCCATGCTGAGAAGTATGATGGGGAAAAGACTAAAAGACAAAATAAGAACTACAATACAATACGTGTGTAAAATGATTAATAAAAAGATGAAAAGTTGATAATAATAACTTGCTCTAGGTTAGGTTACGAATTTACGAGCCTACTATTAGAAACTACCCGAAAATTACTGATCATTGCGGCAATATAATTCTATACTAATGAGCGGAGAGGAAACGTATACAATGCATGTATATTGATACGATGAGAAGAAAAGAAAACAAGTTTATTGTTATAATTTGTTTGATTACAATACCGACCTGCATAAGTCATCAAGAATGTCTATAGGAATCGAATGTTTCACCCGGTTCGAGCTACTAGCTGTAGCCATGCTGTTGCTTTAATAATTGTTAATTTTATAAAATAGAAGCACTAAAACAATAAATATACATTTGTTTTGTACCGAAACGTACAATTTACGAATTTAATTTAAGTATTTGTTTATTTTGACAGTTTGAATCAGGGTTGCCATTTGTATTTTTTTTCTACAAGTTTTCTATCAATATTTAATAATAATAAGTCTAGTTCGAACTTAAAATAAATAATCGGCTAAAGCACAGTACGTGATATTTATTTTATGATTCAGCCATCTCATTGTCAGTTTCCATTTATTGACATTGACTATGTCGTTTCCTCGCAAATTATAACTGCATGAAATTCATAAAACCGATATATTGCTGTTATATGTGTATTTTGTCGAGCTCTACTGTCCATAGATAATCTGTCAAATTCAAATGTCAAATATATCTTATACATTCGTATCATACACTCTAATCTATGTTCGTATCTACGTGTATACTTTTATCTGTATTCTGTCAGAATTTCTGTGCTATGAACTTCTGTGCTATGTTATTGTAATTATTTTCTTAGATATTTGCCTTACAATGGATATAACTCCTCTATTTAAAGCTTGTATAAAAACATTGAAGGCTCGTAACAAAGCATTTGGAATACAGAGCCCCGTGAGCGAAGACAGACAGCGTTTGTTGCGGCCTAAAACGAAACATGGTTTCATGCACACTGCAAAAGACATTTGCTCGCAAATTACTAGATTACGGGATTTTTTGTTTGAGCATAGGGATAAATATTTAAGTTTCTTCAATAATGTGACTGGGGATGAGATGACGGAGACCGAGAGGGACCAGATAGACACAGGAGCGCAGAGAATTATCAACACCTGCTCTCATCTTTTGAAGGAGTTTAGGAATGATAACCGGAAGCTGGCGGTGTCGCCGCAGACGCGGGAGTACATGGACGGGGTTATAGACCTCGTAGACGCGTACCTGAAGGCAGTTTGTAAGATCCATAGTGAGCTGAAGGCTCTGAGAGTAAAGCGAGCCATCGATATGCGGAAGCTGTCGCGGCTGGAGCTCCCGCAGGTCAAGTCCAACATCTCTAACCCCTTCAGAACAGAGAAGGTTGTTAAAGACGAAGAACAAATTGAAACTGATGAGCCAGAGACATTAAAGACACATTTGGATTTAACTGACAATGAGGTACATGTGTTTCTGTTACTTCTTCTTTAACCTCATGACCGCCCAGCTCGTTGCCGTAATACTGTGTCCCATATGCCAAGATGACAGCAGACGATATGGCATTAGAGTCATTTTCAAAAAACATGTACATATTTAAAGACTTAATAAAAAAAAATTTTGATCGTGTTTTGTGGTACGTAAGTTACTCACACAAAAGGTAACTATCATTACACAAAGGAATCAATTAAGTTTTGTTTTAATTAAAGCCCTTAACTATGTACATGTTTTTTCAAAATTACTCATTATGGCAAAATTGTCTACTGATCATTATCCTATTGTGTTATATGTCAAAACATTATTATTGGCGAAATACCTCTTGCTAAGATCTAGTATGAGTGAAAGCCACAAGAAAAAAAAATTACGTTGTAGTGCAGCTTGAGGCAAAGTTTTCCGTGAATGTGATTTGCTATCTTTGGAACTCAAAAGGTTAAGTAATGAACATAAATATTTATTCATTTCAGAATCTCAAGCAGAATAAACACATTTAAAAGTATATTACTTTTACAAATATTTTTACTCCATTGTCATGATGATTTTTTTAGGTTGCAATAATGTCGGACGAGGGTCAGCTGGACGCAGAAGAGCTGCAGATGCTGGAGGCGGAGAACGTTCAGCTGCTGGGAGAGCTGAACAGCATGACTGAGGAGGTGCGCCAGATCGAGAGCAAGGTTCTGCACATAGCTGAGCTGCAGGAAATTTTTACGGAGAAGGTAAATGATCAATCGATTTTTTATACTACGACAGTGACAAACAAGCATGCGGTCTGCCTGGTGTTCTGCTGTGATTTTTTAAAATACGGCCTTCTGCATACAATGTCTATGTAGAAGACTGCCTTTCAGTGAATGACGGCAGTGTTAAGCAGTTACTGTCAGATGGACATTTATTTATCTATTGCAGGTTGATTCTATATCAAATAAATGATATTATATTTTCGGCAAAGACCATAATATAGTAAATAGATAGTTCCATCCTGTATATATACAAATTTTCATTTCAATACAACAAATTGGAAGTAGGTTAAGTGATAAGGGTCTAAACGTAAATAAAGACTAACTGATAAGGTTCTAAACGTAAAAATGGCGAGACTTGTAATTCTGAAAAACTCCTAATATATACATTTATGAAACATGTAATCAATTTTTATTTAAACCATTAATACAAAGATCAAAGCTTAAAGAAAAATTGAAAAGGAGCTACCTGGTGGAAGGGACCGGGAATCGAACCCAGTACCTCTGGATTACCGATCCAGCGCGTTAACCACTTCGCTCCAGGTACCTGACGATTTTTTTCTTATGCTTTGTGTGTACAAAAATAGGACCTCGCGAAGCGGGGCTTCGTCAATTTTAAGGCAGAGAGAAATGAGCCATTTTAATACCTCAACCAAATTCTATTTCGACATTTTTATTCCTTGACCCTATAATACTTTGTAATTTTTATAAAGCGTTTCTTGAAATGTTTATACCTCGTTATTTCTCCTTAGGTAGTATCCTAAAGCCTAAAGGTCTATTTATTCAGGTACTACAACAAGAGCAGGACATCGACCGGATATCGTCGACGGTTGTCGGCGCGACGGAGAACGTGAAGGATGCCAACGAGCAGATCCGACAAGCCATTCAGCGCAACGCGGGGCTGCGGGTCTACATCCTGTTCTTCCTGCTCGTCATGTCCTTCACGCTGCTCTTCCTCGACTGGTACAATGATTAAACGGTGCAAATCTATACATGTTTTTTTTTTATAACAGATTTATTAGGTCCCTACCCATCGGTACCTCTTAATATTTAATATTTTCTTCGGTTTCGCGATCGTGTGACAGACACATTTAAATAAAATGATTTAAACGGCTTAGGGTAAATTGCCAATTACTGGCCACCGTTCAATAACTGGCCACCTCATACAAAAAATAAACTATATTCACCTACAAACAGATTTCATTTTAGTATAAAGTGCTAATGACTGGACTGGCCACCCTTCAATAACTGGCCACGTTATACTAAAATGTATTCTGTTTGTAAGTGGACAGAGTTAATTTTTAGAATGAGGTGGCCAGTTATTGAAGCGTGGCCAGTAATTGGCGATTTACCCTATATCGCGTATATTCGTTTTTTGAGCCTCCCTCACGTTTCGATAATTTTCCAGTTACCGTTGTCAAAGGTGGACAAAAAACTCAAAAACCGGCTAAGAGCATGTCGGGCCACGCTCAGTGTAGGGTTCCGTAGTTGCTCATCCTTCACAATAAACTGCTGTTTTAAGCCCGAGGTTTACATGAAGAAAGATTTTAAGCTCTATAAAAAGGTCGTAAACGCCCTAGAAACTGTAATCACTTATTACCTTCTGGAAGTCAACTTACGACCTTTTAAAGACAAAATATGAAATTTGGCGATAACTCAAAAACGGCTCGACCGATTTTGTTCAATATAGTTTTCATTGAAAGTACTTATAAGGCCTCATTAACATGAATTTTCCCGAATTTTTTTGACCCGTGGTTGAAAAGTTAGAGGGGGAGGGGACACTCTTTTTTTTGTTTTTGGAGCGAATATTTACAAAACTGCTGATTTTATCAAAAAGTAATGTTAGAAAACCCCTATTATTTTTACAAGACCTATTCAACGATACCCCACACACCAGTGTTGAAAAGAAAAAAAAAACTCACCCCCACTTTAGGTGTTCGAGACCTACCCGAAAAAAATTTTTTTTTTTAATTTTATTTTACCGTTCTGTCGGCGTTATACATACACATACTCATACCAAATTTCAGCTTTCTAGGACTAATGATCACGGAGCTAAGCCGCGGACGGACGGACGGACAGACGGACATGGCGAAACTATAAGGGTTCCTAGTTGACTACGGAACCCTAAAAAGGTTGAAAGTTACCGATACGTCAGGGAGGCTCGAATAATTTAATATTGGCGATATAATTCGTTTAAATCGTTTGTTTCAATATTTAGTTTGTCAGTATTTGAATCTGGGGGCACGGTAGTGCCCCCGCCAAGACGAAAAAAAAAGAGGCGGGGCACTACCTACGTTTTCTCGAACCATTTCGTCTCATTTTCAAACCCTCATAGTTTCGTCCCAGTTAACACCAGAGCGCCCAAATTCACAGGTTAAGATGCAGTTAGGGAACATATGAAATGTACTAAATTTCATTGATCTAGCTTTTATACTTTAGGTTTTATTGGTACCTAAAATACGCCGATTTTGCCACTCACTCACTTATGTATCAAAACCTCTGGGGTACTTCCCGATGTCCTAGAAAGCTGAAATTTGGTATGTATGCTAGGTTTAGTACACAAACAATAGAATAATTCTGAAACTTGGAACTTTTACCCCCCAACCCCTTAAACTAGGGGATGAAAGTTTGTATGAGACTTTCGCAAATTTTGATACTAGAGGTCTGAAAATTTATACCTATTGGGCTCATTGTTATAAATAAAATACACATTCTAGGATTTTTAGAAAATCACCCCCCACCCTTAAAATAAAGGGATGAAAGTTTGTATGGGCTTTCCATAGGTAATGGGGGATAAAAGTGTATATATATATATGGGGCTAAACGTAAGTATTTCTTAAATACACAAAATTATTATTACTACTTACTTAGAAACACTTCAGCACAAAAAAAAACATATAAATTAAAAATTACCTTACAAAAAGAAATGAGATCCCACCAAAAACATTTCATGTAAAATTGGCGGCCAAGACCCACATGCTCATAACGCTTTCGCTGTAAAAAAAGTGGTCAGATCCCTCGAAAAGCCAAGCCCCTAAGCCCTGAGTTTACTGATCCTACACCTTGGCTTCAAAAGTATGGCTTGGCCGTTTCATAAAGTACCGTAAATAAGTTTAACGGACTGTCGGGCCTATATGGTAAGGAATTAAGTTAAATATATTTTATCATGAAGACATAAACTTAATTTCTTGATACCGTATGGGCCAGACGGTTCGTTGGACTTATTTACGTTACTCTATGAAACAGCCAAGCCATACTTTTGAAGCCAAGGTGTAGGATCAGTAAACTCAGGGCTTAGGGGCTTGGCTTTTCGAGGGATCTGACCACTTTTTTACAGCGAAAGCGTTATGAGCATGTGAGTCTGTGCCGCCAATTTTACATGAAATGTTTTTGGTGGGATTGTATTTAACTCGATGTACCCATGTACAATAAGCTGCGGAATTGTATGGCCTATTTTATAAATGAATTCATTCATAAATGGGCCATGCATTTGTGCAGCCCATAGTAAATGTGGGAATATGGGACATCAGAGAGTGAATTACATTCATCAGATTTAAATGTACTCTTGCGCTTCAAAAAAACGCAGCATGACAGTAACGTGGTGTCAAATATATTCCTGGTAAAGCCAGGGCAGATTTGGTTTATGTTTTCTTCAGGCGCAATAGAATAAGGCACCTAAAATGCCCGGAAATAGGCAAGCCGATGGGAATCGGGTTCTATGAAAGCCACGCCAGTCACGTCGCCAGTTACCGCCGATTTACTACTTGTATCTGCTACTAATCAATAATGCGAGGTAATTTTTAACAATTTATTATGAGATTTGTAAAATAAATACAGACTTCTTAACCTTTTGGATGCCCCAGTCGTAATATCACGACATCGGAAAATTGTGCCATTGACGCCGACGTCGTCTAGTGACGACAAAATTTCAATGAACAAGGCGCCAGGGGCACGGTGAATCGCTTTACCGCTTGGCGTACAAAAGGTAACGTTTATAAATAATTCTAAAATAAATTTACTAAAAATAAACAATTAAAAATAAATACGATTACAAAGAGTTACTGGTAAAAGTAAGCCATTTAGAAAAGCGGTTTGCAATACAAATCGCAGGAGCAAGGTGTGAGTGTGGGCGGGGCGGCGCTCGCGGCGCAGGTGGCCAGCGGCGCGCGCGGCGGCCGCGACGTCGCCGCGCTGGCGATGTCGCAAGGTTGGCCCTGGACATGAAACATGGACTTTTAAGAGGCCTTATTCCTTTTAAAATTATTTTTTTTCATATTATGACGAATATATTGATAATTTCAACCAACTTTTTGAAGTGAATAATACTTTTTCCCGAGTTCTAGGTAGTAACGTAGCTATTTCATGCTTTCATTGCGTGCAGTCGAAAATAAGTTGAAAAAACGAATTTTCCACGTGAATTTTGTCAATTTCGAGTAGTTTTTCGAACAAAAATTATCAATGAAAAATTCAAACTGTAGGTTTCAAATATACCAATAAATCCCAATAGCCCTGCTCTAGGTAGTAACATCAATAATATGTTAAGAAACATGTTTGATCATGGAGAAAAATGTCTAAACAATAAGCATTTTAAAAGGAATAAGGCCTCTTAATCCCCGACGGAAACGGAAAAAGAGGGAAAGCAACTGGTTGAAAGATTCAATGGCTCTGACATCTGGTTCGGTGGTCCATTTGGTAGGACGCCCGTGTTGGCCCGGAAAGCCGTTGGAAACGCAGGTTCGAATCCTGTCTGAACCATTAATTTTTCGCTTCATTGTAAACATTTGGTTTCCGTTAGCAGACGTTACTGCTTTAATAAAAATAATTAAAAAAAGAGGGGTGTTGTATGTTTTTCTCAAACTTGCAATGAAATGTCGTCATAACGTAACGTGCGTTATAACAGGACGAAGTGTCACGTTTCGGGCTACTCACCCGCCAAGCCTTTCTTCCCCGGCGACTGCAGTATTGAACTACGGCACCCTAGACTGAATCTGCTACGCGGAAAGAAAATCTCACTTCCTACCCAAAGCAAGATGGAAAACTTTAGACAAACTACGGACGGTAATTCGTATAGCACCAGATCGCATAGGTACCTATTTATGGCTCCACCTTCGGTTCGGAGCACAAACGCCTGCAATCTGGGACATTCACGAATCACGAATTCACCACCCTAGGTACCTATGTATAAGAACGGCACTCACACTAACACTCGAAGAGACAAGTGACATAACTTTCATTCAATCCATTCGTGCCAGCTTTAGTGAATCGACCTGTAGTATCTAGTATCCAGTCTGCAGCAAAAGTTACGAATATTTGCCGTCTTATTTTAAATTAATAAATATGCGATCTGGGGCTTAACGAATAACCGCCCGTGGTTTGTCTAAAATATTACGTCTTGCCTTGGGCAGGGCAGTGCCAGAAAGTGAGATTTTCTCCCCGAGAAGCGCCGTTACCTTTAGTTCGGGCCACAAATACCTGCGGTCTGGGTCATTCACAAAAGAACCACCCTAGGTATGTAAAGAAAGCCTGACCTGAATATATGACGATTGTCAAGCTATTTATAAGATTTATATGGCAACAATTTGCAATTAATCGCAACCGCACTATACTGACATTAGTTTAAATACCTGTCAGTTCCAATGGTAACCTCTAAATATCATTTACTGGAATGGTCTCTTTCCTGACTGTTTTTTGTGTAGTAAACACGTGTAAACTGTACTTATAATATTACGTTCACGACTGTTAATGGTTTTCGACATTTTCTTTGGATATTCTTAAATATTTCTCTTCTAAAGAAACCACATGGAAACCACCTCGAATGACACTGACATTGTTGACAAACCATCATAAAATCATTGCCAGTGTAAGAAGTTAGTTCCATTGAAATTCCGCAATATGGCGCATCCTCATAAATTTCTGGTCAGGCTATAATGTAGTAATTAGCCGGCTGCCCCACCTCCGGCCGGCCCGCCAGCCGGGCGCGGCGCGCGCGCTCGGCGGCGGCGCCCGCGCGCGCGCCCGCCACCGCGTGCTGCAGCTCGGCGATGCTGGCCGTGTGCGCTGGCAGCCGGTCCATCTTATTCGCCACGTCGCCTATGTCGGCCGCGTCCGTGGCCACGATTTCCTGCAAGTAATCATCGATTGGCTTTTACTCGTATGCTAACATCAGTCGAGCCTACGAATAAACAAAATAGCTCTGACATAAAACGCTATACAGCAGTAAATTCGTCGTTGACCTACCCTACAGGCAGGCCCGGACTTGGCCCCTAGGCACTTGGCATTTAGGACCCCATCCCCTATAAGGAATACATTATTATGGTGTGAATCCTGCTTCTGGGCGGAGTCCCTATACTGGCCTTGTGGGCCTAGGGGTAAATATTACGGCATTGCCTACAGGGTCACATACAATAGGTCATACTGACAGGGATCGTAAAATGCGAGCATAATCGATTGAAATTACTTATGACGGCCACTGACGGCCTTAGCACTTCAATGAACCCTGCCCGTCTAGCGCAACTATGCTTCGCGACTCTTGTCGCGTGACATAGCGCTACCCGTCACTCTCTCACATCACTGCACAGATAGAGACAGTATATATCTCGCGCGAGAAATAGTCGCGTATGACATTTGAAGTGCTGGTCATAGAACATAATGCTGGACCGACGTCGGCGGCCGATGTCATGACGATTTTAAAACAAATAGACGACGTGCTTTTCTGGACCGGATAGTCCACCGCCTAAAAATATCGTCAGTAAAAAAGTCTGCTACCTCTCAGTGGCGTCACGTCAACCTCCCTCTGGGTAAGCTTGAGCAGATTTGGCTTACTGCTTCTCAAAAACCAAGAAAAGCGCTAAAACGCTTTAAAATAGGCAAGCCGGCGGGAATCGGGTTCCATGGACGCGAAACCACTGTTACTTCTACTATCTATCATTCATTAACGAATATAGACTCGATAAACTCTCTAACTATATAAATGTAATAACAAGAAAATCTGTGAGAGCCTTACCTTATGATCTAGCAGCATGCCGAGGTTGACTTTCAGATTGGTGGAGCCGTCTCTATACAACAAATAAACCGACGCCTGGTCCAACACCCGAAGTGAAAAGTTCTCGTTGATCTTCAGCGCCTTCATTTTTATCTGGAAAGGCTTAAATTTCTGCGATAATTTTTTAGCTTTGTCCTTGACGAAGTTGTCATGTTCTATGGAGAGCATGGCGTCGTCTTGCGGCCGGGGCTCCTCCTTGGGCCCCAGGCGCGCGATGGCGGGGTCCTTGTGGCCGAGCTGCGTGTCCAGCATGACCGGCTGCAGCGCCGGCGGCTCGTTTAGCGTGTGCCACTTCCAACGGGACACGGGGCCGATCTCTCGGTCGAGGAGTATGCCCTCGGTCTGATTGTATTTGAGTCTGAAAATAATTAGATATTTAAAAGTTATTTAAAATAAAAGTTAATGGGGTTCCGTACCAAAAGGGTAAGAAACGGGACCCTATTGCTAAGACTCCGCTGTGCGCCCGTCTGTCTCACCAGGTTGTATCTCATGTACCGTGATAGACAGTCGAAATTTCGCAGATGATGTATTTCTGTTGCCGCAATAAATACTAAAAAACAGAATAAATATTTAATGGGTCTCCCATACAGCAAACGTGATCGGTTGCGTTAACTTTGCACCTCACTTGTAATCCGGTGACTTGTATAACTTAATCCGGCCAGCTAAGATGGGATAAGTATTTGTACGGAAGCCTCAGTGCGCGAGTCAGACCATCAAACATGGCCGGTTTTTGAATCACAGATGTTTCATGCAAACGAGAGATGCGTATATAGCCAATGGCCCTCCAGCAATGCCAATATGTAGGTATTTGATTGAAATCGTTACCTGTCGAAATGAAAATGTCTACCCGATTCTATTCCACATGATGATATTCACATTGTAGTGAAGATTATTGCGTGGTCACCACCAAAGGGCGGACAGTGGATGCAATATATATGGTGACGAAAGCAGAACATGGATAAGACTTATTACATTTCGAGTAACATTTATGTAGGTATGCAGTTTTTGTAGTTATATCCATAATCCATATTACGTATATCGTTTGACATGATTTTGACGTATATTGCATCCACTGTCCGCCCTTTGTCACCACTCAAGAACTCAGTGCCGGTTTCAGCACTACCAGCGCCCTGGGCGAGATTTCAACAGCGTTACCTAAACATAACGAGTTTTTCGCAAAACTTTGGAAATTTACGAGTGTAAGACGGCCTCGCTCAATGAGTGCCCTGGGCGGTCGCCCTACCGCGCCCTACACTAAAACGCCGCTACTGCATTTTGGAGTAGTAGGGCCTCGTGCAGGGTCCGTCCGGATTGTTACTACCGTCTTGCCTGCTAACCCACCGCCAAACAGCAATGTTCGCATTGTTGTGTTCCGGTGTGGGGGTAAGATAGCCGGTGAAATTACTAGCATAGAGGCATTCTATCTTCGTCCTCCGGGTAGGCAAGCACTTGTGACTCCTCTGGTGTTGCAGGTGTTTATGGGCGACGGTAATCGCTTTCCATCAGGCGATACGTTTGCTCGTTTGCCCCTATGACATAAAAAAAATAAAAAAAAATACTGCAAGAACTGCAGGAGCATGTACTTACCGCGTTTTGCCGGCGTGGTCGAAGACGATGCCGTTCCCCGAGTGGTCGAAGGTGGCGAGCACGGTGCGCGGGCGCGGGCGGCCGCGCGCGTCCGGCGCGCCCGAGCTGTACACCACGAACCGCTGCCCGGCGTTCGTCTCTGAGAATCACAAACCGAATTAAATAAATATGGGACTATCTTATTAAAAATATCTACTATTATTTAACTACGTAATCCATTTAAGATGCCTTATTCCTTTTAATTTTTAGGGTTCCGTACCCAAAGGGTAAAAACGGGACCCTATTACTGAGACTTCGCTGTCCGTCCGTCCGTCCGTCCGTCCGTCCGTCCGTCCGTCCGTCTGTCACCAGGCTGTATCTCAAGAACGGTGATAGCTAGACACTTGAAATTTTCACAGATGATGTATTTCTGTTGCCGCTATAACAACAAATACTAAAAAAGAAATAAAATAAATATTTAAGGGGGGCTCCCATACAACAAACTTGTTATACCTATATATACATATATATAGGTACGGAACCCTTCATGCGCGAGTCGGACTCGCACTTGCCCAATTTTTTTATTTCATATTATGACAAATATAGTGATAACTTCAACCAACTTTTTGAAGTGAATAATACTTTTCCCTGAGTTCTAGATAGTAGGTGTGGTGTATAGACACCTTTATGATAATAAAGTGTCCCCACCCCTGCCCGGGTGCCGCCATTGCTATGGGAGACGTGAACGGGAACGGGCAGTCGTGGTCGACAGAAAACCCATTTAAGTGTTTTATTGAATCTACTCCCGCACGGAACCCCAGGACATCACACTGGCGACGAGGATTAAAAAAACCCAAACAAGAAATGATATCCTTTTAAATATTTCCGAAAAGCGAAAAGAAAAAGAAAAAGTGGGTATAGTGGCTTAGAATATTGAAGTACCTACAACAAAAGTCACATAACATTGTGATCAGTATCAGTACTTTGTGCAGTTATGTCAAAAAAAAATAGAACAGAGAAATCGAAAACAAACCGATAACGGTCGGCGTAATTAGTGAACAGAATGTGCCCGCTAATATTTACCTAAATGCATTCCCGTTGTTGTGTTATGGTAACAAATTGTTAAATTCGACATAGATATACGTACAATTAAAATATTTGGCTAAGTATTAAATAAAATGCTTGATGGTTGTTAGACAGCCAGTTACAAATTCGTTATCTACCTACAAATGTTTCGTTACATATTAATATTTCTAAATAAAGTTACACATTAAAACTGAATTGTTCAAATAAAGACTACCATGAAACTAACAAAAGGAAGGCAGTACTGTTGTGTAACGAAAATATTCAACATTCTTGTACATATCTAGCTGTCGCGCAATAAGTTGTAATGATATTATTTGCATCTGTGTTCAATTTATGATAATAACTTGAACAATATTACTATTCCATACGATTCTTAGTAGGTAAGTGAGTAATTAATATTGAAAACCCACACCTACCTGTACCTATTTACATCGTAACGTGATCAGGTTAGCTAGCATCAGCTGGACTAAAATATACCTACATACTTTCGATGTAAATAGGTTAGTGTGTTATTTTTAAATATATCATGTTTTACGGATTACCTACACAACAACAATAACAAAGAGTGCCTGTAAATATTAGTGAATTAAAATAAGTTATGGGGAAGTGAAGCCCCCCCGAGTTCCTCATAAACTGGCAACTAAATAACATCAGTTTATGCAATTCACACCTACTTACATACTGCCCGTCTATGCAAACATATATGAAGGAGTAAAAGCTGCATGAGTTCTACATAGACTGAATGTACCTAATCGCATTTACAATTCTCGAGGCAATCCTTAGTATTATTATGTTTCTAAGTGCGAGCTAAGTGCAAGTAAATATAACATAACAAACACAAAAGAGCGTAAGCTCACCGAGTTTGTCATGTCTTAAGACTGAAAATAATGTGTCAATTATTTGTACTATATGTTATGTAGCAATCAAGATTCAAGGAGTGAAAAGTCCTCGAGGTTCTTTGTAAAAGAGCCAAGAGTAATGAATACCCCTGGTATCAAACAAAAGGTGGAAAGGCCTAATCCAGATACTGTTCATTTTGTCCCCCATACAAGTACCTATGTTTCCTTTTATCAACCAAACCGAAGTATCGACTGATGTTCGGCAGTAACAAATTTGACGTTACTAATCGCCAATATATGCGTGAATTAGTTGTGACATCGGGAGTAGACTATGTGCAAGTGTACCTAAATAAAACAAGAATAACAATATAAGAGTCACTTGATGACTAAGTAATATAACCTACTTATCAAAGTACATATTAATATGAACTATTAACTCTTCCTAGTATATACACCTTTGAGACCTGTAAGTTTGTACGGAAACATAAAGAGATCTATATAAAACGCGGTGGCATTCCCTCATCACGATCTATCCGCCATAAGAATAGGCTCGTTCCACCGCCCGATAAACTGAAACTGCTATCCTCAGGCCCATTAATAATGTCAATTAAGACTTATAATAATTTACCTGATGCTTTAAAAGAAGAAGAAGACGATAAAAAGTATATAATTAAACTAAAGCAACTACTACTAACTAAAGCCTATTACACGCTAAATGAATACTTAGAAGATAAATTATACACACTTAGTAAGTCCTCCTCTCCCTAACATTGCAGTAACCAACAGGGTTCACAATTATCTGTAGCTTCAAGTTAACATCTTTACCTACTATTGTGATATTGCAATAAATGATTGAGTATTGAGTACATTATTCGTTTGAAAGACGTTGTATAGAAACAAGTAAGCAAACACATTAATGTACACAAAAGCAGTTAAAAAATACAACTACTTATTACAAAAAGCACAGGTACAGTTGGAAATTCGCATCTAAATAAAACAATATTTAACTAGCCCGTCAGGGTGTCTATCATAATGGTGACACACAACTCTTTACTGCGCGACATAAACTACCTGTCACTTTCATTCCAATATCGTGCGAACTAGACAGGCGCACATGAGGCAAAGCATCGGAAATTCAAATATTCGTAATACAATCTGCTTAAATAAACTACCTAAATATTTGGGTATCTCTTTGCCTAGTAGCCAATAAATAAAGGAACTAGAAACACTTTTAACTAAAATTATAGGATTGGACCATAGTTAAAACAAGACTATGAGATTAAAACAAAACCAACAGGATTGGCGGAAAACAACCCTATTTAGGGTATCAAATAAAATCAGTTGAGCTGTTTCAGCACGAAACAACTTCAACACAAGCTGTCATTGATTGGAAATGACAGGCGGGAAATAAAATGATCTACGGATCAGCCTTAAAAAGATATATTATATATTAATACAGGAATGGCAGCTCGTGGCTTTGGCCAATGTCAGTTTAGTAATATTAACTTTATAAAGAATAATAAACCATGCCTGTATATGTTCGAAAAAATATATTTACATCATACACCGTAGCAAAATACCATTTCTCATGTTCACTTGAAATGTCCCTTAAAAAGTAGATGAACTACAAAAGAAGCTGTCACGCGTTGGCAATGAAAGAAAAAAAAGTAGTCTTCTAAAATGTAAGTCGTATAGATGGCCGTAATAGGGATACAAATGCTACAGTAATTCCGTCGTAGAGGGCTAATCGCGAAATTGATTGAATATATAATAAACAAGGCATTTATTTAACAACACTCATTGGACAACACTTAAACTCGACAACTAGTATTATACTCTATTACTTAAATAAACCGTGTTCTAGAAGTTGAAACGATTTGACTTGAATTTGAGTTCACTATAGAATAAGGTATATAACAAAAGAATATATACTAGTAGTCTAGTAGTAACGACATCTAAAGTATCCGTGCATTATAAATAAACGATTACGAGTACAAGCAAATCCTATAACACAGGTATTATGGTAAAGACATCTTAAAGTAAATTGTCGTTTGTGGCGTTTAAAGTACATCTTCAGTTAGAAATTGTCAATCACTAGTACAGCGCAGTTACTTCCCTACGCATTTGTTTATTTCTTGGGGTACGTATGTACATAAAAATCGTAATCAATTAATCATATTATAGTAGTATTCTTACAATAAACAAATGAAAACTTCCTCTCAATATTATGTAATTTGATTGGGTATAATTAAAAGGTATTTTGATTGAGGAATTTATGTTATTCCGTTATATCCTTTCTACTAGGTAGACTGAATAATCATTACATCGGGTTTACAATAATAAAGGTATAATGCTGTATAAAAAGTGCCGAAGGAGCACAAATTCCAAACAAAAAATGCCGAAGGGGCACAAACTACAAAAATGCCGAAGGGGCACAAAGAACAAAAAAAATAATAATAATAACAATAAAAAAAAATAATGCACTGCTAATTTGGAAAAAAAAATGCCGAAGGGGCCAAAATGTACCATAGTTTACAAAATGTACCATAGTGTACAAAATGTACTATGGTGTACAAAATGTACCATGGTGTACAAAATGTACTATAGTCTACAAAATGTACCAAAGTGTACAAAATGTACTATGGTGTACAAAATGTACCTTGGTGTACAAACTGTACCATGGTGTACAAAATGTACCATGGTATACAAAATGTACTATAGTCTACAAAATGTACCATAGTGTACAAAATGTACCATGGTGTACAAAATGTACCATGGTGTACAAAATGTACCACGGTATACATAATATACAAAATGCTAACGTGCATACAAAAAACGCCAATGGGCACAAAATAACAAGGTGCCAGAGGGACCACAAAGGTGAAAAACTTGCCAATAAACATATAAATAGTAAACTGTTTAATTAATAAATAATAAATAAATATTAAGGGACAATCATACACAAATCGACCTAGTCCCAAACTAAGCAAAGCTTGTACTATGGGTACTAGACGATGATATTAATAATTATATTTATAAATATATATATATATATATTAAGGCTGTGAAACCTGCGACCTGCTTTAGAATGAAGTGTAAACGATTGTGGTTCCTATTTTCAAAAAACTAATTTTAGACTTTCAGTACTTATGATAAATGAGTCTTCGTGATTATACATGCATTAAAACAGTGCTGTCCCTGAATTAAATGGTAAAATGAATAAAATTTGGGTTGGACGAGGGTTTTCCAAATTGAAGACTGTTTTAATGGAGAGACGCAGCATTTATAATATTTTGCATCTAGTCTAGTTAATAATGATCCACGAGCCCTCATAAGAGACGTGGGTGGTGTGTTTACCTATGTATTTTCCTTGAGTTATACTCACCTGTAACTTTAAATATAAATTTCAATAATTCAGTAATAATTTGTGATTCCTCATGAAGTTACTACGGTATTTGAGATTATGGTCGGTGTACCAATCAGTTGTGTAAATTTCACTATATAGAAATTCTAAAGTAAACAGATTTTCTTTTCAAGTGATGACTAGTCAACGCCGGTTTAGTATTCTGAAATACTTACATTTCGTGAGATTTTTAACTTCATACCAAAAATTGGAAAATGTATATTTCATTGAAGAAGGCAAACTGTGAGTTTTCTTGCGGCGCTTCTTTCTCACAAAGGCCTTAGTTGGAAGCGCTGGTAGATTCCTAAATTTTCGAAAATAATAGCTTCATAGTACATTAATTCACGGGTAAATGAATATATATATGTAATCCAATGTTATGATTGGCGAAAGCAATAAAATAGAAATAACTGTTACAATACCAAATACAAAATATTCCATTACTTAATTCATTCCATTTACCAATAAAGAACAAGTACCTAAAAAAATAAAAATAAAAAAGAAAGAAACACAAATGGAAAGAGGAGGGAACGGAAACGAGAACATAGAATTATTTAATGATGTAAAAATGAAGACAAAATTATTGAACTTGAAACTACTAAATAATAAGTATCACTCACTAAATTAACTTCATGTATGCATAAACTTATGGTTAAAAGCCTTGTCTCAAAAGGAGATTAAATACCGAATACGCGAATAGTAACAAAGAAAAAACATTTCTTTATGACACATTTATTACAAATTTACAATACAGTTGTTGATAAGATTAAACTCGTGTTACATTTCAATGTACATTCAAATTCATGATTAAGGATTAAATTAAAAATATTACATTTCCAACTACAGTCACAGAATAAAGACACTACTACAGTCTAGTGACCGAGATATTACTAATAGGTATGTTGTGCATACCAGTTACTTTGAACTATGTTGTCTGTTTTGCTCACTGCGCCGACTCACAAGCAAACCATTTTAATGGCGAAACTCTCATCCTCGTTGTCACAGCGAACGTGCTGGATGCACTACACCGCCACGATAACCGTGCTCAGCTGAACCCTGAGTCTGAGCAAATGCTTCGCACCTTGGTGTTTGGCATAGCTGGCTGGTGTGGGGCATCTAGAGGTAAGCCTCGAATTTAGTTCAATTCACTCAGACGGAGCAGTGAGCGAATCCGCAGAATATTTGTAATTACTAATAATATGAATCAATCTAGATTCCAGAAATATATTAAATGTACATGTAATACAATGGTGTTTACAAATGAAGCGAAAATTGAAAAATTTAATGATTCGGACAGGATTCGAACCTGCGTTTCCAACGGCTTTCCGGGCCAACACTGGCGTCCTCCCAATTGGACCACCGAATCAGATGTCAGAGTCATTGAATTTTTCAACCAGTTGCTTCGACATGCCTTAGGGTGGCATTGTAGCGACATCTACCGTAAAGATTTAGACTTTATCGTCGGCACCATCGTCTCAAATTTGTTGAGAATCGATAGTAACGATGTGCTACACCCAAATTACTTATTTTTTTATTAAAGCAGTAACGTCTGCTAACGTAAACTAAATGTTTACAAATGAAGCGAAAATTGAAAAATTTAATGATTCGGACAGGATTCGAACCTGCGTTTCCAACGGCTTTCCGGGCCAACACTGGCGTCCTCCCAATTGGACCACCGAATCAGATGTCAGAGTCATTGAATTTTTCAACCAGTTGCTTCGACATGCCTTAGGGTGGCATTGTAGCGACATCTACCGTAAAGATTTAGACTTTATCGTCGGCACCATCGTCTCAAATTTGTTGAGAATCGATAGTAACGATGTGCTACACCCAAATTACTTATTTTTTTATTAAAGCAGTAACGTCTGCTAACGTAAACTAAATGTTTACAAATGAAGCGAAAATTGAAAAATTTAATGATTCGGACAGGATTCGAACCTGCGTTTCCAACGGCTTTCCGGGCCAACACTGGCGTCCTCCCAATTGGACCACCGAATCAGATGTCAGAGTCATTGAATTTTTCAACCAGTTGCTTCGACATGCCTTAGGGTGGCATTGTAGCGACATCTACCGTAAAGATTTAGACTTTATCGTCGGCACCATCGTCTCAAATTTGTTGAGAATCGATAGTAACGATGTGCTACACCCAAATTACTTATTTTTTTTATTAAAGCAGTAACGTCTGCTAACGTAAACTAAATGTTTACAAATGAAGCGAAAATTGAAAAATTTAATGATTCGGACAGGATTCGAACCTGCGTTTCCAACGGCTTTCCGGGCCAACACTGGCGTCCTCCCAATTGGACCACCGAATCAGATGTCAGAGTCATTGAAAACATTTAGTTTACGTTAGCAGACGTTACTGCTTTAATAAAAAAATAAGTAATACAATGGTGATATGAAATGTTAATACCTAGTAATAATTAAATAAATAAGGTGTCAATAAATAACTATTTCGAATTTATCAAAAGAGAATGGTGTGGTGTATAGACACCTTTATGATAATAAAGTGTCCCCACCCCTGCCCGGGTGCCGCCATTGCTATGGGAGACGTGAACGGGAACGGGCAGTCGTGGTCGACAGAAAACCCATTTAAGTGTTTTATTGAATCTACTCCCGCACGGAACCCCAGGACATCACATTAACATAGCTATTTCATGCTTTCATTGCGTGCAGTCGGAAATAAGTTGAAAAAACCTGTTTTCTGCGTGAATTTTGAAAATTTCCAGTAGGTAGTTATTGAACCAAAAATGATCAATGAAAAATCCAAACTGTAGGTTTTAAATATATACCAATCAATCGCAATAGCCGTATTCTAAGTAGTAACATCAATAATATGTTAAGAAACATGTTTGATCATAGAAAAATATGTCTAAAACAATCAGCATTTTCGAACGGATAAGGAGCCTTACCTACGCAAGCAAATGACCTAACCGCCAACCGCCGAAACTAACATTGATGGGAACGGTAAAACTTAGATAGAAATCCGTGGGATGCAGCTTAGAGTCGTGGTTAAGTCAGAAATATCTGACATTGGACAGTAGCAGATGCCTGCTGTTGTAAACAAGTGCCTTTCCATTGCAACAAGCAAGCGGGGAAGAGGTAGGCTCATAGCTACATGGCTAACGCCTGTCCAGCCAGAAGGACGCGGTTAAGAAAGCTGACCCCGTCTAACCGGGAAGTGGCGAGGCAAAACAAGAGAAGGACAGTAGCGGACGCCATCAAACTATTTCGTGATTAAGAGAAGCATTCAGTAGCTGATTGTAAATTCGCTAGATGGTGACGCACAGTACAAAAAGAATGAACCTTCAGCGTCGTAGTAGTCCATGGCTAGCGCCCCGCTCCGGTAGTACCAGCGGCCTCGGCCCGAGTCGTCCACCTCCGCCAGCCTCTGGCCCGTGTCGTACTCTAGCACTCTGTTCTTGTGGTGCTCGAACCAGTCAAACTCGGGCTTAGATGGCCGCATTCGATAAACATTCATCTGCAATGTTTCAGTTGTTAGGATAAAATGGCGTAGTTTTTTGCGTGGCCTATCTATAGTGTCTTTGGTTTATGTAATGTGTACCTTAGATAATCTGATTTTTATGAAATCATAATTACTATTGCATTCAAAATGTTATAACGGATATGCCACTTAGCGCGACAGCAGTGTAGGTGTGTCATACTTTCTAGCGGTGACATGGTATCGTGCGGAAATCAAACTCATATCAAAAAATATACGAGAAATGTACGAAACTGTCCGCTAAATTAAAAAAAAGAATACTACACGTAGGTACTTACGAGAAAACAGTGATCAATCTGTCGCCGCTAGGAAGCATACTTACGTAAATTTTAGTTTGAATTCCGTATGATACCAAAAAAGTATATGACACCGCACCGCCAGAAGGTATGCTATCTAGCAGAGACAGATCGCTGTTTTCTCGTAAGTACCTACATATTTTTTTAACTAGCGTACAATTTCGTACATTTCTCGTACAATTTTTTGATATGAGTTTTTATTCCGTACGATATACCATGTCACCGCTAGAAAGTATGTCGCGCAAAGTGGCATCTCCGATAACCGACTTCAATCAAAGCTACTTCGTATGCACGCTTATAACTTTCATCGTGTCATACTTTCTAGCGGTGACATGGTATCGTACGGAATTCAAACTCATATCAAACAAATGTACGATTTTTTTTTATATGAGTTTGAATTCCGTACGATACCAAGAAAGTATGACACATCCAGAAAGTATGCTTCCTAGTGGTGACAGATTGATCACTCTGTTTTCTCGTAAGTACGTGTAGTACATATTTTTTTAACCAGCGTACAATTTCGTACATTTTTCGTACATTTTTTTGATATGAGTTTGAATTCCGTACGATACCAAGAAAGTATGACACCGCCAGAAAGTATGCTCCCGCTCCCTAGCGATGACAGATTGGTCACTGTTTTCTCGTAAGTAGGTACGTGTAGTACATATTTTTTTAACTAGCGTACAATTTCGTACATTTTTCGTATATTTTTTTGATATGAGTTTTAATTCCGTACGATACCATGTCACCGCTAGAAAGTATGACACTTTTCATCCCCTAATTTTATTCCTTAAAAAAACGTATTCGGACCACAATTTTAATAAATATATCGAGTAAGAAACGTACATAGGTAGGTAGATATGAAAACAAAGATATGCTGTGTGAATCGTTGGCGATCCTAAACTTACAAGCACCTTACAAGTGATATTTGGACCTTGTCTCCATGTGTGTATTCTACCGCTTCTATGTACTTGGGGTATATATAACGCTCTGAGAAACTATTCGACATGATGCCCAGGGCCGTACGGTACGGTCCGGTTTCAAAGGAATTTTCTTCCGGGAAGGCTCAGACTAGAATGAGCTCCCTACCGAGGTTTTCTGGGTGACTAGGTATAGTATGGATAGTTCTTAAAAACCGGCCAAGAGCATGTCGGGCCACGCTCAGTGTAGGGTTCCGTAGTTGCTCATCCTTCACAATAAACTGCTGTTTTAAGCCCTAAAAAAGCTGTAAAAAGGTCGTAAACGCCCTAGAAACTGTACTCACTTATTACCTTCTGGAAGTCAACTTACGTCCTTTTAAAGAAAAATAGGAAATTTGGCGATAACTTAAAAACGGCTCGACCGATTTTGTTCAATATAGTTTCCAAGTACCGTCAGCTTACCCGTTCCTTCATCAATGCTATTCTAAGGCTAGTAATCTATTCTTCGGTGACGTTTCTGTTCCCTCACAAGTGGGCGCTCAGCAGGGGTGATCCGTTAGGTCCGTTGATCTTTTGTTTGGCCATACAAAAAGTAATTTCGTCTTTGGAATCTCCCCTTAATGTGTGGTATCTGGATGATGGCACTATTGGCGGGGATCCACGATTAGTGCTGGAGGACCTCAAGAGGCTCGTGCCAGGTTTCAAGGCAGTCGGATTGGAAATAAACCCTAGTAAATGCGAGTTATTTTATTGTAGCGATGGGGATTTGAGTTTATTGCCAGATTTTGAATTACTGTTGCCTGGGGTACGTCACGTTTATAAGCCATCGTTAGGTTTATTGGGCGCTCCTATTTTCCCAGATGGAGTTAGTTCGGCACTTGAGGAGAAAAGGTTGGCATTGGTCAGTGCCCAAGAACACTTGGGTTATTTATCAGCACACGTCTCACTGACTTTGCTTCGAAGTTGTTTTGCGATGCCGCGGATGACATATATTTTAAGAACTTCTCCGACATGGTTATTTGAAAGTGATGTGGCGAAACTAGATGACACGCTTAAGTTGGCGCTAGAATCTATACTTAATGTGCACCTGAATGAGTCACAGTGGTGTCAGGCTGCTCTTCCGGTTCGTCACGGCGGGCTAGGAATACGTCGCTGTCGAGAGCTCAGTGTGGTAGCGTTCCTTGCCTCTGCTTATGGTACTTCGGGACTCGTCACTCGCATTTGGTCTAATAATGGTGGGAGTACCGAAGTACCATATCTTACAGAGGTGCAGGCCAAATGGACTGCCTTGTGTCAAAGCGACGAGCGACCGGACAACCTTACCGCTCAGAGAGGTTGGGATGACCTATTGTGCAAAGTTATATATGCATCTTTATTGGGCGCTGCACAAGGTTCCAATCAAGCACGCATTAGGGCCGCAGCCAAGGTGGAAGCTGGAGCGTGGCTTCAGGCATTGCCCTCACCTCAGTTGGGCACACTGCTGGATAATGATTCTTTGAGAATCGCGGTGGCTTTGCGGCTAGGGTCCAAGGTCTGTGAGCCGCATCGGTGCATCTGTGGGGTCATGGTCGAAGAAAACGGACACCATGGCCTGAGTTGTCAGAGGTGCGCCGGGCGGTTCTCAAGGCATTATGCCATTAACGGTGTCATTCGGCGGGCTTTGGTTTCAGCCAACGTTCCCTGCGTGTTGGAGCCCCCAGGGTTATGCCGTACTGATGGTAAAAGGCAGGATGGCCTAACATTGGTTCCATGGCAGAAGGGACGGTGTCTCTTATGGGACGCTACGTGTGTTAGCACGTTTGCACCGTCACACTTGAGCCACACTACTAGATCTGCCGAGGCCGCCGCAGAATGTGCGGCAAAACTCAAACACACCAAGTACTCTGCCCTGGAACCAATGTATGATTTTGTGCCTGTGGCAGTGGAGACTGCGGGACCGTGGGGTACTGAGGCCAGGGACTTTATAAGGGAGGTGGGTCGCAGGCTCAGAGACAGAGGGTGTGATCCTCGCTCAGGGTCGTATCTGGTTCAACAGATTTCATTGGCCATACAACGTGGGAACGCTGCCAGTGTAATGGGAACGTTTGGGCCAGGTGCGACTCGGGGCGAGCCTTTTTAAGTCCTTCTTCACCTTCCAAGATATT
This sequence comes from Apotomis capreana, assembly GCA_947623375.1. NCBI lineage: Eukaryota > Metazoa > Arthropoda > Insecta > Lepidoptera > Tortricidae > Apotomis > Apotomis capreana. The sequence goes on along the minus strand of OX392508.1, from coordinate 7,812,587 downwards.
TGTTATCGATCCACAACGTTGACGAAGCCTGTTGCAGATGTCACGTTATTGGTGTGTTGTTTGACGAAGCCTGTCGCTGATTAGATTTTTGTATTCTCTTTGACGATGCCTGCGTTGCGGATTTGACTTTTACACTTTGTCTTATGCATTATTTACTGTTGAATAAATGAATTAAGATGGGCTAAATATAGTTTACAAAACTGCTGACTTTATCAAAAAATAATGTACCTAAGAAGACCCCTATTATTTTTACAAGACCTATTCAACGACACCCCACACAACAGTGTTGAAAAGAAAAAAAAAACACCCCTACTTTAGGTGTTCTAGAGGTACCCGAAAAAAGTTTTTATTTTTTATTTTTATTTTACCGTTCTGTCGGCGTTATACATAATCATATTTATACCTAATTTTAGCATTCTAGTACTAATGATCACGGAGATAAGCCGCGGACGGACGGACGGACGGACAGACGGACATGGCGAATCTATAAGGGTTCCTAGTTGACTACGGAACCCTAAAAAAGGAGTGTACAGATTTTTAAAGGGTCGGCAACTCGCGTGCAAATCCTCAGCACGTCTAGCATAACTAACAGCTACCTGTCACTTTCCTTTCCATACCGTGTGAGCAAGACAGGTGATGCTGAGTCGCTCGACAAGCGAAGTCGAGGCAAGATATGCTAGCCCTGCTGGAGTTGCAAGCGTAACCGTATAAAGTACGCTTGTTTGCCACCTTCAAGGTATAAAAAAAGAAATTGTCTATGAAGATGTGGGAACCTCTTAACAAATATTTACTTTTCGGACCACCTTATTGCGGGGCAGCTTAGTCCAGCCTTTCTCGATGAAAGTTGGATCGGATAAGGCGTAGCGGATTCTACCGACTTCCTGTAATATAAACATAATTAAGGTAGTTTTACTACCTACGTTTCTTTTGGTTCTCTTCTTTAAAAGGGATGGGATAACTGCAAAGAAATCTCCCTCCGTAACTCTCAGAGATTATTTTTATTAAAGCAGTAACGTCTGCTAACGTAAACCAAATGTTTACAATGAAGCGAAAAATAAAATAAAAAATTAATGGTTCAGGCAGGGTTCGGACCTGTGTCTCCAACGGTTTCTGGGCCAACACGGGCGTCTTACCAACTGGACCACCTGATACGAGAGCCATGCTTTGCTTACCGATAATAAAACAAATGGGCAAGTGCGAGTCCGACTCGCGCATGAAGGGTTCCGTACCTATATATATGTATATATAGGTATAACAAGTTTGTTGTATGGGAGCCCCCCTTAAATATTTATTTTATTTCATTTTTAGTATTTGTTGTTATAGCGGCAATAGAAATACATCATCTGTGAAAATTTCAAGTGTCTAGCTATCACCGTTCTTGAGATACAGCCTGGTGACAGACGGACGGACGGACGGACGGACGGACAGCGAAGTCTCAGTAATAGGGTCCCGTTTTTACCCTTTGGGTACGGAACCCTAAAAATCAATTTTATGAAATGATATATTATCTTTTACTTCTGCTAGAAAATTACGATATTTATGCTTCGCAAAGTAATCGTTTTAGTCCCTAGGGTATAAATGCAAACCGTATAATAAAATAATTTATATGAAAGAAAACGTGTTACCTAGCTTCAGCGCAGAAAATTAAATACAAAGGGCCATTTAATGCTATACACTCGCTCGCTCGTTCAAATAATCACATCGTGTAACAATGGCTTATTTTAGCCCCTTGTCAAAAATCTACTATAAAAACACGATGTCAAGCCAAACGCTTAACCAAAGCAGTATCATGCTATGACGTCGTCTTTAAGTAAAATGGGCTTAAAATAACCCGAATTAAGTTAACGGATGTTGATATTAGATTCACACACCTACCTTATTGTTGGCTGCTTCTGAATCTTGTATTTTTCTGTTTGTCGTTTTTTCAGGTTTCCCTTTCACTTTTACAGCTGACACTATTTCATTACTCTCCAATCCAAAAACTGCACCTTTTTTGGGTTTTTCTGACCCTACAACTTGTACTTTCGCTGGTGATTCTGGCTCTGGAACTTTTCCTTTTTTTGGACTTTTAGATCTCTCACCTGACCCTATACCACGTCTTTCTGATTCCACTGCTGGTAATTTTGATATTTTTTCCTGGTATTGTGAATCCTCATCATCTGTATCAGATTGCCTTATTTTTCTCTTGCATATAGTTTCACCTATAATAATGTCACTTACTACATATGCTTTATGAACAGCGTCCTTGGGATCGAGCATCATATCATCCTCTGACTCAGAAATAGGGAGTATAATTTTCAGCGGTTGAAATTTCGTCTTAGCTTCCTTCTCAAGTTCTAATGCAGTTTCTTTGGCCTTTTTTGCAGCCATTTCCAACAACTTCTTTTCTTCTTCCTGTTGTTTTTTTCTATTCTCCGTTTCTAGTTTTTCTTTCTCCTTTCTTAACTTTTCATCGGCTATTAGTGCTTTCAATTGTTCAACAGAAGTTGATACTCGTGGTGGTTTTTCCTCTTTGGCTTTAAGTATATTTTCTTTTCCTTCTAGCTTTTCTTTTGTAATCGGCGATTCTTTCTTTGTTATAGGTTTTCCATCTCTTACGTTTGATTTATTGTCTTTTCCTTTTTGCTCTGCTTCATTTGATTTTTCATTGTTTGCTCTTACCTGTTGGTCTTTTGCGCGTAGGGATCCATCCTTTGCTATTGATCGCTCGTCCCTTGGTTTTGATTTGAAGTCTTTTACTGTTAACAATTGTTCCTGTTCTAATATGTTTGAATCTTTCGTTTTTTTTTTTTTGTCTTTTCTATCTAGCAAATTGTCCTTTGTTATTGGTTTTTCATCTCTTCCTTTGGATTTGATATTTGCAGTAGGCGATTCTTCTCTTGCGATTGATTTTTTGTCTTTATCTGTTAGCAGTTCTGCCTGTGCTTTTGTTTTTTCCACACTTAATTTAGATTTTTTATCCCTTGCGATTACCGGTTCTTCCTTAACCATTGGCTTTTCACTTTTTGCTTTCGATTTTTGGTCTCTTGTGCTTTGCGGTTCTTCCTGGGCGGTTGGCTTTTGACCCTTTGGTTTTGGTTTTTGGTCGCTTGTGCTTTGGGGTTCTCCCTGAGCTACTGGCTTTTCACCTCTTGTTTTAGATCTTTTGTCTTTTGTACTTAGCGATTCTTCCTGTGTAATATTTTCATCATCTCTTGCTCTTTTGTCTGTTGTGCTCTGTGATTTTTCCCGAGCCATTAGCTTTTTAACTTTTTCTTTTGTTATTTTACCTTTTTCACTTAGCGATCCTTCCCCTGCTATTAATTCTGTATCTATTTTTCGTTTTGAGACTCCCCTTGCTATTAATTTTTCATCTTCAGCTTTTAATTTTTTGTCTGCAGCCCTCGGTGATTCTTCTTGTGACGTTGGCTTTTCACCTCTGGCCTTCGGTATTTCTTTTTCTGCTCCTGGCGATCCTTCCCTGACTAATATTTTTTCATCATTTGCCTTTCCTTCTGATATATAAGTTTGCGGTGTTAAGCTCCCTAGGGTTTTGGCTGTTTCTTTAAATCTTTTGGGATCTTTTACCTCTTGTTCATAAAGTCTATTTGCTTGTTCTATTTGCGTTTTCAGGGCATCCGGTTCCGCTACCGTGGCAATGTTCTCCTTTCGCTTTATCAATCGGACCACTTTCTGTATCTTCGCTAGTTGCTTCCAGCAATGGTCGCAGATACCCGCTATATCTTGCTTTTTTAGTAATGGGCGATCAGTAAGTAATTTTTCGGCCTTTTCAATAAAATGTTTACATCGAGGGCAGGTAATGTTATTTTTAGCTGTAATGTGAAGTTTGTAATTATTTTATACTTATTTATATTTTTGAGATAAGGAGCTGGAGAAGAGAATGCGGTATTTTTATTTTATTCAGTAAATATTTTTAAGACGTGAGTTATATATTTGTGCTTGGTTGTAGAGACAAACCTTAGTTGAAAGATAGTAGTAATTCCTAGATGATATGCCGTACCCAGAACCCAGATACAATGTCAAAAACTATTATAGGGAATTAAGAAAGGGATCGGCGGAGTGAGCTTCACGACAAGGTTTTCAAACGATTATAGAGCACGGAGCATGTAACTCTAGTGTAATTTTTTTGTGATTAGAGAAATTAATCGTCGATCGATTTGACATTTCCATAAGTGTAAAATCCAATCTGGTAAGCTATGCTGAGTCTAGACTTTACACAATTATAATTGGAAATCAAATGTCAAAAGCTCAACATAGTGCCAACTAGATTTTCCGAGATATACAATGTTTAAACGTTACCGAATGACAATGTAAACTCATCTGGCTCCAGCTCAACGACATCCAGGAATCCGAAAACATGTACCTCACTCATGGTTTGTTCAGGCTACAAATAAAAAAAATAACTATATAAATAGAAAAATAACCATGTATTTGGTACTTGGAATGGACACATAGCAATGTGGCAGTGGCAGCCAAGCAGAATTGACTCAGGAAGACTTCGTCCACAATTCTAATACGTCATATATCATCTTAACTGGTCCACGTCCACCGTTTTGATTCGTCTATATTATTCTTATGTCTTCACTGACCTATCTAGTCGACATTTTTTCCTATGTGGTCAACAGTGCTAACTAGTCTACATTCCTATTTCGCCTACAGTGTCACTCGTCCACATTCAAATTACGACACAGGTTTATTTGATGCAACAAGTAACTAGAATCAGGTAGACACATCTAATAAATATGGACGAGTTGGGACTGTGGACCAAATAGCACTGTGATCTATATTGGAATGTTGACAAGATAGAGGATATTGACGATATAAGAATGTGGACTACTTAGGAAGGTGACGACTTAGGAATGTATGCTGATGACATGGGATTGTGGACGATTTAAGAAGGTGACAAAAGGACTGTGGACAAAGTCTACCTGAGCCCTCAATTTGATAATACGAAAGTAACCATTTCGGAGCCAAAGAAGATACCTACCTAAGATATATTGGTACATATTATAAGATATATTTACTTCCCAGTAGCTACACATCTCTAGTGGAAAAGGGCTTCATTTTAGGAGCGCTAGTAAGTAGTAATAGTAACCTATCTCTATCTACTTATAAAATATCATTGTTCAATAAAAATCTTTAGAAATATATATCCCTATACACTTGGCATTTCTCGTGTCTAGTCAGATCCTCTAATTAGATTCTGTCTCATTTCTTTCTTGAGATGACATCAGAAAATCACGATGAACCATACTGGCTGGCTGGCTCATTGAAGGGCTGTACCACGAATGTGTTATGATGATGAATACAGATCTTACCTTTAATATCACGAATGTCATGCAATTGTTTGACCTTATCCTAAAACATCATAAGCATTTTAAACCGATGAAAGTTGTGCGATGCGTGCCTCAGCAGTAAACAAATGATCATGAAAAAGGTCATTGCTTGGAACCAAAGCTTGAAAAAATATATAAGTAAGTACCTTGACGACGTGAGTAAGTAACCGTTTTGTCTAAATAACCAAAGTTTTCCGATTACATATACATAGCCACCGTATTATTTACACTCTATGTGGCAATCTAGAAATACTGCATTGAAATTGAAACCGACATTAGGATGCACCTGCAACATGGCTACACTTGACCATGTAAATGCGACAATATCCGACTTTCATTTGCTGCTAGATATTAAGAAGTAATTGTTAAAGAAAAGCTCAAAACGAGTTCACATTTAATGTCTCTCAAAAAGACACGAAAACCATCATAATAAAATAATTATAAAACTTATGGATTTGACTGAACATTAACGTCATAAGAATGTTTTCATTGACACCAATTGTCATTTTTCGTTAGCGTGTGGTTTGTTAAACTACAGGCACAACCACGGGTAAGTAATATAAGACATAATAGTCCGTAAGCCCACTCCAAGATTGCCTACGTAATATGACATCACGATAAAATGCATGGCACACGGTCGAAAAAGTTGTGCTGAGCGAGAATCAAACGATTATCGCACAGAAAATTGGCCGGAAGTTTGAGAAAATCCTTCACTTCCGGTCAAAATTTTAGGGGTGTACTTACGTCATGTGACATCATTACGTGACAAATGGCATCATGTAGCCCTTTAATCGTAGATAGTGTAAACATAAGTCTGCCAGTTCTAAAATGGCCGGAAGTGCTTGGCAGACGGTGTCAAAGATGGTTATCGGATACGTTTTCCTACGTTTTGTGGTATCTTGACGAAATTGATTATAAATGTTTTAAAGTAATAGTGTCTCTAAAAATAAATAAGTCTGCCAAGACATATCTGGCCGGAAGTCCTTCAAAAGTGATTTTTTAGGGTTCCGTAGTCAAACTAGGAACCCTTATAGAATTGCCATGTCCGTCGGCTCGTCTCCGTCCGCGGCTTAGCTCCATGACCATTAGTACTAGAAAGCTAAAATTTGGTATGAGTATGTATGTGTATGTATCACGACGACAAAAAGATAAAATAAAAACAAAAAAATCTAATACACCTGTACGATACGATTTTTTAGTAGAAAAATAAATTCAACCCCACTTTAGGTAAAGTGGGGTTGAATTTATTTTTCTTTCCAACACTTAATAAAATCGGTTGAGTCATTTTTGAGTTATCACAAAATTTCATAATTTTCTTTAAAATAACGTAAGTGCCGCGCGGTGTCCTTATACTTCGAACATTACACATATTAGTTAGGTGCCATACTGCATTAAAACATTCCGTTCAATCTGGCACGTATAATCGATAACTTCCAGAAGGTAATAAGTAATTACAGTTACAAATAGCGTTTACGACCTTTTTATAGAACTTGAAATCTTTCTCGTAATTTAGACCTCGGGATTTAAGCCCGTCTATTGTGAAGGATGGGTCCCTATATAATGGCAGTATTTGCAAGTATAGTGCACGACCAAGTTCTAGGGGAACCAATTCCAATGAGTGCAGGAGTCAAACAGGGTTGCCTCCTGTCGCCGCTGCTCTTCATAGTCCTGCTCGACGACATCATGCGGAAAGTAACAGAAACACTGGAGGACCTCGACTACGCAGACGACATATTGTTGGTTTCGTCTTCACTGCCCGATCTTCAAATGAAGCTGGACTCGTTACGAGAGGAAGCTCAAGTTCAGGGATTACGAATAAACGCTAGGAAGACCGTCGAAATGCTGCGAAAACCGGCCCCTTAGACTCAATGGGATACCGCTGGAATCTGTCGCAAAGTTCACATATCTCGGCAGCACCGTGACCAAGCGGTGGTTCCGATGACGACGTCGACGCGAGGATTAGGAAAGCTAAAGGCGCCTTTGCCCAGCAGAAACAGGTCTGGGGTTCGAACGTGCTCACCTGGCAGATCAAAATTTCCCTCTTCGACTATCCATAGTGAAGTCTGTTTTACTCTTCGGCGGCGAGACTTGGAAAGAGACAAAGGGTCTGACGAGCAAGTTACAAGTGTTCGTCAATAAATGCCTTAGATCCATCCTGCGCATATTCTGGCCGAATACTATCAGCAACGAAGATCTTTGGAATCGATGCCACTAAACCCCGATCAAGCGAGAAATCGCTCAACGGAAGTGGAAATCGATAGGGCACACCCTCCGAAGTCTAGAGGACAACTTCGGCAAGGTTGCGTTCACGTGGAGGCCGCGAGGGAGCAGACGACAGGGCCGACCGGCGCAGCGCACCGTCGACGCCGAGCTGCGGGCGGTCGGGCTGACTTGGAGTGACGCGGAGCGCGAGGCACAGGTCAGGAGCGGATGGCGACGTCTCACGAAGGCCCTCTGTACCACTGGGGTACCATAGGACAGCAACAACATTGTGAAGGATGGGCAAGTACGGACGGGGCTGAGCGTGGCCCGACAACCTATCCAACGCCACCCCACACACTAGTGTTGGAAAGAAAAATAAATTCACCCTCACTTTAGGTGTACGATACGAGAGGTACCTACCCGAAAAAAATTCTAGGTCACGGAGCTAAGCCACGGACGGAGAGACGAACCGACGGACATGGCAAATCTATAAGGGTAGTTTGACTACGGAACCCTAAAAAATCACTTTTGAAGGACTTCCGGCCAGATATGTCTTGGCAGACTTATTTATTTTTAGAGACACTATTACTTTAAAACATTTATAATCAATTTCGTCAAGATACCACAAAACGTAGGAAAACGTATCCGATGACCATCTTTGACCCCGTCTGCCAAGCACTTCCGGCCATTTTAGAACTGGCAGACTTATGTTTACACTATCTACGATTAAAGGGCTACATGATGCCATCTGTCACGTAATGATGTCACATGACGTAAGTACACCCCTAAAATTTTGACCGGAAGTGAAGGATTTTCTCAAACTTCCGGCCAATTTTCTGTGCGATAGTCGTTTGATTCTCGCTCAGCACAACTTTTTCGACCGTGTGCCATGCATTTTATCGTGATGTCATATTACGTAGGCAATCTTGGAGCGGGCTTACGGACTATATTAAGAACTTATACTATAATATTCATATTATATACGCTCATATTGTATAAGCTTGTTTTGTATACCGTTCAAGGTGTATAACGAACGTTAGATATAACATCAAAATATCTATTTTTGTTAAGTATAACGTTATTTAAGTATAATATCATTGTACATAACGATCATAACGTATAACGTACATAATATCTCAGATTTATAATGTATATATTGTATATTACTCAATACATCTATAACATCAAAACGCATAATGTTCGTATACAATAACCGCCTGAAATTGTTTTAATAGCAATGATGTTGGTAAGGGGGTGTAATTTTTGCATTCTACTCCGCTCGCTTCGCTCGCTCCGCTATCCATGGTCATAAAACAAACCTAACCTAACCTACAGTTGTCGGTTTTTGACCGATATTCCATTTTGTCGCAGTTCTTCCAAACGGTATACTCTTACCTTCTGATCGGAATTTCATCTGCCATTATCAATTGTGTACATACCTATGCAATAGTTTGCTGTTAAATTTTAATATACCTCCATGCAAGCAAGCATTTCGACGCTCGGCTCGCTTTGCTCGCTCCGCTATCCATGGTCATAAAACAAACCTAACCTAACCTACAATTTTCGGTTTTTGACTCATGTTCTATTTTAGGGGCATAGGGGTAGCAGTTATAACCTGTTTAGTATATCATGCGCTATTATATATATATTCTAATCATTATACTAAAAGAAAGTATATATGTATATAGATGACGGCGGCGTCGTCGTGCTCGTATTTTTAATAAATTACCTTACGCGGGAAACAGGTGTAAACAGCAGCTGCACCTGGCCAGACCGATCAGGCCACTGTGACGTCACGACCTCTGTCGATAAATTGCCCTACCAGGGTTGGTGGGGATCATTCTTGCTTGCGCCCTGGTCGTGTGCACTTGTTGTCCAAACCATTGAGTAACCTTTTAACATCTTTATCGGACCATCCCCGATATAGATATAGAAGATGCTACTCAAACTGAACATAGAACAAAATTTGGAATTCCTAGCTTCAATATAGGCTGAGTGAGATGAGTGAGAGCCAGTCCCTTGTTCCACTAAAAGCTGAATATCTTGGAGACGAGAGGTCCGATTTTCATCAAACAAAGTTAAGAACCATCTCGACACACCAGGCTTTCGATTTAAAAAAACCGCACTCAAACCGGTTCACCCGTATGGGCGCTATGATGACACAGACAGACACACAGATACACATGTTAAACTTATTATAACGGCTCTCTTTTTTCGTCCGGGGTTGAAATATTTTCATCATATCTTGCCGCAGAGAAGCCGCACTCTTTTGTTATTTGCCGCTTTTGCAAAGGAATTAGCCTACTCGTATCTGATTGGCTATTTTTAATGACGTACGACGCTGATGTTGGTTGCAGCTTCTGTGGGGCGTGTCATACTCCTATAGGGTTGCCTACATTAGCAAAAGGGAAACCTGCCCCGCTGCGGGCGGCACCATAGGTTAGTTTTTTAGAATGTGTAGTATGTAAATGCATTTTTTCTATTTTTATTTATATATATATCCAAAATCTTACCTGTTATCAGCCTTTGGAAATTTGTAAAATGAAACATTTTTATTTATTTTATTATTGGTTTTACACCTGTTCACATAACATTTCATATTTTGCACACTTGACATCGATGACGATCACTGACAAAATGGTTTATATTTATACTATACATAGCTTTCCTAAAATAAGCCCGTCTATAGGTAGCGGCCAGTGCCGGTGTTATATTTTGTGCCAGTACGGTATACTGACTGGGGTGATTTAGATTGTTGGAGTTACATTCATAAAAACTTCGAAAGTATTCATTGTAAGTATTTAAAATATAATATTACTATAATCTTTGCACAAATAAAAGTAGATAGATAAATAAAAGTGGGAAGGGCACATTGCTCATAGAACCGATAGCCGTGGGCGGAAAGGTTCTTGAGTGACAACCGCGCACCGGAAGACGCAGCGTGGGATTTCCCCCAACAAGGTGGACCGTCGATCTGGTTAGGATCGTAGGTAGAAATTCGCAACGGGCGGCGCAAGATCGATCGTTGTGGAGAGCTTTCGGGGAGGCCTTTGTTCAGCAGTGGACGTCTATCGGCTGATATGATGATGATGACACAAATAAAATTGAGCATTACGACAAAGAGTCAATATCGTCAGGTAAATTTTATGATACTGGGTCTAAAATGTCTAAATGTTCATTGTGGTGAATCGAAATGTGAAAACCGCACATGTCTGCGTTGAACCAATCTTGAGAACCCAGTCCATATATTTCCAGGGTCCATCATCAGGTCAATTTTATGATACTGGCTATAAATGTTCAGTAAAGCGAGCAGAAACACGAAAACCACACTTGTCTACGTTGAACCAGTCCCGAGATCTAGTAGGCAAGTGTCCCATCATCACACATCAGATCATGACTTAATGTCAATGGGAAAACGGTAGTAGTAACCGTATTCTCTTACTAATAAAAAAAAATGATAATTAATTTCCACTTTACGGAGATAATCGGTGAACTTACGTACAAATCAATTCGATGTAGCGAACACTGAATCTCTTCCTTTTTAAAAGTCGGTTAAAAATAATGAAAAATCATAATAATATATAAATAATAAGAATATAATCTATGCGTTGTCTTCGCTTCGAACGTGCCGACCCTAGCCGAATAAAGGTGGGGCAATGGGGGGCGGGCCGGGGCACATGTGACCCGAAATTAATAGGTATAATTTTTGACACTTGGAGCGGAGTGAAACCCCCTTGCTAATGGTCAACCAAACAGTGTGACCACGAGGAAAATAAAAATTACTAATAGTCACACTGGTGTGTCAAAATGGTGTGACTACGAGTCTGGAGGGCTAATATCATGTGTCCTTAAATATGATTTCTCCTATGTTAATCTAAGATTCAACTGTCGAATGATAAATGTTTCTAATATTTATTGTACTAAAAATCTTTTGGCAATTCATTAGGTGGGCAATTTGTGTAGGTACACATGGTTCTTCAAGATTTTTAGCAAACATAACTTTTCTTCGTTTACCATCATAAGAATGGGTACAATTTAAATGCTCACCAAAATGGCTTTTATACCCCCAAAACTAAATACCTACCAAATAAATTGAATTGCCTCCATTTAATATAAATTCACTCTATACAGTGCTCCCCAAATTAAATCATTTTTTATACCAAAATCGATATAGGTACATTACACCAGAATAATTTTATGTTGAGTCAGAATATCTTTTTGATTCCCAAAATGGATGTTTTGCTCACCAAAATGGATGTTTTGCTCACCAAATATTGTTTTCATAAATTAGTGTTTCAGCTAGGTAACCATCTAATCCTGATCACCTTTCAGAGCAGATCCGACTCGGCCGGGTTAGGTTAGGTTAGTTTTTTTTTTTTATATCCCTAAAAAACGCTCCATAATGTGCGGTAGTCATTATTAGCTATGCTATATCAATTTGAAATTTTCTCCATACAAATCGTTTTTTTTTTCGAGATTTTCCTAATTTGACTGAATTTTCGGACAAGATTTCAGATTCATATTTTTGAGCCCCGAGAGCCCCCCGATACCGAGTTTTAGCCGCCTATCACCAATTTGAAATTTTGGTGAAAAAAGCCATTTTGGTGAGCATTTAGTTTTTTGCCTCAGCAAAAATGACTAAAATGGAAGTAATAATATAAAATATTGGTGACATCCATTTAACAGTAATTTAGATTATTTGGTCTGAAATTAACTTTTTAGGTGTGCATATACATGCGGCTACAGATTTTCAAAAATGTAAAAAAAAACTGTTGCATGGACATACTCGAGCGCGTCAGATATTGATAGCATCCATGTCCTACACATTTTTAGGGTTCCGTAGCCAAATGGCAAAAAACGGAACCCTTATAGATTCGTCATGTCTGTCCGTCTGTCCGTCTGTCCGTCTGTCCGTCTGTCCGTCTGTCCGTCTGTCTGTCTGTCTGTCCGTCCGTATGTCACAGCCATTTTTTTCCGAAACTATAAGAGCTATACTGTTGAAACTTGGTAGGTAGATGTATTCTGTGAACCGCATTAAGATTTTGATGGAAAAATAATAAAATAATAATAAATATTGGGGGCTCCCCATACTTAGAACTGAAACTCAAAATTTTTTTTTTTCATCAAACACATCTCTATGGATAGGGTGACGGAACCAATCATGGACATGTTAAGCGCACTAAATTAGAATTTAATAAAAAAATGGGATGTTTTTTGACGATACCAAAATGGTGATTTTTTTTTCGGCACTCAAATACATGAGGAACATTTAAACAACACCAAAAATCCTGTATGTTTAATATATAATTAATAAAAAAATTATAAATTGAAATTTACGAAATCACCATTGATGGACATCAAAAATTCAGTAATGGACACCCAGTCATGGACATGGATCCAATTATGAACATCCATTAATGGACACTTTTATATTGAACACATAAATGAAACAAATGATGTCACAAATCAACTTTTATTAACGCTATTTGACGCCAATGGCTATTTGAACTTTCAACATGATCAGTCTTAGATTTCCAACAGACTTTCAATCAACCATCTGGTTTTCAGTCATTTATTAAATATTAATTTGAGGCTTTGCCTCTTTGCCAGCAGCTACAGCTTAGAATTGGTAACACAATAATCAATTGAGATCTATCAGGTAAGAAATTTGAATCTTAGCAATACAATAATCATAAAGCATAATATAAAATATAAAAAAAGTCTACTTTTTCTCTTAGTATAACTTTAACTAAAAAAAAAAACATTTATTCTTCAATGAAGAAAGATTATATAAGTATCAAAATGAAGGAATTACGTTGTTTATACAAAAAAAAAACAGTTATTTTGATGGTTGTGGATCCTGAGGTTTTTCTCTAGTTTTATCAGAATGACTTGAAACACTATCATCACTTTCAGCGTATAGAATCTCTGCATCTGTGTCTTCAGACGAAGTGTCATCTGTTTAGACTTCGATTTAGATTTAGATTTTCCTTTTTTTCTCAGCAATTTTTTTTTCTATTAATATTTTTTTGCTCTTTCCAGGGCTCTCTTTTCTTTTTCTTGTAGATTCTGTTTTTCTATTCCTTTTTTTCTGTGATATTCTTGCCAAGATTTACTAGTCACTGCAAATGGTACCTTCTCTTTTTTCTTTTTTTTCTTCGGTTCTTCGGGACAAAAAAGGCTTTTCTTAAAAGGTGATGGAACCACTACACCTAAAGTAGTTTCTAAAGGATGTTTTTGAGGAGTTACGCCAGGTACAGGGACTCTGGCAGTAGTTTCTGACGCACTCTCGGGTGTTGCTGATGGGCTTTCCGTCTTATTAGTTCTTAGGACAAATTCCGGTATTTGGTTTTCGAATGCTTGATTTATTGGGAAGGTTTGGGTCTGCGTAGGTGGTGTCCTACAGGATAATTCTTGATTTTCGACAATAATTCGGTTTGTCTGCTCATGTTGCGGTTCCTCCATTTGGTCAGGTAATTCACTTATTGTAGGTGAAGCTAAAGAATCTCGGCATGGTTCAATTTCAGTGCATTCCAGTGGTTTGAGAGATGACTCTTCCTGAGATTCCAACAGCAGAGAACCTTCCGTGGTTAAAATAGCCGTCGAATTTGGATGTTGCACTTCATTTTCTGTGTTATCTGGAGCAGCTTCTGATGTGGAGAGCTGATTCTCTACTGAATCTATTTGAGGAATAGACCTTTCACTATTAAACGACTCTTGTTTGTTTTTGGCCCAGATAACAAACAGCGATTCATCTTCACTTGGTATATTCTGTTCAACGGTGCTCCTGTCTTTGAGATATAATGCGTTGAACAAGTCTAACTTTTGCCTCGAATAAACAGCAACTATCTCCGTTTCCAAGTATTTCATAAATTCTATTTGCTTTGGGTCCACTTCCTTTTCAATAATTTGTGTATGTTTTTTTTTTATTTTACTCATATCAATGTAGTCCGGTCCGAAAGGACTTTTGCCGGTCACCTTGTTGTGCAAGGTTATTTGAGGAACCCCAAACCGGAGGGCAGCTGTGCTTATCTTTCCTCCCATCCTTACAGCATCCAATGCTCTCCCCATTTGTTCGGGGGTGTAATTTTTCTTTGGTGCCATCTAGGACAAAACAAAGAACCCAATTATGGACAACTAAAAATACCCAGTTATGGACATCGTCCATTATTGGAAAATAAAGAGCAATCACAAAATCAACTCAACCCAAATGTTTAGTGCAACAAATTAAATAATTTAATACAATAAACTAATATATGAATAAAAAACTTAAGCATGGACACTTGTCCATTACTGAATTTCATAAAATATCGAATCCAGTAATGAACAAACCCCACAAAAAACATATTGCTGTGATTGGACATATTCAACTTAGCTCAATTTACTTGCAATATAGTATTATTCAGTAAAAATAACATCAAATCTCATTACAACACAACACAAGATAACACCATGCAAATTCAAATTCAAATTCAAATTCAAATTATATTTATTTGCAAGAATACGGTTACAAGATCTTAAGGCTACAATAAATGTACATGCGAATTCAACCTGCACGCAGGTGTGCAAATTGTTTAACATTATTAAAATGTAATATAAAACAAAAACATCAGGATCTTCCAAATCTAGAATATAAATAATACATATACAGTTCAATTATTTCAAATATTCCTTAATGCTATAAAAACAATTATCTTGAAGCCATTTAGACAATTTACGTCGAAACACAATTTTATTTTCTATTTTAATGTCATCTGGCAAGTGATTATATAGAAGAATACACATATTATAGCAATTCTTCTTGTACATGGACGTGTGACAAGGGGGCTGATATATTAGGTTTCGGTACTGAGCTCTTTGATGTCTTTTACTGGTCTCTGAACGATGACTAAAATACTGTGGATTATCCTTAACTAGTAGACAAGCGGCTTTTATGTATAGACACGGAAGTGGGAGTATATTGAATTTTTTAAATAAAGGTTTACAGCTCTCCAGGAACCAAGCATTATCCAAAGCACGAACACACCTTTTTTGGAGTCTGAAGGCTCTCTCAATATCTACGGAGTTGCCCCACACTAGCAACCCGTAACTTAGTACCGATGCCACGTAGCCATGATATGCCGTGAGCGCTGCTTCGACTGATACCGTCTGTCTCAGTCGCTTCAGGGCAAACACGAACCGATCCAGTTTTTTACATACGTGGTCCACATGGTGTTTCCAATTTAAATTGTTGTCAATATCTAAGCCTAAAAATGTAACGATGTCAACTGAATCTACTTTTGAATTGTCATAACCTATTTCTAAGGGCTGGAAATTAGCATTATAGTGACCGAATTGCATAGCTTTTGTCTTTTCAATATTAATTTTAAGATTGTTGCTTTTCAACCAGGCAATGGCGTCCGATAACGTTTTATTAGCATTTATCTCAAGCTTATTCTGATCTTTATGGTCGCCTTTTACTATCAGGGTAGTATCATCGGCGAAGATAATGCAATCTTGTTTAATAAAATGTGGGAAGTCATTAATAGCGAGTATAAATAGCAACGGTCCAAGAATGCTGCCTTGAGGAACACCAGTTCCATTGATCAGAAAATTTGATCTAAATATTTCTCTGGTCAGACAGTTATTACTATTTCGGACAAGTTTGGTAATTTAAATACACTGCTTTCTATCTCTCAAGTAACTTTCCACCCAGTCATAGGCTTTACCTCTTATGCCATAATACTCTAGTTTTTTCATTAGAATAGCGTGGTCAACAAAGTCAAAGGCTTTGCTCATGTCGAGAAAAATTGCCATGATGGGGATTTTATGATTTAGGCTCTCTGAAATTATTTTTATAAAGTTGAAACAAGCCAACGTTGTAGATTTTCCCTTACGAAAACCAAATTGTTTAGGTGATAATATGTCAAATTTATTAAGGAAATCATTAAGCCTGTGTAATAATGCTTTTTCAAACACTTTGGATAACACTGGAATTATCGTTATTGGTCTATAATTATTTGGATCCGACTTATCCCCCTTTTTGTGAAGAGGTTTAACTATAGACAATTTTAGGTCCGTGGGAAATACCCCCCCAGTGAAAGATAGATTAATTATATGCGAAAGAGGACGGCAAATAGACATAGCGCATAGTTTTAAAACTTTTGTCGTGATCTCGTCAATCCCAGATGACTTCGTATTGTTTAACGACATAATTATTTTATAAATTTCACGATCGTCAGAAGGTCGCAGGAAGATTGAACGAGAGTTGAATAGCGAGCCTTGTAGTTTAATTTCAGATGGATTTGAGTGTTTATTATTGGTCAAAGCTATAAGATAATTATTTAAGTGGTTGCAGATGTCATTTGGGGCAAAATAAGATTTATTTTCAAAATTTAAATGTTCTATTTCATTTTTACATGAATCATTAGATAAGGTTTTTGAGATTGTATTCCAAGTCGCTCTGGATTTGTTTTTAGAATTTTTTATGTATTTATTGTTAATTATTTGCTGCGCTTTAAGTAGGCATGACTTAAACACCGAGTTATATTGTTTAAATTTAATTTTATTAGCTTTTTTCTTTGAAACTCTATATTTGAAGTACAAATATCGTTTGGTTTTACTAGATTTTTTCAACCCTCTAGTAATCCATTTTGTCTTTTTTGAGCGGTTCGAGATTTTGACCTTAGTTACAGGAAAGCATAATTTATAAAATAAACAGAAAGTATCATAGAAACTGCTAAATGCCTCAGAGACCGTATTGGAGGAGAATACGTCACTGAAAGATAACGCTGAAATACAATTCGCAAATTTTTCTAAGTTGTTTGCGCAGTAATCCCTTTTATATTCAAACCACGAGGCAAATGCCTTGTGTTTATTAGCTTTAATTTCTATAATTTGGGCTGATTCGTGATCTGAGAGTCCTAGATAGATAAGTTTGGAATCACAAATATGTACTCACCTCCTTAACGATTTCAACAATAAAAACGGATTTTTATGACCACCGCGCGCAACGAGATTTCACTTCGCAGCCATCTTAGAACAAAATGACCGATTTTGGTGACGTGTGTCAAAATGACAGCTCAAACGTCTATTGGTTATGCTTTAGTGTTGCCAGTTTAAAAATGTTGGGACAGTTACTTAATAAATTCGATCAAAGAAAAAAATGCCCATAATTGGTTCCGTGTCCATTACTGGTGCCGTCACCCTAGGTCTTTAAAAATGATATCGAGGTTTCTAAAATATTTTTTTTCTAAACCGAAAAGTTTGCGTGACAGACGCTTCCAAAGAGGAAAAAAGTTGGTCCCCCCCCCCCCCTCTAACTTCTAAAATAAGAAAATGAAAAATCTAAAAAAAACATGATGTACATTACTATAAAAACTACCAACGAAAATTGTTTTGAACGAGATCTAGTAAGTAGTTTTTTTTAATACCTATTAATACCTAACTTTGCACCTAATTTATATGGGGCGCTATACATACCAGGTGCAAACTTAACTAAACCACTTAGGGATGGAAAGTGTTTGTACGGAACCCTCGGTGCGCGAGTCCGACTCGCACTTGGCCGGTTTTTTTTAAAGATGTACGCATGTTAAACTGATTGTTTCCATGATGGGGGTGGTCGTACTTGAGGGTTGAAAATGAAAAAAAAAAATTTTTCATCGGGTGCGTCAGATTTTCTAAGGGGATGTTAAGTGAACCTTAGAAAAAGCTCTTATATAATAATCTGACGATTTGGATGTGATGTGACGCAAACTCGCAGTTATTATTAGAATGTGCAAAAAAAATTCGCCATTTTGAAATACTCAAGCGCGTCAGATTAAGATATATATGGTTCATCTTTATGCCCTAGACGTGCTGTCTCATAATCTGACGATTATCTGGCGGGATTCGCCTAATCTGACAATTAAAAAAATTAACAGGAACTTGTGACTCAGAGCACTCTCCTGAAACAGGAAAATGTGACTCGGAGCACTCCCCAGAAGCAGAGGCATGTGATTCGGAGCTATTCCCAGAAACTTCCGATGCACTGTCATATTCCATTATACGTTGCCGCTGTTGTAAATACTGAAAGACTCGCGGTATTTTAAAGCTTTTATTTAGCTTGCATGGTATATGTTTAAAGTATGTATGTTCGGGTGAAATCTTGCAACTCAATTTTTAAGCAGATATCGTCAACCGATTCAGCTGAAATTTTGCATACTTACTTAACTTTGATGACAATACAATAATATGGTACCATGGGGCTGATCTGATGATGGAGCCGGAAGGTGGCCATAGGAACTCTATAATAGAAAAAAGCAATCCTACCGAGCTTGGGCTCTTTAGAATCGTCTCAGTGAGCATTTGATGGATATCCAAAGAAAAGTACAGTCGGCTATAAAAGCTTGCCACTAAAATGTCATTTTTGACAGAAACTTATTTATTGCTATTAATAATTTATAGCACTGTGCGTGATTTACTTCATTGAATGAAGATTCTCTCGAAAGTTCAAGATTATCGTATGTTGTTCGGGATTTTCGGAGAACCGGTTTGCTCCGACTATATTCTAAAATATTTACACATTTTTGTTATGTTTCTAATGTAAATTTACTTAATTGTTTTTTGTAAAGTAGTTTTACCACAAAATACACACTTTATATTAATATAACTCATACATAGTACAGCTGCCGGCAAACTTTTAGAGCATAATCTTGACTGCGCAGTAGCCGATTTACGTACAAATGTAGGTACATGCCCAAATCTGCCATTTTTGTTCTAAAAGTTGCCGGCAACTATAAATACTTAAAACTGCTAGTACTTTAGTGTTGTAAACAACATGATCAACTGTCATGGCGTCATTGGCAACAGCAACCAGAGTGGAATACAGGCTCACGTAACTGCACGCATTATACTTTATCGATGAATTTTTGTTACTTCGGCTAGTGGAAATCGTCAGATTATATATTTTCCGTTATCATTGATTCATCCCTTTTAAATAAAAAAAAAAATTAGCCACGCTCGAGAATGTCGAGATGAAGTTTTTTTTTTACAACTTTGTAGCCCTCCGCCTTCTTTACGTCACCTTTAAATTGTCAGATTAGAGGAATATACACGTTTAAGCATGTAACTAACTCACCCTACCTTAATCTGACGAGCTCGAGAATTTCAGATGAACAATTTTTTTTTACTAATCTGATCTTTTATCCTTCACGGGCGGCCATATATATGAGGCTCATATTTGGTGGAAGTACTTAACTGGGTATAAGGTATCCCCCCTGGGTCGTTCTCAAAATATTTCCACCGCCACCTGTCAACAGGTTTGTCTTAGAAGAAGTTTTTTACACCGCATTATTTTAAATATTCAATTATCATCACATATCTAAAGACACTTTTTACATAGAGGCCAAATGCTTTCAATTAAAAGTAAAGTATATTAATAGACAAAAAAACCGGCCAAGTGCGAGTCGGACTCGCGCACCGAGGGTTCCGTACAAACACTTTCCATCCCTAAGTGGTTAAGTTAAGTTTGCACCTGGTATGTATAGCGCCCCATATAAATTAGGTGCAAAGTTAGGTATTAAAAAAAAAATTTATGGTTTTCGTAATTATTCCTTTATCTATGCTATAAGACGTTGCTTCGTACCAAATTTCAAGATTCTGAGTTCACGGGAAGCACCCTGTAGGTTTTGATTCCCTTGCAAGTGTCGAAAATTTGCGGCATAAACGGCTGTATCTTTTGATTGCGTTGGCTTAGAAGTTTGATTTTTTCACAGCTTCAAGGGACAGTAGACCTGAGTAATTGATATAAATTTCAGCTTCATACCTCCACGCGTTCCTGAGAAAAAGGGTCTTGACAGACGGACGGACGGACAGACGGACAACAAAGTGATCCTATAAGGGTTCCGTTTTTTCCTTTTGAGGTACGGAACCCTAAAAAAGGTTTAAAACTAGGTTTTGTCGGTCACTTGCCGTGTCCCAACGCGAGGTACTGTGGCGACAGCCGGGGGGGATAAGCTTCAGAGGTGGAATAATTAATAGAGCAGAGGTACTTCGTGAAGACGTTTATTGCCCGAAGGCTAGTCTAAGACTACTACTACATTTTATTTTACTGACGGATGTCACGCGTCTTATTCTAAATATAAACATACAATATACAAGTTTACTTTTATGTCGGTGGCCATATAGCACCAACAGTGAAGGAGAACCTTCACATTTCCCGCCGTCTCGGGGTAAACGAGGGACATTCGTTTTACTATACAGACACTAAACAAAACTACTCCTGCCTAACATATAAGAGGTCCCTACCTATGCAGGGATACCCATACATTCATACCCAGATGGTCTCTTGCTAAGAGATAACCAGGGTCAGGACATGAGCAGACACTAGCCTATGGCATGTTACGTAATCTGACATGTTGACTGACACTGGCTTCGCCTTGACAAAAACCTGCTAAAAAGGCAAGGCACCAACTTCACTAGTCCCCAAAAGTCATCTGACTTAATATATTAAAGCATAGACCATTCGATACAAAATTTAAAATGACAGGCTTTAGTAATTCAATCGCCTGGTGTAACACCGGCACAACACTCGACTTAATTATCACGAATGTTCTAACCTTAACTGCCTGGAGTATGACATATGACACACGTCGCATGCCCCAAACAGTTGTACCACGGTATATCACTGCCCTTGTATTAGATGCTTGAAAACATTGTCTATGACACTTGCTTCAAACATCCATACAGGACTAACAAATAGTGATACCCGTCTACCACTAGCTTTATATTAGAATCCTGGCGCATATATATTAAATATGCCCCAGAAATCTGTACCTTAATTATTTTCACATTAGGATCCTGAAGCATATGAATTATGCTTCAAGATTCCGTACCTTGTTCTAAATAAATACCTGGAATAAATATTTTTAATTTATTCCAAGTATTTGTACCAAAAAACTAAACCTTTACCGATAAAAAAAATTACCTCATAACTAATTTCACGACCATAGACGATGTCATGACACGTCATATTGACATGTCAAATGCAATGTCAACGTCAATTCGTAAAATTAGTTATCAACGAAAAATACGAAAAATTCCTTTATTTAGATTCCTACCTATCTCCTAGTTAAAATTAAATAAATTATTTATTTATTATAAGGGCAAAAGAAACAACAATACAAAATCTTCAGACTGCATCGGCCCGATGCAGGCCGCATGAAGTTCTTGGCACCCCGTGCCAGAACCTCTGCCGCCCCTGGATGACGAATGCGCGAGGCATTCAATCACACCAGCAGCTGAAATCCCAAGGAACTGGGACAGCAACGGCCCTTGCAGTGTCGAATTACATGGAAAAGAAAAAAATGTATTAGCATACACAAATTAAAATGCTGGAAATAAAGTATTATAAATAAATATTGGAGGTCTGAGGAAACAATAAGTTAAAATTATTTCAAGTAAAAGGTACTGAAAATGCAATAAATTCAAAGTGCAGTAATTTATAGTGCAGGAAATTATAAATTAAACTTCCTATAGTAATAACTTAGAAATGCAGCTAATATCTTGTGGAAATAAATTAAATTATATTTACAACAGTGACACTTGTAAATGCAACAAATACAATTGCATCCTTGTACAGTCAGCCTGAATTAAAAATTTCTGAAAAATAATAGTTTTATTATTTACACCCTAGAAATATATAGAACTGTTTATATTAATTGGGATTAACGATTAAAGAATTTCTTTAATCTGTTAATATGAATTATTACATTCTTGGCACGACCACTGGGAGTGAGTTTTTGCACCACATAATTCAATGGAGACAATCGGTGTATTATCTTATATGGTCATAATTCAAGCAGAAAAATGATTATTTGTAGGACCTTAGTAACACCTAGAACTATCATACACCTAGCATAATTATTATGGGACAATTATTTACATCCTAATAAACATAATATATACTACAAATTATATATTATGGATCATTATTGCCTGTTAGAAGCGCAGCGTTCCGATCGGCGTCCACGGTGTCCAGCGTCGCTCTTCAGTTCTTGAGCGGCCCTCCTCGCTCAGGCACGCTGTTCCTGATGTTGCACTTTCTTGATAAGCACTCGGTCCGGCACAGCACATATTAATCAAATAAAATTTTACTAGCAACATATTGTATAATTAGTGATAATGGCTGAACTTGAAGGCTTCCACTCTTTAAGAACATTTGTTACATCATTTGACAACACTGAAACTGAATGTTTCTCACTGGTAAAAAAAAAATCCATATTTTCACTGACAATCGCTTGTCTGATGTCAACAACGTGTGCTTCAAGCGTAAAGAAACGAATTAATAATGATTCTTGCGACTTTTGCCGTCGATGATAACATCCTTGTACATGATTTCTTGGCTCGACGGGAATTCGTTGTTTAACTTTAAAATAACATCCTAAAACGATGTCTAATACTATTCTGTAATGCGGGTCCCGAACAATTAAACCGCAACCGCCATTTGTGATTATTTTATTCGTATTTTCTCACTTGGGCCATTAATTAAAAATCTCCAACGTCGGAAAAGCCATTAAAAGTACTCGTCTCCATTTTTATGTGGAGTCCGAAACAATGCACAAACAAATTATAATCGCTTGGGATTAAAAATGATAATGGGTGATTCAATGATTCGTCAACTTCACCCGTCTGTCGAACTCGCTCCTTTATAACATACAATACCACAATGATGGCAATTCGCACTTGCCAAATGTGCACTTATTCTTCGTTTTGCTTCGTGCGCATATAGACGGTGCGCTTCACTCCTGTCTGGCTCCTATGCCAACCGTAAGCTTTCAGTACGTAATTGTTACAGCGGTCCGAGAATCTGTGGACAAAATTAGTTGGGAGCGGGGAAACTTTCAATACTCGCGTGACTCTAAATATAGGGTTTGCTGCCTCCACCAAGTGTGGCGACAGCCGGGGGGGATAAGCTTCAGAGGTGGAATAATTAATAGAGCAGAGGTACTTCGTGAAGACGTTTATTGCCCGAAGGCTAGTCTAAGACTACTACTACATTTTATTTTACTGACGGATGTCACGCGTCTTATTCTAAATATAAACATACAATATACAAGTTTACTTTTATGTCGGTGGCCATATAGCACCAACAGTGAAGGAGAACCTTCACAGTACTCATGTTTTGTTGTAATAAAAACATATACATTACCGACTTAGCTTAAGTTCAGTACTCCATTTTATTTTCATATATGATGAAGTTTGAATACTACCATATCGAATAATAATACTATGCTTATTTTGCGAATTATTTGCAATTTAAGTTTGTCCACGCCATTTTTTGTCGTTCACTTGTCATGAGACAAACATTACAATTGTGTGACTACTATTTCGTTTTCCCTGCCTAACCCCGCATAAATCGAGACCTTCAGTTGCCACCTAACACTGTTCCGAGTGACACGTCGTCAGTGTGCTGCACTAAAAAAATACGATACATCCTCTTACGCGAGCGGGAGTTTGTAATGGGTATGTAGTCTATATTCTGCCTTCCATATTTTGGTTGACGTGTGTACTATTGCATTCATTTTAATTTATAACGCGTAAAGTATGGTCTACTTTTATATGTGTATTAAATATACAGTTCATCAACGAAATACTTTATTTGTTTTGATGACATAACTGTCATTTTGTCCATCACCTGTATGTCGTTCACTTGTCTATATAAAAACAGGTGAACGACACATACGGCAGGTGAACGACAATTATTTAAACACATACAAAATTATTTAAAAACCAGTTTTTATCGGTCACTTGCCGTGTCTCAACTCATGTTTCGTTGTTATAAAAACATATATATTACCGAAGTAGCTTAGTTTGAGTATTCTATTTTACTTTCAAGCTGTCTTAGGAATCCTTAGCAGGCGGCGCCCGCACCAGTTTTTGAAGCATCAATCCTCTGCCTGTCAGCGGCTTTGAGCGTCCAGGTCTCTGCCTCATAAAGAGATATGGAGAAGACAAGGGCACAGACGAGGTGCATGTTAGTTCGGTTAGGGATGTGTCTATCTTTCCATATTTTGCCGCGTTGGGTCATCGCTGTTTTGGCCATTCCGGTTCGCCTGCAAATCTCTGGTTTCCATGTGCCTCTATTTGTGACAATGGAGCCTAGGTACTGGAACTGATCAACAGTTTCAAACTCTAGAAGCAGGTTATTACTTTGTCGACTAGTAATGGTCGACTATCATCAGCTCGGTCTTATATTTATTAATATCGAGACCCATTTTGAGGCTGGTTGTTTTGAGTCATTCCAAAAGTTGGGCCACTTCTGCTTCGGGTGATGCAAAATAAGCGATGTCTAACCACGTACCTTCAAGGGCTCCATATCTGTTAAATAGTATTGGGGATATTATGCATCCCTGTCCGGAACTTAAAGTTCTTGTATGTGACATCTCCTACTGACACCATTCTGTATTCAGACTCGTAAAGGCTTTATAAAGTGTTACCAGATATGCTGGCAGCTTCAGACAATACCTCCCATAACTTATCCCACCTAACGCAGCCGAAGGCTTTCTGATTATCAGATGTGAAGGAAGTCCTCGAAGATGACGAAAACAGCAGTAAGTTACTCAGCGGGTAGGAAAGAATATGTCAAAAGAGGCAGCATCAGGATGCAGAAACGTTATTTAAATGATTCGCTGTTGCACCTTCATAAGAAATTTATAAAATCACGTGGGTATGCTAGATTTTTGCATCTTTTTGCCGGTTATGACCTTTCTGGATAGTCCAGGTTTAAAAAAACCTCCTGAGAAATGTGCTATGATATGAGAATTAAATGCTTGTTTTTTTATGCAAATTACTAACATAAGAAAAAAAGAAAAACAAAAACAATCAAAAAAGCACTATTTGACAGTTCAACGTATATTTTATTTAAAATGTCACTTACCTGCAACCGTCGTCGTTAACCTGCTAACAAATTCAGTGAAGTTGAAACATATTTGTCGCAAACCTGCACCCATTGTCGATAACTTGGTAACAAATGTCGTTTACCTGACATCGATGTCTTTCACCTGTCAACCTAAAATTTCAAACACCTATATCTTCTAAGATATTCAATTTAACTACTTCCCTCGACGTGATATCAATTGTCTGAATATATTTCTAGCGATCCTATGAAAAATAAAAGAAGAAATCGCAACTTTAAAAAAAAATGCAAATTTAACGCAGCGGTGCAAATTTTTTGAGAACGACCCCCCTATATATTAATCTGCCGCGCTTTAGGTACTCCCGAAATCCCCTCTTCGGCTCTCCTACTATCCGTTTTGGTGAGCATTAAGAATTTATTGGTACTGGTAGTAATTTATCAATATATTTGGTAGGCGTTTAATCATATTTGGTAGGCGTTTAAACCCAAGCCATAAAGAATGCGTTGAAATAAGTGTATTTTGCTGGATAAACTTTTTTTCTCCGATCAATATATCGACCGAGATATTGGGGTTCAAAAATCGGTAATTTTCAAGAATATCCTAAAATAAGTATGAGTATGTGTTTAGTATGGGCAATTTTTTTCTAAACTTGATAATTACCAAGATGAATGGCGGATTATAATTTTACAAAGTCCTTTCTAATTAAATAAACACTCAAATTGTATATATTTTTTTATTTCATACTACCATAAAATCGAGTTACCTCATAAAAGTCTAATAACTATAAATAACAAAAATACAATTAGGTACATACAAAGTACGAACCAAAGAATTACAAGTAAAACCCATTTAGAAAAGGAGACCCCAATACAAATCGTGAACAGGGTGGAGTAATTCTGGGGTTACGTGATTGTTACGATTACAAACTGGGCGCCGCCATGACTATTATTGGGGGGCAACTGTCCCTGTCCCTTTCTACACACTGACAGAAACTCCCAACAAGAGGGCCACGTTCCACCCCTTGCCCAACTCGTTGGGAAGCGAAAAAACATATCAAGATGGCCCAAATACGTGAGTAAAAGCGTGGATAAAACATCAAAAGATCACATAAAACATCATAAAATTAAAGGGAAATGGGGCATGAAGATATTTTTTATAATCTCCATGGTCCCCCACTCACCAACCCACCTGCACCCCTGAGGGTTTAAATGATTTGGTTTCTTGGTGAGATCCGTACTAGGATCTTAACTAAAATAATATCTGCATTATTTTCGTTTCTCACAGGTGGATGCAAGTGTCCCTTGTATACCATGCTGCCGCCTATGGTCGGGTTGCAATACTAATAGCAAGTGCAGGCTTAAATGAAGCAGGATCAGGACTTGCGTTTTGCTTCATACAGTTACGAATTACAATTAAAGAATACAAACTAACAATCACCTACCCATTTAGGATAGCCGTAGACAAAACAAATTGCAAAAGCAATGCTGCAATGGTCCAGTCTGGTAGGGTTGTCATATGACAAGGTGGATATTGGAAGGTGTTCCAGAAAAAAAAAGGCATTGAGAGGAACTGATGACTGTCAAAAGATCTATTTAGGCTGTTGGCTTGATGAACGATACCTACTTATAAAAATATTCGCATAATATTACCCATCTTATATTAAAATGAGTACATCCCTCTCTCTGTGATCGTGATAATCGGAAGTCTTATCATGGCTATACGACGCTTAATTTTCAGGACACCAGCTTCCATTTTTGCAGACCAAGGAGAGGAGCCAAGGTAAATGCAGCTATCTACCACCATGAAGATAGACGCCTCGTTGAGTTTTCCGGCTCGGTCAAGCACAGTGATTTTAGTTTTGTTTGGTTGATAGACAGCCCCATATTTTCCCAAGTCAGTCGCTGCAACAGCACCTCCAGATCTTCCATCGATCTCGCTAGCAGGGTAGTATCATCGGCGTATCGTAAGTTGGAAAGTTTTTTGCCTCTAACCGAAATTTCGCCATCCCGTATAATATACTCACTATTGAATAAAATAGCAGTGGCGAAAGTATGCAACCCTCACGCACGCCGTGTTTTGTCTGGAACAGATTTGAGTAATCGGTTTCAACCATAAAGTACGAGCGGTTATTACTCTAGAGACTACAGACAGGTCCAACGAGATGCTTTGTCAGTCCCATTTCACTTGGGACTTCCCAAAGCCTGTTCCACTCCCACCTTACGCAGTCAAAGGCTTTGGTATAATCAATGACTGGGGGGTATAAACAATGACAAACAGGACTGTTGTATTAAATTCTCGGCTTTTCTCAATAATCTGGCGTATGTTGAGAATCTGTTCTCTTCTACCTTTCCCTCTCAAAACCTGTTTGTTCTTGGGGAATTTGGCAATCGAGGTAGGTTTTAAGTCGGTGGCTTAAGATGTTTAACATGATTTTGCTGGCGTGTGAAATGAGAGATAATTATGGTTCTGTAACTACCACACGTTATAGTACAGTCCTTTTTATGTAAATATGTACGTTTAAAATTAGTACATAACGCTCAAAAATCTTGAATAGCAGTAGCCAAAGAAGGACATACTTACAACAGCATGACAGGAGGGTAAAACCTCCTTTAGGGTAACACCACTTGCTAGATAGGTAGCAACCCTGTTCCAGGATAACTTATGACTCGTAACATTAAATTACAATTCGCGCAGTCACAGAAATAAAGAAATCCGCATAGAATCATTTAGGAACGCTGTTTGCAATAAAAATCGCAAGAGCAGGGTTTAAGTAGCTTCGGAGTATCCTGCGTTGCGCTCACACTGCAGGTAAAGAAGTTGGTGCGAACGGGACGGGAGATAGCCGCGCGTAACGCGTCGACGCTGTTGCTCAGTCCTCCCTAAACAGGGAAAAACATTACGTTTAAATTCTAAACTAAACACGACTAAAAGTATGTACATACTTTAAAAAACACATAATAATTAATATTTTTAGTACGACTGGCGGGCAAAGACTTTTTCCTTATAATTGTTTTGTTACCATAAAGCGGCATCTAATTGGTGACGTAGCAAGTCTCACTAGCCGGAGTGCCAAACCTTATTTTCTTATACCATGATAATCATGATAGACGCACCTCTGGGCGGCCCGTCAGCCGCGCGCGCCGGTCGCGCTCCTCGGCGGCGCGCGCGCGTGCCCGCGCCACCGCCTGCTGAAGCTCGGAGATGCTGGCGGTATACGCTGGCAACTTCTCCACCTTGATCGGGACCTCGCCGATTTCCGATGTATCCGTGTCCACGATTTCCTTAAATATCAATTGTTCAGAGTTCAAGTAGTTCCTTGTAAGGATTTGCTGGACGGGTTTCTGTTTTTGAGGGTTTCGTACCCAATGGGTAAAAATCCCCTATTACTAATTACTAAGACTCCACTGTCCGTCTGTCTGTCTGTGGCCAAGCTGTATCTCATGAACCGTGATCGCTAGATTGTTGAAATCTTCACAGATGATGTATTTCTGTTGGCGTTATAACAACAAATACTAAAAACTGAATAGAATAGATATTTAAGTGGAAAGGAACCCTTCGTGTGCGAGTCCGACTCACACTTGGTCGGTTTTTTTGGTTTTAGTAGGTCATCATCGGTTTTCAAACTGCCTAATATCTAAAATTGAATTCAAATAAACTTGACCCGTTAGTCTTGCCTCTTCTGGGCCCAATTCATGGACGTATTATTATTATACATACATTTATTATTCTATTGATATTCGTTTGCTCAGGAATCTATAAAGTTTAGAGCCTCTAATAAATGTTAGTTACAACTTGCAACCATACATTATATATATAATGTACCTATATCTATTATATCCACGCAAATATTTAAAAAATGCCACAAAGACTTACCCTATGATCTAGCAGCATTCCGATATTGATTTTCAGGTTCGTCGAGCCGTCTCTATACAACAAATAAATCGACGCCTGGTCCAGCACTCGGAGCGAAAAGTTCTCGTTTATCTTCAGGGCCTTCATTTTTATCTGGAAAGGTTTGAAATCTTGCGATGATTTTTTCGTTTTCTCCTTCACGAAGTTATCTAGTTCGATCGAAAGCATTGCCTCGTCATCATTTTTCTGCTGTTCATCGGAGCTCATCTGCGCGATCGTGGGGTCTTTGTGGTTAAGTTGCGTGTCCATCATGACCTGCTGTAGCACCGGCGGGTCGTTGAGGGTGTGCCACTTCCAGCGGGATACGGGGCCGATTTTCCGGTCGAGGACGATCCCCTCGGTTTGATTGTACTTGAGCCTGGAATTATACAATACAATACAAGTACTCTTATTGCACACCTCATAAAACGTACAGGAGAAATACAATGCAAAAAATTACAATTAGAGGTAAACAACAGGCGGTCTTATCGCTAAAGAGCGATCTCTTCCAGACAACCTTTGGGTAGTGGAGTAACTGAAAAAATATTTTGTTAATAGGAATTATTTAGTTGAATTAGATATCTATTGTAACAAAACGTGCTTATTGCGTATGTTGTTTCGACTCTACATTGATCAAGCTACCTCGGACATATTGTGGTTCCAAACGAAGCGAGGGTCATCCTCAGGCAAGCGGAGGATTTCCGAAGGTTATTTTATGAATTTGTAAAGCTGGAAAAGAGTGAGAAAATAGTGCTCTGTGGCCACTCTTGTCTCTGACTGCTACGGCTACCGATTATTGATGATTTTTTTGTCAAGAGCATGGAGTAAATCGTAATAAAACTTGGAAACTAACCTCAGGAGCATCCAAGGCTCAAGACGGCTGCTGCTAAATAAAGTACTAAGCAAGTAGGCAGTTAGTCGTTACCGCGGTTTGCCATCGTGGTCGAAGACGACGCCGCTGCCCGAGTGGTCGAAGGTGGCGAGTACGGTGCGCGGGCGCGGGCGGCCTCGCGCGTCCGGCGCGCCCGAGCTGTACACCACGAACCGCTGTCCGGCGTTCGTCTCTGCAAACAGCAAGCAGCCTCAAATCGAAACATAAGTGTCCAAGAATATAAACCCTGCTTATAGTTCAGCTATGCCCGTCCGACCGTACATACGCTTATGTAATCCATTGAAAATTACTTGTTTTTAGGGTTCCTGGCAAAAAACGGAACCCTTTAGATTCGTCATGTCTGTCCGTCTGTCCGTCCGTATGTCACAGCCATTTTTTTCCGAAACTATAAGAGCTATAGTGTTGAAACTTGGTAGGTAGATGTATTCTGTGAACCGCATTAAGATTTTGATGCAAAAATAAAAAAATAATAATAAATATTGGGGGCTCCCCATACTTAGAACTGAAACTCAAAAATTTTTTTTTCATCAAACACATACGTGTGTATCTATGGATAGGTCTTCAAAAATGATATCGAGGTTTCTAAAATTTTTTTTTTCTAAACCGAAAAGTTTGCGTGACAGACGCTTCCAAAGTGGAAAAAAGTTGGTCCCCCCCCCCCCCCCCCCTCTAACTTCTAAAATAAGAAAATGAAAAATCTAAAAAAAAACATATGATGTACATTACTATAAAAACTACCAACGAAAATTGTTTTGAACGAGATCTAGTACTTAAGTAGTTTTTTTTTAATATTTTAATACCTAACTTTGCACCTAATTTATATGGGGCGCTATACATACCAGGTGCAAACTTAACCACTTAGGGATGGAAAGTGTTTGTACGGAACCCTCGGTGCGCGAGTCCGACTCGCACTTGGCCGGTTTTTTAAATGTAAATATACCTAGATAAACTAAAAATATAGCTTGCCTTTTGATACAGTAAAGTCAAATGAGTGGACCATGACCATAAGAGAGCCTTTTAGAAAAATAGATAACTTTGAAGTCACGAGGGGAATTATGAAACGGCGGAGTTGATGGCGGAGCTAGAGGAATAAACATAAACAACCAAAGTAGGTTGTTTAATTCCGCCATCAAGAACGAAAATAAAATAGCGTGTCTTCTGAGAAGCTTCTGTGTATTTAATTTGAAGTAAAGTCGACCAATAATATACTTTATGAAATCTTTGTAATAACGGTTAAACCCTATAGGTACGAGAATCCAGGCATTAGTTAGGTACAGTTTGAATAACATTTTTTACTTTGATTTAAAGATTATTAGATAAGTACGAAAAAAACAGACTGTCTATGACCATCTGATATTATTTGAAATCAGTCTTTATGGTGATGTACATCAAAAGCTAGAACCTTCAGCGAACCAGCGGCCTCGGCCCGAGTCGTCCACCTCCGCCAGCCTCTCGCCCGTGTCGTACTCTAGCACTCTGTTCTTGTGGTGCTCGAACCAGTCAAACTCCGGTCTGGATGGCCTCATACGGTAAAAGCTAACCTTCAGCGTCGTAGTAGTCCATGGCCAGCGCCCCGCTCCGGTAGTACCAGCGGCCTCGGCCCGAGTCGTCCACCTCCGCCAGCCTCTGGCCCGTGTCGTACTCTAGCACTCTGTTCTTGTGGTTCTCGAACCAGTCAAACTCCGGTCTGGATGGCCTCATACGGTAAAAGCTAACCTTCAGCGTCGTAGTAGTCCATGGCCAGCGCCCCGCTCCGGTAGTACCAGCGGCCTCGGCCCGAGTCGTCCACCTCCGCCAGCCTCTGGCCCGTGTCGTACTCTAGCACTCTGTTCTTGTGGTTCTCGAACCAGTCAAACTCCGGTCTGGATGGCCTCATACGGTAAACGTTCATCTGGAAATTATATCGTCGGTTTACTTAGGTACTCAACATCTGATCCGGATCGCCGAAAGCCTTTGGATAAAGACGGTGCAAGACCGTTCGATGTGGAGATCCTTGAATTCCTTGAGAGGCATGTGTAAGTGGGCGTCTTTCGGCAGATATGATGATGACGGCAGATGTATACAATACAGAAACAGAGATTGATAAAATATTCGCTATTTCTCTCGAGAATAAATAACCGGAAAAAGAGAAACTTGCTAGTTAATATTACTGATATTCTGCTTACGAAATATTTCAAATATTTCATAACCCATTAAGTACATTTTCTACCTACCGTAGAGACTTAGAGAGAGATAAAACATATTTAAATTCTATCTCTGTGTTCGTATGTTATTGTATATTGAATAAAGGATTAGATTATGGTGACGGTCCATCCACTACTAAGCGCGACTAGCGGCGACTTCGAGCGGCCACAGTGTAGGGAGCGCATTGCGTGAAGTCGTGGCTAGGCCGTTAGAGTTCCGTCTCTACTCTACTCTAACTAATAGGTACTTACCTTTCGCACTACTTTCTCGACGGGTAACATAGTCCAGCCTTTCTCAATAAACGTTCGGTCAGATAAGGCGTAGCAAATGGGGCCTTCCTCCTGAAACATACAAAAACAATACATAAGTAGTACCAATAAGTGTGTAAAACTATAGGTAGGTACGCTTTTTCGCAACTACAGTTTGCATTATCTCTTCGTGAAATTCCATTGAATATTTAAGGAAATGGATGGATTTAGAATAAATACCTACAGGAAACCATAGTAATTTCAAAAGAAAAATAAAGTTAATATACTATTGTACTTTAAGAACATACTTTTTTCTTTTGTTGATCGTGTGTTGATTTTATTGGTGCCATTTCAACTTTTTCCGCACCCACAATTGGCACTTTGGTACGTGCTTCTGGCTCTGGAGCGTATTTCGGACTTTGAGTCCCCACAAGTCCCCCTTTTATCTTATCATCTATAACTTTTCCTTTTTTCGGACTTTCCGTCCCCATAATCAATGGCTTTTTTTCATGTTTTTCTGTTTCCAGAGCCAGCGTCTTATCACCTTTTCCTCTTTCAGCGGCTTCTTTTTCATGTTTATTTACATCTAAAACGGGCCCATTTTTAGATATGTCTGGCCCTTTCCCTCGTTCCAACTCCACAGCTCCTGGTTTTCCTGAGTTCTTTATTTTTTTTGTAGATTTTTTCTCTCTCGTATCTATCTGTTCATTTTGACCTCGTCGTATATTCTTACATATTTTTTCTCCTATTACAATATCATTTACTGCGAGAGCTTTATAAGCGGTGTCCCCGTGCCCGGGCACATCTTCGTCTGAATCAGAATCATGTGGTAGTTCAAGTTTCGGCGGGGAAGGTTTTGCTTTGGCCGAATTCTGTAGTTCAGCTTCTCTGGCCTTTTTCTCAGCCAAATCTGCTAGCTTTCTTTGTGTTTCTTCTTCTTTTCTTCTATTTTCCTTTTCTTGATTTTCTTTCGCCTTCTTTAGCTTTTCTTGAGCTATTTGTTCTTTCAATTGATCTACTGAGGATTTTTGTTTGATTTTACTCTTTTCTTCGTTAGCTTTTGCCTTTTCTGGTTTCAATTGATCTACTGAGGTTTTTTGTTTGATTTTACTCTTTTCTTCGTTAGATTTTGCTTTTTCCGGTATTGGAATTTTTTTCTCTGCTGTCTGATCTCCTGCTTTTGTTTTGCTTTTGTCCTTCAGTTTTGCTGTGGGAGCGCTCGCTTTGTCCTGAGATTGTAACTCACTCACTTTGTTCTTTTCTTCTTTAGCTTTTGCCTTTTCATCTTGTGCTGTCGTTTTGCTGCTGCCCTTCAGTTTTGGCGTTGTGGGTCTTTCTTTTACTTCTTCGGGTACTTTGTCTTCATCTGCTCCTCTTACTTGCTCCATTTGCGTTTTCATAGCTTCTACTGCCGCTGTCACTTTTCGTTCTTGTTTTTTTTCCTTTCCCTTTGCCAGCTCGAGCATTCTCTGCATTTTCGTCACTGGCCTCCAACAATGGTCACAAACACCCGCTATGTCTTGCTGTTTGATCAATGGCCGACCGGTTAGCGATTTCTCGGCCTTTTCAATCAACTTAATACACCGAGGGCAGTTAATTTTATTTTTTGCTGTAATATAAAGTCTAGGATTATTAATGTTAATGCAGTTAAGCTAAAAACTTTAATTCGGAGGCAAGAATGTTTGTAAACGTCAGATGCTATTTAATTTTATACAACGAGGGCAGTTAATTCGATTTTGATTCCGTATCGTATGACGTCCAATCTAAAGTCTGGAATGTTTTATGTTACTTACGCTAAAAACTTTAATTCTAAGTATTCCTAAGGCAAGGAAGTTTATTGACGTGAGAAGCCGAGAGTCACAGAAGACATCAAAATTGAACCTCGTAAATGTTATAAACATTATTATAAGTATTTATATATCATATTGTACGGAGAACTGTATTTATAAGGAACGGCGTCAGACAAATGAGAAACATAAAACAAATGTAGGTACTATTATAATGCAGTTTTTAAAACGTTTAAGATGTATAAGCAGGTGCCTACGGGACTTGCAGAGAGATACAATTTTAAAGCTTTACCAAATGACGAAGTGAATTCGTCCGGTTCCAACTCGACGTCATCGTTGGTCCTGAGTACATATACTTCACCAATTGTATTTTCAGGCTACAAATAAAGACAACATGATCAATATTCTGCATCGTAAAAATAACAATGGCTTTGATCTAGAAACAAAAGTGTCAGCAAAATAAACATAAAATTATAATAATTCAGCACTTATGCTGCCTCGCACCTTGGTCACACCACCATCACCAGTACATTTGACTTTATTTTGAATTTTTGACTCACGTGACACTAGCAATAGCGCCTCTAGCTAGCGGTGAATTCAAGCGCGGCAGTCCACATTATATTTTGATCCTTCACTATACTTACCTATAGTAGCCTGAGAGCCGAGAGAGAGAAAAATACGACGACAGCGAAATGGTAGGCACTACATCACTCACCAGAGAAGGCGTCCACCGCGGTAACTTCAATCCCTTCACAAATGAGCCTAGTTAGCTGACAATTTATGAATTTACATACCTTACTGATATTTCACTCTATACGCATTACTAACAGTCCTCTTTGCAGAGGGTGCATGGAGGCCGCAGAGATAGTCGCCCACGTCATTCTCGGCTGTCCTGGTGGGGCCAAATACCGGGCACAACACCTCGGTTCTCCGAGGTCACTCCCAAAAGTCGTTGGCAACATCAAGGGACTGCTAAGCTCTGGTAGAGTTGGGTTGACAAGAGTAGTGCCAGCAACCCTTCACGCAAAATAGGTGACATGACAAGGACCAGCGTGTGCAACAGCTAGCTATATATCCGCTGCTTCGAGTGTGTTGTGCGCGAGCCACAGACAACCCCCACTAGACGGAGCATGTAAGGCGACCCGCGCGCACCAACGTTATGGTACGGCAGAACATTAAAGTATCAACAAGGCGGCCACCGTTTAGTTGAGTTTGAGACGGGGTAACACAACAACATATTAGTGTCCCACGATTACAGCCGGCGGGCTGCTATAGTTTAATGCACCCTAAAAAAGTTTTGGTCCTATTATATATGAAAAAAAGCTTACGTCCTGATTTACTGGCACGTAGCGGTACAGAGCGACACCAGTATCTTCTAGCTCAAAAATCTTATAAAATTCCTTATCGGTAATACGGGTGCATTCGCAGAAGCATTGGTACTGCGTACGTTTCCGCAAGCAGCTGAAACGAGTACACAAATGAAAATTGAAAAATAAAACTAAGCAACATTTTATTATATTGGGTACATGAACATATCATAATATGATGGCATATATTATATGCCCCAATATCACGAGCCAAACCACTTGCGTTGCGATCGACCGTCCGCCAAATACCTACTTGCGTCGATCTGTGCGCCTTTCCGTAAAGTTCATCCCAGTTTTGATGGTAAATTTTAAAGGCAATAATTTCATTGTTAAAAGCTTAGCTTTTTTTAAGGATGACCTTTCGGCCACAGCGACTGCTTCAGCTCCTTTGTTGGCGTTCGTGTGCTCATCTGGCTAACGTAGTGTGTAATCTTGTTATTAAAAGACCGGTGAGCACAACGGGCACGAGAGAATACCATTAACATATAATTATAGCTGATCGTCGCTGGTGGTCGGGCTTTCAGCTCATCCCTCTTGTCATCGAGTTCAGTATGACGACGGGATTCAAAATCGCCAGTGTGTTTCTAGACCAAAGATCTCCATCCACAGGGCGGTTGGTGGCCTGCATCTCCCACTGTAGTGGCTCAATTTTAAGAATAAGCTGTATGTCGCTATTTTACGAAATACCTGACTCTACAGCAAAATAATCAATTTGCATATTTACCCCTCTTGAGAGTCCATTATTTATTATTTAAAAAATCACAAATTGCTTAAAATAATACAGACATAACCGAAGCAACTCCATAACATTGCTCACGAAGTGTCATTTCACTTCTTTGTTTTGTATCGTATGCTATCATATTTAGACATTTCTTTCATTTATGTGTAGACACGATACCTATACCAACCTACTCGCATAATAACGCTGTGAACAACGAACATCCGGACCTTTTAAAAATTGTATTCACAACATAAAACGGACAGACAGATGGACAACAAAGTGATCCTATAATGGTTCCTACGGAACTCTAAAAAGCAACAGTCGATGCTGTTCGCGACATAAAAGTGTAACACGGCGTCTGACGGTAATCGAATTCTGAACCCTTAGAACATTAGAACATTTTAATACGGAAAGCCATCTTTATTTATAAGACTAGAAGATGCCCACGAACTTCATCCACGTGTAAGAAACCGGCCAAGAGCATGTCGGGCCACGCTCAGTGTAGGGTTCCGTAGTTGCCCATCCTTCACAATAGACGGGCTTAAAACAGCCCGCCGAGGTTTCAATTACGAGAAAGATTTCAAGCTCTATAAAAAGGTCGTAAAGGCCAAAGTAACTGTAATTACTTATTGCCTAAGTTATCAATTATACGCGCCAGATTGAGCGGAATGTTTTAATGCAGTATGGCACTTAACTAATATGTGTAACGTTCGAAGTACGAAGACACCGCGCAGCACTTACGTCATTTTAAAGAAAATTATGCAATTTTGCGATAGCTCAAAAACGGCTCGACCGATTTTTAACCGACTTCAAAAAAGGAGGAGGTTCTCAATTCGAACAATTTTTTTTTTTTTTGTATGTATGTTACTCGATATCTCCGAGAACCGTGAACCGATTTTCAATTTTTTGTTTATCGAAAGGGTATAACTCCGAGTTGGTCCCGTTGGCACTAAGTCGGGATCTGATGATGGAATCTTGGAGAAATCGAGGGAACTCTTCAAATGTTACAGGGACATGTACGCGCTTTCGGTAATTTATTGATAAAGTCAAGAATTTATATTCAGTAAATAGGATTTGGTGTAAGGAAACTGATGATGAACGCCACAGATGGCCACTAGAACTTTTATATGAATCACTAAAAAGCAAAAAAAAAAGTGTGTGTGTCAGCTCCGACGCACGACTGGAGTTTACTCTTCAGGCCAGGCACGCACCTTTTTTTTAGTCGCGCGATAATTTTGTCGCAGAAATAAGCGTACTTCTGGGTTTATGAAAATCGTGGTGCGCGCACTCTCATATAAACCCATATCTTGCATTTATGCGACAAAATTATCGCGCGACTAAAATCGTGGTGCGCGCCTGGCCTTAAGAACGATTATAAAATATATATTCAATACTCAATACGTTTATTGCACATAAGGATTAGTAAATAGTTTAAGTATCACATTATGTACCCTGTTGGGTGCTGCAAACAAGAACGAGAAGGTAGGCACTTACATAATATTAATATACGAGTATAATATACAGCAAAATTACAATATTTTACAAGGAAAATTTACTTCCGATTCATTTTTAACAAATTGGAGAGATCATGAGTAGTAACTAAATAAGGAAGCGTGATGTAAAGCGCCCTCGAGCGGCTAGTTTAGTTACTACAGTCTGCAGTGCTACGGAAAAAAAACCGTATCTTACTATGAAATCCATACAAAGATACGACCTTATTAATTAAGGAGCTTTGATCATTTTTATGAACATGCCAGCTCCAGCAGGCCTAATAAATACACAACATCATTCATCTAAAAGACATAGATAAATAAAAACATAAACCGTATAAACTTAAAAATAACATGTACACGAAAACAACTAAATTTGTATACACTATTTACATAAAAAAAACTGTATACAAATTTAGCCGATTCCGATAAGGGTTCCGCCAATATTGAATTGAACATTACATTCAAGAAAGATCTGGTATTAGACCTAGCCATTTACATTAGACAAAAACAAACGTACAAAATCACCTTCCTTAAAAAAATCCTTAAATAAATCCAAAATCTCCTTAACAACAACTCCAAACAGCGTTTTGAACTTCTCCTCCCAACTTTCGGTAGAAAACAAAATATCCTTCGTCTTCTCAACCAGCCTTTCAAAAGTAATACGTCTCTTCTTCTTGTCCTTATTTTGTCTTTGATCTTCCATATCAGCCCGCTCAATAGTAGGCTGATTTACCAATAGACACTCGGACCTCTTCACATCTGTTACTCTTTTTGACTTCCGCGGCTTACGAACCTCTTGTTGTGGCTCGCTCTCTAATCTGTACTGACTTACTGATCGCTGGCCCTCAGCCTGACAGACAGAATCTTCAGACTCTTTAGATTGTAACGGCTTCGACAAAACAGCATCTCTATATGACTTTCCAAAACTTAAGTCATTCTCAAAAACAGATGGCGCATCCTGACTACAAACATCCGTATCCTTTTTTTCCTTATTTTGCATATACAACCAAAAAGCCCGTTTATATATACATCCCTCAGCAGACATAATCCTGCGAATTTCTTACTCCTTCACAAAAACCGGGCACGACTTATCTAAGGCCATATGGCTGCCTTTACAATTAATGCATCTAAAAATAGTCGTTTCGCAATTGGCATGCTCCCCGCCGCATTTCGGACAAGTAACTTTAGTAGTAGGACATAACCTGCTCAGATGACCGAACTTCCAACATCTTGAACATTGGGTAACCGGGAAAGTGTACTGATTTACCTTAAATCGGCAACCGTAGGCATAAACATATGGCGGTAAAGAAGTTCCCTTAAAACACAGACGAATAGCTTCAGCCTTAACCCAACGCCCATCATGATCCAAACGGTTCAGTCTACATATTGACAAAATGTCTTCAGACCCTTCAATGTTCTTTAAAAATTCGTCTTCCTCAACCTCCAACTCAACCTGCCTTATAATTCCATAAGTGCAGCATGCCATATTAGACCAATAAGAACGTCTCGTCTCATTGTTAAACTCCTGAGAAGCCAGAAGCTTCTCCGCATCATCCTTAGAGTTAAACTGTATGCGAATTTTACGTGGACCCATAAACTTGACGGATAAAATTCCTTTTATACCCTTAAATTGCAGCAACTTTGCCAAACCAATCTGTTTCGGTAAATCTTCTTTTGACACTATATAAACTTCAAATAGCTTGTCAGGCACACCGCACCGTCCGGCTCCAGCTGCGTTTTGGCGGTTGCTAAAACCCGCTAGCGTTTAGGTTTCCTGCCTATTGTCATAAAACTATCACTACAACCACAGCTTTTGTCGCTCAGACCACAAGCACGCTTCACCGCTATATGCCGCACATCCGACATGGACTCAGCGTCCGATACAATATCCGATTGACTCGGCCCTGCCTTATTATCAAACTCCACTTCAGATAGCCACGACGGAGCTGCCCGCTGCCCACATTCTAAAAGTGACGTATCACTCGCGACACCTCGACTTGACTCACTCATCGCAAAAACAGCGAAAAGGACTCTAAAACTGAATTAACTTATAAATAAAATAAAATTTGATAAAATTTTCAACAGTCGCCTTTGACAACCAAACGTCAATCCTCGCAATACTTATATTTTTGGAACATATCTGCCGTGCTAATTTAAAAAGTCGTATCTCAGTATACGATTGGGGTAAAAATACGACTTCTTAATTTAGCAGATTATGCGTTAAGCGTTATAGACTAAGCTCCCGATATAAAATGACCTTCACAGAGATGTTTATTTGATGAAATGTATTTTATATTTAGTTTAAAATGTCAATAAATATATTGCATATGGGTTGCCTAACAAATTTTAGTCCGGGGTATGTTTAGTTTAAAATTTAATTTTTTTTTTTTACATTTCACCGATTTGATTATTAGATAAATTCATAATTAAATAATCTTTAATTTTATTTAATTTCAATTCAACAATCAGACCTTTGCAAAATGCTAGTAGGTATAGATTTACCTGTTTATACCTGGCTACCCAATAGTTGTGACGGGAAAAGAA
The DNA here is from genome assembly GCA_947623375.1 of Apotomis capreana. Lineage (NCBI taxonomy): Eukaryota > Metazoa > Arthropoda > Insecta > Lepidoptera > Tortricidae > Apotomis > Apotomis capreana. The sequence goes on along the minus strand of OX392508.1, from coordinate 7,772,046 downwards.
TAGGCAACCTAACGTTTGCATATTCTATGGGCTTCATACTTTCGATTGGTATAGAATTTATCTAATATTAATCAAACCGGTGAAATGTTTAAAACAATTTTTTTTATTATTAATTAAACATATCCTGGACTAAAATTTGTTAGGCAACCCATATGCAATATAATTATTGACATATTAAATTAAATATAAAATACATTTCATCAAATAAACATCTCGGTGAAGGTTATTTTATATCGGGACCTTAGTCTATAACGCTTAACGCATAACCTGCTAAATTACGAAGTCGTATTTTTACCCCGATCGTATACTGAGATACGACTTTTTAAATTAGCACGGCAGATACGTTCGATTTTACACCCCATATTTTTCATACCCCGGGCTTATATATGAAAATCGATTCTTAAGGAGTAAACTCCAAAAAAAAAAAAAGTGTGTGTGTCAGCTCCGACGCACGACTGGAGTTTACTCTTCAGGCCAAGCGCGCACCTTTTTTTTTGTCGCGCGATAATTTTGTCTCAGAAATAAGCGTACTTCTGGGTTTATGAAATTCGTGGTGCGCGCACTCTCATATAAACCCATATCTTGCATTTATGCGACAAAATTATCGCGCGACTAAAATCGTGGTGCGCGCCTGGCCTTAAGAACGATTATAAAATATATACTCAATACGTTTATTGCACATAATGATTAGTAAATAGTTTAAGTATCACATTATGTACCCTGTTGGGTGCTGCAAACAAGAACGAGAAGGTAGGCACTTACATAATATTAATATACGAGTATAATATACAGCAAAATTACAATATTTTACAAGGAAAATTTACTTCCAATTCATTTTTAACAAATTGGATAGATCATGAGTAGTAACTAAATAAGGAAGAGTGATGTAAAGCGCCCTCGAGCGGCTAGTTTAGTTACTACAGTCTGCAGTGCTACGGAAAAAAAAACCGTATCTTACTATGAAATCCATACAAAGATACGACCTTATTAATTAAGGAGCTTTGATCATTTTTATGAACATGCCAGCTCCAGCAGGCCTAATAAATACACAACATCATTCATCTAAAAGACATAGATAAATAAAAACATAAACCGTATAAACTTAAAAATAACATGTACACGAAAACAACTATATTTGTATACACTATTTACATAAAAAAAACTGTATACAAATTTAGCCGATTCCGATAAGGGTTCCGCCAATATTGAATTGAACATTACATTCAAGAAAGATCTGGTATTAGACCTAGCCATTTACATTAGACAAAAACAAACGTACAAAATCACCTTCCTCAAAAAAATCCTTAAATAAATCCAAAATCTCCTTAACAACAACTCCAAACAGCGTTTTGAACTTCTCCTCCCAACTTTCGGTAGAAAACAAAATATCCTTCGTCTTCTCAACCAGCCTTTCAAAAGTAATACGTCTCTTCTTCTTGTCCTTATTTTGTCTTTGATCTTCCATATCAGCCCGCTCAATAGTAGGCTGATTGACCAATAGACACTCGGACCTCTTCACATCTGTTACTCTTTTTGACTTCCACGGCTTACGAACCTCTTGTTGTGGCTCGCTCTCTAATCTGTACTGACTTACTGATCGCTGGCCCTCAGCCTGACAGACAGAATCTTCACTCTTTAGATTGTAACGGCTTCGACAAAACAGCATCTCTATATGACTTTCCAAAACTTAAGTCATTCTCAAAAACAGATGGCGCATCCTGACTACAAACATCCGTATCCTTTTTTTTTCCTTATTTTGCATATACAACCAAAAAGCCCGTTTATATATACATCCCTCAGCAGACATAATCCTGCGAATTTCTTACTCCTTCACAAAAACCGGGCACGACTTATCTAAGGCCATATGGCTGCCTTTACAATTAATGCATCTAAAAATAGTCGTTTCGCAATTGGCATGCTCCCCGCCGCATTTCGGACAAGTAACTTTAGTAGTAGGACAAAACCTGCTCAGATGACCGAACTTCCAACATATTGAACATTGGGTAACCGGGAAAGTGTACTGATTTACCTTAAATCGGCAACCGTAGGCATAAACATATGGCGGTAAAGAAGTTCCCTTAAAACACAGACGAATAGCTTCAGCCTTAACCCAACGCCCATCATGATCCAAACGGTTCAGTCTACATATTGACAAAATGTCTTCAGACCCTTCAATATTCTTTAAAAATTCGTCTTCCTCAACCTCCAACTCAACCTGCCTTATAATTCCATAAGTGCAGCATGCCATATTAGACCAATAAGAACGTCTCGTCTCATTGTTAAACTCCTGAGAAGCCAGAAGCTTCTCCGCATCATCCTTAGAGTTAAACTGTATGCGAACTTTACGTGGACCCATAAACTTGATGGATAAAATTCCTTTTATACCCTTAAATTGCAGCAACTTTGCCAAACCAATCTGTTTCGGTAAATCTTCTTTTGACACTATATAAACTTCAAATAGCTTGTCAGGCACACCGTCCGGCTCCAGCTGCGTTTTGGCGGTTGCTAAAACCCGCAAGCGTTTAGGTTTCCTGCCTATTGTGATAAAACTATCACTACAACCACAGCTTTCGTCGCTCAGACCACAAGCACGCTTCGCCGCTATATGCCGCACATCCGACATGGACTCAGCGTCCGATACAATATCCGATTGACTCGGCCCTGCCTTATTATCAAACTCCACTTCAGATAGCCACGACGGAGCTGCCCACTGCTCACATTCTAAAAGTGACGTATCACTCACGACACCTCGACTTGACTCACTCATCGCAAAAACAGCGAAAAGGACTAAAACTGAATTAACTTATAAACAAAATAAAATTTGATAAAATTTTCAACCGTCGCCATTGACAACCAAACGTCAATCCTCGCAATACTTATATTTTTGGAACGTATCTGCCGTGCTAATTTAAAAAGTCGTATCTCAGTATACGATCGGGATAAAAATACGACTTCTTAATTTAGCAGATTATGCGTTAAGCGTTATAGACTAAGCTCCCGATATAAAATGACCTTCACAGAGATGTTTATTTGATGAAATGTATTTTATATTTAGTTTAAAATGTCAATAAATATATTGCATATGGGTTGCCTAACAAATTTTAGTCCGGGGTATGTTTAGTTTAAAATTTAATTTTTTTTTTTTACATTTCACCGATTTGATTATTAGATAAATTCATAATTAAATAATCTTTAATTTTATTTAATTTCAATTCAACAATCAGACTGTTGCAAAATGCTAGTAGGTATAGATTTACCTGTTTATACCTGGCTACCCAATAGTTGTGACGGGAAAAGAATAGGCAACCTAACGTTTGCATATTCTATGGGCTTCATACTTTCGATTGGTATAGAATTTATCTAATATTAATCAAACCGGTGAAATGTTTAAAACAATTTTTTTTTATTATTAATTAAACATACCCTGGACTAAAATTTGTTAGGCAACCCATATGCAATATAATTATTGACATATTAAATTAAATATAAAAAATACATTTCATCAAATAAACATCTCGGTGAAGGTTATTTTATATCGGGACCTTAGTCTATAACGCTTAACGCATAACCTGCTAAATTACGATGTCGTATTTTTACCCCGATCGTATACTGAGATACGACTTTTTAAATTAGTACGGCAGATACGTTCGATTTTACACCCCATATTTTTCATACCCCGGGCTTATATATGAAAATCGATTCTTAAGGAGTAAACTCCAAAAATAGTTGCCTGTAAAGTCGGTTTTACGGGCGAAGGAAGATTTTACGTGACAAAACGTCTTTTTCTCGGTAGAATATTTATTTGTATCATATCCATTCACAATTTCCCTAACAACATTTTAAGTGTTACTTTCTGAACGCACCCATCACATGTGTCATTAATGTCATTATATTGTCTTTATTTTACATGTTTTAAATCTAAATATGCGATAATCAGACTATTATGCATGTATGTTGTCGATTCCAAACCCTTATTTAGTCTATGTTTGACAGGTAAGTACGAACAGTTTGTATTTGTATGGGAATATAAAATTATCGTTTTGATTATTTTCCACTCATTTATTCAATATTTTCTCACCGTTTAAACCTTCCCTTGACTTCCACGAATATTTCAATACTAAAATTAGCCAAATCGGTTCAGCCGTTCTCGAGTTTTAGCGGGACAACTCTCTCGTATCAGACGCGAGCGGGCGTTACACTTTTTCATGAGTGACTCCCAGCGCAACCTAATTTAAGACGTTGTCACGTCAAAAAAATTCTAACAAAAGAAAGAACCGACTTCAGTAAAACTAAAAAATAAAAAAATAACCCGTTCAAGTACAGATTACATTTGACTCACCCTTCGAAGTCGGTGCCAAACCTCGCGTAAACTATAATATATAACTATAAATATAAGAACTGAGTGGTTTGGGATCGACTTCGAAGGGTGAGTCAAATGTAATCTCTACTTGAACGGGTTAAATTATTTTTGGTTTTTTAGTTTTACTGAAGTCGGTTCTTTTTTTTGTTAAAAATTATTTTTATTCAATATAGTTTCCATTGAAAGTACTTATAAGACCTCATTTTCATGTTTTTTTTCCATAATTTTTTGACCCGTGGTTGAAAAGTTAGACGTCCCCACCTCTGGGCGCTATTTTTTGGATTTCCGGAGCGAAGCGAATATTTACAAAACTGCTGACTCTCAAAAAATAATGTTAGGGGACAGGGGTGCATTTAGGGGAATAACGGGCGGTTTTTTTTTACCGTTTTGTCGGCGTGATACATACACACATATACCAAATTTCAGCTTTCTGCGCTAGCCGCGGACGGACAGACAGACGGACATGGCGATACTGTAGGTAAGGGTTCCTAGTGGACTACAGAACCCCAAAAAAAGTGGATTATGATGTTTTTGATTCTCCGTAGTCGGGTAAAAGTAAGTATTCTATAACTCTCTTTATCAGTGGATGCCCAGCTACTACCTACCCGTGTAAGTACCGAAAATAGTTGAGACCTAAATATAGGTATACAAGGTTAGGTTACCTATCGTAAAGTAAGTCCGATTTTTTTCCCCATCTGTACCGTTTCGCCAAATTTTCGTTTGACCGAAAGCCATTTATTCCAAAACTGTTCATACTTCAGAATTACTATAAAATTTATAAAACAAACCTAACCTTATAATGGGTTTCTTTAAACGATGTTTATAAACCGTGAAAATATTATATTATGGGTAGTATATTATGTGATGTGTTGAACATAGTGTAGTATACCCTTTACATTTACTATACTAATTATTATACAGGCAACACACAGATTCCTTTAGCTAATCTGTTTCCGCTTCCTCTCTGTCTTTTTGTTCGCCATGGCTTGATAGAACGTCGCCTAATAATTAGCCTAGCGATACGAGCGCGACTGCGGTCGACGATGCACCAGAACCGAACTGCTTCAACTGCTAGTGGTAAACTTAGAACTGCGACACGTCTGCTGGGTCGAGTGCCCGTGCACGCCAGCCACAACGCCAGCACACACACTAGGCGCTGGGGCAGTGCGCCTGCTTAGCAACACGATGTCTGTTACAGCCGCAAGGCTACCGAGCAAGCCATAAATTACGATTGCGACGACAACTGATCCGCGGGCTCGGCGGGCAAGCCCCGCCCCCCGTAACATAATGACTAGCGGATGCTGCCGCAAATGGCTTCCGTCTTCACATGGTAAGTACCTAAGGACGACAACTGCGCGCGGGACGAGCGAGCGAAGCGAGTACCGAGTATACTGCGGCGCGGCGGCAACATGACTACATAGTATAAAACAAAGTCGCTTCCTGTCTGTCTGTCTATCCCGGTTTGTTTTTGGCCTTCGTAAGTATGACCACATCTCGGAGTTTCGCCGTCAATTAAACTGGCTTCCTGTACGTGAACGTAGATCTCAAAGAATTTTCTGCACTCTCTTTTCGATCTTATTTGATCCAACCACTCCCGATTATCTCAAATCCAAGTTTCAATTTGTAACTGCTCGCCCTGGATGCACTCTCCGTACTTCTCGTAGACTTAAGCTAGTAGTCCCCCTTCACCGCTCCGGTTTCATGTCAAATTCTTTCACGGTTCAGGCAATACACCTCTGGAACGCTCTCCCACTCAACATCAGGCAAGCTCAGAGTAAGGTCTCCTTCAAGCGCATGTTGCGCATAAGCATCTTTTGGACAGTCTCTCTTCCTAACTCTCTTCGAAATATTTTACTTTTGGTACATAATATATGTATGTACGAGTAAGTATATCATATTAAGTTTATGGTACCTAATTAATTAATTATATATACATTTTTATATATATCTTTAGGTAATTGATTTGTGTTGTATTACTGTTTGTCTGTAACCTTTTATCCTGCACCGACAACATATTTCTGTTTAACTCAGTGGTTGACTGGTAGAGAATGCCCAAAGGCATTAAGTCCGCCATTTGTACTTTTACTTATGTATTTTGTGCAATAAAGTTTAAATAAATAAATAAATATCCCTATGTACTGTGGCGACAGCCGGGGGGAATAACTTCAGAGGTGGAATAATTAACAGAGCAGAGGTACTTCGTAAAGATGTTTATTGCCCAGAGGCCACAGGATAACTAACTACTACATTTTATTTTATTGACGGATGTCACGCGTCTTATTCTAAATATAAACATACAATATACAAGTTTACTTTTATGTCGGTGGCCATATAGCACCAACAGTGAAGGAGAACCTTCACATTTCCCGCCGTCTCGGGGTAAACGAGGGACATTCGTTTTACTATACAGACACTAAACAAAACTACTCCTGCCTAACATATAAGAGGTCCCTACCTATGCAGGGATACCCATACATTCATACCCAGATGGTCTCTTGCTAAGAGATAACCAGGGTCAGGACATGAGCAGACACTAGCCTATGGCATGTTACGTAATCTGACATGTTGACTGACACTGGCTTCGCCTTGACAAAAACCTGCTAAAAAGGCAAGGCACCAACTTCACTAGTCCCCAAAAGTCATCTGACTTAATATATTAAATCATAGACCATTCGATACAAAATTTAAAATGACAGGCTTTAGTAATTCAATCGCCTGGTGTAACACCGGCACAACACTCGACTTAATTATCACGAATGTTCTAACCTTAACTGCCTGGAGTATGACATATGACACACGTCGCATGCCCCAAACAGTTGTACCACGGTATATCACTGCCCTTGTATTAGATGCTTGAAAACATTGTCTATGACACTTGCTTCAAACATCCATACAGGACTAACAAATAGTGATACCCGTCTACCACTAGCTTTATATTAGAATCCTGGCGCATATATATTAAATATGCCCCAGAAATCTGTACCTTAATTATTTTCACATTAGAATCCTGAAGCATATGAATTATGCTTCAAGATTCCGTACCTTGTTCTAAATAAATACCTGGAATAAATATTTTTAATTTATTCCAAGTATTTGTACCAAAAAAAATAAACCTTTACCGATAAAAAAATGACCTCATAACTAATTTCACGACCATAGACGATGTCATGACACGTCATATTGACATGTCAAATGCAATGTCAACGTCAATTCGTAAAATTAGTTATCAACGAAAAATACGAAAAATTCCTTTATTTAGATTCCTACCTATCTCCTAGTTAAAATTAAATAAATTATTTATTTATTATAAGGGCAAAAGAAACAACAATACAAAATCTTCAGACTGCATCGGCCCGATGCAGGCCGCATGAAGTTCTTGGCACCCCGTGCCAGAACCTCTGCCGCCCCTGGATGACGAATGCGCGGGGCATTCAATCACACCAGCAGCTGAAATCCCAAGGAACTGGGACAGCAACGGCCCTTGCAGTGTCGAATTACATGGAAAAGAAAAAAATGTATTAGCATACACAAATTAAAATGCTGGAAATAAAGTATTATAAATAAATATTGGAGGTCTGAGGAAACAATAAGTTAAAATTATTTCAAGTAAAAGGTACTGAAAATGCAATAAATTCAAAGTGCAGTAATTTATAGTGCAGGAAATTATAAATTAAACTTCCTATAGTAATAACTTAGAAATGCAGCTAATATCTTGTGGAAATAAATTAAATTATATTTACAACAGTGACACTTGTAAATGCAACAAATACAATTGCATCCTTGTACAGTCAGCCTGAATTAAAAATTTCTGAAAAATAATAGTTTTATTATTTACACCCTAGAAATATATAGAACTGTTTATATTAATTGGGATTAACGATTAAAGAATTTCTTTAATCTGTTAATATGAATTATTATATTCTTGGCACGACCACTGGGAGTGAGTTTTTGCACCACATAATTCAATGGAGACAATCGGTGTATTATCTTATATGGTCCTACAAATAATCTACAAAGTTTTAAACTTCTTCCAGTCAACCGTCTTGGTTTTATAATCATGACCAAATCATCAGGTTCATATTGGACTGATTTTGTCTTCTTGTCATATTGTAGTTTTTGTGAACGCTGAGCCTTTTCAATATTTTTCATTGCTTTCTCTGATAAATCTTGTATGTAGTTCATTTTCTCCTTTAATGTAGTTTGTTCTTCCTCATGAATTCTTAATTTCAAATCTTGATTAAAATACGGCTCCCGTCCAAAAACTATATGATATGGCGCAACGCCTGTAGATGCTTGAACTGAAGTATTGTATGAGAAGACAATTCTTGGCAATGCTGACGACCAGTCCTTCTGATCTTCTTGTATACATTTTGACATAGCTGTTGTCAATGTCTTGAAGAATCTTTCTATTAAGCCATTCGCCTGTGGATGATATGCTGTCGTATGAAGAAGTCGAGCACCAAATTCTTCTACTGTATTTTGCACCAATTTTGAAGTGAAGACTGAACCTCGATCTGTGATGATTGATTCGATGCCCCCGAAGATGCAGAATATGTTCTCAACAAGAAACTGTGCGATAACCTCTGCTGTGACTTTAGGTACTGCTTTACAAATGGCAAATTTGCTCATGTATTCTATAGCCCCAATGACATATCTATGTCCGTCCTTTGATTTGCAGAATGGGCCAAGCACATCCATTGCTACTCGATGACCAAAGTTTTGAATCTTCACATTTTGCAGTGGCGCCCTCTGGTGTAAAATATTCTTTTCCTGACACTTTGTACAAGATTTTATATAATTTTCTATTTTCTTTTCTGCATTTGGAATATAATATCGATTCTTGAATTTTCTTAAAGTTTTAAATAAGCCAAAGTGTCCTCCACTCCATGTGTTATCATGTAATTCTGCCATACACTCGTTAAATAAGTTTTCTGGTAAAACTGTGACACTTTTCAGCTGGTTATCAACCCATACTTTCTTGCATAAAATATTCCGTTTCGTGTGATAACCTTTATATTGGTTTATATTTGATAATTTTTCAAATATATTTTTGTATTCCTCGTCAGCCTGTTGTTTCTGTAATAAATCCATTTTTTCAAAACTATACAAACATAAGTCGTCCTGATTCGGTGTGATATTCTCTTCTGGTTTTTCCTCATTGTAGAGGGGATTTCTGCTTAGGTAATCTGCATGAATATTATCCTTTCCCTTACAATGGATTATTTTAAAATTCCACGGTTGTATAGCTAAAGCCCATCTCGCCAAACGTCCATTCATGTCTCTACGTGATCGTAACCATACCAGGCTCTTGTGATCCGTAAATACTTCAAATTCCATGCCCCATAAATATTGTTTAAAATATGATAAGGCCCATATAAGACCTAAACATTCTTTCTCTGTTATTGTATAACGTTTTTCTGCGTCGCTTAATTTCCTCGAAGCGAATGCTACTGGCCGTAGATCTGATTTGCCTTGCATAATACATGCTCCCAAAGATTTATCAGATGCATCTATATACAATCTCGTTGTCACATCTTCATCTGTTGTGAAATATCTGAGTATTGGAGCTTCACAAATCTTGTTTTTCATTATATTGAAGGCCTTTTGCGCTTCTGTTGACCATTCAAATTTACGTCCTTTCTTCGTCAATTCTGTTAGAGGTAATGTTATTTGAGCGAATCCGTCAATAAATTTTCTGTAATACGAAAATAGACCTAATACTGATCTTAGTTCCTTTAAGTTGGATGGTGGCTTTGCATCTTGCATTGCCTTCACTTTCTCCATGTCGGGGCCAATTCCCTCCTTCCACACAGTATGTCCTAATACTGTTAAGCTTGTAAACCCAATTTTACACTTCGTCGGCTTCAAAGTTAAATTTGCCTTCTGAAATCTTCGCAAAACATTTTCCAAAGCTGTTAAAAACTCTTTATATGTCTTTGCATACACAATGATGTTGTCAACATATACCAAAACATTTTTGTATTTCATTTCCGCTAAAACTGTGTCCATTGCTCTCTGAAAATGAGCCATACTTGTTATCAATCCCATGGGTAATTTTTTAAATGAATATAGACCTGATTGACAAATGAAAGCTGTCTTTTCTTTGCCTTTTCCGAGACATAGTTGCCAATATCCTGAATTTAGATCCAGTTCAGCAAAGAAACGTGCGCCTTCTAGACACGTCAATAGTTCTTCAATGCGCGGTATTGGATATGCATCTGGTTTAATTTTCTTGTTTAAACTTCTGAAATCTATACAAAACCTTGGTTTCCCATCTGCTTTCTCTACAATCACAACTGGTGATGCGTACGGGCTTTGACAACGTTCTATTACGTCATTCTTGAGCATTTCTTGAACTTGTTCTTCAATAATTTGTTTCTGTTTCTCGGACATTCGATATGGCGGTTTATGTACTGGTACTTCATCAGTCGTTTCGATGTCTATTTTATATCCGTTGTATGCCCCTAGATTCGAAGGACTGTAGGCAAATCTATCTTCATATTTATTTAATAATGTCAGTAGTTGCTGCTGCTGAGAATTGTTCAACTCCTTGCCAATTTGTATACTATCCTTATTCTCTTCTGCAAAATACACTGTTTCACATCGGATGCCTTGTTTATTTGATTCTTGCAGTGGCATTGGTTTTCTTGATTCCTTTATTATATTATTTACCAAGGGCGTGGTAAATCTTCCTTGTAAGCATATTTTATTTTCCTGAAAATCAATTTTGGCACCATTCTGTACCAAAAAGTCATAACCGATGATGATTTGGTCAGAATTAATGTCAATAATGTTAAATCTATGATTAAATACTACATTATCTACAATTATATTTAATTGTACTGAACCCTCAGTACAAACAAATTTGCCACCGATTATCTTCAAAGAAATCCTATCATCATCATTAAATTTAATATTCAAACTTTTGACAATAGACAGACTAATGCAAGATACGCTTGCTCCACTATCTATCAGAGCTAGATACTTGTCATTAAATATTTCTACATTTATATAAGACCTATTATGTAAAGGTTCATTATTGCCTGTATTAGTATCGGAGCGTAGTGTGTTCAACGCCGCGTCGCTCCGGTCCCGCGTCGTCCATCGGCGTTTGGGCGATTCTCTTCATTCCGGTACGTTGATCTCGAAGGTGCATTTCCTTGGTAGTTGCCCCGATAATTTTGTTGTGGTCTTGTTCTGAAATTATAACTTGGATAACCACGGTTCACAGGCGTGTTCACCGCCTGATCGTTGGTTAACGTAGCAAACACTGGTACTGGCGTATGAACTGGTACTGGTGTAGAAAATGCTGATTGGGGTGCCGTCGAAACATTTGGGGATGAAACATTTATTGGTGATAGTGATATTTCACCCTGTTGGCTTTGGATCATTGGATATGGAGTTTCGTTAATTGGTATAACAATTGAGGGTTTTTGTTCTTGCGAATGATACTCATTGTACCGATGAATAGCCGCCTTGAGCTCTGCCTTCGTGTTGATCGCTGAAGTTGTAAAGAATAATTTGGCGCTGTACCGGATATTCATGCAGATTACCTAAGCAGAAATCCCCTCTACAATGAGGAAAAACCAGAAGAGAATATCACACCGAATCAGGACGACTTATGTTTGTATAGTTTTGAAAAAATGGATTTATTACAGAAACAACAGGCTGACGAGGAATACAAAAATATATTTGAAAAATTATCAAATATAAACCAATATAAAGGTTATCACACGAAACGGAATATTTTATGCAAGAAAGTATGGGTTGATAACCAGCTGAAAAGTGTCACAGTTTTACCAGAAAACTTATTTAACGAGTGTATGGCAGAATTACATGATAACACATGGAGTGGAGGACACTTTGGCTTATTTAAAACTTTAAGAAAATTCAAGAATCGATATTATATTCCAAATGCAGAAAAGAAAATAGAAAATTATATAAAATCTTGTACAAAGTGTCAGGAAAAGAATATTTTACACCAGAGGGCGCCACTGCAAAATGTGAAGATTCAAAACTTTGGTCATCGAGTAGCAATGGATGTGCTTGGCCCATTCTGCAAATCAAAGGACGGACATAGATATGTCATTGGGGCTATAGAATACATGAGCAAATTTGCCATTTGTAAAGCAGTACCTAAAGTCACAGCAGAGGTTATCGCACAGTTTCTTGTTGAGAACATATTCTGCATCTTCGGGGGCATCGAATCAATCATCACAGATCGAGGTTCAGTCTTCACTTCAAAATTGGTGCAAAATACAGTAGAAGAATTTGGTGCTCGACTTCTTCATACGACAGCATATCATCCACAGGCGAATGGCTTAATAGAAAGATTCTTCAAGACATTGACAACAGCTATGTCAAAATGTATACAAGAAGATCAGAAGGACTGGTCGTCAGCATTGCCAAGAATTGTCTTCTCATACAATACTTCAGTTCAAGCATCTACAGGCGTTGCGCCATATCATATAGTTTTTGGACGGGAGCCGTATTTTAATCAAGATTTGAAATTAAGAATTCATGAGGAAGAACAAACTACATTAAAGGAGAAAATGAACTACATACAAGATTTATCAGAGAAAGCAATGAAAAATATTGAAAAGGCTCAGCGTTCACAAAAACTACAATATGACAAGAAGACAAAATCAGTCCAATATGAACCTGATGATTTGGTCATGATTATAAAACCAAGACGGTTGACTGGAAGAAGTTTAAAACTTTGTAGATTATTTGTAGGACCATATAAGATAATACACCGATTGTCTCCATTGAATTATGTGGTGCAAAAACTCACTCCCAGTGGTCGTGCCAAGAATATAATAATTCATATTAACAGATTAAAGAAATTCTTTAATCGTTAATCCCAATTAATATAAACAGTTCTATATATTTCTAGGGTGTAAATAATAAAACTATTATTTTTCAGAAATTTTTAATTCAGGCTGACTGTACAAGGATGCAATTGTATTTGTTGCATTTACAAGTGTCACTGTTGTAAATATAATTTAATTTATTTCCACAAGATATTAGCTGCATTTCTAAGTTATTACTATAGGAAGTTTAATTTATAATTTCCTGCACTATAAATTACTGCACTTTGAATTTATTGCATTTTCAGTACCTTTTACTTGAAATAATTTTAACTTATTGTTTCCTCAGACCTCCAATATTTATTTATAATACTTTATTTCCAGCATTTTAATTTGTGTATGCTAATACATTTTTTTCTTTTCCATGTAATTCGACACTGCAAGGGCCGTTGCTGTCCCAGTTCCTTGGGATTTCAGCTGCTGGTGTGATTGAATGCCCCGCGCATTCGTCATCCAGGGGCGGCAGAGGTTCTGGCACGGGGTGCCAAGAACTTCATGCGGCCTGCATCGGGCCGATGCAGTCTGAAGATTTTGTATTGTTGTTTCTTTTGCCCTTATAATAAATAAATAATTTATTTAATTTTAACTAGGAGATAGGTAGGAATCTAAATAAAGGAATTTTTCGTATTTTTCGTTGATAACTAATTTTACGAATTGACGTTGACATTGCATTTGACATGTCAATATGACGTGTCATGACATCGTCTATGGTCGTGAAATTAGTTATGAGGTCATTTTTTTATCGGTAAAGGTTTATTTTTTTTGGTACAAATACTTGGAATAAATTAAAAATATTTATTCCAGGTATTTATTTAGAACAAGGTACGGAATCTTGAAGCATAATTCATATGCTTCAGGATTCTAATGTGAAAATAATTAAGGTACAGATTTCTGGGGCATATTTAATATATATGCGCCAGGATTCTAATATAAAGCTAGTGGTAGACGGGTATCACTATTTGTTAGTCCTGTATGGATGTTTGAAGCAAGTGTCATAGACAATGTTTTCAAGCATCTAATACAAGGGCAGTGATATACCGTGGTACAACTGTTTGGGGCATGCGACGTGTGTCATATGTCATACTCCAGGCAGTTAAGGTTAGAACATTCGTGATAATTAAGTCGAGTGTTGTGCCGGTGTTACACCAGGCGATTGAATTACTAAAGCCTGTCATTTTAAATTTTGTATCGAATGGTCTATGATTTAATATATTAAGTCAGATGACTTTTGGGGACTAGTGAAGTTGGTGCCTTGCCTTTTTAGCAGGTTTTTGTCAAGGCGAAGCCAGTGTCAGTCAACATGTCAGATTACGTAACATGCCATAGGCTAGTGTCTGCTCATGTCCTGACCCTGGTTATCTCTTAGCAAGAGACCATCTGGGTATGAATGTATGGGTATCCCTGCATAGGTAGGGACCTCTTATATGTTAGGCAGGAGTAGTTTTGTTTAGTGTCTGTATAGTAAAACGAATGTCCCTCGTTTACCCCGAGACGGCGGGAAATGTGAAGGTTCTCCTTCACTGTTGGTGCTATATGGCCACCGACATAAAAGTAAACTTGTATATTGTATGTTTATATTTAGAATAAGACGCGTGACATCCGTCAATAAAATAAAATGTAGTAGTTAGTTATCCTGTGGCCTCTGGGCAATAAACATCTTTACGAAGTACCTCTGCTCTGTTAATTATTCCACCTCTGAAGTTATCCCCCCCGGCTGTCGCCACACTTGGTGGAGGTGCGGGGTATCGATCCCCGTACCTCTCGCACACAGCACCCCTATGCTTAGATCCTTAAAACTACGCAACGGATTTTGATGCGGTTTTTTTTATAGATTAGAGTGATTCAAGAGGAAGGTTTACTTATATATTATATGCATAATACATGCATAATTTATCAGCATTGCACCCGTGCGAAGCCGGGGTGGGTCGCTAGTTAATATTAAGTCGGATTTTTAATTGTTAAACATTGCAATTTTCAAAATAATAATTCGTATTTGTGACTTATCGGAATATTACCAATAAATCGGACTTTTTGTATTCGGTTTCGCACAGAAAAATCTTTAAATTAGCAAGGAAAAACGTGTGATTCGTTCACGACAATATATATTAGTGTAAAGATTATAAAAACAACAGTTGCTAGGAAACCAATAGCAGAGTATAAAAAGAAGTATAGCATAGACAATGAGTCCATGCTCACGTTATCAACCTTCTTCTTAACATCCCGTCTCCTCTGAAGCGACTGTTAGTTTTATGAGACTCCTGCTACTTTCAGTAAGTCCTCTAGCCGAGGTTTAAATAAAGGCTTGGTAAGGAAGTCGGCCAGCTGATCCTTAGTGGAGATCTTATTAACTGTTAAGTCCTTTTCTAGGACACACTGCCTTACAAAGAAGTGCCTCAGCTTTATGTGCTTTGTTCGCTGGTGTGTTTCGTAAGGTGGATCATGAGCCAATCTTATAGCCGATTCACTGTCCACGTATAATGGGGTGATCGTTTTCTGTAAATCACTCTTCATAAAATTAATGATCCGAGTGAGCCATATGATTTCTCTGGCAGCCTCGCTAGCAGCAATAATTTCTGCTTCCGTAGAGGATATAGCAACAGAACACTGTCGCTTACTCTGCCATGCTATTGCGCCATTCGCGTAAATGCATATCATGCCGCTTGTGGAGCGTCCAGTAGGACCGTCACCTCCATGATCTGCGTCACTGTAGCACCTCAGACCTTTAAGTGCAGTGGAAGTCTTAAACGTTATTCCGTACGTCAGTGTACCCTTGACATACCGCAAGATTCTTTTCACCCTCGCTACGTCTTCAGGTGTTGGACTGTCGAGTTTACGTGATACAACTCCAACAGCGTACGAAATGTCAGGTCTGGTGCCAACCATTAAGTAAGATAGTGCACCAACAGCTTGACGATATGGAAAGTTCTGGGTTTGAGCATCCTTCGTGGAAAGCATGGTATCCTTTACTATCGGTGTCACAGCTGCTTTACAATCCTGCATTCCGAATCGTTCAAGTAACCGTTTTGCATATGCTTTTTGGCAAATTTTGATACTCCCATCAGCTTTCCGTTCTATTTCAACGCCGAGAAAGTAGGAACCGCATTTCGTTGTTATTTTGAAACGTTGCCGCATTTCATTAAAGAACTTTTCAGTTTCGGCGGAGCTTGCAGAAGCAATAAGTCCGTCGTCGACGTATAAAGCTATTAACAGCTTATGGTTCCCCTCTCCTCTTTTGAACAAGCAGGGATCGCTGTCACTCTGTTCAAAACCTAGTTCTTTGATGTACTCTGTTATCGTAGAGTTCCAGCAGCGCGGAGCTTGTTTAAGGCCGTAAAGGCTTCGTTTCAGCTTGCAAACTTTTCCGTCACTATTCGAGTATCCCTCTGGCGGTTTCATATAAATTTCTTCTTTCAGTGTTCCATACAGGAAAGCCGTCGATACGTCAAACTGACAGAGCGAAAGTTTTTCTTGTGCAGCAATACTTAATAAAGCTCGTATCGTGCTTGTCTTCGCAACTGGACTAAACGTTAGGTCGTAGTCTAGTCCCTTCTTCTGCGAAAATCCTCGTATCACAAGACGGGCCTTGTATTTATCAACAGAACCATCTGGGTTCGTCTTAATTTTAAATAGCCACTTACTGGAGATAGCTTTTCTTCCTTTGGGTAAGTGTACCATTTCCCACGTCTCATTTTCTTTGAGAGAATTGATCTCATTGTCCATCGCTTTTCGCCATTCATCAGAATCCTTGCATGCCGTTGCTTCTTGGAACGTGCTTGGTTCTGTCCGAGGTTCATCACCAATCGAGTTGACGTTGAAGCAAACGTTGCAGATGTAGTCCTTGTATCTGGCTGGTGGCTTAAGGTTTGAGCGCCCTCGTAGCGTCATCCTGCCTTCCTCCTCGATCTCGGATGCTGTCAGTGATGAAGAATTTCGACTTTCTGTCTCTGTTTCATTAGCATCATCGACTTCATAATCTGCTTCGATCATGTCATTGACCTCTTCTTCAGGCTCTTCAATGGATTGTTCTGCTTCGAAATATGAATCAGCCTCAGGCATTTGTACTTCAATCACTGGCTCATGAACTATACATGATGGCCCAGCTACTTCATCTTGACCATCTTGTTGGCGTGGTGAAGCATTAGCTCTATCTCCATCATGACTAATCATTGGCTGCTGATTGTCGCTATTGTCGTGCAGGCTTCCATATTCGGGAACAACGAAGTCAAATAGGCTATTAGGCTTAGCATCGCGTTTGCTCTGTTGGGTATCAGCTTCTTTACTCTCTTCAAGATGACCCAGCAAGGGATTTTCATCAAAGGTTACGTCTCTAGACCGTATCAAATTGAATGACTCGCTATCCCATATGCGGTAGCCATCATCACAGTCATAGCCGACAAGTATTCCCTTTTGTGCCTTTTTATCTAATTTTCTTCTTCGTTGCTTAGGAACATGTGGATAACATTGAGATCCAATTATTCTCAGGTGACTCAGTCGGGGTTTCTTATGATGCCATAGCTCATACGGTGATTTTCCATCGATGCAGGTAGGGCCTGTCCTATTCAGGATGTACACCGCAGCTAGTACCATTTCAGCCCACAGTCCCGTAGGAATCTTGGCGTGTGCATACATGAGACTTCGTGCCATTTCCACAACAGTCCTGTTGTCTCTCTCTGTTGGGTTCTGTTGAGGAGTATAGGGCATTGTCAATCTCTGTTTTATGCCTTCTTTGTTGAGAGTAGCTTCTACTTTAGTATTGACGAATTCGCCGCCATTATCGCTTAGCAATTCTTTTATGACAACTCCAGCAGCTTTCACTTCAGCCAGCATGAGTAATAGCTTCGCGTGTACTTCAGCTTTTTCTCTCATGAAGTATACAAATCTGTATCTCGTATAATCATCTTTGAAGAGGACAAAATATCTTCGCTTCGAAATTGAGTAAGGAAAGGGTCCACAGACATCAGCGTATACCAGTTCACCAGGTCGTGTAGCTTTCTGTCTTGTCCCGAACTTCATCCTGTGTGATTTCCCATAGATACATCCTTCACAGAGTTCCTTGGTGGCTTCTGCTTTAATGTCAAACTCTCTTTCAATCAATTTCTTCACATGGCTTTTATTTTGATGTCCAAATCTTTCATGATACAGCTGTAACAGATTTGATGTTGTGGACAGCTGGTTGACTCGTACAGTTGGCTTGAGACATCTGAGCTTTAATTTGAATAGTCCGCCGAACTTGCTGCGAGTACCAATGACTTTGATCTGTCCATCCATTTTTAGAGTACATTTTAGAGTAGTGGACTCAAAAACACTATTATCCGATTTGTCATGGGTAGCAAGTACTGAGAATAAATTCCTGCTGATACTGGGCACATACCAGACATCTTTCAGCAGTATCGGCTCTTGTTTGCCGTTTACATCAGCCTCTGCTAGAATATTTCCAATGCCCAGGGCTTCAATACATTGGCCATTCGCGCCGGTCACTGTGTGCTGGCTTTTGAAGTAAATAAAGCTTTGAAACAGATCTCCTCTATTGGTGACATGACTGGTTGCTCCATTGTCCACGTACCAATTTTCTCCATCTTTTGTTTCTCCAAATACTTTTTCCGAATGTACTGTCATCACTGTCAGATTCATGTCAACAATTTTGGATTCCTTAGGCGGTCTTCCGTCATGGATCCACTTCTTGCAACTTCTAACTCTGTGGCCCTTTTCTTTGCAATAGTTGCATATAAGCTCCTTGGAAAATGTTTTCTTCTTACCCTTACTCGTTCTTGCAATCAAAGCTTCTGCAGCAGTCTCGTCTTCTGTGACTTGAATGTCATTCTGACGTAAAACCCTTTCGTGTGCGCATAACTGACTTGTCAGATTTTCGACTGAGCGTTCCTTTTTCGAAATTAACTGCCAACTAGACTTGAATCCTAAATATTCTGAAGGTAGGGTGTCTAGGATTTTGCACATGAGGAGAACTTCTGGTAATTTCGCCTCACTCTGCAACTCGGTACACAAATCGCTCCAGATATTCTTTAAAATTGACACATGTGTAATGATGTCATGATCCTTGTCTTTTTTGTAACTGAAGAATTTCAGGCAATAGCCGTATGTTTTATCCACACAGGTGCCTCCATAGATGCGCTCTAGCTCGTCCCACATGTCTTTAGCACAATCAAATCGAACGACTTTTTGCAAGACGTCATCGGACATGTTTGTCGTGAACAAAATTAAAATTGCACTGTTCATAGTTACAAAGCTTTGAAGATCCTTTTCAAACTTAGCCTTTTCTTCGGCAGTTGCAGTTGGCGCCAAGGCTGGTTTTGTCTTCCTTCCCTCAAGGATATCTAAACTGCCCGGCATTGCCTTCAGCACTAATTGAATTTTGTACCTCCATGTTTTGTAATTTTTGGGGTCTAAATTCCCAATTTGAACTTTGCACGCATTTATCACGCATAAATCCATTATATCTCTGCTACCACTTTAAATTAGCAAGGAAAAACGTGTGATTCGTTCACGACAATATATATTAGTGTAAAGATTATAAAAACAACAGTTGCTAGGAAACCAATAGCAGAGTATAAAAAGAAGTATAGCATAGACAATGAGTCCATGCTCACGTTATCAACCTTCTTCTTAACAAAAATCGTAATTTTAGACATTCGAGTTCTTGTTATTTTCGGAAATGTAAAAATCGGATTTACATCGGAAATATCGAAATAATCATATTCGTAACTAGCTGTGCCCGCGGCTCCGCACGCGTGGAAATCGGTCTGGTCAGGGCTATCAGTAAAACAAAACACAAATTCACATATAAATTTCAGCGCCATCTGTAAGTGTATCAGGGTACTCGATAGTCTTACTTAGCTAGCACATGTTTGAAATTTTTACACCTCCTTCCTAAGAAGCGCCATAAGATTCATGTGCAAAGCAAACTTAACTCCTAACTGTACATAGTGGTAGAAATTATGCCAACTGACTATGAGACACAGACAACTTAACCTATAGACCCCGCTTATAAGGCCACCCGGGTGAGCCAAGCTAATGCTCAAAAAATACGCAGCGCTCACCACGCCCCCAAACGCTCTCTTAGTTCGCGGTCGACTGTTGACGAAGTAACATGAAATATTTCACTGCTTACTTGGCTTATAAGGTGTTCAAAATATGCCTTATTGTATGGTTAAATTTTGTGGAAAATGTAGCAAGACATCTAGTCTTCAAAAAGATGGGATTTCATGTCACAAGTAAGCTATTTTTACTATTTTACAACGAATGTTATTAAGTTATAAAATGTAGGTTGGTAACCTAGCGACGCGATGATGTCTTCTGTCAATTGTAAACCGTCTCTTACCTTCGCTTGCAAATTTTTGTAATTCCGTCTTCGTCTAACCTTTGCAGTGTTTTTAATAGTGATGTGACTGATTAATTACGTAACCGATACCCGTTAAACAACATTGAACTTTTTATAGAGTACAAACTTTTTCTTTTATTGAATAATCGAAATGTATGTTACTTAAGTTCATAAATATACAATTATGAAACCATAAATGTCTAAACTGCTGAACCAATTTCGATGAATTTTCGAAAACAGATAGAATCTTGGAGAAGGGCTACTTAATATCCTGGATAAATACGATACATCTATAGATGTATCATGTAAGATATTAGAAATAAAGTTGGCGGGGGATGCTTAAAACCGATAACAGAACACGTTCCAACAGTTTTTAGAATATTTGTGTTTATCTGTTTGTTCGTTTGTCTGTTTGTCTGTTTATTTGATCGCGCATCACGTGAAAACGCCTGAACAGACTTTGATGAAAACTTCATTAATATGTCGAAAGAAAAAACATATTATACGCTGTAAAAATTTTGCCAATAAAAGGGGGGTACCCATTACACTCGATTGAGTTAAGTTGGCACCTGAATCTTATGGCGCTACATAAGAAGGATGTTATTTGAAGTTTTGATTTTTCAATTTTCACTTTATTTGTAGATCTACTACTACACTAGAGTGCATTTTCACCAAGGTCCAATTAAAAATGCACTCAGGTACATAATTAATTAATAATAATACCATTTTTGTATTCTTATTGATTCCAATTAAAAACATATATACTTACATTCTGCAGTTTCTTTTTCGAGTGTGTCCCATCACTATCAAAAAAGGCGCGCGTCTTGCAACGCATGCGTTATTGCTCGCTGACCTTGAACTAGCCAATCACAGTGCACTTGATGCCCTCCTCACCCCGCCAATTTGGCAAATTGAGATACTAGAGAAAGTTTTATGAAGCGGGGTCTATAGGGTTAAGTTGTCTGTGCTATGAGAGCACGTCAACATTTAACTTATTTCTTTAGGTATTTTATACGTGTGCATAGAAAATCAAAAATATGTTCTAGTATCAAAACTATTCCTACACAAAGTGTGACCAGCCGCAGATTTTTTAAATTTCCCGCTAAATCTTTGCGTAATATGCATAGAGTATATTGATAATATTTCATTAGACTCAGACTATAGCTGTCGTTCACCGAAATATCATGCAACATGCAATGCGAAAACAGCCGCGCGGCGTATGTTGCTCCGCTGTAGCCTAGTGCAAGCTCTCCTTTAAACTACTATACTATAATCTATGCTTTTACCCTGACTTTTTTTTTTCATGATAACAAACAAATGTCAATTCAAATGTCCTTGTCCTTGTCAAAGGCGATGTGAACGATATTGCGAGGAAAATTGAATTGAATTTAGATACCGAAACACAATACTAATATTCAGTTTCTTATTTCTAGACATACTATATAAATACAACTAAAAATCTAAGTGAACAGTGAAATTCAATCTGCGGTACTCCGTCCATGGCCGCCGTTGGTGTGACTACAACAAAGTTCTAAGAAAGCACAAGATTTCGTACCAAATCTGCAGCTGCACGTAGTTTGTTTTGCACTATTTATTTAATACAGTATACACTTCGACGATGCTGCATCGATGAATCCATAAATGTCGAAAGTGCGAAGTTTTTTACAGCGTAAGTTATCGGGCTACCTGTTGCGCGCTCCGAAAAGTGGAAAAAGTTCTACTATGTCTGGCCACAAGTCGCCGTTGGAAGCGCTCAAGATACTCGGATATGCTTTCAATCAGAGTAAGTGCCATGTGCATTAATAAAATAATGCAAAGCTTATTTCATTAGCATAAAAACACTGTTGGTCTATGTAAGGACCCGATAGACTCCTTTACAAGATTTATTTGTGTTTAAATGTTCACTATTTTATTATTTTCATAATCCTTTTATAGCATAGCGTGCTGGCATACTACCAGCACAAAATTCTTATCAACCAGTATAGATCTACAGGACACATCACGGGTTAAGAAAATATTTTAATTTACTTGTTTAACCCTTGATTTGGCAATGTCCAATATACTGGACAAAACCTATGACCCTCTCGGGGCTCCGATGAGGTTCGAATTATGGAACTAGAGATTTTTTCCAAATTAAGGGTTAAATACTACCCACTTTTTGGTTTGGTTTGATCAAATACTACACTCGGTTTCGTACAGAAACATCATCAAATGTCTGTATTTTGCAACATACGGACACAATATGACAATGTAGTAAAGAACAACTTTGACTTTTCAGAGGGTGAGCTCAGGAAACATGTGGATGGGATTCCAGGCTCTGAACCATTCCAGTTCAAGATAAGCGAAAAGGAGCAGGAATGCCAGGTGCTTCTTCCTAATAAGTCATTAGCATACCCAGTAAAATTACACTTCCACGCGAGAACACACACAGCATGTGCCATAGTTAGGCCAACAGAAACAATGTCTATAGAAATTTCTCACGAGATAGTGTTAATTATACTTCAACACTAATATCTTGAAACAATAACTATGGCAATTAAATCAATATGGCAATTGACTGTCGCTTTATTATTTCTTGTAAGTGAGAAGGAGCGCATTTCACTGTTAAAATACTTTGGTTAGATTTGCATTCATATAATGTACAAATTAGTTAAAACAGGCATTTTCATATTCATAACAGACAACATACATTTTGTTTACTAATAAATAAGTAACCTATTTATTTATGTGTTCTTTATTGCATAATAGAATATATGATGGGTACACATTTGCATCATACTTAACATTATGCATTTCAAACAACAGAGATTTCTTTCAGCTGAACTATGAGAAGGTTGGTGCTGTGGTCACTGAGTATGTGTACGAGCTGTTAGAGTCACAGGTCAGTTAATCTTAAATAATAATTATGTAAAACATGTTTTTGTTTTTTTCATTTTCGGTTTGACTGTCGCACATTTAAATAAAACATTGTCAGCCTTTGACTATGGCAACTGGAAAGTTACCGAAACGTCAGGGAGGCTCAAATAATTAATATATGCGATATAATCCGTTTAAATCGTTTTATTTAAACATTTTTTTTTTATTTGTTTCATACAGTCCATTCATCCTGAAAGTAAGTGCTCAAATACGATACTGCAAAATGTAATGGCTACTGTAAACATGTTAACTACACGGTATAATGAAACTTGCAGGAGCACATGTCCCGGTTGCCGGTCCCCGAGAACAGTCCGCTTGAGCAGGGCACGTTCGTCTTCGGCAGCCCGGGGCACGAGGGCAGGGACACGCTGCTCCTGCTGCTGCACGGGTCGGGCGTGGTGCGCGCGGGCCAGTGGGCGCGCTCGTGAGTCACATCTATACCATCATAAAGTTCTAGATTGTTATTTTTTTTTTTTTCAATTATGTTATCTATTTGCGATCAGCCTTAAGCCATAATCAAATCTGTTTAGTTTGTTTCTAGATTTGTATCAGTTTTCTATGAAGAGGGGTCATGATTTCAGAAAAAAATCTTAATAGCGTGATAGGATCGTCATTTGTTTGTATGGGCGCGCGCGCCATGCCAGCCTGGCGCCATCTTTTGGCTGGACAAATTTTAACCAATTTTGGTACAGGGAGAGCTGGACATCCAATGGTGGTTATAGGATCCTGTTTATCCGTATACGGAAAAAAAAAAAAAATACGCGGACGAAGTTGCGAGCGCCTCCTCCCAGTCACTTATAAGACGACGAGTACGCGGTCAGCAGTGGTAGTGTAGCTGCCTTCTGACCAAGCAGTCCTTGGGTCGAATCCCGGCTAGTGCAAATATATTGAACTTGCATATTTTGTTCCTAGATTGTTTTCTATGTATTTAAGTATATTCATTAACATCATTGGCGAAACCAAGGCACATCGTCTTCGCTGGATTGGCCACGTCGAGAGAATGGGGGACGATCGAAATGTCAAGAGAGCATACTTGGGCCGACCAATTGGACGACGTCCTATTGGTCGCCCCAAGTATCGCTGGAAAGACATGGTGGAGGCGGATCTGCGTGAGCTAGGAGTCAGCGACAGCTGGCACGAAGTGGCGCAGGATCGGGCAAGATGGCGTGCTCTTGTGTTGGAGGCCAAAACTCATTTTGGGTTGCTGCGCCAAAGTAGTTAGTTAGTTAGTTAGTTAGTTTAAGTATATTAATTATTTTTATTAATTTTATTATATAAGTAGGTATGTATATCGTCGTCGTCTGGTAACCATAACACAAGCTACTGGAGCTTGATTTGGGACTAGGCTGATTTGTGTGAATTTTTCCAACATTTATTTACTTTTATTTAGTAGGAGAAAGCAAGAAGGAGGGCCCTTTATTTAGGGCTGTGTGTTGTACGTAGTTCTATTATGGAACAGGTATGGTATTCCGTCTCGGGCTCTCCTACTGCAAAAAAAATATAGTAGGAGGATTCCTCACTCACAAACGCGTAGTGTGTGTTGAAGATGTTTTTGTAATAGAGACTTATATTAACACCGGGTATTTCAAATTGATGTTGATTTCCGTAAAACATGTTTCGTTCTTTTCAGTTTAATCATCAACGAGAACCTCGACAAAGGCACACAAATACCCTACATAAGGAAAGCACTATCCAAAGACTACGGAATCCTCGTTCTCAACACCAACGACAACTACCGCGGAGAAAACAAAATACCAAAAAGTGGGTCACCTGACGAGCACGCGCAATACGTCTGGGACACCTACGTCGCCAAGACGAAGGCGACGTCCATTCTGATAGTGGCGCATAGTTATGGAGGCGTGGTAACCATGAATTTGGCGAATAACAACGAAAAGGTCTTCAAGAAGAGAGTGAAGGCCATCGCTTTGACGGATTCCGTACACGGGTACTCTTCTAAGAGTCCGCCGAGTTATGTGCTACAGGTAGCTGTGATGTACCTGTGAGGTACAGTCAAGTATATTGAAACATGTACGTACCTTTTTGCTCTTGTCATAATGACAATAAGGGTCAAAAAGGTACGCGTTTCAGTTTCCTTTACTGTACCTAACTCTTTATAAGTTAAGTAATTAGTTTTTCTAATTCTGTCCAATCTGCTTAATGGTCAAAACCAAAACGTTTACCACCTAACTCACTCAGTTAAAATCTAGTATCGAAGTTTCCGTTGTGCTACAACAATTTATCAAATAAAGTACAGTTTATATCGAGCTCCATTCTCTATTTTCTATTTTTAATATGGCTAACAACACCCAAAAAGTCGTTACATCTTTAAAGTTCAACAATAAATTACGAGAGCATTAATAGAACAGCTGAACAACACCTAACATCAAAAATTCAATATTCTAAAACATGGAACATGTGACAAAAATACATTGGCTGTTCTTGAACTCTCGTTTATTTAAGTAGACTTTAGCATTTGAGAATAAACTTGAATAATTTAAGTGTCACTGAACTGGTATAACTAAAAGAATTAGGAATTCCATCTTGACGCATCTTCCCCATTTAAATGGTTACAGATAGCTAAGAACTGGGTGTCGTCTGAGCAGCCGCTCGACGCGCCCGAGCCGGCCCGGGAGCAGGACGTGCCGGCGGTCTCCGCTGGTGTGTACACTATATCCAACTCTACTGCTCTATACTCACTATTATTAACTCTATTTGTATTGAAATTCAATTCTCTATGTACTTCTGTGAAAAATCTTGACAACGCTATGCAACATGGCCTACCTACGTTTTGTAGGCAAGGAATATAATACTCACAATTTGTGGGGTCGCGGCACCAGCCATAGAGAGCCATTTGTAAAATCTGTTGTATCATGAAAATGTTGAATTTAATGTTATAAATTTTTGTAGTTTTAAATTTTTTTATATTCCAAAATAAAGATTATAATCACATTATCATTAAATTAATAACAAAACAAGGCTTAATCGCGTTCATAAAGTGCGGGTAGTTCGAAATCCTCGCGCGACAAGTCTTCGATGCCTGCCTCTTCAGTCCCTTCGAAACCATGGACATAACATCATGATCAAAACGTCGAAGTAGTTAAATAAACGCGATTAGGTCCCATTCTATTATAATAATGTGTAAAAATCATGTAAGTTTAAATCAATATAAAATGTATACTATCATTAATATAGATTTTTGCTTCACTATCACAAAGGTAAACGTGTAAAATGATGCAGCTAGGTGGACCCAAAGGTAGTGCATTTCTTACAACATTTAGATATGGTTGTTGGCTAAATTTTTTTTTGTTTCAGGACACCCAAAGCATGAGATGACATCATACTCCTGCATGGACTCTGTGTTTCAATTCTTTGAAGAAAAACTAGCCAATAAGTGAATGTTTTGTGATATTATCTGCAAAACAGAATTGAATGTTGCAGTGTTCGTAATTAAAATAGTTATTGGTCAAGTCAGCCTATGTATCTACATCCTGCCTGCTTGAGCCTGGTGCTTCAAAACAATGTTAACATTCTATTTGACTTTTTTGGCCATGAATTATGATAAGGGTTTTAATATTAAGTCATACAACTGTGTAAGAGTATCAATTATACATATAATTTTTGTATATTTAAAGATTATTTTTTCTTTCCCTTAGAGTAATTCTTCATCCAGTATTTAACATCTTGCTTGTTTGCTCGAACACCAAGAACAGCCGATTTGGAATTGACATCCTTCATCACAAATGGAGAGAAACCAGCAGTGTAATCCGGGTCCAGAGCATTGGTTTTATTTCTTGCCATTTTTGTTGCAAACCGTTTATGGATATGCTGGTCTTCTGTTAAAATTGGGTATTGGAAATGCTGGCCTCCTCTCGGAGTGGGAAGGCTGAAGCGTTTCCCTCTTGAAGTCAATGGTTTTCTCCCATTTATGTGGATGTGCTGGTTCCCTTGCTCATCAATGCTCACTCCAACTTTTTTTAAAGTGGCATGACCGCATTTAGGGCAGAAGAGCTTAGTCATAACACTTGTGGTCTTGAAGCAGGTCGTGCAACGAAAAATAAATGTGCGAAGCTGTTTTATAATGCGCCCGTCAATAGCTGTGACATTAAGTCCGATCTGTTTAAGGACATTTTGCATGGCAAAATCAGAAGTTATTGTTGCTACTTCAACTGCCTTGTCTTCAAATTCACCCATGTCCATTTCTTTCTTCTTTTCTGCCAAGTTGCCTGGTGTTATCCACTCCCCACCATCACTATCATCAGATTCAGAATAATCTTCACTTCCTGATTCTTCATCAGAAGACACTTTACTAATGAGATTATCTACATCTTCTCCGTCCCGTAAGTCCATGCTTTTTATTTGCTCAGCAATATCTGCAGCCAATTTCTGATCTTTAGCATTATCAACTATAAGGTTCTGTACATCAAAATGTACTGCATCAGAACCTTCTATCTTTATTGTAGACCAGTCAGTACCTTGTTTGGCACCATTAGCTCCTGGTATGTTAATTTTGGACCAGTCTGCTGAAGCTGGCTTGGGAGTGTCTTTTTCAACTTGTGGTTCTTCTGTAGTTTTGGTGCCTTCAGTAGGCTTGGACTCTTCTTTATCTTTAGGGTCTTCATTCTCATTTACATTTGTGATGGTTTCATTATCAGCATTATAGTTAGGCAAGCCTGTAACTTTGACAATTCTCTGCATTGTGGGTTCAGTTTTCAAATGCTCTACGCCCAACTTCTCCTTCTCAATCTGGTAGGCTAATGCCATAACCTTGATGTCTGTTGCAGAGAGGCTGGTATAGTCACCAGTTTTCTTAGAGAACTCTGTGATAAACTTTATGTTTTCTGTGAAGACCTCTTTAACCTTTAAATCGTAAGGCAATACGACGAGCTTTCTCCGTTGCCTGTCGTTGGTAATCTCGTCAATTACTTCTTGAATCGTGTACATGTTCTCAGCCATTTCTTGAAGGTTAGCTGCTCTGATAAACGCTGTGGTGTCCACAACTAAATGCTGGATTTTCTTCGACATGGTCGCAGGCAGTTACACACCGCTACGTTAAAAGGAAGGCGATTATTTCCACAAAATAATATAATCACATGTGTTTCGCGAGCAAGACATCTGTCATGATGGATGACATTGACATTAGTTTTTTTTTTCTATTGTACACTAGAGTCCTGAGCGCCCATCAGGTTATAGTCTTAAAGTGATATTACCGGTCATTTACCGGTGTTGTGTTAGGTAATTTTGTTTTAGCTACGCTGCATTGCAGTGCTCGCTCACCTTTATAACTTGTATTCTGTTGTGTTATCTGTGACATAGACTTTGTTAGGTTGACGAATGTAAATGTAGGTGTAGGTATCTAAACTAAACATAAGTCGAGTTTATCTCTAGGTGTTGTAAACATTTTCATATAATTTTGAAATTATTGTGTTATGTGCTTGCTGTGTAGAACTCATAATTTCAAAAATAATTTATAATAATGAGTTCTAAAAAGGGTAAGCGTAACTTGGGGAACAAACACTTTCCCATAGCGGAATCTGTGAGCATTGCTCTGAAAATCCAGTTGGATAAGTTTTTAAGTGATGAAAATGAGACGGAGCTTAAGTTTCCGACGTTTTTGTCGGCGCAAGAAAGAGGTTTCATCCATGAGACAGTCGCTAAGCTGGGCTTGAAGTCCAAATCGCGCGGGAAAGGTGAGTTGATGCTTTAGTTTAGGTTACTTTTTTTGTCAATTTACACAGTATTTGTATAATAAACACATCATTCTCGTAATTACTTTTACTAACAGTAGTTACTGAAATTTACATCGTCATTTCAGTGACACACTCTTGCTTTAAATTATATTACAGTAATTTGTATTGTTTTTTTTTTTTCTCTATAATAAATCAATCCTAAATTAAGCTATCTAGTTCATTATTGTAATAATCTTGGTCTTTTAGACCTCAAAAACCCTATTAGCTTATGGAAAACCCTTGACTTACCCTTAAATATAAACTCATCTGATATTACATTGTTTTATTTCAGGTGTAAACCGCTATATAACTATATACAAACGCATTGGCTCCACAATTGTACAGAATGATGCAAAACTCATCTTGGACTCGAACATGCGGTGCAGCATCACGGAGCTGTTCAATGCTTTCCCGATCACCAGCAAAGAGAAGGATGACCTGAGCTGCTGTCCAGAAAAGGAAAGAAGTCCGCAGCTTACTCATAAATCTGTTGGACAGTTGAATAATGGGGTTGCTCAAGTTAGTAATCTGAATTGAAATACTAATATTCTCCTGAACAGTTAAAGTACTGGGTTGAATATTTACTTATAGACTATGTTACCTATAGGGCATCTAATCCTAGAAACAATTCCGGCACCTTTTTTTGAGGCATCAGAAATGTAGGGTTAATCATGCTAGATCTCCCATGATAGCACAGTAGAAAAAAAGGAAACTGAGCTCTGAATATTTATTAGACCAAGCACAGTCCCATTAAAAAGTGTTTTAACAATCTTCTCATATGACTTCTATAGAATTTGTTGGAAATATCTTCAGATTATAACTTATATCTTAACAAATTTTGAATGACTATTTCATATTGTGTGAATCCTGTATCAGTTCATGTTCTCTGTGACTAGGGATTCCCCAGATTGTCAAAGTTATTGAGTCATTCACCCTATCTTTTAGATTTAAAGTTTTCATATCAAGATTATGTATGTTGTTTGATTGTAATAATTAATAAATAATGGAAAAGTAAATTTTCTAAAAACAAGTATTTACTACTTTTTAAACAAGCTGTTTTATTACTAAAAACTTAAGGATAATTTTATTATTACAAAGATCCCTTTGCCCATTCTTGCAAACAATTTGGGTGAAAGCCGGGAGGCCTGATTGATCTCTGTCTTGTGCTATTTGGGTCCAGTTTAAACCAGCAATTCTTTTTATTATGGCACCAAATTATTATATATCCCAAACTCCTACACCCTGCACCATGTATTGAATCTGCATTCCACAATTTGTTAAACAAAAACCCTCTTGTTTTCTTGTACTGTCATAATGTCACTATTTTGATGTGTCACCTACGAGGGTGAATCAAAAAGTTCTTGGAACTGCATGGTGGTAAAACCTTTTAAAATGTAGTTTATTTTTATTTTATTTTAGCTGTCCTTATGACATAATATGACGACAAATTTTATTTGATTATGCGTACCAATTACACAAAATTAATTATTTTGTGAAGCAAATCGCTCAAAATCTGTCATAATGGGCAAAAATGAGCTACGTGCTGTGATTAAGTATCTGTGTTTGAAAAAAATGTCCTCTAAGGAAATTCATTTGGATATTCAGCAGAATATAGGTACTAATGCTGTACCATATTCCACGGTTGCTTACTGGGTTGCCGAATTTAAGAGGGGTAGGCCCAACTGCGAAGATATCCCTCGCCCCGTCCGGCCTTCCACCTCTGTTACTGATGACAACGTGGTGAGAATCGAAAAATTGGTATTGGAAGATAGAAGAATTAGCATCAAACAGTTAGCAGAGATCCTACACATTTCTTTTGACAGCGTGCAATCAATATTGACGGACGTTTTGGGGTTTAAAAAAGTTTCGCTAATGTGGGTTCCGCGAATGTTAACTGAGGTAAACAAAGAACAGCGTGTGGAGATTTCGAAGCAGAATCTCGAAATCATGAAACGTGACCCGGATACGTTTTTTCGCCGATTTGTAACCCTGGACAAAACATGGGTCCACCATTTTGATCCCGAAGCAAAAAAACAAAGTATGTTCTGGAAAAGACCATTTTCTTCACCTGTTAAAAAAAATCGCGTTTTTCCGACGGCGGGCAAAATTAGGGCCTCTCTATTCTAGGATGCGGAAGAAATCCTGTTTATTGACAGTCTGCCGAAAGGAAAAACTATTACAGGTTCCTATTATAAAGAATTAATCCCGAAAGTGCGGTAAGCGATCATAGAAAATCGCCTGGGAAAATGGTCTACAGGCGTACTTTTTCACCACGACAACGCCCCAGCTCATCGCTCACAAATGGCACTCACTGCGATCAGCCAAACTGGCTTCAAGCTGCTCGACCACCCGCCATATTCTCCGGACTAAGCTCCTAGTGATTTTCACATATTCCCGAAATTAAATGAACATATCCGCGGAATTAAATTCCGAGATGATAATGCCATAGTCGGTGCTGTAGAGGAATTTTTCGAGTCCCAAGGAAAATCTTTTATTATGATGGAATAAAAAAAAAAAAAGAATGCTTAAAGTGCATAGAATAACAAGGAGACAATGTAGAAAAATAAAAAATAAAAAAACAATTTTCTTTTCTTTTTCACCCTTATTCTAAGAACTTTTTGATATACCCTCGTACTTCACCTACACTACTGATAAGTTATTCTAGCCCTCTTCAGTATGTGTACATATCTCTAAAATGCGTCTCTGTATCTTATGTCCTATATTTTGATATTGCTAACCGTTCAAAAATACTTAAATCAATTTATTTTTCGTCTTCTATCCATTATGATTTCATTAATTATATTAAATAGTACACAATCCTTGGAAACTCACATCGAAGGCAAAACGTATGATCGTGACATGCCAAAGAGGAATGGAGCGGAGTCTTCTAAAAATAAGAAAAATAAATAAGATCAACCACTCCATTATTAGAAATAAAACAAAAGTAATAGATGCTCTTAACCACGCACAGAAACACAAATGGAGGTGGGCTGGCCACGTAGCCCGACTCCAAGACGAAAGATGGACCTTCCTTACAACATCCTGGAAAGGTCCGACAGGTGGGAGAAAAAAGGCCTTTGACACGATGGGCAGATGATGTTGTCCAGTTAGCAGGTCCTAACTGGATATGGAAGGCTCAGGACAGAAATGGATGGAGATCTCTGGAGGAGGCCTTTACCTTATAGAGGGTTCTAGTGTGGTGTTATAGTGAATTATTAAAAAAACTAACATTTAATTGTATTATATTAATTTAGTCATTTAAGAAAAGTTTCTGAACACTTTAGCATTTATTGTCTAAATTTGTAGCAATGTTTTCACCTTACTAGAAATAAAAGGCTTTTTTATTTTATTTATTTATTTATAATCCTTTGGATAATAATTTCTCTATTCTGGGTTAATTTTTTTCAGGTACCCAGTACAACTTACAATCCAGAATTAATCAAATTTAGAGAAAAGCTGCCAGTGTATGAGCAGAGACAAGAATTGCTCAATGCTATTTCACACAACCAGGTAGTTATTATTATTATTATTTTGCTTCATTCTACACAACCAAGTTTTTTTTACCTGGTAAAAAGTATCCTATAACCATCTTTGGATGTTCTGCTCTCCTTGTACCAAAATTTTAGCCGTTTCAGCGTGATGAGAGGACAAAGAAAATATTACCAACAGATCACCAAGGCACCACACTGCTGCATCGCGCTGTTTATGATAGATATTCGCTGGAGTAGTAGGGCCTCGTGCAGGGTCCGTCCGGATTGATACTACCGTCTTGTCTGCTAACCCACCGCCAAACAGCAATGTTCGCATTGTTGTGTTCCGGTGTGGGGGTAAGATAGCCGGTGAAATGACTAGCATAGAGGCATTCTATCTTCGTCCTCCGGGTAGGCAAGCACTTGTGACTCCTCTGGTGTTGCAGGTGTTTATGGGCGACGGTTATCGCTTTCCATCAGGCGATACGTTTGCTCGTTTGCCCCCTATAACATAAAAAAAAATATATATAGATAATTTCATTTTTGCATTTTTGAACAGATAAGGAGCCTTGAGATTTTTCCTGAAATAATGACCATTCTCCATAGAAAACTGAATTTGAATACAATTTAATAATTTTGGTAGTTTACCAAAATTTTTTGAAGGTTTAGTATAATAGTAAATAGCTGTTGTTTAACGTATGTGATATGTTGTAGGTGATCATAGTGGCGGGCGCGACGGGCTGCGGCAAGACGACGCAGCTGCCGCAGCTGGTGCTGGAGCACTGCCAGCAGCACAAGCAGCCGGCGCGCGTCTACTGCACGCAGCCGCGCCGCCTGTCCGCCGTCTCCGTCGCCGAGCGGGTCAGTGGGATGAGGGCTAGCGCAAGACTGCCGCTATAGCTATTCTTTACATGTTCTTACATTGGTAGCGGCAAATAATCTATCATATATTATCTATGTATATCAAAGTCATTCAAAATATTCTTTATTCAAGTAGGCCTAGCTACAAGCACTTTCGAATCGTCAGTTACAGTCATATTGCTATATGACAATCAATTTTGAATTGCTTCGAATACTGTTTCACGTGTTCTTTAAAATCATCACTCGTATTAAACCGCCGCTCCTCGTACAAGACGTACAGTGCTTGTCTGCGTTTGTGTAAGTCTGCAGTAGCCCATTCACTAAATACTGGTGCACCGCCAGCCACGACCGATTTGGAAGTAAATATTGCATTATAATATTTCATAAAAGTTGCAAAGAATAAGTTATACATGTCATTAGGACCCATATTGGAAGACAAAAAGGGTAGCGCCTGAACTAGATTTTGTTTCATTCTTTCCACACGGTCCGTGGTTACCGGTACAAAAGTAATTTGATTTTTCACGATATATATATTGTATTGTATCCTTAATATATATTGTATGAAAGATGCCAGACTTTTACCATCGCAAAAGGTTTACGGACTTAATACCAACCTGCCTTTTATAGGTATGTCCCGTTCTCGAGAACGTTCTTTCCCCGTACAAATCGGGAAACGTTACCGAGACCGGCACATCTCTAGCCATTTCACTTTTAGCAAGCAAAACGTCTACTTTTCTTTCCAAACAGCTATTTAAATCAATGTAGTCGACATTGTACGCCTTTTTATTAAATACGCGTTTTTACATCATTTCAGATTCATTACCTTCTATTGGGAAGTTACAAATATAATAATAATTGTAAATATGTAACAATACTAAAAAAAAATTTTTTTGTTACTTTTTTTTTTTTTTATTAAAATAATAAAATAAATAAATCTTAAAACTAATATGTTTAAATATGATAGATTTTTGCCGCTTTCGTTACTATGGATTGTAATATATATTGTATGGTTGTTTGTTATCCCTAAAATAAATAAAAATAAAATAATGTTGATGTTGCAGGTTGCATACGAGAGGATGGAGAAGATCGGGCAGAGCATCGGCTACCAGATCCGGCTGGAGTCGCGCGTGAGCCCGCGCACCGTGCTGACGTACTGCACCAACGGGCTGCTGCTGCGCACGCTCATGTGCGCCGACACGCAGCTCGCTGGTCAGTGTCACTGTCACCCCTCACCCGTCAGCTGTCACCATTCATACAACATGTAAAACAATAGTGTTGTTGCAGGCGTGACGCACGTGTTCGTGGACGAGGTGCACGAGCGCGACAAGTTCAGCGACTTCCTGCTGATAGCGCTGCGCGACGCGCTCCCGCGCTGCAAGGACCTCAAGCTCGTGCTC
This sequence comes from Apotomis capreana, assembly GCA_947623375.1. Taxonomy (NCBI): domain Eukaryota; kingdom Metazoa; phylum Arthropoda; class Insecta; order Lepidoptera; family Tortricidae; genus Apotomis; species Apotomis capreana. The sequence goes on along the minus strand of OX392508.1, from coordinate 7,737,110 downwards.
ATGTCCGCCACCATGGACACGCAGATATTCTCCCGGTGAGGCCCTCTCCATACTTCCTGCTGATAGCGCTGCGCGACGCGCTCCCGCGCTGCAAGGACCTCAAGCTCGTGCTCATGTCCGCCACCATGGACACGCAGATATTCTCCCGGTGAGGCCCCTCTCCATACTTCCTGCTGATAGCGCTGCGCGACGCGCTCCCGCGCTGCAAGGACCTCAAGCTCGTGCTCATGTCCGCCACCATGGACACGCAGATATTCTCCCGGTGAGGCCCCTCTCCATACTTCCTGCTGATAGCGCTGCGCGACGCGCTCCCGCGCTGCAAGGACCTCAAGCTCGTGCTCATGTCCGCCACCATGGACACGCAGATATTCTCCCGGTGAGGCCCCTCTCCATACTTCCTGCTGATAGCGCTGCGCGACGCGCTCCCGCGCTGCAAGGACCTCAAGCTCGTGCTCATGTCCGCCACCATGGACACGCAGATATTCTCCCGGTGAGGCCCCTCTCCATACTTCCTGCTGATAGCGCTGCGCGACGCGCTCCCGCGCTGCAAGGACCTCAAGCTCGTGCTCATGTCCGCCACCATGGACACGCAGATATTCTCCCGGTGAGGCCCCTCTCCATACTTCCTGCTGATAGCGCTGCGCGACGCGCTCCCGCGCTGCAAGGACCTCAAGCTCGTGCTCATGTCCGCCACCATGGACACGCAGATATTCTCCCGGTGAGGCCCCTCTCCATACTTCCTGCTGATAGCGCTGCGCGACGCGCTCCCGCGCTGCAAGGACCTCAAGCTCGTGCTCATGTCCGCCACCATGGACACGCAGATATTCTCCCGGTGAGGCCCCTCTCCATACTTCCTGCTGATAGCGCTGCGCGACGCGCTCCCGCGCTGCAAGGACCTCAAGCTCGTGCTCATGTCCGCCACCATGGACACGCAGATATTCTCCCGGTGAGGCCCCTCTCCATACTTCCTGCTGATAGCGCTGCGCGACGCGCTCCCGCGCTGCAAGGACCTCAAGCTCGTGCTCATGTCCGCCACCATGGACACGCAGATATTCTCCCGGTGAGGCCCCTCTCCATTTTTACTGGATTATTTGCTAATAATGTTAACGTCATAACCCCCTTTTCTGCTCCTCCGTTGTCGGGTGAAGACCGTAAACAGTATCTTCAAATCATCTGTAAATGCTGGGCCTTTTAGGTAAACAAAGAAAGAGACATAATTATATCTAATATTTAGATATTATTCGAGTCTGACCGAATAGAGCGCCGAAGTATACGTACACTAGAAGGGGCAAGTCTATTTGATAATTGAATAGGCCCGGCAATATCGAAAAAAGAAACAGTATTATTATTATCTTATAATTATAACTATCCTGGATTGACGTAATATCTATTGTCAGAACCGATAATTTTAAGTCCGCTTAATACCTCCCTCCACTGTGTTTTGAGAAAAGTATCGGAATAGGATTTGCTCAGCAGTGGGACACCTAACCAGCCCTTCTAAACCTTCTACCGAAAAACGACTATCGCGCGACATAGCGTCACTTTCTCACAATACGTCACAGAAAGAGATGAGATGAACAATAATTGCAGCTACTTCAACAACTGCCCGGTGATCACGATCCCCGGGCGCCTGCACGAGGTGCAGCGCTACTACCTGGAGGACATCCTGAAGCTGACGCAGCACCGCACCAAGAAGATGGTTCAGGCGGAGAAGGAGCTCCGGCACAAGCTGAACACCGGGCAGAGCTACTGGTCGCAACTCGAAGGTAGCCTCACTCTATTTTTTTTTAGGGATTCGTATCTGCTGTAGGAATAGCGCTATTCGCAGTTCTAACCTAACCTGTAGCCTAGAGGTCAGTGAGGAAAGCTCCCAGCAGCTCTTTTTTTTCTTTACCATAATCGGACAAAAAGTCCGCTCGTCACGCCGAAACGGCTGGACGGATTTTATTTTATTTATTTTAGTTTAAGGAGAGCTGGACATCCGAAGATAGTTCGGCCATTTTTTCTAAAGTTGTGCACAATTAGATCGAAACAGCTCGTGATTCTGAGTAGAAAATACCCAAAATATCGAAAAAAATAAAACTTTAGAATTATTGATTATGGTAAAAAAAAGTTTTGCTTCTACTCGTATTATAATAAGTAGAATTTAAGGCAACTAGCAACTTAAAGTAAGGTATTATGGCATAATGACACATAATATGAAATAATTTTCAGGTCAGAAGCAGACAGATGAAAATAAGCAAGAAAACAAGGAGAGCAAAGAAGAAAAGGAGACAACACTTGAGCCTTCGCTACAGGCAGACATGGATGAATTTCTAGAAGAGTGCTTTAAAGAAGGCAGCTTGGTAAGCGTTGCAAAGCTAGCGTGGGGGTGTAACGAATATTCGCAAGATTTTTAATATTCGCATTCGTATTCGCAACAATATCTGCGAATATTTTTCATACATTTTCGGCCACTAAAATTAATAAACAAAAGATAAAGACTGCTAAACGTGAGTCATATTTGTATGGAGTTAAATATGCCCACATATAACTACCTACATTATTTAATTTTATTGGCTACGTTCTTTTATTTTATTTAAGAGGGTACGGTGTCCCACTGCTGACTTCTCTCATTTCTCCACGTGTCCGGGTCTTGGGCTAGTTCTTATGGAAGACATTATTGTGACCTTCGTCGAGGTCTGCCGGGACGCCGCGCTCTATTCGGTGGCCCACGTGGTCGGTAGTCACTTTAACCCCTAAGTTCTCCGGTATGCAACAGATGAATCCGTTCCAGTCCTATTTCAGTTACAAATATATATAAAATATAAGAAATGCATGATTTCTGTTCAGGAATTTACATATAGTTTTATTATCGTTTTTTTTTGTTTTTGTATTGCTTAAAATGGGTTCATCCAAGACAATGTGCTTACGTTTTTAAAACTAACATTTACAAGCTAGTTTCTTCGCTTTTTGTTCTGTTTGTTTTTTTTTCTTACTTAAAATAGGCAATATTCGCATTCACGAATGTCAGAGTCAAATATTCGTATTCGCATACGCATTCGTGAATGTCCAAAAATCAACATTCGTTACACCCCTAGAAGCTATATTTAGATATTAACAGACATGAGAATATTGTCACGACAGTGACAGTTGAATTGATTGTAATATCGATAAGCTCACTTATCAATCATTGATACAAAGATCAAAGCTTAAAGAAAGATTTAAAATGAGTTACCTGGTGGAAGAGATCGGGAATCGAACCCGGTACATCTGGATTGCCGGTCCAGCGCGTTAACCATTTCGCCATCCTGACTCCCAAGCAAATATCATGCTATCGAATTTTTCCTTATGCTTTGTGTCGATCTTTGCATTGTTGATTTTGAAATGCTTTTTTCACTTGTCGATGCTGACTATTAAGCCTCACGGTTATATCCATAACGGCCCGGCCAAGACTTCGCGGTGTTAAAGGCGAGCGACGCGGCGGGCGGCGCGCGGGCACGTACACTGCTCGCCGCCGCCCGCGCCGCCTTCAAGTCGCGGTCACTTCTCTAGTCGCCGATACATTTGTTCCCACCGCGTCACTTCTCTAGTCGCCGATACATTTGTTCCCACCGCGTCACTTCTCTAGTCGCCGATACATTTGTTCCCACCGCGTCACTTCTCTAGTCGCCGATACATTTGTTCCCACCGCGTCACTTCTCTAGTCGCCGATACATTTGTTCCCACCGCGTCACTTCTCTAGTCGCCGATACATTTGTTCCCACCGCGCGGTAATTCGCTCGGCAAATCGACTTCCGCCGGTCGCGCAAACCCGTGGCAGGTCTGTAACATGTGATGTTACAACGCGTAAAATATGTTGTTTACTTTCAGGACTCGTTCTGCCAGATCCTGTACATGTACCTGTCGGAGGGCGTGCCGGTGTCGGCGGGCCAGGCCGGCTCGGGCCGCACGGGCCTGATGGCCGCCGCCGCGCACGGCCTCACCGACACCGCGCGCCAGATGCTGCAGATCGGTGCGTTCTTGTGCGAAATTATATAATTCCCTTTGAATGAATCAACTTATCCACTAATCGTGTCCATATTTAACTCAGGTGCGGACCCGACGCAGAAAGACGCAAACGGCAAATGCGCTTGGGACTACGCGCTGGAGGCGGGGCACGAGGCCTGCGCCGCGCTGCTGGCCGCGCGCGCCGCGCCCGACGACGGCAGGGCCGGCTCCGACGACCAGCAGGCCGACCACTTCCTGCTCGACGTCTACCACCACTCCGTCTCCGAGGACCTCATCGACCACGACCTCATGCTCGCCCTCATCAAGCACATCCATCTCAACCTCCCCAAGGGAAGCATACTGGTGTTCCTGCCCGGGTACGACGACATAGTCACGATCCGAGACCTGGTTCAGAATTGCACCGAAATGAACGCGCTGAAATACCAGATATTCACGTTGCACAGTAACATGCAGACGCTCGACCAGAAGAAAGTGTTCAATCCCCTTCCGAACGCTAGAAAGATCATCATCTCGACGAACATCGCGGAGACGTCCATCACCATCGACGACGTGGTGTACGTGGTGGACTCGTGCAAGGTGAAGGAGAAGTACTACGAGTCGGCGGGCGGCGTGTGCTCGCTGCAGTGCGTGTGGACGTCGCGCGCCGGCTGCCAGCAGCGCGCCGGCCGCGCCGGCCGCACCAGGTCCGGCCACTGCTTCCACCTGTGCTCGCGCCGCCGCTTCCACACGCTGCCGCTCAACTCCATCCCCGAGATCCTGCGCGTGCCGCTGCAGGAGCTGTGCCTGCACACCAAGCTGTTGGCCTCCGGCAACACGCCCATAGCCGACTTCCTGTCCAAGGCGCTCGAGCCCCCGTCCTTCCTAGCCGTGAGGAACGCCGTCACGCTGCTCAAGACCATAGGGGCGTTGACTCCCATGGAGGATCTGACGGAGATCGGTCAGCATCTTCTGGATTTAACGGTCGAGCCGAAGCTCGGAAAGATGCTGCTCTACGCCTGCGTGATGAAGTGTCTCGACCCCGTCCTGACGATCGTGTGCAGCCTCGCCAACAAGGAGCCGTTCCAGATATCGATGCACCCGGAGAACAGGAAGCGGGGCAGCACGGCCCGCAAGGAGTTCGCGGCCGACTGCTACTCCGACCACATGGCGCTGCTGCGCGCGTTCCAGGCGTGGCAGAGCGCGCGGGCCAACGGCTCCGAGCGCGCGTTCTGCGCCAAGAACCTGATCTGCGGCGCCACCATGGAGATGATCGTCGGGTACCGCGCGCAGCTGCTGGCCCAGCTGCGCGCGCTGTGCCTCGTGAAGGCGCGCGGCTCCGGCGACATCAAGGACGTGAACCTGAACTCGGAGAAGTGGCACGTGGTGAAGGCGGTGCTGGCGGGCGGGCTGTACCCGTCGCTGGCGCGCGTGGACCGCGGCTCGGGCGCGCTGCGCACCTGCAAGGAGGTGCGCGTGGCCTTCCACCCCGGCTCCACGCTGCCGCGCGACGGCGCCGGCGCGCGCGCGGCCGCGCCGGCGCTGCCCGCGGACTGGCTCGTGTTCGAGGAGATCTCGCGCGCCGGCCGCTTCTGCTTCATCCGCTGCAGCACGCTGGTGACGCCGCTGACCGTGGCGCTGTTCTGCGGGCCGCTGCGGCTGCCGGCCGGCGCGCTCACGCAGCGCGCCAACCCGCCCGGCCTGTCCAGCGACTCGGACAGCGAGGCCGACGAGAACGACTCCTCGCCCGACACGGCCGTGCTCACGCTCGACGACTGGATGGCGTTCACGGCGGACGCGTCCGACGCGATCGGCGTCTACTACCTGAGGCAGAAGCTGTGCGCGCTGGTGATCCGGCGCATGGCGAACCCCGCCAAGCCGATGACGCCGCTGGACGAGCAGATCCTCGGCACCGTGGTGCACGTGTTAGGGGCGGAAGAGAGGAACGTGGGCCTGAGCCAGCCGGCCGGCATCGGCCAGCGGCCCAAGCCGCTCACGCTGGACGCGCCCAGCTGGCGCACGCGGCAGGAGGAGGACCAGTTCCGGCACGACAACAAGCACTATCAGCAGTACCAGCAGGACTACCAGCAGAACTACTACCAGAACCCGTACTATCAGAACGTGAGTGCTTATTTTCTAACACTTTTTCTTTCTTATTTTTATCTACGATACTGGGCGGAAATATGTATAGTTTTATAATTGGCAACGGAGTTAAGACATATGACTGAAGTAAACGAGCCAACAATATTGACGGCTGGTCGATTAAGCAGGGAAAATGCATTATTTAATGGGATTTCATTTGTTTTATTTTGAAGACATATTTTTTATTTATTATTGGATGTCGCTTTGCATTCCATAGAATCCACCCTTTAGAATTCAAAATTTTGCGAGAATCATTTCGTTACGGGGGCGTAGCCGCCCCTGCCAGTTTGGCCCGGGCCATTAAATACGCCCCTGGCTTTAGGACATAGCGCTTCATCATGTTATCCAAGCTTTAGCCCTTTAGGTCATATCGCTTTTGGAATATGTGTCCTTAGAAAACCTCGCGTCACCAAGCGTCGCCAATATTGTATAAAAAATGTCATACCGCATAGATAGGTCTTAGGATTCCGTCATTTCGTACAGCAGCAGCGGAACGGGCAGCGGCCCGGCTGGCGCGGCGACGCGCCGTCGAGCTTCTCGCCGCAGTACTCGGCGCCGAAGTCGCCGCTGTCGCCCAACGGCGCCACGCTGCTCGCCAACATCGAGAAGTACTCGAGCGGCAGCGGGGGCGGGGGCGGGAGCGGGGGCGGGGGCGGGGCGGCGCGCGCGCGCTACTTCGTGGTGCGCGCCGACGACGAGGCGGCCGGCGCCGGCCTGCCGCTCGCGCCCGGCACCGCCGCCAAGCTGCACAAGGCCAAGCAGGTCAGTTCCCAGGCCCGGACCTAGAGGGCCACGGCCTCTAGGCATTTTGGGGCCCCTCCTCTATCTCGATAAGTGATAAACAAGTAGAACATAAGTGTGGTGCAACTCGTGCTTCTGGGACTGGCACCCCTAGGTCCCGGTCTTGCGGGGTAACGATAAATACGGCACTGTCAGTTCCATCACCGTTCGAGACAGGCTTCAGCTACTTTTGATGCTGACCGTACTCTGATTTGACTGTTGTTCACTGCTCTGTTTAGGAGTTTACTTATCTTGATTCTAAATGGTTTTATATCTGGAACCCTCCAGCTCAAACGCCGTTTCTGGCTACAGTATTAGTGTGTTGCAGGAAGGCGCGCAAGTGATAGTGTTCGTGGCGCGCGAGTCGGCGGCGCGCTTCACGGGCGCGGCCGCGCTCGGCGACGCCGGCCTCGACTGGCTGTCCACCAACCAGCTGCCCTACCACACCGTGCGGTGAGTGTGTGATACAGTAGTGTAGTGTTCGTGGCGCTCGGCGACGCCGGCCTCGACTGGCTGTCCACCAACCAGCTGCCCTACCACACCGTGCGGTGAGTGTGTGATACAGTAGTGTAGTGTTCGTGGCGCTCGGCGACGCCGGCCTCGACTGGCTGTCCACCAACCAGCTGCCCTACCACACCGTGCGGTGAGTGTGTGATACAGTAGTGTAGTGTTCGTGGCGCTCGGCGACGCCGGCCTCGACTGGCTGTCCACCAACCAGCTGCCCTACCACACCGTGCGGTGAGTGTGTGATACAGTAGTGTAGTGTTCGTGGCGCTCGGCGACGCCGGCCTCGACTGGCTGTCCACCAACCAGCTGCCCTACCACACCGTGCGGTGAGTGTGTGATACAGTAGTGTAGTGTTCGTGGCGCTCGGCGACGCCGGCCTCGACTGGCTGTCCACCAACCAGCTGCCCTACCACACCGTGCGGTGAGTGTGTGATACAGTAGTGTAGTGTTCGTGGCGCTCGGCGACGCCGGCCTCGACTGGCTGTCCACCAACCAGCTGCCCTACCACACCGTGCGGTGAGTGTGTGATACAGTAGTGTAGTGTTCGTGGCGCTCGGCGACGCCGGCCTCGACTGGCTGTCCACCAACCAGCTGCCCTACCACACCGTGCGGTGAGTGTGTGATACAGTAGTGTAGTGTTCGTGGCGCTCGGCGACGCCGGCCTCGACTGGCTGTCCACCAACCAGCTGCCCTACCACACCGTGCGGTGAGTGTGTGATACAGTAGTGTAGTGTTCGTGGCGCTCGGCGACGCCGGCCTCGACTGCTGTCCACCAACCAGCTGCCCTACCACACCGTGCGGTGAGTGTGTGATACAGTAGTGTAGTGTTCGTGGCGCTCGGCGACGCCGGGCCTCGACTGGCTGTCCACCAACCAGCTGCCCTACCACACCGTGCGGTGAGTGTGTGATACAGTAGTGTAGTGTTCGTGGCGCTCGGCGACGCCGGCCTCGACTGGCTGTCCACCAACCAGCTGCCCTACCACACCGTGCGGTGAGTGTGTGATACAGTAGTGTAGTGTTCGTGGCGCTCGGCGACGCCGGCCTCGACTGGCTGTCCACCAACCAGCTGCCCTACCACACCGTGCGGTGAGTGTGTGATACAGTAGTGTAGTGTTCGTGGCGCTCGGCGACGCCGGCCTCGACTGGCTGTCCACCAACCAGCTGCCCTACCACACCGTGCGGTGAGTGTGTGATACAGTAGTGTAGTGTTCGTGGCGCTCGGCGACGCCGGCCTCGACTGGCTGTCCACCAACCAGCTGCCCTACCACACCGTGCGGTGAGTGTGAGATACAGTAGTGTAGTGTTCGTGGCGCTCGGCGACGCCGGCCTCGACTGGCTGTCCACCAACCAGCTGCCCTACCACACCGTGCGGTGAGTGTGTGATACAGTAGTGTAGTGTTCGTGGCGCTCGGCGACGCCGGCCTCGACTGGCTGTCCACCAACCAGCTGCCCTACCACACCGTGCGGTGAGTGTGTGATACAGTAGTGTAGTGTTCGTGGCGCTCGGCGACGCCGGCCTCGACTGGCTGTCCACAACCAGCTGCCCTACCACACCGTGCGGTGAGTGTGTGATACAGTAGTGTAGTGTTCGTGGCGCTCGGCGACGCGGCCTCGACTGGCTGTCCACCAACCAGCTGCCTACCACACCGTGCGGTGAGTGTGTGATACAGTAGTGTAGTGTTCGTGGCGCTCGGCGACGCCGGCCTCGACTGGCTGTCCACCAACCAGCTGCCCTACCACACCGTGCGGTGAGTGTGTGATACAGTAGTGTAGTGTTCGTGGCGCTCGGCGACGCCGGCCTCGACTGGCTGTCCACCAACCAGCTGCCCTACCACACCGTGCGGTGAGTGTGTGATACAGTAGTGTAGTGTTCGTGTCGCTCGGCGACGCCGCCTCGACTGGCTGTCCACCAACCAGCTGCCCTACCACACCGTGCGGTGAGTGTGTGATACAGTAGTGTAGTGTTCGTGGCGCTCGGCGACGCCGGCCTCGACTGGCTGTCCACCAACCAGCTGCCCTACCACACCGTGCGGTGAGTGTGTGATACAGTAGTGTAGTGTTCGTGGCGCTCGGCGACGCCGGCCTCGACTGGCTGTCCACCAACCAGCTGCTCTACCACACCGTGCGGTGAGTGTGTGATACAGTAGTGTAGTGTTCGTGGCGCTCGGCGACGCCGGCCTCGACTGGCTGTCCACCAACCAGCTGCCCTACCACACCGTGCGGTGAGTGTGTGATACAGTAGTGTAGTGTTCGTGGCGCTCGGCGACGCCGGCCTCGACTGGCTGTCCACCAACCAGCTGCCCTACCACACCGTGCGGTGAGTGTGTGATACAGTAGTGTAGTGTTCGTGGCGCTCGGCGACGCCGGCCTCGACTGGCTGTCCACCAACCAGCTGCCCTACCACACCGTGCGGTGAGTGTGTGATACAGTAGTGTAGTGTTCGTGGCGCTCGGCGACGCCGGCCTCGACTGGCTGTCCACCAACCAGCTGCCCTACCACACCGTGCGGTGAGTGTGTGATACAGTAGTGTAGTGTTCGTGGCGCTCGGCGACGCCGGCCTCGACTGGCTGTCCACCAACCAGCTGCCCTACCACACCGTGCGGTGAGTGTGTGATACAGTAGTGTAGTGTTCGTGGCGCTCGGCGACGCCGGCCTCGACTGGCTGTCCACCAACCAGCTGCCCTACCACACCGTGCGGTGAGTGTGTGATACAGTAGTGTAGTGTTCGTGGCGCTCGGCGACGCCGGCCTCGACTGGCTGTCCACCAACCAGCTGCTCTACCACACCGTGCGGTGAGTGTGTGATACAGTAGTGTAGTGTTCGTGGCGCTCGGCGACGCCGGCCTCGACTGGCTGTCCACCAACCAGCTGCCCTACCACACCGTGCGGTGAGTGTGTGATACAGTAGTGTAGTGTTCGTGGCGCTCGGCGACGCCGGCCTCGACTGGCTGTCCACCAACCAGCTGCCCTACCACACCGTGCGGTGAGTGTGTGATACAGTAGTGTAGTGTTCGTGGCGCTCGGCGACGCCGGCCTCGACTGGCTGTCCACCAACCAGCTGCCCTACCACACCGTGCGGTGAGTGTGTGATACAGTAGTGTAGTGTTCGTGGCGCTCGGCGACGCCGGCCTCGACTGGCTGTCCACCAACCAGCTGCCCTACCACACCGTGCGGTGAGTGTGTGATACAGTAGTGTAGTGTTCGTGGCGCTCGGCGACGCCGGCCTCGACTGGCTGTCCACCAACCAGCTGCCCTACCACACCGTGCGGTGAGTGTGTGATACAGTAGTGTAGTGTTCGTGGCGCTCGGCGACGCCGGCCTCGACTGGCTGTCCACCAACCAGCTGCCCTACCACACCGTGCGGTGAGTGTGTGATACAGTAGTGTAGTGTTCGTGGCGCTCGGCGACGCCGGCCTCGACTGGCTGTCCACCAACCAGCTGCCCTACCACACCGTGCGGTGAGTGTGTGATACAGTAGTGTAGTGTTCGTGGCGCTCGGCGACGCCGGCCTCGACTGGCTGTCCACCAACCAGCTGCCCTACCACACCGTGCGGTGAGTGTGTGATACAGTAGTGTAGTGTTCGTGGCGCTCGGCGACGCCGGCCTCGACTGGCTGTCCACCAACCAGCTGCCCTACCACACCGTGCGGTGAGTGTGTGATACAGTAGTGTAGTGTTCGTGGCGCTCGGCGACGCCGGCCTCGACTGGCTGTCCACCAACCAGCTGCCCTACCACACCGTGCGGTGAGTGTGTGATACAGTAGTGTAGTGTTCGTGGCGCTCGGCGACGCCGGCCTCGACTGGCTGTCCACCAACCAGCTGCCCTACCACACCGTGCGGTGAGTGTGTGATACAGTAGTGTAGTGTTCGTGGCGCTCGGCGACGCCGGCCTCGACTGGCTGTCCACCAACCAGCTGCCCTACCACACCGTGCGGTGAGTGTGTGATACAGTAGTGTAGTGTTCGTGGCGCTCGGCGACGCCGGCCTCGACTGGCTGTCCACCAACCAGCTGCCCTACCACACCGTGCGGTGAGTGTGTGATACAGTAGTGTAGTGTTCGTGGCGCTCGGCGACGCCGGCCTCGACTGGCTGTCCACCAACCAGCTGCCCTACCACACCGTGCGGTGAGTGTGTGATACAGTAGTGTAGTGTTCGTGGCGCTCGGCGACGCCGGCCTCGACTGGCTGTCCACCAACCAGCTGCCCTACCACACCGTGCGGTGAGTGTGTGATACAGTAGTGTAGTGTTCGTGGCGCTCGGCGACGCCGGCCTCGACTGGCTGTCCACCAACCAGCTGCCCTACCACACCGTGCGGTGAGTGTGTGATACAGTAGTGTAGTGTTCGTGGCGCTCGGCGACGCCGGCCTCGACTGGCTGTCCACCAACCAGCTGCCCTACCACACCGTGCGGTGAGTGTGTGATACAGTAGTGTAGTGTTCGTGGCGCTCGGCGACGCCGGCCTCGACTGGCTGTCCACCAACCAGCTGCCCTACCACACCGTGCGGTGAGTGTGTGATACAGTAGTGTAGTGTTCGTGCGCTCGGCGACGCCGGCCTCGACTGGCTGTCCACCAACCAGCTGCTCTACCACACCGTGCGGTGAGTGTGTGATACAGTAGTGTAGTGTTCGTGGCGCTCGGCGACGCCGGCCTCGACTGGCTGTCCACCAACCAGCTGCCCTACCACACCGTGCGGTGAGTGTGTGATACAGTAGTGTAGTGTTCGTGGCGCTCGGCGACGCGGCCTCGACTGGCTGTCCACCAACCAGCTGCCCTACCACACCGTGCTGTGAGTGTGTGATACAGTAGTGTAGTGTTCGTGGCGCTCGCGACGCCGGCCTCGACTGGCTGTCCACCAACCAGCTGCCCTACCACACCGTGCGGTGAGTGTGTGATACAGTAGTGTAGTGTTCGTGGCGCTCGGCGACGCCGGCCTCGACTGGCTGTCCACCAACCAGCTGCCCTACCACACCGTGCGGTGAGTGTGTGATACAGTAGTGTAGTGTTCGTGGCGCTCGGCGACGCCGGCCTCGACTGGCTGTCCACCAACCAGCTGCCCTACCACACCCGTGCGGTGAGTGGTGTGATACAGTAGTGTAGTGTTCGTGGCGCTCGGCGACGCCGGCCTCGACTGGCTGTCCACCAACCAGCTGCCCTACCACACCGTGCGGTGAGTGTGTGATACAGTAGTGTAGTGTTCGTGGCGCTCGGCGACGCCGGCCTCGACTGGCTGTCCACCCACCAGCTGCTCTACCACACCGTGCGGTGAGTGTGTGATACAGTAGTGTAGTGTTCGTGGCGCTCGGCGACGCCGGCCTCGACTGGCTGTCCACCAACCAGCTGCCCTACCACACCGTGCGGTGAGTGTGTGATACAGTAGTGTAGTGTTCGTGGCGCTCGGCGACGCCGGCCTCGACTGGCTGTCCACCAACCAGCTGCCCTACCACCACCGTGCGGTGAGTGTGTGATACAGTAGTGTAGTGTTCGTGGCGCTCGGCGACGCGGCCTCTGACTGGCTGTCCACCAACCAGCTGCCTACCACACCGTGCGGTGAGTGTGTGATACAGTAGTGTAGTGTTCGTGGCGCTCGGCGACGCCGGCCTCGACTGGCTGTCCACCAACCAGCTGCCCTACCACACCGTGCGGTGAGTGTGTGATACAGTAGTGTAGTGTTCGTGCGCTCGGCGACGCCGGCCTCGACTGGCTGTCACCAACCAGCTGCCCTACCACACCGTGCGGTGAGTGTGTGTGATACAGTAGTGTAGTGTTCGTCGGCGCTCGGCGACGCCGGCCTCGACTGGCTGTCCACCAACCAGCTGCCCTACCACACCGTGCGGTGAGTGTGTGATACAGTAGTGTAGTGTTCGTGGCGCTCGGCGACGCCGGCCTCGACTGGCTGTCCACCAACCAGCTGCCCTACCACACCGTGCGGTGAGTGTGTGATACAGTAGTGTAGTGTTCGTGGCGCTCGGCGACGCCGGCCTCGACTGGCTGTCCACCAACCAGCTGCCCTACCACACCGTGCGGTGAGTGTGTGATACAGTAGTGTAGTGTTCGTGGCGCTCGGCGACGCCGGCCTCGACTGGCTGTCCACCAACCAGCTGCCCTACCACACCGTGCGGTGAGTGTGTGATACAGTAGTGTAGTGTTCGTGGCGCTCGGCGACGCCGGCCTCGACTGGCTGTCCACCAACCAGCTGCCCTACCACACCGTGCGGTGAGTGTGTGATACAGTAGTGTAGTGTTCGTGGCGCTCGGCGACGCCGGCCTCGACTGGCTGTCCACCAACCAGCTGCCCTACCACACCGTGCGGTGAGTGTGTATACAGTAGTGTAGTGTTCGTGGCGCTCGGCGACGCCGGCCTCGACTGGCTGTCCACCAACCAGCTGCCCTACCACACCGTGCGGTGAGTGTGTGATACAGTAGTGTAGTGTTCGTGGCGCTCGGCGACGCCGGCCTCGACTGGCTGTCCACCAACCAGCTGCCCTACCACACCGTGCGGTGAGTGTGTGATACAGTAGTGTAGTGTTCGTGGCGCTCGGCGACGCCGGCCTCGACTGGCTGTCCACCAACCAGCTGCCCTACCACACCGTGCGGTGAGTGTGTGATACAGTAGTGTAGTGTTCGTGGCGCTCGGCGACGCCGGCCTCGACTGGCTGTCCACCAACCAGCTGCCCTACCACACCGTGCGGTGAGTGTGTGATACAGTAGTGTAGTGTTCGTGGCGCTCGGCGACGCCGGCCTCGACTGGCTGTCCACCAACCAGCTGCCCTACCACACCGTGCGGTGAGTGTGTGATACAGTAGTGTAGTGTTCGTGGGCGCTCGGCGACGCCGGCCTCGACTGGCTGTCCACCAACCAGCTGCCCTACCACACCGTGCGGTGAGTGTGTGATACAGTAGTGTAGTGTTTCGTGGCGCTCGGCGACGCCGGCCTCGACTGGCTGTCCACCAACCAGCTGCCCTACCACACCGTGCGGTGAGTGTGTGATACAGTAGTGTAGTGTTCGTGGCGCTCGGCGACGCCGGCCTCGACTGGCTGTCCACCAACCAGCTGCCCTACCACACCGTGCGGTGAGTGTGTGATACAGTAGTGTAGTGTTCGTGGCGCTCGGCGACGCCGGCCTCGACTGGCTGTCCACCAACCAGCTGCCCTACACACCGTGCGGTGAGTGTGTGATAACAGTAGTGTAGTGTTCGTGGCGCTCGGCGACGCCGGCCTCGACTGGCTGTCCACCAACCAGCCTCCTACCACACCGTGCGGTGAGTGTGTGATACAGTAGTGTAGTGTTCGTGGCGCTCGGCGACGCCGGCCTCGACTGGCTGTCCACCAACCAGCTGCTCTACCACACCGTGCGGTGAGTGTGTGATACAGTAGTGTAGTGTTCGTGGCGCTCGGCGACGCCGGCCTCGACTGCTGTCCACCAACCAGCTGCCCTACCACACCGTGCGGTGAGTGTGTGATACAGTAGTGTAGTGTTCGTGGCGCTCGGCGACGCCGGCCTCGACTGGCTGTCCACCAACCAGCTGCCCTACCACACCGAGCGGTGAGTGTGTGATACAGTAGTGTAGTGTTCGTGGCGCTCGGCGACGCCGCCTCGACTGGCTGTCCACCAACCAGCTGCCCCTACCACACCGTGCGGTGAGTGTGTGATACAGTAGTGTAGTGTTCGTGGCGCTCGGCGACGCCGGCCTCGACTGGCTGTCCACCAACCAGCTGCCCTACCACACCGTGCGGTGAGTGTGTGATACAGTAGTGTAGTGTTCGTGGCGCTCGGCGACGCCGGCCTCGACTGGCTGTCCACCAACCAGCTGCCCTACCACACCGTGCGGTGAGTGTGTGATACAGTAGTGTAGTGTTCGTGGCGCTCGGCGACGCCGCCTCGACTGGCTGTCCACCAACCAGCTGCCCTACCACACCGTGCGGTGAGTGTGTGATACAGTAGTGTAGTGTTCGTGGCGCTCGGCGACGCCGGCCTCGACTGGCTGTCCACCACCAGCTGCCCTACCACACCGTGCGGTGAGTGTGTGATACAGTAGTGTAGTGTTCGTGGCGCTCGGCGACGCCGGCCTCGACTGGCTGTCCACAACAGCTGCCCTACCACACCGTGCGGTGAGTGTGTGATACAGTAGTGTAGTGTTCGTGGCGCTCGGCGACGCCGGCCTCGACTGGCTGTTTACAACCAGCTATGTAATCAGTAACGTAGTAAAATAAGTGTACGGTCGGCAGGCACGTGTGCAACTCGCTGGCGGGCACGCGCGCGTGGTGTGCGCGCCCGACGGCGCGGAGATCTGCGCGCGGCGGCGCGCGCGCTGCTGGCCGCGCTCAAGGCGCGCCGCCGCCCGCTGCTGCCGCCCCGCCCGCACAAGCACGCGCAGTAGACACCCGGACAGCCGGACAGCCGGACCGGACACTAGCCCAGCCGGATATATATATATATATCCTCCTGACCGTTTTCGGCCACGGCAACTGCTTCAACTCTGTTGGCGTCGTGTGCTCTCATGTGGATATCCGATCCGGATACGTCTAAGATCAAGCCCAAAGTAATTGCATTTAAATATGAGAATGTGATTGGTCCATTTACGCAGCTCCGTTCCAGACACAGACCACCCCCACTAGACGAGCATGTAAGACACATGTAAGGCGACCCGCGCGCACCAACGATATGGTACGGCAGAACATTAAAGTATCAACACGACGGCCACCGTTTAGTTGCGTCCATGTTTATGAGGTCTCTCTACACCACTTAAATGTTATTTATTTAATTTCTTTTTTCGTTGACGTACGCATGGATTATAAACATGGACGCAACTAAACGGTGGTCGCCGTGTTGATACTTTAATGTTCTGCCGTACCATATCGTCGGTGCGCGCGGGTCGCCTCACATGCTCCGTCTAGTGGGGGTGGTCTGTGGTTCCAGTGGACGCGCAGCCTAATGGAATTACTTATTGCCGTAACGACGAGGTGGGTACTCGGGCGAGCGACAATAATAGGAAAAGCGCCCAACGAATGTACCGCGCTATAAATGTTGATCGAAATATCACGTATTGAAAGGTATAATATTTGTATAGGTATGTTGAAGCGAATATTTTACCTTATCAAGTGTTGATAAGGTAAAAGATTCGGATGAACATTTATAGCGCTGCTACCTTTCCTGCATGCGCCCTATAAGTTGGTTCACATTATTTGTTAAAGAACCAAGTGCGAATGTCCTAAATGGGGTTGGTATCGATCCCTATGAATATGCGTTGTGCAATATCAATGCAATCCTGCATCGTTTTAAAAATGTTTAGATAATTTCTTACCTATATGTCTGCACTGAAATCTACTTGAGATAAACCAATTTCCGATGTCTCGACACTTAAAAAAAGTTGAGTTAAATAACTTTTTTTAAACATTATATTATAAAATCCAATCATAAACGCACATTATTGTCTGTCGACAACTAAAACTCACTAAGTAACAAATACGTACTTAAAACGCTCGTATCTCAGTGTCAATTTACTTACTAGATACGAGGTCTTGAAGGACACTTTTTACGGTTAGTGAGTTTTGGTTCTCACCGGGCGATATATTTCACGCGAAAGTATTCACCGTATGACCATTAAAACACCGAGACAGAATTGTAACCTTTAAGTGTGCCGCGAAATAAATTAATTTGTAAACCACTAGAGTATAGTCACCCAAAATTATACTGAATTTGATGGCATACTCGTGTTATGATTTACGTTAGTAAAGGATACACTGAATAGAGAATAAAATTAGGGATATTTAAAATACAATGTTTCTAAAGTTGTGCTGTTAAGTTATATTGCCGTTGCCTCTAAAAAGACTACTCTAATCTACGGACTTAAAACATACAGCTATTTGTGACTTGTTAACATTAGGTAGTCTAACTATATGATACTTGTCTATGTATGAGAGAAATTGTAATAGAATTCGCTGGCTCAATATTACAGGGTTCTATGTTTGACTTTTGACGAGTTCGAATTTGAACATTGTCATAATGACGTTAAATGTAATTATAAATTACCCTGAAAATTTAACATAGAACCCTGTAATATTGGATCAGCCAGATGGTGTTACTGTCAGCCGATCTCAATAAAAGGAATTAATTGTCATGTCAAGTGCATGACGATAGTAAAGCCGTCACATTATGTGCTCGGTAGAGTTGTATTTGTTTATCCCATGTTAATAACAGTTAATATTTATTCGCAGTTATACTGGGTGTGGGCTGTAATAGGAGCAGTCAATTAAAACCAAGATTCTACCCGTCAAACTCATTTTTTTTGCTTACATTTGTATAGCAACTTTAAAAATAACTTGTATCCAATAATGATTTGTAAAATAATATTTGTTTGAAGAAGCAATGTATTGCGAAATATCTTATGCGAAGGTGATGTAAATATTTTGGGCAGCGTACATTGAAAATAGGTACTATTTAATTTGTATGTATTTATCAACATCTCAAAACTGACTTTTTTAAAGTTGCTCAATAAATGTTGTTCAGTTTGAAGAATAGAATCTGTTTTAAACCATTGCTAATATTACACGCCACACCCGGTATATCAAAATTATAACTGTGATAATTACTTTTAATAACTACTTGTAATTGCTAGACGCTACTGAGTCCTGTTTGGTTTGGACAGGGGTATGTCATTAGTAGATTTGTATGTTTGATTTGGCTCTACATTGTGTATATATTGAATATGCTAATAATATTCTCTCTAGTACCAAATCTTTAGACTGATTGTAAGTATATGAAATATGAAATTTTAGTACATACATATATGAAGTGAATAAAATAACTCTTTTAAAAATTTTAACATTTTTTCTTTACTATGAATAAAGTGAATGTTTATTTTTTAATTTAAACTACGTATTTATTAATAAAGTATTATTTAGCTATTTAATACAAAAATATATACAGGATGATGCAGGAATCGTGAGCAGAAGTTATAAGGTGGATTACTCTGAGCAACTTTCACTATGGGGTCAATCACAAAATCGCAAAACAAAAGCAGTTAACAACTATTTTAAAAAACACGATTTCGTGACTGATTCCATAGTGAAAGTTGCTCAGTGGTGGCCTTTCCGATCACCCCTATAACTCCTGCTCATGACTCGTGAATCACCCTGTATATAGGTTTTTCAAACTTAACCCGTGGAGCGATATGTCACATTTTATGTCCATCTAATTTGTACCCTAACATTTGATTAAATAAGTCACATAATGACAAAATCGCGTATCACTCGTGACAGTAGCACGGTGACAGGTTAATTTATTCATTTAACCACCCGTTTATTTAACTACTTAGGTGCAATGAAAACGAATACAGTAGTTTAGTGTTCTTACCGCATAATACGCCTTCACGATTAACGCATTCACTGCCAGCGACGCATATATGCGTTCACCGTCATACAAGTTTGTTCCTAAGCCACGCCCCTTGACAGTGAATGCGTTAACATGTAGCCGCATATATATATAAAAAAAAAATTTTTTTTCGAATTTGGTCTTTGGTCCGTGCTAATAAAGTCGAAATTATTATCTGCCATATATGGCTTCGTATGCAGTAAAGGTATGCGTTTTTGCCTGGTCCCCTAAAAAAAGTCTTAAGCGGGTTTTCCTGTCGTAGGGTATAATACACATACATATTATAATCATGTAAATATTAAATTTGGACTTGGTATCCCGCGGTGTTGCACTGTCAGTGCCGACCCCTGTAGTAGTATTTGTTGTAAGTTCAGTCGCGGAATGAAGTTCCGTCGGTTCTCCTTAACAACATCACATAAAAAGTGACGAACCAATTCATTCCTCGAATATACGTAGGTCAGGGATCGTAAAATGCCAGTGACGACTAGCACTTCAATTAATTTTGCTCGCATTTTACGAACCTATAATACATTCGCCGACATACTCATTAAAGAAGTTCAGCATTTTTTTTTGTTAAGGATAGAAAATTTTAACTTTTGAGTCAATTAGCCCCCACTGATCTTCTTTTGGAAAGCCACAGATTTAGATACCTACTTCAAGTTTCATCGGCTTTAAATTGAACGATAAAAAATTATAAATAAATTTCTCCTTTGCTGTTTTCCCACTATTCGTTATACATTAATAATGTATTTGACTATTGACGCAATTAAATTAAACCTATGTACGGCCACATTTTATGATATTAGCTTTCAAGTGCCATCTCAAAAATTTGTTTATAAAATGTTGACCAAAGAATATAAGAACTCAATGTTGACTATAAAGTTTCGGATTACGTCGTTCGACGAACAACGGAAAGGCTAAAATTTTCGATTTACTTTTTGGAGGCTAAATATTAGTACATACCTACGTATATGATTTGACGGCAGCTTCACGGAAATAGTTTGTTAAGAAATAATTATTACATACAAAACTACTCGCGGCATTGCTCACTTTCATAATAATTCGTTAAAAGGAATCTGTTTTCTAAATTGTTAAATGTTTATTTAGCGAAACAATAATGATATGACAGGAAAATAAAAAGAAAAATCTGTTTTCTTATTTAGATTTTTTGTACATTTAGTTAGTTTCATGTTCAGCATGTTTTAAAATTGTCTCTAGACGTGTCGAAATTTTGTTTTATAATTGAAAATAGTAGACATAAAAGCGAATATCAATAAGAATCTTACTTTAATTTGTACTTCACACGGTTGTTAACGTAATCCTCTCGTGTAAATTGTAAAATATTAAAAATGTATAGAAAAAATTAAATCCAAGTTAGGGTGCGTCTTCATCGAAGCGACTCCGCGCGTCTCCGGTTCAGTCGAGACGCACCGTTAAGACGGAGTCTCCAAGTTTATTTAATTGTATTTGAAGAAGTACGCTACGGCTCTCTTCGTACTTAGTGTGTACAAAGTATTGTTGTGTTGATTATACTTGTCATAGTTTATTTATCAGATGTAAAGATGTCTAAGAATGTTGAGGTACTTGTACAGTCGCCATCAGATATATCGCAGTATATAAGGCTTTCATAAATATCTGAGCACGACTCTTATTGACTAGGCGTTACAGTACATACAGATATATCTGATGCCTGATGGCGACTGTAATGGCTGCTCAACTAAATGTCACTTTCTGCGCGGGACTCTCGTAGGAAAAATCTGTTGAAAGGACTAAAATCACAATGTGGTGTTGTGATTTTAATAAAAGGCGCAGACTGTCGAGTTCATACAAATACCATTAACTTATTCATTCATTTTTAGGGTTCGGTAGAATTGAAACCTTATAGGCTCACTTCTTTGTTGTTCTGTCTGTCAAAATAAGGGAAGCAAAACCATAGAGTACGTTGGTCTAAAACCATTATATTTGGCAAGAATGGTCTTAGCGTAGTACAAATTATGGTAAAAAAATTATCTATGCGAGTCCTGTTGTATAAAACGTAGTAATTTTACTACCATTGTTACTATCATCGGTCATTCATTCTCATTACAAAAGTAACGCCATTTTGATCTTTCTGAGCCTATGAATGCTAAGTTTATTCTCTGATTATAGTGTTTTACGAAGGTTTTGTGTTTAATTTTGTTAGAAGTAAGTATACGTTGATTTAGCAAAATTTGAATCCATAGATACTGCACTCACGGCTTAGTATTGAAGTTGTGTACAGTGGGCGTTGTATGTTTTAATACTAAATTAGTAAATAAAATGTTACAAGCGAGTGACTTCGGTTGGTCAACTAGGTTGTCATACTTACGTTAAAGATGCAGATAATATAATATGTGAAGGTAGCTATTATTTTTTTAAGTCAGCAATGTCAGTTGTGTCATCTGACGGCATACAAATGGATAACTGATAATAATTACATTACGGATTAAAATAAAATAAATATAATATGGGTATCAGACCGATGTCGAAATCGGGAGCCAATGTTGGCCAATTGAATTGTCTCGCATAGCATTAAACATATTTTCATCCCGCTCTAACGAATTCCCTTCTGAATGCGGTGATGCAATTTACCGTGCCAATACAAATATATAGTCGTGCAAACCAATATATAATAGAGTGACTGTTGATCGACTGTGGCGTTAAAAGGTTAAATGTTAAAAGTAACGTTAATTTCACTTTATAAATTCAAGTAAATTCCACTGGTATGAATGTATCCTCTTGTTGGGTCTTTAAACGTAATACATGATACAAAAAGTTTTTTTTAATAATCCTCACACCGGATGACATCTTTTTGGCGCCAGTTCTGTATGATGGCTCAGAGTGACTTCGTCGACATTCCTATATGGTCACATTATTTACATAGTTTCAAAATGTATTATGTTCATTAAGTTAAATTTACGGTTTTAACTAGTTAAATTATATCATAATAAGCAAATTGTGGCCAATGATACAAAGATCAAATCACAAAGAATTGAAATGCGTAATCTGGCGGAAGATACCGGGTATCGAACCCGGTACCTCTGGATTACCAGTCCAACGTGTTAACCTCCACCACCCTAACGCCAAATAAACCTTCGAATGTTTCCTTATGATTTGTGTCGATTTTTGCATTGATTTTTTTTAATTGTGACCAGCTTAACTTTAGTTAACAATTTTGATTTATAATAATAGCTTTAACATTAAAATTTAATTTTAATTACCGATGTTTAGTGTTAAAACGACATGTCTGAGACTCGTAGAAGAGTTGTTACTGGGACCTTATAGGAACGTGGACAAGTTGAGGAATTAACGATTTTAGACGAGTTAGGAAGATGACATGTAATTTGTACGTTGGCGACATGGCACTGAGGAATTCAGATAGTAGCGTTATGAATGTGGACAGATTTGGCGTCAGCCTTTTTCATGTGAAGAGCTCAGTGATAATCTTAGGTTTATGTGTGGTGTAGACAAAATAGAGATTAAATTACCAAAACTGTGTTATATATCACATTCTGATGCTGTTGAAAGCCCTCTTGGGGCCGTGTAGTCGCGAGTTCAAGCCCCATTTGCGCTTTAATAAGTGAAAAAGTATATGTAAAAAAATTATCAATAAGACTGAGTTGACTACGTGACCCTGAGGGCTTTCCAAAGCTGTTTTCATCATTAGTCTTGCCACCAAAAGTTACCAGTCAGTTCTGAGTAATAAAAATATCTTATTTAAATTAAAGTTTACGATAACGACAAACTACAAGAAAGTCAAAACACAAAAACGTTTTGACGACATGTAATACGAAACTAGCGCCACTTTCTACTTTTTTAATATCTTTTAATGAAATGATACAATAATTGCAAAAGGCACTTGGAAAACAAATATAAAAGGTTGTCTGGAAGAGATCGCTTTTAGCGATAAGACCGCCTGTTGTCTACCGTTATTTATAAATTGTATTTGTTTTGTTTCCTTTTGTAAACGTTTATTGGTATGCAATAAAGTATTGTTGTATTGTATTGTATAATATTTTTTAAACCACTGTATAATTTTTTTGTAGTGTAGAAACCTCGCGAATCTTATTATAGTCAAAAGAGGCCACTTCAGTTTTGGGCAAGGTTTTGGAGGCAAAATGGATTGAATATTCGATCTGATCCAGAAAACAAGAAAAAATCAGAAGTGGTGCTAGTGTCACACTTTTTTTATATTGTGTTGTTCAAAACATATGTTACTAAAATGCATAAGTGGCGCCATCTATGTAGGCACATAATGATAAAAAGCTGTTATTATAATCGCTAGTAACAAATTATGCACAATAAGGTGTTTTAAAACTGTATTAATTTACCACACAACAGTTTTCTCTAAGCGTTGTTTTGATTTGTAATAAAATGAATTGCAACTGAGCTTTTTGTTTCAATCATAAATTTAGTTATTTTACATGTAATTATAGTACATTACATACCTAGGGCAGTGAATTCGTTAATGTCCCAAGTCGCAGCTGTTTGTGCGCCATAAATATGCAATTTGTGGCTTTACGAATTATTGTCTCGCCCCCCCCCCCCCCCCCCCCCCCCCCCCACACACTTACGGCCTAGGGTGACGGAAAAATATTACAATTCGTGGTCGGGTGCTGACCCGAACAGAACAACCCACATAGTGCAATAACATTACCATATCCTGTGAACTGGCAATATTTGAATAAATAAATGATAATAATTCGAGATTCGAGGGTCTGTAAATAAAAAATATGTATTTTGAATGTTTTATATTTTGTCATATCACTTTTTTCTTATTGACGGAACGTAAATAAATAACTTCATCAAGAAGTATATGAAAACGCACCGAAGAGTACTATTTCGAATTATACACCAGCGCAAAATATTAACAGTGACGACATGTGTCGTGACAAGTTATAAGAACAGGAGGAATCCGATAAAATCACATTAGTTCATTCGGTGAGTGCTGTTGTGCCTCAAACATAGGGTTGCCATCTGTCCGGGTTTCCCCGGATTTGTTCTAGTTTATAGGGCGTCCGGGCGGGGTTTTATTTGTAGTCCGGGTTTAACATTTTCACGTACTATGTCGAGAGACGTAAAGTAGGTCGCTCGTGATACGGGACCACGTTTGTGAACGGGACTTTCATTTCGTCTACAGCCGAACAAGATTTTAAGATGATGAAAGACTCTTCCTTCCTTATTCCTTGTATGAAGATTGATGTTTAAGTACAAATAATTATGAACGTATCCGTCAGTCCGGGTTCTAAGCTCCAAAATCCGGGGCTTTCACAGGTTTTAGAGATGGCGACCCTACACAGTTACAACTGAATAATGTGATTGAATTGTTTTATTGTGAATAGTTTACGAATACATCTCACAGTCCCCAGCTCCAACAAACTGGACTGGCGACTGAAATTGGACGAGACCACTATACACGACCGGTGGGTAGTCCAACAATAGTCATGTTACGACCGAAGCGCGGTCTCGAGTATGACCGACACACACCACCCCCACTAGACGGAGCATGTAAGGCACATGTAAGGCGACCCGCGCGCACCAACGATATGGTACGGCAGAACATTAAAGTGTCAACACGGCGGCCACCGTAGTTGCGTCCATGTTTATGAGGTCTCTCTACACCACCTAACACTACAATTTACCATGTTATTTATTTAATTTCTTTTTTCGTTGACGTACGCATGGATCATAAACATGGACGCAACTAAACGGTGGCCGCCGTGTTGACACTTTAATGTTCTGTCGTACCATATCGTCGGTGCGCGCGGGTCGCCTCACATGCTCCGTCTAGTGGGGGTGGTCTGTGATGACCGATCACGTCATGCTTTTGTTTCGGTCCTGTTGGCCGAAGGATCAGTTCTTGAGCACGACCTGCTTCTCGATCTTGTCCTGCTGGTCCCGGGACTGCAGCTGCTGCAGCGTGAGCAGCGACACGCCCAGCTGGTCCTCGCGCGTGAACGGCTGCGCCATCTGCCGCAGCCAGCGCTTGCAGATCTACGGATGGTCGTATAATATAAAGACAACTATGCATTGAGTAGGTATTAAAAATTGGGCAAGTGCGAGTCGGACTCGCGCACCGAGGGTTCCGTACAAACACTTTTCATCCTTAAGTTGTTTAAGTGTGTACCTGGTATGTATAGCGCCCCATACAAATGAGGTGCAAAGTTAACGCAACCAACCCGTTTGTTGTATGGGAGCCCCCCTTAAATATTTATTTTATTTTATTTTTAGTATTTGTTGTTATAGCGGCAATAGAAATACATCATCTGTGAAAATTTCAACTGTCTAGCTATCACCGTTCTTGAGATACAGCCTGGTGACTAGACCCCGTTATCTTGTCGCACTGACATTACTTGTCACTAGAGCGTGAATGCTTTTTTTTATCGACTATCTAAATGTCGATAGTGTATGTCACTGATAATTTCAAAGAGGTGTCACTAGGTACTACTTATTAGTTTCTGACCCACTGAAAAGCGTGAACGGGGTGAATAAGTAGGCCATACTGAACAACTTTCACTATGCGGCTAACCCTGAAATCTCAAAAACATTTTTGGACTTTTCATACATTACGAGTTTTACGAAAGACACAAGCAATAAAAGTCTAGAGTGACGTTAGTTAGGATTAATCATATATTCTCCACAATAATTACAATAAATTTTACACAACTGTACATCGTCACCGTAACTATGGGTTAAATAGGGATTTTCGTGATGACAAGTTCCACATTGGGCGGCAACTGTAAATCCTGCGGAATGTTCATGCGAAAGATACACTGACCAGCCCCACAACACGTTAAAAAACAAAAGCTTTTTAATAGCTGTTGGTAATGGTAATACAAAAATAGCTGTTGTTGTACGTTCCACCTAAAAATAACAAATAGGTACTTTTTTTTTATTATTAATATTGTTATAAAAAATAATATATACTTACAATAATAGGTACTTACAATCATCGTCAACAAAAATAAAATTTAACAATACAATTACAAATAAATACCACTTATAGCATTGAAGTTCCCGATTTGGAGATAACGAGTTACTTTTCGTTGTACATTTTTAACAATGCTACGCATAGTAAGGTTAAATAATGTTACATCTTTATTTACATAAATTCTATGTTTCATATTGATAATTCGTCAAAATTATCTGCCATTTTGAAAATAAAGTACCTATTTTTGAAGTTTCTTGGAAATAAATTTGTGTGCAAAAAAAAGTAGCCAGGACGAAACAATTTCGAAAGTATGTAGAGGTATACATATATGGACTCATTGCTGTTTTAGCTCTGCAAAGCAAATTAAGATTTGTTCTAAATTTTTTGAAGTCATGCTGCGTCTCCTATTTGAAAAGATCCATTTTAAGAATGAAAAACTTCTTTCCACTGCGACAGATGTGACAGGAGCGTACTTAAACAAAGATAAGTATTGGAGGCTGGGTTTGCATGGATCTTCGCCCATTACTTCTACTTCTAAGCCTCTGTTAAGCGTATCAATTTTTTGCAATGTATTAAGTATATCCAACATTCTTTTTTAATGTTAACGATAGCTTTTTATAAATATGCCGTCCCTTTTCATGCAACACTAACTTCGACAACTGCTTCTTTACGTCGTTTACTACGGCAATTGATTCTGAAAGCTCAATTGTAATAGGTAAATCATTTATCTAAGGTTATCGCTTCTCGTAAGGCCAATAAGGTTATGTACTTATTTATAAACAAAAAGTTTTAATTGAAATTGAGTATACACTTAAAAGGCGAAAATTCAATTGCATTATATAAACATCGATACCAAGAAGGTCGATAAAAAAATCATTCACACTCTACTGAAAAACAATATTTATGCGACAAGATAACGGGGTCTACTGGTGACAGACGGAGGGACGGACGGACAGCGAAGTCTCAGTAATAGGGTCCCGTTTTTACCCTTTGGGTACGGAACCCTAAAAAGTGAAATAAACACACTTAGGGCCGCCTTAGACGTTCGGAATTTTCGCTCGGTTTCCGTACGGAATGTTGTCAGCAAGCAAGACATCGCCATATGACATACAGAGACAGAGACTGTCTGACGTCATTTCGAACGATAATTCTGAACGTCTGTGGCGGCCCTTAGAATGAAGAATGTCAATGTTAACGAGAATAAAAACCGGCCAGCACAACGGTACGAAAATTTGCGGAAAAAATAATAGAAGGAAATATTTACTTGCACACACACGAACACAACAGTACAATCAAAATCAAAAACATTCAGTAATTTGAGCCGTGTGCAAGCAAAAAGGGCCAAGCTCAGCAGTAGCCCGCAGGCCGCAACGCTGATTTTCAGCCCGTACCTTGTTGGTGACAAAACGACTACATACAGAGACCAGTCAGATATTTATGACACAACAATTTCGTTATTTCGATTTACTGAAGCAAAAGAAAATATTTTTCAGTGATTATTTGTTTAATTTTATAACTGATGATTGCTGTGTTTTATGCTTGGACAAGTTAGCTCGGACTGGACAAACTATAGTTCCGAAGTTCTATTTTCGATACAAAATATAAGGGTGCTATAAATGTGCGCACACCTTAGTTTACACGCGAGACCCGATTCTAATTCAATTATCTTCATTAGATATAGGTCGATTCACTAAAGCTGGCGCGAATGGATTGAATGAAAGTTATGTCACTTGTCACTTTGAGTGTTAGTGTGAGTGCCGTTCTTATACAGGGGCCTCCTCATATTTTGTAAACAACAACAAAATGGGTTTTTGTTATTCAAGAAAAATAAAAATTATTAGGTATAATATAAGCATAATCCGCACAATATTTAGACTAAACAAGTAATATATTATGTCCGAAAGGTATATAAGGTGCTAACAAATTAATCACGGATATTTTTACCACTGATAGTACTCGGTTCTCGGAGTACATTTAAGTATGACACATCATAAGTTTTGTTATGTTTTTATGGAGAAAATTAGGAAACAAATTTGCTACGTTAAAACACCCTGTTAATAAGATAATGAAATGAAACCTCTTTAGACATATTCTAGAACCTCTTTAAACTATCATCCCAGTGGCCACTTAAATTTGTTAAATAAAATACTTGAATGTCAATGTCATGCTATGTGTTTTTTGATTGTGTCGGTTGCAAAGAAATTTAATTCATTTCATTCCTACTTGTTCGCATGGGACAGATTTTTTGTTCCATGCGGGAAGAGCCGTGGGCAGACGCTAGAATTTAATAACCTACAGTTTTCCCGCCGAATCATAATGACATTTAAGAAAAACAACTTTTGACGTGACTTGACAGACAGTGTTAAACATCTTGACGGGTACATAATAGGGGTGATTATTTTAAAAATTTATTATAATATCTTTTTTTGTTCGGTAAATGAAAACAAAAAAATGATATACAAAAGTTCCTTAATTACAGTTAAAAGTTAATTGTTTTAATGTCATGTATTATCTCTTAAAATATCCGTGACTAATTTGTTAGCACCTTATATTTAACTGTTTGATACAAAAATAATAAAAAGTGTAATAAAATTGTACATATTGCTTAATATTCATGCAATCTGTGTATGACCAGAATTAGGATGTGGGATGATACTATTCCATTGTCTCGTATGAGTTAAACCATGTGGGACTATGCAATGGTATTAACGTAACCCACATTTTCTT
Source organism: Apotomis capreana (assembly GCA_947623375.1). Lineage (NCBI taxonomy): Eukaryota > Metazoa > Arthropoda > Insecta > Lepidoptera > Tortricidae > Apotomis > Apotomis capreana. The sequence goes on along the minus strand of OX392508.1, from coordinate 7,708,670 downwards.
CTTGTCTTCGCGCCCTGGTAAAGGGTTAATGTCAAGAATTAATAGGTGACGGACAGCTAGTTCGAATTATAAAAAACCGGCCAAGAGCATGTCGGGCCACGCTCACTGCTCAGTGTAGGGTCCCGTAGTTGCCCGTTCTTCACAATAGGCGAAAATTACGAGAAAGATTTCAAGCCCTATAAAAAGGTCGTACACGCCAAGTAACAGTAATTTACTTATTATCTTTTGGAAGTTATCTATAATACGTAACAGATTGAGCGAAATGTTTTAATATAGTTTGGCACTTAACCAATATGTGTAGCGTTCGAAGTGTAGGGACACCGCGCGGCACTTACGTCATTTTAAAGAAAATTATGAAATTTTGCAATAACTCAAAAACGGCTCGACCGATTTTATTCAATATAGTTTTCATTGAAAGTACTAGTATCCGAGGCTAAGACCCATTCGATTCAATAAGTTATGCTCAGAAATGGCTCGGCCCTCCGTCAAGCTAAGATTACTAAATTTTGTTTGTCCGATGTTATCCGAAGTTGACCGAATATTCAAAATCCGATTTCATATTCTGAGTCGGAGGACCCAAAAGCCCTCCAATACCGAGTTTCAGCCCCCTCGGACCAATTTGAAATTTTCGAAAAAAAAAAAGTCGCCATTTTGATTTTTTTTTTCACGACTGTACTCGGGTGGGGTCCCCTATGATATTTGTTTGAGCATCCCCCTACCCATCTCCAGCCGTTTACGAGATACAGGACTCCAAAAAAAAAATTTCCATACAAATATTGTTTTTTTCGATATTTTCCGACTTTGATCGAATTTTCGGACACTGATTTCAGATTCATATTTGTGAGCCCCAAATGCCCCCCGATACCGAGTTTCAGCTTCCTAGCACCAATTTGAAATTTTGAAAAAAAAAGCCATTCGTCATTTTGAATTTAATTTGGTTCGATAATTTTCACATTCATAATCACTTATTGTATCAACCTGTATGTAATCATTCTGTGACGCACACATAAATATTATCGTTCACTCATTCATTCCATTCGTGCCAGCTTTAGTGAATCGACCTATAACTAGTTTCATGCGGCGACCTATGCTCTATTTGATAAAGACCGTAGAGCCACGTAGCATTACCTACGGTCTTTATGAAATAGTTCATTAACCCGACGATACTGATGGTTTTACATTTAAAATGTTCAATCATCCGATATCGCGCGCGCCATATCGCTGGCTCAATATTACAGGGTTCTATGTTTAACTTTTGACGGGTTCAAATTTCATAATATCATGAAGTCTAATTTTGAATACTCTGAAAATGTAACATTTGCTAACGGACATTGTCAGTGGTCGGTCGGTTTCTCGACGTGAAATCATGTGTTGGTTATTTAAGAGCTAATTATAAGTTCAAGCCTACTGAATTAAGTACAGGTCAGTGTCGCTCTCGTATTGATTAGGTATAATCAATATTAATACTATTTAATGAAGTCTATGCCTACTCATAAGTTGTATTCATTGTGCAAATAAACACCATTTGTTATCAACTGTCGTTGTTTAAATTAAACGTATCGATTTACATAATATTGTAATATTGGGCCAGCGATATGGCACGCGCGATATCGGATGATTGAACATTTTAAATGTGAAACCATCAGTATCGTATACGGTGTCATTGGTGTAGCGCGTGTACCTGCACGGCCTCCTCGGTGCTGAGGTTGCAGAGCGAGTCCTTGAGATGCTCCTGTATCCAGCGCGGCAGCTTGGTGCGCTTGTCGGCGCGGCTGAACCGCTTGTCCGCGAACACCATGATGCCGTAGTCCGTCTTCCCGCTGGAAGGTAAATAAACAATGCAGAGAAACAAAAACCGGCCAAGTGCCACTCGGACTCGCGCACCGAGGGTTCCGCGCACATCAATAATCATTCACTTTTGTTTTCTGCATTTGTTGTTTATTTATTTATTTCATCTTTATTGCAAAAAAGAAAGAACTTATCGGACAAAAGGCGGACTTAATGCCATAGGGCATTCTCTACCAGTCAACCATTGGGCTAAGCAGATAAATTGTGGGCGGTGCAACTAAATTAAAATAATTTCTAAATATACTGTATATACTTACATAAATGCATATTCCTATAGGATATATACAAATATATACACATATAAATAAATAAATAAATACAAATGAACAAAGTAATCAGATAAGCTATGAGTTCACATTTCTGCCAACAAATAGATCACATAAAGCTTTGCTCTAAAATAACCGGCAACAGAAATACATCATCTGTGAAATTTTCAACAGTCTAGCAATCACGGTTCATGAGATACAACCTGGCGACAGACGGACGCACAGCAGAGGCTCAGTAATAGGGTCCCGTTTTTACCCTCTTGGTAAGGAACCCTAAATACGGAAGTATCGTCAGGAACGCCCCGACATGTTTCGAACTCGTATGGAGACTATGGAGCTCTTCACCGGGCACTGATAATATCAAGTCGCGCCGTGCCTGACAATAGTTACACGAGTTTAAACCGATTAAAGATGGCTATTACGATAGTATTAATAAGATTAAAAACGTGCTAGTGACCTTTGCTTCACGCTGTTGTTAACATTCCCCAATATATAATTAACATACTACAATCTTCTTTATCCATTTTTGGTAAAACCTAATATTATATAGGATTCAACGACGCGGTTGGCGCAGTGGTAAAACAACTGCTTACTTAAACCTGCTATATATTTAACTATATAAGTATCATATCGTCGTCTAGTGCCTATAAAGGTGCGTACGCATTTGAGCGGCTCGGCCTGAGGCACGCTCACTCCGAGCGGCGAGCTGCTCGCGAGCAAAACCTTAGCACAGTTTATGCTCGGGTGAGGCAACGCGCTCGCGGTGAGCCGACTTTGTGCGTCGCACAAAATGGCGTCGGACGCAATAACAGCTGTCGCGGCCCTAGCATGATCTACAGGGGAAGCGGGGGCGAGACGGGCCTAACCAGTTTAGATAACCCTTCCACGGCCGCTGCCGCGCCGCCACCGCCGAGCTCCCTTCTCTTGCTTCACCGACCGCGCATGCGACACACGCTGCGCACATACGGCTCGCGCATACCATTTTTTATTATTTAAATTAACCAACTATTGTGGAACCTTGAATTACAACAAAGTATCGAACATCACGCCTTCTTTATTTTTCTACTGAGACCCCGAGTCTTAACAACAGCTGTTGCTGCGTTTATAGTAATTCGTAGTATTATTAATAAAAAGAAGAAAAAAATGTCTTCGGTGGTAGATAAAACAGTTATATAAAAATCGTGATTCGTGTGGTATACATTTACTTAAACAAAATACATTTGAAAATCAAGCTCAAGACAGAACCAACTTTCATCGCATGTCAAGCACGGATTTTGAACCTTCATCCCTACTGGTATGGCCGAAAAAGTAACAAACATGGTAGAATACTATTTAACAAGCTATAACATTTGCACTCCTAAGACACGTACTTTGATCCATTACCGTGCTGAGCTAACACCAACACTTCCGGATCGTATTTTGACATCAAATATTCATAACATAGAAAAAGTTACCACTATTTCGGCACTTTCCTCTAATCATTTACCGATTTTGTTTTTCGTATAGTTGTATCAACAGAATTACACTTTTCATTATCCCACACCATTATTAAAAGAAGACGTATTAATTGTAAATTATAAGTAAATACCAGCAAACATAGGCGCCGTACACAATGACAATTGACAAGTCAAAACGTGTTCGCGCGCATGGTATAATAACATACTCTAGACCATGCTCGCGGGCACGCTCGGATACACGTCCACATTACACGAGGCACGCACACTGAGGCGCCTTTGAGCACGGCACGGGCACAAGACCGCCGCCGCCGGCTCGCCGCGAGCTGCTCGCTCGCTGCCCGCGTGAGGCGCGTACGCATTTGAGCAAATGGCCGAGCCGTGCGTGCCTCAACCCGAGGCTGCCTCAAATGCGTACCCACCTTAACACAAGCCTTACTAGAGATTACTGTGGGACTAGATCGATTTCTGCCGGGTTGTCCACTATTTATTATTACTTATATGATAACAGAAACTCACCGAAGCGCTCTGCCCACGCACTGCGCCGCGTGCCGCATCGCGTCGAACGTCAAGAAATCGTTCTCGCGAATCTGTCGAAAAAAGAATTATGTTTCTATTACAATATATCGACAAATGCGTTATTCTTGCTATAAGTTAGTATGGAAGCGAACAGATTCGCTACATCACTGTAGCCGCGCCGTTGCCAGTCGAGGTGAAAATTAAGACTTGACAAGTAACAATAAGTAGTTATTAAGGTTCGGATTGTATTGCATTTGCATTAGTAACAGGTTTACAAGAGAGTATTGCGCTCGCAAGCAGAAATGGTGTTAAGCTCTGAAGGTCTGGTTTCCTGGGATTGCGGTCATCAGCAGCCGTTGGAGAGAGCAAAACACCACGCTGGGACCTCCCACTCCCACCTATGGCGGCCGCTCGTTGATGATCGTTGATGGCACTTTAAGCTGTCACTGACCGCGCTTCGAGCAACCTTTAGTTGCTGCGGTCACTCGCACGCCGCCACAACGTAACCTGTACAAGAGCCACAGACAACCCCCACTAGACGGAGCATGTAAGGCGACCCGCGCGCACCAACGATATGGTACGGCAGGACATTAAAGTATCAACACGGCGGCCACCGTTTAGTTGCGTCCATGTTTATGATCCATGCGTACGTCAACGAAAAAAGAAATTAAATAATTAACATGGTAAATTGTAGTGTTAAGTGGCGTAAAGAGACCTCATAAACATGGACGCAACTAAACGGTGGCCGCCGTGTTGATACTTTAATGTTCTGCCGTACCATATCGTCGGTGCGCGCGGGTCGCCTTACATGTGCCTAACATGCTCCGTCTAGTGGGGGTGGTCTGTGACAAGAGCATACCTGGAACTGGTCGCGCAGGTAGTCGAGGCGCGCCTTGAGGATGCGGCTCTGCGTGAACACGTAGGGGATCCCGAACATCAGCACGGCGCGGCCGAGGTGGTGGTCGAAGTCCACGCCCTCCGACACCTTGCCGCGCGCCACCGACAGCAGCACCGCGCCCCGCCCGCTCTCGCACGCCTGCGCAGACGCACAACGTTACCTATACTGCTTCGGTTGGCGTTGTGTACGATCTCATTTAAGAAAACAGACCGTCATAAAAGAGCAGCGTGTTTCATAGATAAAGTGTCATTTAGGTAAAAAAACACGCTTCTCTTTTATGAAGGACGATAATGAGGCAATCGAACAGCTTAAAAAATTTCAACTATATGTTGTATCAATCCGTTTGCATTTAGTACAACGGGCCGTATGCGCGACAAGCGAGGTGGTCGCACACGCCAGGAACGGGAAAATAAGAAAACGTCTACGGAAAAGAAAAAAATACGCGGACGACTCGTCCAGTATTCAATAAAATCTGTTAATAGATAAATGTATTGAGGGCTTCTATCAAACTCCACCTTATTACAGGTTGTGGTGTTAGCGAAATCATTTCATTTTCATTTATTTAGCCATAAATTGTAATACAATTTTACCCATAAAAGGTGTAGCTAGGCATGTATACACTTATATGTAACAATTGGTTGCATTGATAATTAAGTCGGTAACTAAAATAACAAAACAATACATTAACCAATTGGGTAATGTTTGGAACAATTAAATCGATACGGTAATAGAATACAATTAATCAATTTGGTTACATTTAAAATAATTAGACATCAATAAACAAATACTTAATAAGAGTTTACATTAGATTATTGATAAGCGTTGTAAAACTCATCAAGAGTATAAGGGCATAACATAATCAAGTGTTAAAGCATTAAAAACTTAGAATCAGTCAATGTCTTGATGTCACCTGGCAAGGAATTATAAACTTTAGCAGCACGTCTCATTTCTTGTCCTCAAATTGATGTTGCACATTCTGACAGTAACACAACTCATTGGAAGTGTACACGTTAAAAATAATGTGCTAAATCGTGCACGCACTGTAGTGACACAGTCGAAAAATTAAAGATACATGTACCTTTTTCGCTCTTGACACTATGACAATTAACTAACCTTTAGCACGCCATAATACCTTTGAACCCTTTTAGGACATGCGGTACTAGTTACTACGTAATTTTTCACTTTAAAGTGCAGCACGTCTGATTTCTTGTCTGGCGGCTGAGAACAGTTCTCTGTCAGTGGGCTGAGCGCTCAAAAGTTTCAGGTTCTTTTAACGCACATCCATACTAATATTATAAATGCGGAACTGTGTCTGTTACTTCACGCTTAAATCACTGAACCGACTTGGAGGAAATGTAATATGGATATAGTTTGATCCCCGGGAAAGGACATAGGATAGTTTTTATTACGGAAATGATAATGGGAGTGGAAACATTTGTGTAATAAGATAAGATAGTTTAGGGAAGAGAGTTGGTAGTAGAGAAACTCCGTTTGTAGTGTGATTTTAGATCATTTATTTACACAATTTTGGTTTATTTTATATTGCGGCGTCCGGGTGTGTAAATGAAACAAAGGATTTTTAAAAATGTAAAAATGCGTTTAATCCGTTAAATTTTAAAAATGTAAAATAACGGCACAACCGTTGCCAGCATAAAAATAGGGTGTGGGTAATAAGGCCCGTCTGGTTTCTCAATTCGGTAAACGACCGTTACAAGTTCTAATTTTCAAATTTTAAATTCGCTGTCCGTTGAGACAGTACTGCCCTGATGGTGGCCTTGGGACGGGGCGCGGCCGGTGGTCACGGACAGACGTGCAGATCAGCCAGGAACGGGCGGTGAAGGCGGAATGTCACCCACGGTGACTCGGCAGTTCCGGAACTCCTTTCCGTCGGCGACTACAGCCGTAACTTTGCACCCTGGAATGTTCCACGAACGGTGTGAGAATAAAGTCCACAGTTCCACCCCGCTGATTGTGACCGCAAGCGAAGCGACAATAAGTACTGTGCGAGAGTGATATTATGATGGTAGTGCAAAGTCACAATCAGACGGAGTTACAAATATGTTGGTGGAAAAAGAAGAAAGAAACAAGCGTATAACTATTTAAACCAAACTGCCAGCTGATATTTATTAATACTACATTATGGTTTAAATATGCAATCTGCTGCAAAATGCAAAAGGCTTAACAAAGAAAACATATTCATAAAAATAAATATGCAATAAAGTTCTTTTAATTTAAACTACACAAGAAATGAAAATAGGCGCAATTCCATGTATCAATGCTGCAAGAATGTTACAAGGCAAATAATAAGATGAAATTATGCACAATTAAGCTAAATTTTGCGTAATAAAACGGACACACCCTACTTAAAACTACCTGCTATAATGAAATAAGTAAATTACTCATGATCACTTACCCTATCTGGGGTTTTACCACACTCACATTAATTTAACAACTTCCTAAGGACAATTATATTCTTATATTGCAGGAATTAAAATAAAAAAAAGTTAAAATTTGGGCAGAGCTCGCGCACACGAAAGAAGTCGCGCTTGCGCTGGGATGAACGTCCGCTCTTGATGGCTGCCCGTACAGAGTGTGACGTTAAAAATTAAACTAGAACCGGCCAGAGCGGCGCGGCGCGCGGCGCGGGAGGCAGGGAAGCTTATCTATTCAACGTCTTTTTGCGAACAAAGGATCGCTTAGGGTCCGCGCGGAACTAAATAAGACGAAACGAAAGGTTCATTTATTTACTTCTTACTATTAGATTATACTTATTTTAATACTTATTTTAATATAAATGTTATAATTTGATGACTACAAAGTCCTCATGGAACTTTTACGTTACAATATACAATATTAACATTAGAATTAGAGTAGGTAGCACCCAGCATGATGCTACTTGGTGGGGATACAAAATGGCGCTTCGATGGAGAGAGTGTATACGTGTCGTAAACTGATGCGGTTACGTAATGCTGTGAGCTTGTGTGCGCGCGATCGCGCGCCTATAAATTAATGCGAGCAAAAGCGCGCCACCTTTTTCTTCGGCGGTTGGCGCGGGCGTCGCTATTGCGGCGATGTGCGCTGACGGCGTGTGCGACACCTCCATCATCCTGTCGGCGAGGAGAGCCAGATCGTCGAGCGTGGTCTTGATTTGGAATGCCTCGCTGACTGTGAGCACGGAGCGGACGTGGGGCGGTAGATGGTCCAGCCACATCATCTGTATCGTACTTTCCCGAAATTTCTCTCGGTTGTTATTTTGCATCCGCCGTAGGAGTTGGCTCGGTTTTTGGTCGCCTAGCTCGACTTGCGACAGCAACTTCTTGGTCTGTGTGCTGCTGGATTCTTCATATAGAGATATCAGACGCTCCTTGACGGCCTTGTAGTAGTCCTTTTCTGGCGGCGAGTAAATGAGGTCGGAGATATTCTGTATGTCTTGCTTCTCGAGTTGGGCGATAACAATCTGCGCGAGTTGCGCCTGGCTTCGTTTTAGATCGGCGGTGGCAGCTTCGAAACTGCAGAACCACAGTCGCGGTTGATCCCGCCAAAACGGCGGTACGCGAAGCGACAGTGATATGCCGGAGACTTCGTGCGACGACGGTGCTTGAAATTCAGACGGCGCGGGCGGCTGCGTCTGAGGCTGCGGTGCGACGGCTTGAGGTGCAGGTGCAGAAGCTTCGTTGTTCATTTTGATGTTTTCTTGATTGTCTTCTTTTGAGGTTCTTGAGTCGCGGGTCACCACTTTAGGGAAGAGAGTTGGTAGTAGAGAAACTCCGTTTGTAGTGTGATTTTAGATAATTTATTTACACAATTTTGGTTTATTTTATATACAATATTTACATAAGAATTAGAGTAGGTAGCACCCAGCATGATGCTACTTGGTGGCGATACAAAATGGCGCTTCGATGGAGAGAGTGTATACGTGTCGTAAACTGATGCGGTTACGTAATGCTGTGAGCTTGTGTGCGCGCGATCGCGCGCCTATAAATTAATGCGAGCAAAAGCGCGCCACCTTTTTCGTCGCCGGCGCTCGTCGTGTTCACTCGTCCCAGCGTGTCTCCTGTGCTTCAGCTCGAAGACTCGAAACTTGAAGATCGAAGATAGAAGATGATGTTGACTGAAGATATATTTATACAACTGTCTGTTTCAAGACAAATCAACCTGCTCTTTTCAGAGCAAACGCTCAGGCGTCAATCTCGCTGTTTCTATGGAGACAACGTCAATCACCTACAATAGCATATATTTATTTGTGTGTCTGCATGTATGTGGTAAAGTTTGCCATTCAATTGTATTTGGGCGTCTTAATCCCTTATGGCGATCAACTAATTCTACGCAGACGAAGTCGCGGGCAGGACCTAGTAAATCCATAATATCATTTGTTTAACTTTAGCCTTACCTTTATGTAATTCAGAAGCGCAAAACTCGTCTCGGCCGAATCTTGTGTTTCTATGAAAAGCAGCTTATGCCTCTGTAGATTCGCCACCACTCCTGTAGGATGTTAAATATATGAGAGTTTCATATATATATACGATATGTTAAATCACTTATAGCCTAGCAAAAGTCGGTCGGGCCCAGGGCTAGTGGCACTACAAACAGCTTTCATATGGCAATAATGTGCATACGTCATATTTGCAGTATTAAACGTCAGTCAAGGATTTGTCATTATCAAAATTCAAAAGACTGTTTACCGGAATGCTGCTCAATCCTTCGTTCTTCTTGCGAAATAAATACTGAATCCTATTGAAAAAACTTGACTTTCATGACTGTTGATAGTTTTGGCTTTATTATGCAAAAAAAATATTTGAAATTTGCGGAATATTTAGTCTTGTTTCCTCTTAGTTTACATCAGTGACATTCACCGACTTTCAACGTCGGTTACCAAAAATTTGTCGTTGAATAAAATAATTTGTACCACTGAAAATCCGCAGTATGGCGTGGGTTGTAAGACCCGTTGCAGGGCCATACATGTTATAATGTAGCTATACTGTCCCACATGTGATCAGGCGCGGATCCATGCCTTGACTTTTTCCCATACTATTAGTCTACGTTAAATTTGCACCTGATAACTATGGCGTCGCATACACATGAGCTCCAAACTGAACGTAGGCCGGTTATACAAAACTCAACTAATCTTTACGAAATTTTAGGAACTGTATAGGAAGGAAATGGTGGTTTTCTGTGTCACACCGTTTAGTTCTTCGCGCAAATTATTACAGAATTTGTGCACTAGGCACACATTTGCGGTGGAATTGCGGCTAAAAACAGACGCCACATTTTAATAAGCGCGACAATCGAAATTCTGCGATGAATCTAGTGCCCGTGACACAAGTCCAATAGAACTTACTGGAATTGTGGCTGTTCGTTCACTGAACGGATCGCTCTCATCTAGTAAAATCGGACAAATGTACTAGCTCTAAATATCCCTAACTGGCGGGAAAAGGCGCAAAACAAAGAATGATGGCGTTCTCTTGTATCAGATGCCAAGATCCCCTTTGGGTCGCTGAGCAAAACTATTAAGTACATGTATTACTCAAAATAATTAAAAAAATATAAATATCAGACAACCTCAAACAAATCGATCAAGTCTAGCTTACTGTGACCAGATCGATTTGTGTGAGGTTTTACTATTCACTATTTACGAGGATAGAAGCTTATAGCGACGTTTACCTTGATCGTACCAGGCGCCAACGACGCTTTCCAGGTAGAGGTAGGAAGTGAAAAAGCACACCACTCCGTCGGGCACGCAGGCCGCGATCTGTGCAGATACATCCGTGGTTAGGCCATCTCTAAATTCACTTAACCCGGACAAAGACTTAAATAATCCGGACATTTGACGTAAATCGCATTTTTCCCCGGACGTGGCCGAAAATAATATTATAAAAATAAACAATAGACATGTTGACTAATTTTTTTTGAGGATGTCAATCGATTCTATTTTTTATTGTGATCAAATGTCTACATGGCACTGACTACACTTAAACTGCTTTAAAAGTCAGAATTGACCGTCAAAGTTCAACATTCCTACGTAGCGCTAAAAACGCTCCATACAAAAGGCGTCCAGGCTAGTGACGTCACCGGCCGGTATAGGTACCAATAATTGTATGGAGAAATTAAGAAATTTGCCATTTTCACCGTGAAAAAGTGCGTTTAAGTCCTGGTTGTCTTACAATTATTGTTTTGAAAAATTATGAGGATTATGAAAACATTTTCAAAATTTCTTTTGGATTAAAAAAAATATCACAAAATTTGCGTACTTTTGAAGTCACATAATTCCAAAAAAGATATTTTTTTCTTTGTTTCGTGATACATTTAGCTAATTTTATTCATATAACTACAGTACGCTGTAGAATTCAACTTCAGTCAACATGTCTATTGCTTTACGCTGTTTCGCTGTTAACGTGTTACGCTGAATGAAGCTAGTGCCTTGATCGCGCTATGTATTATTTATAAGGGTTTTACCTACTTTGTACACAATAATGCCAGTAATTAAGGTGTTTCGTCACATAAAAGTGTCTTTTTGTCACTTTTTGAAAACCACCCAGGACGGCCCCCATACGGCCTTCAAACTAGGACAAATCCGGGTTAACCCGGACGGATGGCAGTATCCATGGTAGTATAATAGTACACTTGGAATAAATTCGCCTAGAAACTTTGTAAGCGCTTGAAAGTGAAGCCAGTTTTGGTTAGCCACGGGCTAAGTTTCGTTCGTGTGCGTATCTGTCACAGCGTCAATGTCACCATCAAAACGTCTCTATGATTGGTTCGTAGACACGCACACAAAAAACCAAAACCGGCTTCAGCTTTCGCAAATCTGTTGTATGAAGACTCTCGTTGTAGGCGTACTTATTCTAAGATACATACATAAGATACATATTACATACCTAGGACGGCGTATTAGTGAATGCGCCAGATTGCAAAGGCGAGGGCCATAAATTTGCGATCTGGGGCTTTACGAATTACCGCCCGTGGTGGGTCTTTAGTTTTACGTCTTCCCTTGGCCAGGAAGACAGATTTTTCCCCAAATCCCACTTGCAGCCTAGGGTGACTAATTGACTATTCTCTATTTAATAAATTCCTTGTCAAAATATAAATGTAATACATTTTCTAAGTAGTCCACACGATATACTGACTTCGATCAATAACTGTCCGTAGTTTCTGATGACGGCCACGTCTTCTCTTGTCTCGTACTTGGAGGATATCGTCACTTGGTCGCTGCCTTTCGATACTATCTGGAAACAAACATATTGAGGTCAGGTGTGGTAAGACTGACATCCATCCATACTATACTATCCATACTAATATTATAAATGCGAAAGTGTGTTTGTCTGTCTGTTACCTCTTCACGCTTCAACCGCTGAACCGACTTAGATGAAATTTGGTATGGAGATAGTTTGAGACCCGGGAAAGGACATAGGTTAGTTTTCACCCCGAATAAATTTAGTGTTCTGTTACCTCTTCACGCTTAAACCGCTGAATCGATTTAGATGAAATTCGGCATAGAGATAGTTTAAGATCCGAGGAAGGACATAGGATAGTTTTCATCCTGGAAATTATACCTAAAAAGATTGAAAAGTGAGTGAACATTTCTGTTGGGGTGCGGTGACCCTGTAGGAAATGTAATTATTAGACCAAAAGCACAATTGCTCTTACATTTGCTTAGGCGCTTTTAATAATCCCCTTTATCAAGCTCCACGCGTACGTAGTCGCGGGCAAAAGCTAGTAGTTTATATAGCACTCTTCTCCCAGTGATAGTCTTACCCCAACTTGTACTTCACTACATAGTATGAAACAAAGTCGCTTCCTGCTGCCTGTCTGTCCCTATGTACCTATGCTTAGATCTATAAAACTACGCAACCGATTTTGATTCGTTTTTTTTTATAAATAGAGTGATCCAAGAGGAAGATTCATAATATGTATAATAAATGCATAATTTATCAGAATTGCACCCGTGCGAAGCCGGGGCGGGTCGCTAGTTTTATTATATACTAGAAGGCGCCCGCAACGTCGCCCGCGTTATTTTTGTCCTTACCATAATGAGGTAAAATGTTATCCTATAACCATCTTTGAATGTCCGATTATCCTTGTACTAAAATTGGTTAAAATCCGTCCAGCCTTTTTTTGTCGTGATGAAAAGATAAAGACAATATGACCAACAGATAGCACTGTTCGGCTGACGTCACACTGCTGCAAAGCTGTTAAGATTTTTCCTGCAATAATGGCCCCTCTCCATAGGAGACTGATTTTCAATACAATTTTAGAATATTATAGTATCTGGGTCATTGTCAGTTCAAATAAGTTTCTGTCAAAAATGACATTTTAGTGGCAAGCTTTTATAGCCAACTGTACTTTTCTTTGGATATCCATCAAATGCTCACTGAGACGATTCTAAAGAGTCCAAGCTCGGTAGGATTGCTTTTTCTATTATTGAGTTCCTATGGCCACCTTCCGGCTCCATCATCAGATCAGCCCCATGGTACCATATTATTGTATTGTCATCAAAGTTAAATATCATTTAAACATCAAAGTTAAACATCATTATCATTGTCATCAAAGTTAAGTTATATGCAAAATTTCAGCTCAATCGGTTGACGATATCTGCTTCAAAATTGAGTTGCAAGATTTCACCCGAACAAACATACTTAGATACATACATTGCGAGTTAAATAAAAGTTTTAAAAACAAAATTCGTCCCTCCGGTGTTCAAAAGTTAAGAGCTTGTGTATGAATCTAGGTTATATTGCTATTATATCGGATTATAGAAGAGGGAACGTTCTTTATTCTCACAGGCACAGACAGGCAGGAAAATTAGGGCCTGGAATCCTTAATTTCGCAAATGTCCACCGGAAAGACGCGAAGCTAAATCTGACAATGACCCATCTATACTATTATAAAAATATAGATTTGTATTGAAAATTAGAAAAAAAAATCTATGGAGAGGGGTCACAGCGTGATTCAGGATCGTTTTTAAGGTTCCGTACCCAAAGGGTAAAAACGGGACCCTATTACTGAGACTTCGCTGTCCGTCCGTCCATCCGTCCGTCCATCCGTCCGTCCGTCCGTCCGTCTGTCACCAGGCTGTATCTCAACAACGGTGATAGCTAGACAGTTGAAATTTTCACAGATGATGTATTTCTATTGCCGCTATAACACCAAATACTAAAAATAAAATAAAATAAATATTTAAGGGAGGCTCCCATACAACAAACTTGTTATAGATTATATATATGTATAGGTACGGAACCCTTCATGCGCGAGTCGGGCTCGCACTTGCCCAATTTTTTTTTGTTTTTATGGGCTCGCGGCGCCGTGCCAGTCTGGCGCCATCTGTTATGCATAATTTCTTTGTCTTCTCATCACGCCGAAACGGCTGGACGGATCTTAACCAATTTTAGTACAAGGATAGTATGACGTCTAAAGATGGTTTTAGGATACTTTTTACACGATCACGGTATATAAGTTATCTATAAATCACTACATAGCATAAAACAAAGTCGCTTCCTGCTGTCCCTATGTATGCTTAGATCTTTAAAACTACGCAACGGATTTTGATGCGGTTTATTAATAGATAGAGTGATTCAAGAGGAAGGTTTATTAGTATAATACATGCATAATTTATCAGCATTGCACCCGTGCGAAGCCGGGGCGGGTCGCTAGTTAAACATATTCTGTTATGCACAGGCTTCGTAGAAATATATGGCAGGCGAAGGTAGGAATATTGAGGGTATTACCATGGGCAGGATGCAGGGCCGGGCGAGGGTCATGGTGAACGAGCTCATGACGACGGGGTTGAAGTCCAGGATCTTGGGGTACATGTCTAGCGGCGACAGCGTGCCTGAAACAATCACTCAATGTTTCATTTTTTCATCAATTCCACTACCTTGCACATAATGCAAGAGATCGCCTGTTGTCTACCGTTATTTATAAATTGTATTTGTCTTGTTTCCTTTTGTTAACTTTTATTGGTGTGCAATAATGTATTGTTGTATTGTATGGTATTGTTGTAACCATTATTGGTGAGCAGAATCATTTCAGTTTTTTTATTACTTTACACCGCTGTATGTTTCATCAGAAGTGTCATTTCGAAGAAAGCCTTTTTCTCTGAAACTGTAAACTATTTAGAATTGTTGCAAACCTAACCTAATCTATAGGATGATATTTGCAACAATTAAGAAAAATGTAAATACAGAGGAATAAAAATTCTGCGAAGTGAGAATTCGGCGAAATATATTGTTACGTCAACGAAAAATAATTCTGCGAAAAGGAAAAACAACCTTTACCCCATTTGACCTAAACTGAGTTTTTCTACACGAGTAAAAAAATGGCATTGTGCGGTCATGATTACAAGATAAGCTCTTTATGAGCATTCAAACATCTTCAGAATGTTTTTACTATACATCTGATGAAGACAGCGGCTTGATGTCATCAGGGATGACATGCGTGCAAATGGTCTCACAACACAGGATGCCAAAGACCGTGCGAAGTGGAGGAGAAAAAACCGGAAAGCGGACGCAACCGGGAAAACGCTAAGATGAGAGAGAGAGATCTGATGAAGACAGAGAAAGCAGAGAAAGTTAATTACCTGACGTTATGATGACCGTTTGAAACCTGGCGAACACCGGCCGCATGGCTATCGACGAGTCCATACATCTAAAACAGAAAAAATACGAACCCTGAATAATATTTTCACTCTGGCATGGGAATCGTTTCAAACGGGAATATGTCGGGCTTTTTGAATTGTACACACATTTTAAAAAATAAACAGAATGCTTTTGGAAAGTACCAGTATGTATACTTCAACTAAATTGAAACTTGATGAAAAGAAGATGAAGATGAAAAGTATATCATCAATATTATGATTGCGACTGCCACGACGAAATTTGGTCTCGAATGCGATAACTTTTACCCAAATTTTCTTAGTCCAGTTAAAATACCGTTTTAACCTTTGCTAATATCAAACTCTTTGATTTTTGTTTGAGTGCACCTCTAATCTTAAGTGAGCGCTAAATTTAAAAATTTAGAAGAATTTGACGTAAAAAGCTGAAAATTTAGAGCTGACTTTCTATTTCACTTTATTTTCACTGGACTATTTAGCCTCCTGACGACCAGCATTCATAATTTGTCAATTTAATTTTAGCCTTATTACAAATAGTTGACAGTTAACTATTAATTGAAGTTTATGTACTATGTGTAGGACACGGGAAGTCAGAAGGTTAGAGTCCGAGTCGGAGCGGTGAAAAGTGGAGGAAGGTATACTAACGAGAAGTGCAGGATTGGGTTGGAGACGCTGGGCGTCTTGTCGTCGAAGGGCTCGATGATGACTACGAAGCCCTTGGTGTAGGTGGCGACCAGCGTGGCCAGGTGCGCCACCTGCGTGAGCGCGGCCAGGCGGCCCGGGTCCGCCACCTCCAGCGCGCGAGCCAGCGCCGACAGTGGAGGAAGGTATACTAACGAGAAGTGCAGGATCGGGTTGGAGACGCTGGGCGTCTTGTCGTCGAAGGGCTCGATGATGACTACGAAGCCCTTGGTGTAGGTGGCGACCAGCGTGGCCAGGTGCGCCACCTGCGTGAGCGCGGCCAGGCGGCCCGGGTCCGCCACCTCCAGCGCGCGAGCCAGCGCCGACAGTGGAGGAAGGTATACTAACGAGAAGTGCAGGATCGGGTTGGAGACGCTGGGCGTCTTGTCGTCGAAGGGCTCGATGATGACTACGAAGCCCTTGGTGTAGGTGGCGACCAGCGTGGCCAGGTGCGCCACCTGCGTGAGCGCGGCCAGGCGGCCCGGGTCCGCCACCTCCAGCGCGCGAGCCAGCGCCGACAGTGGAGGAAGGTATACTAACGAGAAGTGCAGGATCGGGTTGGAGACGCTGGGCGTCTTGTCGTCGAAGGGCTCGATGATGACTACGAAGCCCTTGGTGTAGGTGGCGACCAGCGTGGCCAGGTGCGCCACCTGCGTGAGCGCGGCCAGGCGGCCCGGGTCCGCCACCTCCAGCGCGCGAGCCAGCGCCGACAGTGGAGGAAGGTATACTAACGAGAAGTGCAGGATCGGGTTGGAGACGCTGGGCGTCTTGTCGTCGAAGGGCTCGATGATGACTACGAAGCCCTTGGTGTAGGTGGCGACCAGCGTGGCCAGGTGCGCCACCTGCGTGAGCGCGGCCAGGCGGCCCGGGTCCGCCACCTCCAGCGCGCGAGCCAGCGCCGACAGTGGAGGAAGGTATACTAACGAGAAGTGCAGGATCGGGTTGGAGACGCTGGGCGTCTTGTCGTCGAAGGGCTCGATGATGACTACGAAGCCCTTGGTGTAGGTGGCGACCAGCGTGGCCAGGTGCGCCACCTGCGTGAGCGCGGCCAGGCGGCCCGGGTCCGCCACCTCCAGCGCGCGAGCCAGCGCCGACAGTGGAGGAAGGTATACTAACGAGAAGTGCAGGATCGGGTTGGAGACGCTGGGCGTCTTGTCGTCGAAGGGCTCGATGATGACTACGAAGCCCTTGGTGTAGGTGGCGACCAGCGTGGCCAGGTGCGCCACCTGCGTGAGCGCGGCCAGGCGGCCCGGGTCCGCCACCTCCAGCGCGCGAGCCAGCGCCGACAGTGGAGGAAGGTATACTAACGAGAAGTGCAGGATCGGGTTGGAGACGCTGGGCGTCTTGTCGTCGAAGGGCTCGATGATGACTACGAAGCCCTTGGTGTAGGTGGCGACCAGCGTGGCCAGGTGCGCCACCTGCGTGAGCGCGGCCAGGCGGCCCGGGTCCGCCACCTCCAGCGCGCGAGCCAGCGCCGACAGTGGAGGAAGGTATACTAACGAGAAGTGCAGGATCGGGTTGGAGACGCTGGGCGTCTTGTCGTCGAAGGGCTCGATGATGACTACGAAGCCCTTGGTGTAGGTGGCGACCAGCGTGGCCAGGTGCGCCACCTGCGTGAGCGCGGCCAGGCGGCCCGGGTCCGCCACCTCCAGCGCGCGAGCCAGCGCCGACAGTGGAGGAAGGTATACTAACGAGAAGTGCAGGATCGGGTTGGAGACGCTGGGCGTCTTGTCGTCGAAGGGCTCGATGATGACTACGAAGCCCTTGGTGTAGGTGGCGACCAGCGTGGCCAGGTGCGCCACCTGCGTGAGCGCGGCCAGGCGGCCCGGGTCCGCCACCTCCAGCGCGCGAGCCAGCGCCGACAGTGGAGGAAGGTATACTAACGAGAAGTGCAGGATCGGGTTGGAGACGCTGGGCGTCTTGTCGTCGAAGGGCTCGATGATGACTACGAAGCCCTTGGTGTAGGTGGCGACCAGCGTGGCCAGGTGCGCCACCTGCGTGAGCGCGGCCAGGCGGCCCGGGTCCGCCACCTCCAGCGTGCGCGCCAGCGCCGACAGCCGCGCCGCGCAGAACCGCAGCGGCTTGCGCTCGATGCACACGCGCGCCGCCACGTCCTTCAGGAAACCTGAAGCAGAGCTCAACGTTAACCACGCTCTAAGGTACATGTTGGATACAGAAATGTTTCTTTTTTAGGGTTCCGTATCTAAAGGATAAAAAACGGGACTATATTACTAAGACTCCGCTACTGTTGTATGGCCGTGGGGCCGCCCGGCCGAGCGCTTTGCGCGCGCGACCGGGTGGCCATATGACTACTTCTTATTTTTAACCCCCGACAAAAAAAAGAGGGGTGTTATAAGTTTAACATGTGTATCTGTGTATATGTCTGTGGCATCGTAGCGCCCAAGCGGATGGACCAATTTAAGTGCGTTTTTTTTTAATCGAAAGACTTTTCTGTCGATGTGGTTCTTAGCTATGTTTGGTGGAAGTAGGACCAGTAGTTTCCAAGATATTCAGCTTTAATTGGAACAATTGAGAAGATCTCAGCCAATATTGAAGCCAAGGATTCCAAATTTTGGTTAAATATTAAGTATTATTAGCATTTTCTATATCACTCACTAAATGAGGATCTCACCAGGTAGTTGTTAATGGATCTCAGCCAATATTGAAGCCAAGGATTTCAAATTTTGGTTAAATGTTAAGTATTGTTAGCATTTTCTATATCACTCACTAAATGAGGATCTCATGATGACCAGGTAGTTGTTAATGGATCTCAGCCAATATTGAAGCCAAGGATTTCAAATTTTGGTTAAATATTAAGTATTATTAGCATTTTCTATATCACTCACTAAATTAAGGACTCATGATGACCAGGTAGTTGTTAATGGATTTCAGCCAATATTGAAGCCAAGGATTCCAAAGTTTTGGTTAAATGTTACGTATTATTAGCATTTTCTATATCACTTAATAAATGAAGATCTCATGATGACCAGCTAGTTGTGAAAGGATCTAAGCCAAGAATTTCTAATGTTGGTTAAATGTTAAGTTTTATTAGCGTAATCAACAGATTAATAAATTTTTGACCGTACAATAATTTGGTACCTTGGAGCTGAAGATGGCCGTAGGAACTCCTAAACAGCACAAGATAAACCTATGGTGTTTGGGCTCGTCTGATTGCTCTTGATGAGCAATTAACATTTGTGTAAGAAAGTACAGTCAATAATAGAACCGAGTCCCAAAAAAATTTACAAAAAAAAACTCATTATAATTTCTGTCACAGTACTGGGTCACTATTTTTAAGTTTCGGGATTCTGCTTGTTATTAGGACTAAGTAATGAACAGGTTCCTTTGATTGAGGTCACAAATAGCAACACCCTGCAAGATTTTAACGCGACTAAATGACACGTAAGCTTTTGCAAAAGTACTCTTGCCTACGTGAATAACAGCTTTTTAGGATTTTGTAGTTTGTGTCATTCTGTCCACAGCTTAGCTCCGAGACATAGTGGTTGAATACATTTTTAAAAACATTTTTTTGGTGTACCTTCCCTACACGTCACAAACGTGGAAAAAGAATCCAAGCGTCGTTGCGTCGGGGGACCGGTCCCCCGACGCAAAGACGCTTGGATTCTTTTTCTACTGTTCATTGTAAAGGCACATTTCGTTGATTTTATTTCTTTCTTTTTACAGGTTGTCAGTCGGGGGTTTTTAAAATTATTAATTTTATTTTTTTCTTTATAAAGCCAACTCATCTCAGCCACACTTTACTTGGACACCAACGAAATTCAAGCAGGGACACAAAGTGTAAACCGATAGCGCGGCGTACCCAGATCACACTCCACAAAAAGCGTGGGAGGTTTTAGTCCGTAGGCACTCGTAAAGAGTCCCTACGGACTAAAACCCGAAAAGAGGTCCGGCCTGGCAGTATCCTAGGATCGCTCCCTCCACGGGAAAACAACGAAAAAAAAAATATATTACTTAAGACTCCGCTTGTCCATCTGTCACCAGGCTGTATCTCATAATCGTGACTGTCTAGCAGTTGAAATCTTCACAGATGATGTATTTCTATTGCCGTTATAACAACAAATACTAAAAACAAAATAAAATAAATCTTTAAGTGGGGCTCCCATACAACAAACGTGATCGGTTAAGGTAATACATTTTTGAAAGAGTTGTCTAAAAGAGCTCTTCACCGATAAGTCTGCGAAGTTATCTGTGATTCAGTTCTTGAACAATGCACCTACCTGCGGGCGACTCTTGCACGACGTGCTGTATCCGCAGCCGCGTCTTCAGGTACTCTATGAAGCGCTTTAGGAACCCGAGGAAGTGTTCCGCGTTGCGGATGTTGCCAGGGACTACCTCTGCAATCAATCAACCAATAGCGCAATGTAATTTTCATCACACTTGCTCGTAAACAAGGGTTTAGGTACGTGCTAGAAAAGCGGGCGGTAAGTCGTAAATTACGCCCTAGGACAATTTTGATCACACTTTAAGGGTTTACATGCTAGAAAACCGGGCGGTAAATCGTATATTACGCCCTGGGGCGGTAAGTAAATTTGGTATTGACTACTACTACTTTTGTTTTATTTCCTCCAAAGTGTGATGAAAATCGTCGTTTGGAATTCCTTTACCACCAGATTCGGCATCTGGTGGTAAAGGAATTCCAAACTCGTGCCGTCGGCTTCTAATACCTAGACACTCGTTTGTAATTCCTCGTTTACCACCCTTGTTATGTAATGTAATTAACACAAATTATAACGGGTCTATCGCGATATTTCTTATTTACCTTCATAATGTAACGTTTCGGCGGGGTGTGTGGTGACCACAGACAACCCCCACTAGACGGAGCATGTAAGACACATGTAAGGCGACCCGCGCGCACCAACGATATGGTACGGCAGAACATTAAAGTATCAACACGGCGGCCACCGTTTAGTTGCGTCCTTGTTTATGATCCATGCGTACGTCAACGAAAAAAGAAATTAAATAAATAACATGGTCAATTGTAGTGTTCGGTGGTGTAGAGGGACCTCATAAACATGGACGCAACCAAACGGTGGCCGCCGTGTTGATACTTTAATGTTCTGCCGTACCATATCGTTGGTGCGCGCGGGTCGCCTTACATGCTCCGTCTAGTGGGGGTGGTGTGTGTGGTGACTCACCGTTGAGCACCTCGTCGGGTAAGACCGGGTTCCTCCACCATCTGCTCGTACTCCGTCAGCCGCGCCGCGTCCTCCGCCCGGATCCGGGCACGACACATATATCTCGTGGTGTGTGGTGACTCACCGTCGAGCACCTCATCGGGTAAGACCGGGTTCCCGAGGACGGCGTCGGCGTCGCGCTGCTGGGCGGCGTCGCGCAGCCCCTCCACCATCTGCTCGTACTCCGCCGTCAGCCGCGCCGCGTCCTCCGCCCGGATCCTGCCACGACACGTCTAATTTTTTTATATAGTACAAATTATCTAAGCTAAGCTAGTCCACTTACCTGCATTCACAATGGTATTGTGTCTAATACAATACTATCTACTTTTGTTCTCGTAAGCGCCAACCAGTTATACTTACAAAAAAAGGTTAGAACTACATTGCGTGGATATTGAATTTTCAACCTTATTCCTTGTTGAATAGGTTTAAAATGTTTGTTGACGAGAGTTCATATTCCTTTTTCAAGAGAATACGTTCTTGTGGAGGGTCGGACGGTTGTAAAATTCCAAAAAAGTTATGATCACCATTATTATTAGGCTTCAATTTCAGCTGTGGGAGCTTGCTGGGAGACCGCCAGAAGGTAGGATTTACGAGCAAATGCGTTCAACCAAGAAAATCTTTAAGTCGAAATTAAAGTGGTGCCAGGATAGACAGGAACAGCTGAAAATGGACAAAATAGCTGAAGCCCACTGCAATAAACGATTTAAGGATTTTTGGAAGGGTACCAAGCAAATGAGTGTGGGGCCGGGCCTTCCTGTTGGTGTGGATGGTATCAATGACCATCGGGATATTGCCGAATTATTTAGGGGTCATTTTACTGTACAGCCTCTGCTTGACTCGCATTCGGTCCCTGCATCGCTGTCTGATGCTGAGGCCATTCGTGATCAGCGTGACATCTATTTTACAGCCAAGCAGGTAAAGTCAGTTATTGACAAAATGCAGAGAGGCAAGTCACCTGGTCACGACGGCCTCAGCATTGAACACTTTAAATACGCGGGACCTCATTTGCCACGTGTTCTTTCATTGCTGTTTAATTTGTGTATGTGTCATTCCCACTTACCTGAGGCTCTTATGAGAACGATTGTGGTACCAGTAGTAAAAAACAAAACTGGGGACCTGGCCGATAAAACCAATTATCGGCCAATATCCCTGGCTACCACGGTGGCGAAAATACTCGACAGTATGCTGGACTCTGTACTTGAAAAGTATATAAAGTTACACGACGCTCAGTTCGGCTTTCGGGCCGGACTATCAACTGAAAGCGCTATTTTCTGTCTGAAGCATACTGTCGGGTATTATACGGATAGAAAAACTCCTGTGTATGCCTGTTTCCTCGACCTGTCTAAAGCATTTGATCGCGTTGACTATGACATACTCTGGCCAAAATTGAGGGAAACAGGTATACCTATAGAGTATGTAAACATTTTTGAATACTGGTACCGCAATCAGGTAAATCAGGTTAGGTGGGACAATGCTTTATCCAAAGAGTTTAAGTTGGAATGTGGAGTGAGGCAGGGGGGCATAACGTCGCCTAAGCTGTTTAATCTTTACATCAACGAGCTGATTGGTAGACTGAGTAGTATGCATGCAGGGTGTTATGTTGGCGGTACGTGCGTCAATAACATTAGTTACGCCGACGATATGGTGCTTCTCAGTCCGTCAATCAGTGCACTTGAACAGTTGCTGGGAGTATGTGAGACGTATGCTTCCACTCATGGACTTCAGTACAATGGCACCAAAAGTGAGGTCATGGTGTTTAAAGCGGGTAAGATAAAACCATATTTTATACCTCCCATTGTGCTGAATGGTGCTGCCTTAAATGTAGTCGATAGAGTGAAATATCTAGGTCACATTTTGACTAGCACTATGAAGGATGACTGTGACATAGAAAGGGAGCGTAGGGCGCTATCAGTTCGGAGTAATATGCTGGCCCGCAGGTTTGCTCGATGCTCAACTGAAGTAAAGCTCACTTTATTTAAAGCATACACGCAATCCTTCTACTCGAGCAGCCTGTGGGTTAATTATACGAAAAGAGCTTATAGCGCCCTACGAGTGCAGTATAATAACGCTTTGAGGATGCTGCTGGGGATGCCGAGATGGTGCAGCGCGTCGAGTATGTTTGCGGAGGCCCGCGTTGACTGTTTTCAGGCTGTAATCCGCAAAAAAATCACCTCGCTGATGGCCCGCATCAGGCAAAGCACCAACGGCATCCTCAAAGCGTTAGAGGAGAGGAATGACTGCCATTTATTTAAATTTTGGATAGTGCAGACTAATAGTGTAGCACAATATGTTCTTTAAGTGATATACCTATAAAAAAAAAAAAAAATTACTTGAATCTAGTGTTAAGTTTACTAACGTAGCGGGTAAGCCTTACTAACAAACTATGGATGTAAATTGTCCGAAATAAAGAATTTATTATTATCTCCTTTATTCATTTAAAATCTTAAGTTAGGTTTTTTACAATAAAGTTATATCAAAAGTAAAATACAATAAAGAAATTACAAAATATATAAACACATTATAAAAAACCTAACCTAGGGTGCCGCCGGCAGCGGGGCAGGGCCCAGGCTACCGGTGGTTAGGGCTGCAGAGAGAGGAACCTCCTGACAATGCGCGCCGTGTCCAGGAGTACCGCCTTCTGTATCTGGCCCTTGATCCAGCCATCTAGCGAGAGTCTCTTAAGATGTTTGTCGAGACTCTTCGCTATAAGACCGTTCGCCGAAACGACTATCGGGACAATGATCGTCGAGTCAACATCCCACATGACGGTCACCTCGTGAGCCAAGTCAAAAGGTACTTGCTGAGTTTGTCCTTCTCGGCCTTCACGAGGTTCTCGTCATGCGGGATGGTGATGTCGACGAGCACTGCCTGGCGCTTGGATCGATCTAACAACACGATATCAGGCTTATTGGCTACAATAGTCCTGTCCGTGATGATAGATCGATCCCAATAGAGCGTGGCACGACCATTTTCGAGAACTGGCATCGGTGCGTACTTATAGTACGGCACCTCAGACCCCACAAGACCGTATCGAAGAGCAAGTTGCTGGTGAATGATCCTGGCTACTTGGTTATGTCTGTGCAAGTACTCGCCGTTAGCAAGATGAGAACAACCGGAGATTATATGCCTGAGTGACTCACCGGGACGGCGGCATGCCCGACAAATGTCGACCGTACCGTCCTTCAGGATATATCTCCGGTAATTGTTCGTCATCATTACTTCGTCCGCAATTGCACAGACAAAACCTTCGGTTTCCCCGAAGAGATCCCCGAAGCGTAGCCAGTTCACCGACGCGAGCAGATCTACATCGGGCCCCGTAAGGGCCTTGTAGAACCGCCCGTGTAGCTCCTTGCTCTTCCATACAGCCCTGCGGTCATCGGTGCTAAGCACCTTTGGTCTGCGCCAGTTCTCGTTCGCTAAGGAGAGAGAGGTGAGGCCTTTGTCAACTGCTACTACATCGCGATGAATCCCACACTCGTTGTTTAGGAAATACTCCCTAAGACTGCACACCTCGCGGTTATGGAGGTCCTTGGCGTTTAAAAAGCCACGGCCCCCACACTTACGCGGGATGTACATTCTCATAACTGACGAGCGTGGGTGCCTCATGCGATGTGTAGTGAGCAGCTGACGGACCCTCGTATCCAGGGCGTCCAGCTCAGTCTGAGTCCACCTTAGTATGCCAAAGGAGTAAGTGAGTAGAGGCATCACCCAAGCGTTGAAGGCGCGCGCCTTATTGCCACCGGACAAAAGACTGTTAAGTGCTTTTGTCAAACGACAAAAGAAACGCTCCTTCAACGCCTGTCTAATGTCTCCGTCCGCAATACCCAATGACTGTGACATACCAAGGTACTTGTAGGTTTCAACTTCGGAGATAGACCTGAGGGACATTGTCTCAGAAAGCTGTAAGTTCGCAGAATTTACGACTTTCCCCCGCTGTACATGCATGACCGCACACTTGTCTAGACCAAACTCCATTTTGATGGCACTACTGAAGGTTTCTGTTACTTCCAGTAGTTCCACCAGATCCTGGCGTTTTGGTGCATACAGCTTAAGATCATCCATGTACAGCAGATGAGAAATGACCTCACCTCCTCTTCGAAGCCGGCAACCTAGTCCTGAATCCTTCAGCAGCGTGCTGAGCGGATTCAGAGCTAGGCAGAACCACAGAGGACTCAAACTGTCACCCTGGAAAATACCTCTCTCAATCCTTATCAAGTCCTGCGGGCCAGGGGGGCCATCTCCGCCACCTGGTTGACGAAGGACTGTGGTCCACTGCCTCATACACGCGCTTAAGAGGGATCTTAGAGCTGTATCGATTTTATACAGCTCTAAGATCCTCTCCAGCCATGAATGAGGCACCGAATCATAGGCCTTCTTATAGTCAATCCAGGCGGCTGAGAGAGACCCCCTGTTCCGCCGGACTTGTTGGCAAATGGTCGTGTCAATGAGGAGGAGCTCCTTAGTACCACGGGACCCAACCCTACATCCATTCTGAGAAAAGGCCAAAACGTTATTCGCAACAATGTGCGTGTTAATTTTTGTTCTCAGAATGGACGTAAGGAGCTTGTATAAAGTGGGCAAGCACGTGATGGGTCTATAGTTTTTCGCTTCCGTGGTACTACCGGACTTATAGAGCAGGAAGGTAGCACCAGTAGTCATGAAAGATGGCAGGGAACCAAGCTCGAGGGCGTCTTGAAATTGTGTTGCCAGGCGTGCGTGTGAGGATCGAAACCACTTGATCCAAAAGTATTATTATTATTATTATTCTGTTAGTGCATTTTGTAGTCTAATGTCCAAGGAAATAGAGTCGATAATCTATATTAACCTTCCAAGGTGGTTACAATCTGCTTTTACTACGAGCTCGTTATCTTAATTTGTGGTTTACCAGTTGTGGTTTGTTCAATGGTATTCAGTTCTTAAGTGGATTAGCTTAGCTTAGATAATTTTTACTACTATACACGATCAGCTATCGTTCATTAGTCATTACATATAAAGGGTACACGGAAAAAACATGTCTACTAACTTTCGTGAGTTTACACTCACGTGAAATAGTCATGAACGGCCCATGTCGGCTATTATTAAAAACCAAAACACTTTTTCAGGATAACTAAACATACCCCCGGTTACCGGGAAGGGTTAAAATCGAAATGAGCATACGAACCATCTTCTGGTTCTACTCAGATTACCGAAGCCAGCGGGCAGAGAGTGTAGCTCAACTCGCCGGGCGACGGCTTTTTTTTTCGATTTTGTAAGGCTGTTGTCGACAGAGCGCCGCGTGATCTTGACGCTGTCGATGTTGTGCGCTTCGTCGACGCAAACACCTTTTGTTGTGTGAGAGAGACTGATATGTGGCGATGTAACTCACTGGGCCACGGTTTTCTCCAGGTGCTGAAGCGCGGTGACGCTCTTGTCGACGATGTATCTCGTGATCTTGACGCTGAGCGAGTCGATGCACACGTTGTCGATGTTATGCGCCTCGTCGCTACAACCACCTGTTGTTGTGCGAGAGAGACAGTTATGTGGCGATGTAACTCACTGGGCCACGGTTTTCTCCAGGTGCTGAAGCGCGGTGACGCTCTTGTCGACGGTGCGTCTCGTGATCTTGACGCTGAGCGAGTCAACACACACGTTGTCGATGTTGTGCGCCTCGTCGCTACAACCACCTGTTGTTGTGTGAGAGAGACAGTTATGTAGCGATGTAACTCACTGGGCCACGGTTTTCTCAAGGTGCTGAAGCGCGGTGACGCTCTTGTCGACGGTGCGTCTCGTGATCTTGACGCTGAGCGAGTCAATGCACACGTTGTCGATGTTGTGCGCCTCGTCGCTACAACCACCTGTTGTTGTGTGAGAGAGACAGTAATGTAGCAATGTAACTCACTGGGCCACGGTTTTCTCAAGGTGCTGAAGCGCGGTGACGCTCTTGTCGACGGTGCGTCTCGTGATCTTGACGCTGAGCGAGTCAATGCACACGTTGTCGATGTTGTGCGCCTCGTCGCTACAACCACCTGTTGTTGTGTGAGAGAGACAGTTATGTAGCGATGTAACTCACTGGGCCACGGTTTTCTCAAGGTGCTGAAGCGCGGTGACGCTCTTGTCGACGGTGCGTCTCGTGATCTTGACGCTGAGCGAGTCAATGCACACGTTGTCGATGTTGTGCGCCTCGTCGCTACAACCACCTGTTGTTGTGTGAGAGAGACAGTAATGTAGCAATGTAACTCACTAGGCCACGGTTTTCTCAAGGTGCTGAAGCGCGGTGACGCTCTTGTCGACGGTGCGTCTCGTGATCTTGACGCTGAGCGAGTCGATGCACACGTTGTCGATGTTGTGCGCCTTCGTCACTACAACCACCTGTTGTTGTGTGAGAGAGACAGATATGTGGCGATGTAACTCACTGGGCCACGGTTTTCTCCAGGTGCTGAAGCGCGGTGACGCTCTTGTCGACGGTGCGTCTCGTGATCTTGACGCTGAGCGAGTCGATGCACACGTTGTCGATGTTGTGCGCCTCGTCGCTACAAACACCTGTTGTTGTGTGAGAGAGAGTTATGTAGCGATGTAACTCACTGGGCCACGGTTTTCTCCAGGTGCTGAAGCGCGGTGACGCTCTTGTCGACGGTGCGTCTCGTGATCTTGACGCTGAGCGAGTCAACACACACGTTGTCGATGTTGTGCGCCTCGTCGCTACAACCACCTGTTGTTGTGTGAGAGAGACAGTTATGTAGCGATGTAACTCACTGGGCCACGGTTTTCTCAAGGTGCTGAAGCGCGGTGACGCTCTTGTCGACGGTGCGTCTCGTGATCTTGACGCTGAGCGAGTCAATGCACACGTTGTCGATGTTGTGCGCCTCGTCGCTACAACCACCTGTTGTTGTGTGAGAGAGACAGTAATGTAGCAATGTAACTCACTGGGCCACGGTTTTCTCAAGGTGCTGAAGCGCGGTGACGCTCTTGTCGACGGTGCGTCTCGTGATCTTGACGCTGAGCGAGTCAATGCACACGTTGTCGATGTTGTGCGCCTCGTCGCTACAACCACCTGTTGTTGTGTGAGAGAGACAGTTATGTAGCGATGTAACTCACTGGGCCACGGTTTTCTCAAGGTGCTGAAGCGCGGTGACGCTCTTGTCGACGGTGCGTCTCGTGATCTTGACGCTGAGCGAGTCAATGCACACGTTGTCGATGTTGTGCGCCTCGTCGCTACAACCACCTGTTGTTGTGTGAGAGAGACAGTAATGTAGCAATGTAACTCACTAGGCCACGGTTTTCTCAAGGTGCTGAAGCGCGGTGACGCTCTTGTCGACGGTGCGTCTCGTGATCTTGACGCTGAGCGAGTCGATGCACACGTTGTCGATGTTGTGCGCCTTCGTCACTACAACCACCTGTTGTTGTGTGAGAGAGACAGATATGTGGCGATGTAACTCACTGGGCCACGGTTTTCTCCAGGTGCTGAAGCGCGGTGACGCTCTTGTCGACGGTGCGTCTCGTGATCTTGACGCTGAGCGAGTCGATGCACACGTTGTCGATGTTGTGCGCCTCGTCGCTACAAACACCTGTTGTTGTGTGAGAGAGAGTTATGTAGCGATGTAACTCACTGGGCCACGGTTTTCTCCAGGTGCTGAAGCGCGGTGACGCTCTTGTCGACGGTGCGTCTCGTGATCTTGACGCTGAGCGAGTCGATGCACACGTTGTCGATGTTGTGCGCCTCGTCGCTACAACCACCTGTTGTTGTGTGAGAGAGACAGTTATGTGGCGATGTAACTCACTGGGCCACGGTTTTCTCCAGGTGCTGAAGCGCGGTGACGCTCTTGTCGACGGTGCGTCTCGTGATCTTGACGCTGAGCGAGTCGATGCACACGTTGTCGATGTTGTGCGCCTCGTCGCTACAACCACCTGTTGTTGTGCGAGAGAGACAGTTGTGTGGCGATGTAACTCACTGGGCCACGGTTTTCTCCAGGTGCTGAAGCGCGGTGACGCTCTTGTCGACGGTGCGTCTCGTGATCTTGACGCTGAGCGAGTCGATGCACACGTTGTCGATGTTGTGCGCCTCGTCGCTACAACCACCTGTTGTTGTGTGAGAGAGACAGTTATGTGGCGATGTAACTCACTGGGCCACGGTTTTCTCCAGGTGCTGAAGCGCGGTGACGCTCTTGTCGACGGTGCGTCTCGTGATCTTGACGCTGAGCGAGTCGATGCACACGTTGTCGATGTTGTGCGCCTCGTCGCTACAACCACCTGTTGTTGTGCGAGAGAGACAGTTGTGTGGCGATGTAACTCACTGGGCCACGGTTTTCTCCAGGTGCTGAAGCGCGGTGACGCTCTTGTCGACGGTGCGTCTCGTGATCTTGACGCTGAGCGAGTCGATGCACACGTTGTCGATGTTGTGCGCCTCGTCGCTACAACCACCTGTTGTTGTGCGAGAGAGACAGTTATGTGGCGATGTAACTCACTGGGCCACGGTTTTCTCCAGGTGCTGAAGCGCGGTGACGCTCTTGTCGACGGTGCGTCTCGTGATCTTGACGCTGAGCGAGTCGATGCACACGTTGTCGATGTTGTGCGCCTCGTCGCTACAACCACCTGTTGTTGTGCGAGAGAGACAGTTATGTGGCGATGTAACTCACTGGGCCACGGTTTTCTCCAGGTGCTGAAGCGCGGTGACGCTCTTGTCGACGGTGCGTCTCGTGATCTTGACGCTGAGCGAGTCGATGCACACGTTGTCGATGTTGTGCGCCTCGTCGCTACAACCACCTGTTGTTGTGTGGGAGAGACAGTTATGTGGCGATGTAACTCACTGGGCCACGGTTTTCTCCAGGTGCTGAAGCGCGGTGACGCTCTTGTCGACGGTGCGTCTCGTGATCTTGACGCTGAGCGAGTCGATGCACACGTTGTCGATGTTGTGCGCCTCGTCGCTACAACCACCTGTTGTTGTGTGGGAGAGACAGTTATGTGGCGATGTAACTCACTGGGCCACGGTTTTCTCCAGGTGCTGAAGCGCGGTGACGCTCTTGTCGACGGTGCGTCTCGTGATCTTGACGCTGAGCGAGTCGATGCACACGTTGTCGATGTTGTGCGCCTCGTCGAACACCACCACCGCCTCCTTGTTCAACTCCTTGGACACCACTTCGGCGATCTTCGGGTCGAGGAGGTAGTGGTATGAGTATACCACTATTTCTGCGTGGATTATCTGTAGAAGATTGATGGAGATAATTAATATGGGGTACGATCTGTGATGCTGTGACGAAGCATATCGATCGAGGCCTGTGGGCCTGCGGTACGCTGTGGCGTGGCTAGAGTGCTAACAGGTTGACTACAGCTGTAACATTATTTATGTCATCCTAGGCCATAGTTCCTGGCCAAGGTAAGATGTAAAACTTTAGACAAACCACGGGTGGTAATTCGTAAAACCTTCTTAACCTTCGCCTTCATCTGGGACATTCACGAATTCACCGCCCTAGGTATGTAATCCATACTAATCCATACAAATATTATAAATGCGAAAGTGTGTCTGTCTGTCTCTTACCTCTTCACGCTTAAACCGCTGAATCGATTTTGATGAAATTTGGAATGGAGATAGTTTAAGATCCGAGGAAGGACATAGGATAGTTTTCATTCTGGAGATTATCCCTAAAAAGATTGAAAAGTGAGTAAGTAATTCATGATGACATTGATGACCCTGTAGGAAATGTAATGATTAGACCAAAAGCACAATTGCTCTTACATTTGCTTAGGCGCTTTTAACAATACCTTTTAATAATTAAGGTGATTAGGTGGATATCTATCGTGTTGTACGAGGTTGCTTCCATACTTCCAAGTTCCACGCGGACGTAGTCGCGGGCAAAAGCTAGTGTACTATAATAGCTCTTTCCGGCGTTTACAGTATGTTTTAATTCATTCTTACACTAGCTGCGCCACACGGTGTTTCTCGTTCATCCCACGGGAACACTACATTTTTACATCGGGATAATAAGCCAGGGTGTCAGCTACCTTAATACCAAAATTTACCAAAATTGGTCCAGCCGTTTGAGCGTGAAGAAGTAACAAACATACACATAAACACACCCACAAACTTTCGCCTTTATAATATTAGCGTGATACGTGATGTAGCTCGTAAATGGCTCATTCCTTAAAGTTGAAACCCTAGAAGTTCTCATTCTGCAACTCACAGCGAACCGAGACAGGAAGTAGGGGCACCAGTTCCGGTCGGCGCCATACTGCTTCAGGTCGTCCATGGTGTACACGCCGTACGGCAGCATGGACTCCTTGCCTTCGCGGTTGAAGCCCTCGTAGAACTGGCCTGCCAAACAATACAATCATTTTAAATTGGATCAATAATAATGATGAAATAATAAACTTTTCTCAAACATCCAAGGAAATGTCGTTCTTATGATCGTGGTAATAGAACGCGAAATACGTCTTTGTATAGCAATTGTTGAAGATTCGTTCTAATTTCAAATTAGAGGTCAATAAAGGAATTTCATACATTATTGGCCAAGGCCAACAAAGAGATTGTCTTTTGTTTCAGTGGGGTTTATTTCTTTTATTGATAATCTACGGCATAGTGCCAATAAAAAAAAAACGTTTGTGCATTTAGATTTTATTTCTTATATTCAACTAGATTATTCAATAAAATAAACAAGGAATCACGTTTATTTTAAAAAAATATGACAATATCTAATTCATAAGGTGTTGTAATTTTTTAATAAATAGAATCATCTTAACATTTAGTGGCAAAAACATTAACCTGAACAGCTTTAAAAGATAAATTTTGAAAAAAGTAATAAGTTGGCGGGAATAGTAAAAATATATGAATATATAAGTTGAACATTTGTATTATTTCCTTGGATTTATTTGAGAAAAGCACTATACAAGCCTCGGCGCGAACAGGCATTGTCGGCCTCGTATGTATTACTACTCGGCCAACAATTCCCTATTTCGCGGCCTCTGCAGTAATGTACTATTATTCTGCAAGTAGGCCACAAGGGCACTTTTACATGTCTGAGTCTACCGGCATTTTACAAGAGGAGACCACTGTTGAGAAGAAACGCCGAAAGAAACTCAACAGTTAGTATTTTTTTCAGAAAGGGTAAGTACTTAACTATTACAGTAATATGAACTGAACTATACATAGTTCTCGAAGAAAACATATTAAAAGAGTATTCACAACTTTTTCTTTCAACTTTTTTCTGTTGCTTCGTTTTGGCCCAATATTACAGGGTTCTTTGTCACATTTTCAGTGAAGTTAAAATTAGACTTAATATCATTTGACAATGTTCAAATTTAAACTCGTCAAAAGTCAAACATCCCTGTAATATTGAGCCAGCGGCTTGTTGCCCCCTGTGATGTCCCCTGGGTCACTCCTTTAAACAACCAAAAACTTTGTAATTCCAATAGTAAGCCCATTGTTATGTAGAATATCTCCTGATGTTGGTATTATCAGGAGGTTCAAATAAGAAATTTAAGCATATTCTGGTTCAAATAAGCGTAAATTTGACATATTTATACACTATAATTGGTGACTTTAATATAATCGTTTTTATAAATAATGACACAAAGGTAAATTAAGAAAGAAAAATTGAATGCGATCTACTGCAATCGAAGCGGGAAGCGGGGGCGGGGGCAGTAGATCGCATTCAATTTTTCTTTCTTAATTTACCTTTGTGTCATTATTTATAAAAATAAAAATGTGGTATTACCACATAAAAAATATGAATCGATAAAAAGATTCTATACAAATATAATCGTTTTTTTTACAAAAACTTTCAGTAGTTTGTTAATAATGTCTTGATTCAAACTTACATATAGGTACATCGGGGTCGCTTTCATGCCTGTTCCGTATGTAGCTGGCGGTGAGAGAGTGACACTTGCCATCAACTAGCTTGCCCTCTCTTTCTCTGGATACCTATGGGAAAATATTAGCAAGGTAAGTCTTTTTGCATGTTTTTTTTTTGCATAAACGACAATGCATCCTGTAGAAAGCCAGCTTAACGCCATTGTTGACTTTTTAACCTTAGTATGTAGGTAAGGTACAAAGCAGAAAAATTAAGATAATGTTTGACACTACAATGTTCCAGATTAATATTTGATCTTCATTGCAAGGAGAGAAACTTATCATTAGTTTGGGGAGTAAATGGAATGGTGTGTGTCTGATCATGCACCGAGAGCTCCGTACAAATACTTATCCCATCTTAACTGGCTGGGTTAAGTTAAGTTTGCACCTGGTATGTATGGCACCGGATACAAATGAGTATGTTGTATGGGAGCCCTGTTAAATATTTATTTTATTTCGTTTTTAGGGTTCCGTACCTCAAAAGGAAAAAACGGAACCCTTATAGGATCACTTTGTTGTCCGTCTGTCCGTCCGTCTGTCAAGACCCTTTTTCTCAGGAACGCGTGGACGTATGAAGCTGAAATTTATATCAATTACTCAGGTCTACTGTCCCTTGAAGCTGTGAAAAAATCAAACTTCTAAGCCAACGCAATCAAAAGATACAGCCGTTTATGCCGCAAATTTTCGACACTTGCAAGGGAATCAAAACCTACAGGGTGCTTCCCGTGAACTCAGAATCTTGAAATTTGGTACGAAGCAACGTCTTATAGCATAGATAAAGGAATAATTACGAAAACCATAATTTTTTTTTTTAATACCTAACTTTGCACCTAATTTGCAAATTTTCGACACTTGCAAGGGAATCAAAACCTACAGGGTGCTTCCCGTGAACTCAGAATCTTGAAATTTGGTACGAAGCAACGTCTTATAGCATAGATAAAGGAATAATTACGAAAACCATAAATTTTTTTTTAATACCTAACTTTGCACCTAATTTATATGGGGCGCTATACATACCAGGTGCAAACTTAACTTAACCACTTAGGGATGGAAAGTGTTTGTATGGAACCCTCGGTGCGCGAGTCCGACTCGCACTTGGCCGGTTTTTTTTAGTATTTCTTGTTATAGCGGCAACAGAAATACATCATCTGTGAAAATTTCAACTGTCTAACTATCACGATTCATGAGATTCAGCCTGGTGACAGACAGATAGACGGATGAACAGCGGAGTCTCAGTAATAGGGTCCCGTTTTTTTACCCTTTAGGCACAGAACCCTAAAAACTGTAATAAAGTAGTTCAACGAAATAAAACGTATATTCAAGCATTCTTACTCGTATAATAAATGACTAATTCAATAGAAGACTTGGAAGGAAAATAAATATATATAGTAATTTCATTGACGTATTAATTACATGGACACACAATCCGACGGAAAAAATGGCACCCTCCCAACTAATGCAAAATCACAAATCGCATTAGTTGGGCGATCAGTCTCGTTTAGACCATGACACGTGACGGGTCTCAAAAATGACTTAATTTTCAGTGAAATATTGCAGAAATAACAGCTATAAAATAAAGAAAAAGGTCGGAATATTCTTTTTTACGCAGATTCTATTGATTAATTAACGAATCCTATGTAAAATCATAGCATATTTTAGATTAGAATTATTAACTTTGTCCCTACAAAATGCACCTCATCACAGAACAAAAATCTAAGGAGTCGCTATAGTTTTATATTTTATTAATTAATAAAGGAGTGCAATAAATAATTATCCTATTTTTTTATTAAAGATTCCCACGCGATCTTAAACAACTTGAAAAATTGAGGTCACGTTTAGTAAGAGACAGACGTCAAGAATAATTTCAGCCAAATAATTCGTCTCTCGTGTGTTCGTTCGGCATAATCATATATGTTTTTTTAATGTTTAATCAAAAGAAGCGTAAAAGTCTTTCACTCAACACAGCTTTAATATCTCAATAAAAACGTAAAAAAATTACAATGTCTACAAAAGAAGCGTAAAATGGTTATGTAGTGTTTGTGGTAGTAGGTATCTATACACAAATAGATATACACTGTCTCAGGCGCACGTCACATAGGATGCTGCGCTTAGTTACACGCGAGCCGAGGCTATGTGTGCGGCGGCGAGTGAGCCAGTGTTATGAACATATGCCTTTTACAGGCAGATCCTACAGGTTACATTAATAAATTAATAAAAAAATTGCTCTGTTGTCATTGTTTTATTTTGTCTCAGAGTCTACACACTGTCAGTTTAAACCTTTGAACGCCAAGAACACCTAAAGACAATGTGTGCTGCCGTGCATACTACGCCACCGACTCTCACGCCACGCCATCAAACTTTAAAGGGTTAAAAATGTTAATATTTTGCACTTGCCTCACTCTCATTTCATTATTACTGATCCCTTCCATGCAGTGTCGGGACCCTTTTATGCAGTTGTTAAATAAAAACGTAACTTAATTTGTTATTAACAATTTACGAGTTTATTTAGTTCAAACAACAAATCTATATATATATTACGCGAGGCCGATTTTTGTACATCCCATCAGATCTACAGTTATGGTCCGATTTGTATAAATGATATGTCATTAGATTCGTCTCATGCTGGAGAGGTGCATAAAACTCTTGGATTTTTATTTTTTTCCTGAAAAAGTACTGAAAAATGGATTTGAAAAAACTACTGTGCGCTAACCACGTGACATTGACCACGTGACCTGTGATCCCTATTTTGACATAAGATGACCAAATAATAATAAGCATGATTTGCTCACAAACCTGTAGTAAGTTGTTCAGCATGATGAAATATTATTTTTGAGTCGGCAACATAATATCCGCAGCACTTAAAACATGTACGAATATGCAAAAATAATTTTACAGTTTGTTGACAATGAATGACAATAACCATACCTATTCTGTCAACTTATAATATATTTTTTATTGGGGGCTATTAAGTCAGTGATCTAAATTGCCAGGTTGTTTTTCTTTTTAAAATGTTGATATGGAAACTTTTTTTGCATACCTGTTAAAAATTTCGAGGAAAAAGCCGGTTAAGTGCGAGTTGGACTGGTGCTCGCAAGACTAGAAAAACTGACCGTCATTCAAGATTATTTTTATAGGCGAGTTTTACAATAAATCAAAGCAGAAAATATGTAGTAAAACTAATGTAATCGTCATTCGAATAAGTAAATTTATGATAGATTATTATAAATATGATTATATAAGTCAAAAATGGCAAAAATGGCATGAGTTATAGTAAATTAAATGGTATTTTACAAGAAAAAACTTAGTCCTTCCGCTTGCATGTCGACGGGATGGGAAATGTGGTCGAGTTTGAATATGGACGACTTGACAATGTAGCTAAGTTGGGAATGTATCTACATTGGTGATATGGATGAGTTGGTAAAATGGACGAGTTGTAAATGTGGTCGAGTTGAGAATATGGACAACTTGACAATGTAGCTAAGTTGGGAATGTATCTACATTGGTAATATGGATGAGTTGGTAAAATGGACGAGTTGGAAATGTGGACGAGTTGAGAATATGGACGAGTTGGTAATGAAGACGACTTGGTAATACGGACGAGTTGGTGATATGGAAGATTTGGCAATAAAGACGAACTGATAATAAGGACAAGTTGGTATTGTAGACGAGTTGGGTGTATTGTCGAGTTGGGAATATGGACGAGTTGGAAATGTGGATGAGTTGGCAATGTGGATGAGTTGGTAAAATTGACAAGTTGGGAACATGGACAAGTGGGCAATGTGGACGAGTTCGCATTATGGACGAGTTGGCAATGAAGACGAGTTGGTAATACGGACAAGTTGGCAATGAAGACGAGTTGGTAATACGGACAAGTTGGCAATGAAGACGACTTGGTAATACGGACGAGTTGGTGATATGGAAGATTTGGCAATAAAGACGAGCTGATAATAAGGACAAGTTGGTATTGTAGACGAGTTGGGTGTATCGTCGAGTTGGGAATATGGACGAGTTGGAAATGTGGATGAGTTGGCAATGTGAATGAGTTGGTAAAATTTACAAGTTGGGAATATGGACGAGTTGGCAATAAAGACGGGCTGATAATAAGGACGAGTTTGTATAGACGAGTTGGGTGTATCGTCGAGTTGGGAATATGGACGAGTTGGCAATAAAGACGGGCTGATAATAAGGACGAGTTTGTATAGACGAGTTGGGTGTATCGTCGAGTTGGGAATATGGACGAGTTGGAAATGTGGACGACTTGGAATTGTGGACGAGTTGGGCCTATGGACAAGTTGGAAATGTGGACGAGTTAGCAATGTGGACGAGTTGGCATTGTTGATGAGTTGGAAATGAAGACGAGTTGGCAATATAGATAAGTTGGGTGTATGGACGAGTTGGTAATGTGGACGACTTGACATTGTGGACGAGGTGGGAATATGGACGAGTTGGAAATGTGGCCGAGTTGGCATTGTGGACGAGCAAGTAATATGGACGCGTTGGCATTGTGGATGAGTTGAGAATATAAACGAGTTGGCAATGAAGACGAGTTGGTAATACGGACGAGTTATATGGACGAGATTCGCAATAAAGACGAGTTGGTATTGTAGCGAGTTGGGTGTATGGACGAGTAGGAAATGTGGACGAGTTAGCAATATGGATGAGTTGGCATTGTGGACGAGTTGGGAATATGGATGAGTTGGCAATAAAGACGAGTTGGTAATATGGACGAGTTGGCATTGTAGATGAGTTGGGTTTCTGGACGAGTGGGCAATGTCGACAATTTGGCATTGTGTACGAGTTGGCAATGTGGACGATTTGGCATTGTGTACGAGTTGGGAATGTGGACGATTTGGAAATATGGACGAGTTGGAAATGTAGACGAGTTGTATTTGTGAACGTGTTGGCATTGTGGACGAGTAAGCAATATGGACGCGTTGGAATTGTGGACGAGTTGGGTACATGGACGAATTAGCAATATGGTCGAGTTGGCATTGTGGACAAATTGGGAATATGGACGAGTTGCCAATTGAGACGAATTGGTAATATAGACGAGTTGGCAATGCAGATGAGTTGGGCGTATGAACGAGTTGGCAATGTGGACGTGTTGGGTGTGTGGACAAGTTGGGATTGTGATCCAGATGGGAATATAGACGAGCTGACATTGTGGACGAGTTGGCAATGTGGAATAATTAACATGTTACCCTAACATGCGAAACTTGATGGTAGAAATGACCTACATATGATGCAAATTTAAAAAAATCGACGCTCTCAAGAATAAATCATATTTGAAATAATGACGTCTGGCTGATCATTCTTATTCTCATTCAAAATAAAATTTGACAAATTCTGCTGCCAACAAAACGAATTGATTTTATAAGGCTTCCGTTTTTACCGACTATGGTA
Organism: Apotomis capreana; assembly: GCA_947623375.1. Lineage (NCBI taxonomy): Eukaryota > Metazoa > Arthropoda > Insecta > Lepidoptera > Tortricidae > Apotomis > Apotomis capreana. The sequence continues at coordinate 7,669,982 of OX392508.1, read as the reverse complement.
AGGAACCCTAAAATTAGGTTTATATCATAGACTTCAGAGTATAGATATCATCTCCCTCACTCTTCTGTCAGACACTATTTCAATGAGAGGAAAGACGAAAGTTTGAATTTGGAATTCGGGTATTAGGCATTCAGCTCTAAATTTATTGAAAAAAATATGTCTTAATATTCTTTTTTTAAACATTTTTAGCTGTTTTATATATTGGATTTTATTTATTACACATATTTGACACATTCTTTTTTTTTTATGGTGGAGTATTGTTGGTCAGTTATTTATTTAGATTAGTAAATAGGGTTTGATTAAGTATACCTAGCGTAAGAATTTCAAACACAATGTGTAATTGTTACTGAATAAATGATTGATGATGATGACATGGCAGCACCCATATTAAGAAAATTTGCACGATCTATTGAATTTCATTAAAAATATAAGCATTGATAATAGTGACATTTCGTGTATCTATAAACGTTTTATACTCTCTATTTCATACAATTGAGTTTATGTAACATTTCTTATTATCACTATTTTTAAGTATTTACGATTATAAATGAATACAGAAACAGTTACGCACTACATGATTTCCTTTTTAAAACCTGCGTAGTGAGTGCCTAAATCTGTCCTTTCGATTCATGTGCTATTTCTGGAAATTGATAGAAATCGATCAAATCGATAAATTTATGTCCTGAAGAAAGAACAACAAATTAAATTTCTACCAATCTTATGTCCGGTCCTATGAAAATATGTCAATTATATTTTTAAGATATGGGATTATTTTTATGAACAATTTTTTTCCATAAATCGAATAATATGCATTTTATTTGTGAAACAGATCAGCAGATCACATGGCATTAATGCAGAAGTTATTTTTACAAAAGAGTTGATTTTTTTTTCCATAAATCGAATAATATGCATTTTATTTGTGAAACAGATCAGCAGATCACATGGCATTAATGCAGAAGTTATTTTTACAAAAGAGTTGAAAAAGTTGCCACGATGAAGCTGGCAGTTGGCTATCAGGCCTGGCTCTAGCCTTTCATGTTTTAACGTTTTTAAAACATCATTTTAACGTGTTTTTTTACAGTATTTATTCTTCGTTCGCCAAAAACTTCTTATCGATAAAGTAGTTATTTTCTATAACACTACCGGATTTCCATGTTCTAGCGGCGGTTCGACGCCGCAACGGGCCTCTAGTATATTTTAATACCTAAATAAAATAATAATGAAAATATTTTTAGTATGTAAAACTATTAAAATCTGCTCCATTCGTGCCATGTTCCAAGTTTGACAAGAGACATGAGTCAGAATACGCTAAAAAAGTTAATTTACACGAAAAATATTTGTGGTAATAAGTACGTAAGCCAATTTGACACTTAAACGTTTGATTAAAGAGTTATTTTGTACGAAGTAATTATGTTGTTGTAAATTATAAATAAGCGTTATTGGCATCTACTGGAACATGACAGCAGTGCCACTTTTTTCGTCAATTTTGTTCGGGTCTGTGGCTCTATTATAAATGATACCTCAATGAGTAATTTAGACTTTTTGACTAAATAATTAACATAGAAATTAATGGAATAGAATATCCTCCAATGGACACCTTAACTAGAAAGAAATACAACCACAGGTATACTACAGGCGATCTTATTACTAAGTGATCTCTTCCTGACATACCTCTGGATGTATGCAGAGATTCTTGCGTGAGCTGAGCACCACTCCAACAAGGCTGGGTTTCTCATTATGCTGATCCTCGTAGTATTTAAATAAATTCTTCAGCTCCTCCATTACCTTCTCTATCTCAGGAACTGTACGGGAGCAGTAGATCAACTTTCTGGAAAGTTACTTACATAAACAAGTGCTTTATTGTAAAGGCTCTATCCACTTGTTAAATATTTCTTATATGGTTCTTTATACATTCAATTTAAGACAACAACCATGAAATAAATAATTGAAAGTGCTGGTTTGCAAGAAATAAACCTTAACTAGTGTTATATGTTTATTCATTTGTAATAGTTAGATTAGATGGTTCATTTAAAAATAAACAATAAATACATAATTATAATATTAAACACTAGAAGTGTTACAACCAAAACTGTTTAGGGAACCACATATAATATTATTTTTTAATCATGACAGTTAACAACTTAGCTCTAAATGTGTGCTGATTGTATTTTTTTTTATTTACCTTACATGGTGCGGATTCTGTATCATATACGCAACAATCAGAGATAGCAGAGAAATAGTTTTTCCGGTACCAGAAGGCATCTCAAGAAGACCATGGCCCTAGAAAATAAAAATAAACAATCAAAACCCTAACCTCAAAGTGCTTTAATTGTTTACCGCATTTATTTTATTACACAAGTTTATTACGTACTTTTGCATCCAAAGCTCGTTTTAACTCCAACATATACGCATATTGTTCCGGATATATGTAATCATAAGGGAAATAGACCAGCAAACCGTCAACAGTCAACCTGAAACCAGAAAATTACAATATAACATCAAGTTAAAATTGTAAGTAGAAGAAATAGAAATAGAATTACGTACTTCATCTTAAAAACTAAAACGCTTCGAATGATTTACTATATTCAATATACAAGTGACTTATTTTTAATAAAAAGAATATTCAAAACAAATCAGTGAGATGCAATCCGGCCGGCAGCATCAGTTCAGTTATTATAACTGTCAATTAGCTGTCAATGTCACTTCACTGGATGGTGCGTTCAGATACTTGATTAGCCAGAGTTATCAAATAAAAAATCATCGTCAACAATTTCAACTATTTATCACAAAAATTACTTCATAATTCAAGCCATAATTTATGGTAGTAAATAGTAAAGATTTCTTTCTATTAACACTAAATTTAACGATTCATACATTATACATACATTTACAATTTATTCACTCTACCATTCTGCAGACAAAACGTCTGATGATTATGATTTTCTAGACTGGAAATGGCGGAAATATATGAAAAAATGTTGCACCTATACTTTTAGATTTTATTAATTTACTTGTATTAAACAAAGCATACAATTTACATACTTATAGTTATAATTGAGTTTTTACTTGAGTTATTACTATCACATACATGTAAAAATACTCCTAGACAAAGTAACTGTACTATAACAATAATGCGCGGTTGTTTATTTACCTTTGACCCCAGATATTGAATATGTTTACTTTACTATAATGATGTGATTAACTTTCTGTCTATTTTATTATTTATGCCGGACCCAAGCAGCGTTCAGGTTAAACTTACTTTTAGTGTTAATTATTTGTATTTTTGTTATTAATAAAAGGACATTACAAAAAAATAATTATGGTCAAAGTTGGAGTGATCGGTGCTGGCATAAACGGGATAGCTTGTGCACTTAGGACAAAAGAAATATATCCGAATTATGAGGCAAGTACAGTTTTTGTGCAAATTTTTCACATTCCATTAAATAATCTAAGTCAGTTATACCTACTAGGTATCGCAGTAGGTACTTTACAACCTACTTCATAATACAGGAGATTCTCAATTCAATTGTATATATTTTTTTAAGTATGTTACGTCAGAACTCTGTCTCGCCTTCCCCTTTTTAGGGTTCCGTAGTCAACTAGGAACCCTTATAGTTTCGCCATGTTGTCTGTCCGTCTGTCCGTCCGCGGCTTAGCTCCGTGATCATTAGTACTAGAAAGCTGAAATTTGGTATGAGTATGTGTATGTATCACGTCGACAAAACGGTACAATAAAAACTAAAAAAAAATTTTTTTTTCGGGTACCTCTCGAACACCTAAAGTGGGGGTGATTTTTTTTTTCATTCCAACACTAGTGTGTGGGGTATCGTTGAATAGGTCTTTTAAAAATAATAGGGGTCTTCATACATTATTTTTTGATAAAGTCAGCAGTTTTGAAAATATTCGCTCCGAAAATTAAAAAAATAGCGTCCCCGCCCCTCTAACTCTTTAACCACGGGTCAAAAAATTATGGGAAAATTCATGAAAATGAGGCTTTATAAGTACTTTCAATAAAAACTATATTGAACAAAATCGGTGAAGCCGTTTTTCAGTTATCGCAAAATTTCATAATTTTCTTAAAAGGACGTAAGTTGACTTCCAGAAGGTAATAAGTAATTACAGTTACTTTGGCGTTTACGACCTTTTTATAGAGCTTTCCTGTAACTTAAGTCTATTGTGATTGTGAAGGATAAGCAACTACGGAACCCTACACTGAGCGTGGCCCGACATGCTCTTGGCCGGTTTTATTTAAATTTGATTGAGCCAGACTATAGCGTATACATATACAATGTGAACGAGTAGATTGACATGATTAACATTAAATCGCTTTGTAATTCCGAAATTTCTTTCCCTAATTATAAGGACGACGCGGTTGCAACGTGGTAGGCAGCTGCACTACAAACCGAGCGAATCGCGGCCCTAGGTCCTGGGTTCGAATCCCGGCCATTTCATTTCATTTATTTATTTCATTGAACAATATAAATCGTGTTTGAAATAATACATAAAATTAAACAATAAAAAGGACCTTAACTAAATTACGTGTAGATAAATATTTAGCCAGGGCAAATATTTGTGATGAACTCGAATATTTGTTTCTAGGCCATGGATGTTTGATATATAAATATTAAATAAAATAAATATTAAGGGACAATCATACACAAATCGACCTAGTCCCAAACTAAGCAAAGCTTGTACTATGGGTACTAGACGACGATATACATAATATATAAATACATATATAGATAACATCCATGACCCGAGAACAAATAATTGCACAAATATTTGCCCCGGCCGGGATTCGAACCCGGGACCGCCGACTCAGTAGGCAGGTGTCTACCAACCGAGCCAAACGCGTCGTCGATATGTATTTATATAATATGTATATTGTCGTCTAGTACCCATAGTACAAGCTTTGCTTAGTTTGGGACTAGGTCGATTTGTGTAAGATGTCCCTTAATATTTATTTATTATTTCCTTTCCCAGGTAATAGTTTTTTCAGACAAGTTCAGCCCCAACACGACTGGAGATGGATCTGGTGGACTCTGGTACCCTTACTGCTGCGGAGACACGCCAGGACACCTTCTGAGGTACATATGTATTCAAACTGGTATGTTACATACTTAACTGACTGGGACCTTACTAAGCCGTCCAGGATGGGAGTCCAACGCTTTGGACCAGACTATACCTTCCGTCTTTTGTATCAACAGCAAATGGGGGGGTGAAACCTACAAATTCCTCCATTCATGCTGGCGAGAAGGCGGCCACAACGTCTCTCTAGTACCGGTGTACTGTTTGCGCAAAGACTACGAAGAAATAGATACACCAACCTGGGCGAAGGCAGTTTTCGGTTACTGGCAGCTAGGGCCGCGGCAGTTAGAGTATCTGAGCCGGTTGTACTCGACGGACTACGCGTAAGTAATACGGTGATGATCTAAACTATTTACACTAATGTAATAGTAGGCGAGAGGTTCAGTTATCAATTGAGAGATTAGTATAGTAAGAACTCTATACACACTGAAGATGCCAAACTAGGTTGTTCTAAGCTTTCTTTTAGGGTAACTTACTCCATAAAGACTATACAGGTCAAAAGTTTAAATGTCATCAATTCATCATAGTTGAACTCTGTAACAAAAGAACATTAAATTTTAGCTCCGGCCACACATTCACGACTTTCATCGTACACACAGCGTGCATGCTATCCCACCTGTACTCCCGCTTCGAGCGCGCTGGCGGCGTTATCAAGCGAGCTCCCGTGAAATCTTTACGGGACCACGCACTGGAGTCTTGCGATGTGGTCATCAATTGTTGTGGCTTGGGCGCGAGGGAACTCGTGCCGGATTTTAATGTGTACCCCGTTAGAGGACAGGTTATCAGGGTGAGTAAATAAACTCTCACTCAATATTAACTTAAAAATCTTTCATCAATTACATTTGGTAACAGGCTCAAATGGCGTTTCCTGTTAACACAAGTGTTAAGTTAGATTAGGTAAATAATTAACTGCATTGTACAAGAACGGTGCTTTGAGAGACATCCATTCGAGACCTATGTATTGTAGCTCTTACTGTATCTAAAGTGCAATTTAAAATCAATGGCCTAAATTTTCGGCTAACTGATGTTTGTCTCATCCAAAAGCTGAGAAAAGAAAAACTCTAAATTACAATTTTTGTTGCATGGCCTTCCCTGCCCACTTTATACAAAATTATTTTCAATTGCAGACTCGTCTTTTTTATTTCCCAGGTTGACGCTCCTTGGCTGAATGAAGCCGTCCTTGATAACAGCACATGTCACTACATAATACCCAAGTAAGAATTTTACAAATTCCACGTTCCTTTTTATTTTCTCGCCATTTTACACATCCCAGTAGGGATTTAATCTACCTTTCAGTTCGCACTGAAAGGTAGATATACGATTTTGTAAAACTTGTGGGACGCTGTTGAATACGATTACAAGACCATTTTATGTGGAGATCTGTGGGGGAGGGTTTCATTAAAATCATTTCGTGACGACTAATCAAGTTAATTTTCAGCGCAGAAACAGTCGTGCTCGGCGGGACTCAACAGAAGAATAATTTCGACACGGGAATATGCCCCGAGGATACCGCTCACATTCTCAACGGGTGTTGCACGCGGATCCCAGCGTTGAAGGTTAGTGCCGGTTGTGGATATTAAATTGTTTGAAAGCTAGTTCGTCCATCCACATTTATTCGTACGGTATCTACATTGAAGTGGAGTGGAACCGTGTAAGTAAATTGGACCCATCACGTTCCTCAGTATGCAGATGGAGAACGCAGAAAAGCAGGGCTACTCCGATGTTCGAAACTAGTTTGCGCCGTCCTGCTCACCCAAATATTGTTTGACGGGAGATGGAGAGGAACGGTAATAGGAGTCAAACCACGCTGTCTCTTCCAAAGCAAATTAACTGTCAAACAAACACTTTGTATGATTTGACAGTTCATTTGCTTGGAAGAGGTTAGCTTGGTCGAACTCTTATAAGATTGTCGAAATTCGAGTAGTAGCAGAATGCTTCTTAAACTGAAGCTTCTAGTCGGGTTTGAACCTATTTATCGCCCATACCTCTCTCTTATCGTCGGCATTCGTCGGACTATATAAATGGTTTAATACTTAGTTACTATACCTACTTATGGCCCGACGACAAGAGGGAGATATATGGGCAATACGTAGTTTCAAAACTGACAAGACATAGGTACATTAGGTACCTACACTAACTTTAAGATAACAGTGGCGACTTCTAGATTTACTTTATAGTTTAATCGTTACTCTTGTTCTTATTACGGCTATTACACTTTTCTAAATTAGTCACTGACGAGAGAGATGCAGCAATATGTGAGACACGAATGAAGATAACTCCATCTCACTCTTACGTAAATACCTGCATTTCTTTACTAGTCGCGTCGCGCAGTGTTACCCACTCATGACGCTCATCCCATGGAAACACTTAATTGTTCGGTATAAAAAGTAGCCTATATGTTAATCCAGGGTATCATCAGCTACGTCCATACCAAATTTTATCAAAATTAGTCCAGCAGTTGAGCGGCAAGAAGTATCTAACAATCATACAAACACATTCACAAACTTTCGTATTTATAATATTGAAGTGTGTTTTTAACCGACTTCAAAAAAGGAGGTTCAACCTTTTTTTGGAACCTCACGAAAACTTCTTTATCGAACAAAAATAGTAATAATATGGTTTGGAAAAGACTTCAAAAGGTGATTAAAATGTAAAAAAGTCTTCTATATTTTTGAAGTCGGTTCTTTTTTGCTTATTCACATGTTGCGTTGCAGGGTGCTAAAGTGGTGAAACACTGGACGGGCTTACGGCCTGGCCGAAATGAAGTGCGGTTGGAAGCGGAGGTGGTGGATGGGAAGTTGGTCATACATAACTATGGACACGGTTAGTGCTTATGGTCAGTTTTCTATTGGGAAACAGTATGACATTTTTGAGTACAGCAATGACAATTGGTACGGGTATGTACATGTCCACTTGATCCCAAAACTCCTGGTAGCCAGTTAAAGTAGGTACAGAGCTCACGGCACTCAGAAAAAAAAATCTGGCGGATTAGTTTCGACCTTTGAATCAAGTTTGGTGTCGTTATCAGGTAACTAGACGATGCTCGGGTTGGTAATCAGTTAGTCAGACTGTATATTTTTATTTTTATTTTACGCCGCGTTGCTATTTTTAGTGATTTTTTACCTTGCCCTTTACCTTGGCATAAAATCTTAAACTAACTCACAATATTACAATAAATTATTTCAATTGTAATAAAAAAATATATAGATTTAAACTTATAAGATTTTCATACATTATTACCACAAAACGGGGCTTAACCGCGTTTAAAAAGCGTCCATTTAATCACCTCGACGTCTTAAACGTGATGTTACTTTAATGGTACATTCCCTTCGACACCATGAAGGTAGCATCACGTTCGAAACGTCGAGGTAATTAAAAAAACGCGACTAAGTCACGTTTTCTTATAATAATTCAATTTACAGGAGGCAGTGGAGTGACGTTGTTCTGGGGGTGCGCCGGCGACGTGTTGGAGTTGCTGCGGTCGAAAATGAAACACGATAGCTTTCATTCGAAACTTTAATAACAGTAAGAATATAAAAATATACACTTATAAACAATTGTGTAACAAACTTGTTAAACTTATACAATAGATATGTATAGAACAAGACGGATTTAATTTATTGTGACAAACAGTATTGCATTTTACTAATGTATTAATTATTAAAACACATATTGCGTGGCGATGGGCGGTTGTGTGCACTGAATGTTTGAGATTTTGTGAGGAATTGGATGATCGATGATAATTGTTATTATTATTATTTGTTTGTCTTGCTGTTTTTTTTATGTTTATGTTGGTTTTTCTATGATAATGTTGTACTAATAATGTAAGTTTCATGGCGCATTAGTTAAGAAACTGTAATGTCATGTAAACGTGTTTTTAATAAAAATAAAAAAATAAAATAAAAAAAATGAAACGGGTTTATTCACTTCGTGCGAGTCGAAAACCGCTCGACATGTTACGAATCGATTCGCGGTTGTTAGTCATGAGCTGCGTTCGGTCGCGACAGCGGTTTGGCGCACCCCGTTTCATATGTATTTTATAACTAGCTGTGCCCCACGGTGTTACCCGCTCATCCTACGGGAACACTAAATTTATTCGGGATGAAAAGTATATCCTATGTCCTTTCCCGGGTCTCAAACTATCTCCATACCAAATTTCATCTAAATCGGTTCAGCGGTTTAAGCGTGAAGAGGTAACAGACAGACAGACAGACAGACACACTTTCGCATTTATAATATTAGTATGGATGGATATCCCAGACCAGACTCACAGTTTTCCATGTTAAATACCTTTTTAATGGTCCCAACCCCAGACATTTTGAAAGTGAAATACAGAGATCTGGGATTACTAAATACAAAATGTACCTGTTGTACCTGGACGTAGGCAGGGCCGGCCTTAGCCATAGAGGCGCCCTGGGCGAATTATTCATTATTTGGCGATGTGGCGTCCCAGGCGTTCCAGTCCTGGTTAAAGAAAGGCTCTTTAGGACAGCGCCCCGGTCAACCCTTCTAAAGCCGCCACTGGAAGTAGGACTATCACTTAAATCGTCTCCGTCACTATCTTAGTTAAGAGCATAAATCGCAGTCATTACTCGGTACAAACGTTAGGCTACCTGTGCACTGGAGCGGCATGGAGATTAGCTGTTTAAAATAGACCAATTACATTCCCAGAATTGCACTTCTTTTGGGCTTCACAGAAAGGCAGCCCGACGGCCCGGCCACGACTTTGGTCTTAGCGGCTCACGGCGCTTGGGCGGCATGCGTGCCACGTACAGTACACACTTTATAAGGCGCGTCGTGAATATTCGTTTGCGCAGACAAAGACAAATTATTGCGATGATGGCCGAAGTTATAATTAAAACTTAAAAAAATTTAACAAAAAAATGAACCGACTTCAGTAAAACTAAAAAGCCTACAATAACCCGTTCAAATACAGATTACATTTGACGTGAGTCGATCGCTTCGAAGTCGATCCCAAACCACTCAGTTCTTATATTTATATATTATAGTTTACGCGAGGTTTGGCACCGACTTCGAAGGGTGAGTCAAATGTAATCTGTACTTGAACGGGTTATTGTTGGCTTTTTAGTTTTACTGAAGCAGGTTCTTTTTTTTGTTAAATTTTTTTTTTGCTTTTTAGTGATTCGTACGTGTGTTCATCATCAGTTTCCTTACACCAAATCCTATTTACTGAATGTAAATTCTTGACTTTATCAATAAATTACCGAAAGCACCGTACATGTCCCTATAACATTTGAAGAGTTCCCTCGATTTCTCCAAGATTCCATCATCAGATCCCGACTTAGTGCCAACGGGACCAACTCGGAGTTATACCCTTTCGATTAAAAAACAAAAATTGAAAATCGGTTCACGATTCTCGGAGATATCGAGTAACATACATAGAAAAAAAAAAAAGTTCGAATTGAGAACCTCCTCCTTTTTTGAAGTCGGTTATAAATCAAACGTACATATATATATCTCATAATTATAAGGTCAAAATTACAAGGAATCTATTAGCCATCTCACTCACGCACGGTATAGATTGTACAATGCACTGTCAGAGATATGGCGGCTGACTTAAGTACCGCGTGGTGCGCTCGCACATGGCAACAGCTAACGACCAATAGTAGCAAACGTCAAAGACGCACGCTACGTGGAACGCGCCGATTGGTCAATAACTTTCGAAAATTCGTCTTCTGCGCAGAGTACATCGGAAAGCCAAATCAGTTGTGTACTAACCGCGCTCGCCGCCGCCCGCGCTGTCTGAAGTCGCGGCAACTTCCCTAGTCGCCGATATGCGGATACTCTCGGCAAATACCGCTAGAGCGGATTGTTAGCGGTTCTTGGCATGCTTCATTGAGTTTCTTTCGGCTTTCTTCTCAACAGCGGTCTCCTCTTGCGAAATGCCGGTAGACTGGCCTACTTACTGAATAAATTATTTCATTTCATTGCATTTAATTTCATTTCATATAGTATATGATCCCGATATAAAACGACCTTCACCGAGATGTTTATTTGATGAAATGTATTTTATATTTAATTTAATATGTCAATAAATATATTGCATATGGGTTGCCTAACAAATTTTAGTCCAGGGTATGTTTAGTTAAAAATAAAAAATATTTTTTTTTAAACATTTCACCGGTTTGTTTACATGACTGTCCCCTTAAGCAACACCTGACCGCTATTAAGTATTTCTGGTAAATAAATAGTTTTAATCAGGTCGTGTCCAACCCAACCAACAGTTTACAAAAGCCATGGTATAAGAAAGTAAGGTAAGGCACTCCAGAATGACAGGCGAACCTTTTAACGGCATCAGTTCATCACGCTGTGATTGGTTGGTTGGTTCTGTCAATCCGTTTCTGTGTTGTCAGTGGTGTATTATAATACTCCCCGATTTCCTTGTAACTTGTATGAATCTCATAAAATCGCGAGTGTTTTAAATTAATTATTACGACATAAAACAATTTTGTCAAAGAACAAGACAATTGTTCTACAAAAATGCATTTTTTTTGTTTTGTACGACTGGCGACAAACATTTGTTTCTTAATACGTATTTATTTTGTTACAATAAAGCGGCAACTACTCAATGACGTAGAAAGTGTCACTAGCCGGAGTGCCATACCTTGTCTTCTTATGCCACGGATCCGCCCTTACAGCTTAGGTACTCCATGATGTAATATTTATTTGGAAACGCGCACGGTATCATAGATGTCCGTCCTCCTCTGCCTTCTGATCGGGATTTGACTCCTCACCTCTTCCACGGTGTCCAGGTCTGGAAATAGAAATAGTACTACGTGAGTAGGTGTACGGATAGTGATACGAAGCCGGCAAGCCGTATTCACGGCTAAGGCATGTATAGTGCTTGTCTCAAACATATGCAATGAAATAAAAAATACAACACTCAAAAAATATATAACACTGTACATGAACACGTACGCCATGTTTAAAAAAATACTTCCCGGCCTAAGTTTTATATGAAATTCATTTACAGTTCTCTCGAGTTGTTCCGCCTGAAACGTGATACTTTGAAGCCTGTTATGACGCACGTTATTACGACATTTCTTTGCATGTTTGAGAAAAATACGCTTTAAACTTAGATTGCTCGCATGAGTAGAAGTAGTGAGCCAATACAGCCTACCTCTGACTATGTGGCTTTAAATGAAAATTTCGATTCTACTCACTTAACTGATCTAATTTCGTTTTGGGACATTAAAATAAAGTTTAATGATTAAGTCAGTGTATCGTAAATTGCGATTATTCATTTGACATTTGACGTCTCTTAAAGGTAAACTTTTAATATCAGTTTAAGTAGCAATGAAGTTTATTTAGCATTGGATTGCGTATATTGAAAATAACATTTAACTTGTATGAAAATAATCAAATGAAGACTGGAGATACTTTTAGAAAGTTGCAGAATATAATATGCTTAGTTTGGAGACCACAATTAAACCTCGCATCTAAAGGTCAGAGACACCCTGTATATTATTTTTGTTTACGTAGTTAAGTAAAAAGTATAGTATCAGGATCCGTGTAGAAGTTTTAACAATAGAACTGATGGCGTAACTCACCGATATCTCCCATCAGTACGCCAGGCTTCTCGTCCAGCTTGTCCACGACGGCGCCCCGCGGGTCCACGAGCGTGGAGTGTCCCCAGGCCACGTAGTCCGCGGCCTCGTCCCGCGCCGGGCTCACAACATCAGAACTGATGGCGTAACTCACCGATATCTCCCATCAGTACGCCAGGCTTCTCGTCCAGCTTGTCCACGACGGCGCCCCGCGGGTCCACGAGCGTGGAGTGTCCCCAGGCCACGTAGTCCGCGGCCTCGTCCCGCGCCGGGCTCACAACATCAGAACTGATGGCGTAACTCACCGATATCTCCCATCAGTACGCCAGGCTTCTCGTCCAGCTTGTCCACGACGGCGCCCCGCGGGTCCACGAGCGTGGAGTGTCCCCAGGCCACGTAGTCCGCGGCCTCGTCCCGCGCCGGGCTCACAACATCAGAACTGATGGCGTAACTCACCGATATCTCCCATCAGTACGCCAGGCTTCTCGTCCAGCTTGTCCACGACGGCGCCCCGCGGGTCCACGAGCGTGGAGTGTCCCCAGGCCACGTAGTCCGCGGCCTCGTCCCGCGCCGGGCTCACAACATCAGAACTGATGGCGTAACTCACCGATATCTCCCATCAGTACGCCAGGCTTCTCGTCCAGCTTGTCCACGACGGCGCCCCGCGGGTCCACGAGCGTGGAGTGTCCCCAGGCCACGTAGTCCGCGGCCTCGTCCCGCGCCGGGCTCACAACATCAGAACTGATGGCGTAACTCACCGATATCTCCCATCAGTACGCCAGGCTTCTCGTCCAGCTTGTCCACGACGGCGCCCCGCGGGTCCACGAGCGTGGAGTGTCCCCAGGCCACGTAGTCCGCGGCCTCGTCCCGCGCCGGGCTCACAACATCAGAACTGATGGCGTAACTCACCGATATCTCCCATCAGTACGCCAGGCTTCTCGTCCAGCTTGTCCACGACGGCGCCCCGCGGGTCCACGAGCGTGGAGTGTCCCCAGGCCACGTAGTCCGCGGCCTCGTCCCGCGCCGGGCTCACAACATCAGAACTGATGGCGTAACTCACCGATATCTCCCATCAGTACGCCAGGCTTCTCGTCCAGCTTGTCCACGACGGCGCCCCGCGGGTCCACGAGCGTGGAGTGTCCCCAGGCTACGTAGTCCGCGGCCTCGTCCCGCGCCGGGCTCACCAGCGCCACCCACAGCTGCTGGTCGTTGGCGCGCGCGCGTCCGAGCAGCTCCCAGTGCCGGGGACCCGTCGTCATGTTGAAGGCTCCAGGGTAGACGAGGAGCGAGCACCCTGTATAGAATAATAATCTAGTGGAAGTAGATGAAATAACTGTTTGAAGATTTGGAGTAGAGGAAAAAGGAACCCGTCTCGAACGTTATCTGTCGCTTTATATCATATACTGTGCGAGAGAAATGAACGTTAGGTACAGGTACGTCTAGTTGCGGCTAGATACGCTAGACCGGGTGCTGGTGAATCTAAGTTTAAAAAAAAGAGTAGTAGCTCTCGCTTCTCCTCGTAGACTCGGTAAATTTCTGACCATATTTATGTTTTGTTCCAAATCTTGAGATGAGTGCCATTTATCTCGCATTTTCCATGTGCGCAGCTTATTTCTCCGGAAACGTTTCGCATAATTTGATTTATGCTAATCTTTCCTCATCGTCATTGGGCCAAATCAACGCATACTATTGTATTGCCCAATTAGCTGCGAATCGACCTCTAACAATAAAGAACTGCTGCCAGAAATGTCGTTTAGGTTAAATATTAGGTTAGAACCGCGATCCCGAACAGAAAATAACTTGCCAGAAAAGTACGCTTTCGGCATTAAAAATTTAGTCATGAAGAAGAGAACCATGACAAAAGTCACATGGCACAGTTAGAATAGAGTTCCTAGGACACCTTTTCCACACGAATTTGAGAAAAATAAAAGATGTTGTGAGATTTCACTTGAATATTATAACCGCCATAACAATAGTATACTTAATACCAGAATTAGCCATGAGAAAATAACTTGCCAGAAAAGTACGCTTTCGGCATTAAAAAGTTAGTCATGAAGAAGAGAACCATGACAAAAGTCACATAGCACAGTTAGACTAGAGTTCCTAGGACACCTTTTCCACACGAAGTTAAGAAAAATAAAAAATGTTGTGAGATTTCACTTGAATATTATAAACGCCATAACAAGTATACTTAATACCAGAATTAGCCATGAGGTGCGCCATCTCCGGGAAGCGCAGGTCGTAGCAGATGCCCAGTCCAATCTTCACGCCGTGGAACTCGAAGGTGGTGAGCTGGTCGCCGGCCGAGAGCACCTCCGACTCCTTGAACGTGATCTTGCCCGGGATGTCTATGTCGAACAGGTGCATCTGAAGAAGTTTATACCAAACTAGAAGGTTTTTTCCTTTTTTGTTATATTGGCTCTACTTCGCCTGATGGTAAGCAATCAGTAAAACTAAAAAACCAAAAATAACCCGTTCAAGTACAGATTACATTTGACTCACCCTTCGAAGTCGATCCCAAACCACTCAGTTCTTATATTTATATTACTTATAGTTTATGCGAGGTTTGGCACCGACTTCGAAGGGTGAGTCAAATGTAATCTGTACTTGAACGGGTTATTTTTGGTTTTTTAGTTTTACTGAAGTCGGTTCTTTTTTTTTGTTAAATTTTTTTTTTTTTTGCTTTTTAGTGATTCATATAAAAGTTCTAGTGGCCAAATCCTATTTACTGAATGTAAATTCTTGACTTTATCAATAAATTACCGAAAGCGCCGTACATGTCCCTATAACATTTGAAGAGTTCCCTCGATTTCTCCAAGATTCCATCATCAGATCCCGACTTAGTGCCAACGGGACCAACTCGGAGTTATACCCTTTCGATTAAAAAAAAAAAAATTTAAAATCGGTTCACGATTCTCGGAGATATCGAGTAACATACATAGAAAAAAAAAAAAAAAAAAATTAGTTCGAATTGAGAACCTCCTCCTTTTTTGAAGTCGGTTAAAAAAGGAGTCGCAATAGCAACTGACAGGAACCCAACGGTGCCTTGTCAGTTGACACTGCTATGCTGGCCCGACAGATGCTTCTTCACGATTCGATTCGATGTTGTAAGAATGAGGAAACACATTGCCGGCAAAGAGTTTCACTTTTTAATAGTTCGGCAGATGAAGGAATAGCCTGTTGGATAGTCTATGTCTCACCTTATTTGACTTACCTGTGTATGGGCACCTCTATAGTTTATTTTTGACTATGACAACACATTGTCTGTCACTCTATTTCCTCTTCCCTTCCGAGTCAGATCATCATTGCATTAACAGTGTCCATTTTATTGTTAATTATATATAATAAGTTATCTTAAGTATTCATACTGTTGACGATATTTATTCACGTGTTATTGTGAAGAATACACAGCCGAATGAAAAGGACGTAGTGTTTTTGTTCACCATCAAGCCACTTCCTTCTACTGCGCATAACCTAGCTCCGCTAACAGGTTCCGGGCACAGCATACAACCACGAGAAAGACAAATCTGCACATATCAAGTAAGTGGCGATTGATCAAGTGGCACACTACACAAAATCATTATATCGATCACGTCCTATTTCAACATCTAACAGTATTTCGTCAAGATGACTGACGCGACACCAACAAGTGGCACGAACGTCGTCATGAGTGGCACAGCCATAGAAAAGCTGGATAGCCACAACTATCACACTTGGAAATTCTCTATAAAAATGATACTTATAACAGAAGGATTGTGGGATACCATTAATGGAACGTCGGATGAGCCATTGACGGGCGCTGATGCCGCGCGCGACCAGCGCGCCTTGGCACGCATTTGTCTCAATGTCAAACCTGCTTTATTTCAATATGTTCGGTCAGCAACTACAGCCAAACAAGCATGGCAAAACTTGGCAAATATATTCGAGGACAAAGGGCTGTATCGTCGTGTGCTGCTCTTGCGGCAGCTGCACAGGGTTGACTTCACTGAACATACGGATATGTCCGCATATATTGAACATGTCATGTCGCTCGCTCATCAGCTGGCAGACATTGGCAGGGTAGTCGATGACCAGGAATTGGAAGAAATTCTTTTAAGTGGCCTACCAGCTGAGTATGACACCCTCGTATCTAACTTAGAAACGTATTGTATTTCGTCTGAGGAGCTCCAAAGTGACCTGGTGCGTGCTCGTCTTCTTCAAGAAGCTCAAAGGAAGACGGCAAACAACGGCAACTCCACAACGGCTTACATTACAGGAAAAATGAAGTGTACATACTGTCATCGAGTTGGCCACATCAAACCCAAATGTTTTAAATATAGGAAGGACAAAAAGCAGAAGGAGTCAAAGTCTACCACTGCAGCCTACTTTGCCCAGGACCGGACAGATGTTTTTCTTGACAGTGGCGCATCTTCTCATCTCTCCAACGATCCAAACTTACTGTGCAATATAAAGGACACTAAGACACAATGCATAAGTTTGGCAAATAGTGAAACCATGTGTAGCTCTCAAGTTGGAGATTTGAATATTTCTATTAATGGACAGGTGAGAACATTTAAAAATGTTTTGTTAGTTCCCAATCTATCTGCCAATTTACTTTCAGTTTCTAAACTGTGTAAAGATGGTCATTCTGTATTATTTAACAACAATGGATGTTTTAATGTTATTAAAACTATCGTGAGACATCTTTACTAATTATAAAAACGGTATAAACTCACGTAAAAATTGTCAGGAACGGCCCGACATGTTTCGAACTCATTTGGAGCTCTTCATCAGGGGTAGCTATCCGTGCTGCTACGCGACTCGCGACCCACTGCACTTTTAATCGCTCTTCTTGCCGCCCTCTGCGCACGCGCAGATAGCGCGGCGCGGGGAGGGCAGGGCTCTTGCGCTGTCACCACTGGACTGTCTGTCACTGCATTTTCACTATTACCCACTGATACCACGCACACTTGACTTATTGTATCAACGACATTGTCTGAACGCGAGATGTTTTTTAACGCCGGAATCACAGGTTTCCATGCTGGAGGTAGAGCCCAACCACCGTCTCGGTTGAAATTCGGGCGCCGTCCAATTTCGATAGCTTCACGTATCTTCCGTTGTACACAGCGTTTCTCACGAACCAACAACCGTGCCTTATCGAAACGTACGAAATGGGACGCACCGGCCTCGACAACATGCTCCGCAACAGCGGAGTCTCTCGTATCCATTTTTCTGACACTGCGTATATGTTCAGACAATCTTGTCGAAACATTACGTCCCGTCTCTCCTATGTATGCCTTGCCACACTCACACGGTATTTCATACACCCCAGGGGTTCCAAATGGATCTCTATCTTTAGGAGACCGTAGCAACTGCCTCATCTTAGTCAAAGGACGGAACCAGGCTGTAATGCTATATCTACGGCGTAAAATGTGTCCGATGGTATCCGTCACACCTTTGATATAAGGTAAGTACGCAGGCGCTCTCTCTACAGTCTGCGGGCGTTGTGCTGTACTGGGGCTCGCTACACGCTGACACTGTCTCCACTTATAGCCATTTTTCTCCAATACCTGTCGCACATGCGCTAACTCCCCATTTACGTATTGAGGATCACATAAACGGAGAGCCCTATTAATAAGCGCCCTCGGGACTGATGACAGGTGGGCCGGGTGGTGATGAGAATCAGCTTGTAGGTATCGGTCAGTATGCGTGGATTTACGATACACCGTATGACTCAACCGTCCTTCCGGCAAGCGTCTTACCAACACGTCCAAAAACGGAAGTGCTCCGTTCGACTCTTTCTCAATGGTGAATTTTATTCTTGCGTGTATCGCATTCAGATAGCTGAGAAACGGCTCTATATCACTATCCGTAACCACCGCGAAGACGTCATCAACATAGCGCCACCACAGCCTAGGTTTAAAGGGACAGTCTTCTAACGCCTTCTTCTCGAAGCTCTCCATGAAGATGTTAGCCACGACCGGCGCAATCGGCGATCCCATCGATACACCATCGATCTGCAGATAAAACTCACCTTGCCACATGAAATAACCGCTGGTCAGGCAAAACTCTATTAACATCATGTACTCAGTAGGTAGGTCGTTCTGAACCAACATGTCTCGTATTATGTCTAGAGTTTGCCTTACCGGTACATTTGTAAACAGAGAAGCAACAATAGGGCTCTCCGTTTATGTGATCCTCAATACGTAAATGGGGAGTTAGCGCATGTGCGACAGGTATTGGAGAAAAATGGCTATAAGTGGAGACAGTGTCAGCGTGTAGCGAGCCCCAGTACAGCACAACAGCCGCAGACTGTAGAAAGAGCGCCTGCGTACTTACCTTATATCAAAGGTGTGACGGATACCATCGGACACATTTTACGCCGTAGATATAGCATTACAGGCTGGTTCCGTCCTTTGACTAAGATGAGGCAGTTGCTACGGTCTCCTTAAGATAGAGATCCATTTGGAACCCCTGGGGTGTATGAAATACCGTGTGAGTGTGGCAAGGCATACATAGGAGAGACGGGACGTAATGTTTCGACAAGATTGTCTGAACATATACGCAGTGTCAGAAAAATGGATACGAGAGACTCCGCTGTTGCGGAGCATGTTGTCGAGGCCGGTGCGTCCCATTTCGTACGTTTCGATAAGGCACGGTTGTTGGTTCGTGAGAAACGCTGTGTACAACGGAAGATACGTGAAGCTATCGAAATTGGACGGCGCCCGAATTTCAACCGAGACGGTGGTTGGGCTCTACCTCCAGCATGGAAACCTGTGATTCCGGCGTTAAAAAACATCTCGCGTTCAGACAATGTCGTTGATACAATAAGTCAAGTGTGCGTGGTATCAGTGGGTAATAGTGAAAATGCAGTGACAGACAGTCCAGTGGTGACAGCGCAAGAGCCCTGCCCTCCCCGCGCCGCGCTATCTGCGCGTGCGCAGAGGGCGGCAAGAAGAGCGATTAAAAGTGCAGTGGGTCGCGAGTCGCGTAGCAGCACGGATAGCTACCCCTGATGAAGAGCTCCAAATGAGTTCGAAACATGTCGGGCCGTTCCTGACAATTTTTACGTGAGTTTATACCGTTTTTATAATTAGTAATGGATGTTTTGTATATGAAAAGGGTAATAGTCTTAATAAAGCACCTGGCAACTATATAGCTGTAGCTAAATGTACAAATGGAATCTATAAGCTCTCTGGGGATGTCTCTGGGGTAGAAGGGTATAATCCTAATAGGATGCACTCTTTGGACCTGCAATCTAGGCAGGTCGCACCGAGTGCAGCAGTTGCTGTCTCTACACCATCTATCATGGAGTTATGGCATTATCGTCTTAGACATTTGCATTCAGCAGGTATGTGTAAGTTACGGGATGCATGCGGTGTGTTGTTTCAGGATTCAAAAGATCTGAAGAACTGTGAAGCCTGTGTTAAGGGGAAGCTATCGGCCGAGCCTTTCCCGAAGGCAAGCAGTACTAAAACAGCAAGACCGCTGGAGCTGGTGCACAGCGATGTCTGTGGACCTTTGCTGGAGACAAGCCATGGAGGAGGAAAATACCTACTCACCTTCACAGACGACTTCAGCCGGAAGAGCTTTGCCTACATTATGAAGAATAAATCACAGGTATTTGATTGTTTTAAACATTTTAAAGCTATGGTAGAAAAAGAAAAGAATTTGCCTATACTTTGCCTTCGCAGTGATAATGGTGGAGAGTATACTAGCTCTAAATTTACTCAATATTTAAAAGAGCATGGTATTATCCATCAAACAACCATTCCCTATTCTAGCGCCCAAAATGGCGTAGCAGAACGGGCTTTTCGCGTTTTATTTGACAAGGTACGCTGCATGTTACAGCATTCAGGTCTCAGCAAACGATTTTGGGGAGAAGCAGCAATGACTGCTTTATATTTAAAGAATAGGTCTCCCACGTCGGCTTTAGCTGGACGTATACCTGAGGAAGTCTGGTCTGGCAAAAAGGTCAGCCTTGGACACCTTAGGGTTTTTGGCTGTACTGCTTTTTCATTGGTACCTGCACATAAGCGAGATAAATTGGACGCTAAGGCAAAGGAATACATTTTTGTGGGATATTGTGATACATCTAAAGGTTATCGCTTAGCTGATCCTTTAGACCCCGCAAAAATCATAAAATCTCGAAATGTTGCTTTTATTGAGAATAGATTTTACAAACCCTATACAAATCCATTGCAAGAATTGTCCGGAAGTGATATGATAACTTATAATGACATTGAAAATGAGATCTGTGATAATGGTAATGTTTCTAGTCAGAATAATAATCAAATAAATTCAAATAATGATAATGAAATTGTAAATAATGATATTTTAAATGATGATATTTTAAATAATGATATTTTAAACAATGATGCTAATGATAATAATGATAATAATGATTTGAATTCAACTGACAGTTGTTCATCGTCAATTTCAGGTGGAGAGTCCGATGAGTACTGCACTGGGAGCAGCGACTCCAGTACAGCTGATTCGTCAGGTGCCGGCGGCTCATAATCAGTGAGCCTTCCCCCTGTGGCAGCTGAAGGTGATACAGCGACTCGTCCTGTGACCGTCGCTACACCACAACGTTCGTCTCGCTCCACGCGTAATGTACTCCCTGCGAGGTATTTAGATTATGATTTGTCTTTACTCGCTCATGGTCTCCATCGATTGATGAACCCATTACCTATGAGGAAGCGGTTAGTGGCTCTTACAGCCAACAATGGCTCGATGCCATGAGAAGTGAGTATGAAGCTCTAGTTAATAACAATGTCTGGGAACTGGTAGATAGGCCCATTGATAAAAATGTTATAAAATGTAAATGGGTTTACAAAACTAAATATGATGCTTCTGGCAACTTTGATCGTTTTAAAGCCAGATTAGTCGCCAGGGGCTTTACACAACGTGAAGGCATTGATTATAATGATACGTTCGCTCCCGTGGTCCGCCACTCAACAATGCGAATTTTATTTTGTATAGCTAATCATTTAGACTTAAACATCGACCATCTAGATGTGGCAACAGCTTTTCTAAATACTGACCTTAATGAGACTGTATACATGGAACAGCCTAATGGTTTCAGTGATAATAATAAAAATAAGGTTTGTTTGTTAAAGAAAAGCATTTATGGCCTTAAACAGGCGAGTAGAATGTGGAACTGTAAAATACATAGTTTACTCAGTGAGCATAACTTCACTCAGTCAAAATGTGAACCCTGTGTTTATGTAAAAGGTAACAAAGACGATTTAGTGATTTTAGCTTTGTATGTTGATGACTTTTATGTATTTTATAGTCCAAACAGCTCAAATAAGCGAAATTTGTTAAACATTTTAGAAAATGAATTTAATGTTAAAAATTTAGGTCCGCTTAAGAGCTGTCTAGGTATAAATGTTTCTAGAGATAGAGTAAAGGGAACTTTAACTTTAGATCAAAGCGAATATATCAGAAACTACTTGTACGTTTTGGTATGCAAAATTGTAAGGCCGCAGCCACTCCTATGGAAATTAACAGTAAACTTGTAAAATCTGATAATAATGACTGTTTACAGGATGATGTTTTTAACTATCGACAACTACTAGGTTGCTTGATGTATCTGTCTGTATGTACAAGGCCAGATATATCGTATGCATATGTAGTCAACTTAGTCAATTTAACAATTGTTTCGATAGGTCTCATTGGTTAGCAGCGAAGCGTATTCTGCGTTATTTGGCGGGTACAATTCAATATTCTTTATGTTTTCATAAGAATATGAATTGGTCTATGTGTGCTTATACTGACGCAGACTGGGCCAATGATATTACTTACAGAAAATCCTATACTGGCTATGTCATTAAATTAGGAAATAATACAGTAAATTGGGAATCTCGTAAACAAAGATGTGTCTCCTTATCATCTTGTGAGTCTGAATATCTTGCAATATCTGATGTATGTAAAGATGTATCTTTTATCAAGAATCTTTTATCTGAGATTTTACCTAGACAGATTAATTGTATTGTTTATAATGACAATCAAAGTGCTCAGAAACTTTGAAAAGCTAAGGAATACTGTCACAAGCGAACGAAACACATCGACATCAGGTATCACTATGTTAAAGATTTAATATCTAAAAATGTAATTAAAGTAGAGTATTTGCCTACAGACAAAATGATAGCTGATGTGTTAACCAAACCATTAGGTAGAGTTAAGCATAACGAATTTATTAAAGCTATGAACGTATGTTAAGCCTTAATTTAAAACTAGAGCATAATAAACAAAATATGTCTGTATACTTTGAATTAATGTTATTTCTATCTGTATCTTTTTATGAAAAGCTAACAGATGTATTATCGTTGTTAATGTATATGGTAATCAATATTAATTTATGTAAAGTGTACAATATCCATTTCTTTATGATATGTAATGTAGTAGAGCCAAATGTAGAGTCCTTAATGTTAATTTTTCCTTGAAAATTTTGACTCTACTTCTTTCAAATAATAGTGTGCCCTAGAGGGGAAGTGTTGGATAGTCTATGTCTCACCTTATTTGACTTACCTGTGTATGGGCACCTCTATAGTTTATTTTTGACTATGACAACACATTGTCTGTCACTCTATTTCCTCTTCCCTTCCGAGTCAGATCATCATTGCATTAACAGTGTCCATTTTATTGTTAATTATATATAATAAGTTATCTTAAGTATTCATACTGTTGACGATATTTATTCACGTGTTATTGTGAAGAATACACAGCTGAATGAAAAGGACGTAGTGTTTTTGTTCACCATCAAGCCACTTCCTTCTACTGCGCATAACCTAGCTCCGCTAACATAGCCAAGCTTTCAAACTTCTGTTTATGTCATAGAGAGCAAACGAGTAAACGAATCGCCTGATAAAAAGCGATTGACATCGCCCATAGACACCTGCAACACCAGAGGAATCACAAGTGTGTTGTCGGTACGCGTTCTTTTTCCTTTAGGTACATTATAGTCGAGTAAAAATGATTAACTTGTACGTACGTAGGTATAGGTAGTAACCCCTGTAATGAAATATGTTAAAATCGGTCCAGTCGTTTCAAGTAGCGACTTTCAGCGTGACGCTTATAAGCCCTTTTCACGACTAAGGCATGTATAGTGCCTTTCTCAAACATATGCAATGAAATAAAAAAATACACCACTCATAAATTATATAATTCAGCTGTTTAGCCTGTTCAAGAACACAGACGCCATGTTAAAAAGAACGTCATGACAACATTTCATTGCATGTTTGAGAAAAAACTTTTCCTTTACCTCAATATACTCAAGTCATCTCAGATGCAAATCGAATATCTCTAAGTTCGTCTGAGGAGTTTTTACTGTTAATGTCGCCTGGTGACAACCAAAAGTCACTAAAATTTCTGTCACTGATCTTCAAAACCTCTTATCTAGTTGGTAAATTGATACTGAGGTACGACTTTTGCTTGTCAACCGTGTCAATTGTGTTGACTTGAATGTTAACTTGACGGTACCTTCCTCCTATTAAGACTTCCAGCCTCGCAGCGGGCTGCTCCCACTTCTCGATAAACATTATAGTTATCCCATGAGAGCTATCAAAAGTCCAGCTCATCTTTCTGATGGCTGGCATTCCTCTCTTTCGTAGTCTTTGCTGCTCAGTGGCTGAGACAAATTCAGACATGCAGTTACGGGCCGCATACACGCAGGCCCACCTGCAAAGGATCACTTAAAAAAAAAAAAAGCGGTACCTTCCTGTGCTGTGCCAGCAGCTTCCCGCTGGCGTCCCACACGGTACACGTGTTGTACAGCCGGGCCCCGCAGCGCTCGGGCACGGTGCCCCCCACCACGCACACGCCGGCCTCCGCCGCCGCCCGCGACAGCGCGCGCGACGTCTCCCCCCCGGGCACCTCCTCCGCGTACGTGTCGAAGTACTCTGGAAACGTTGTCTTTGTTATCCTCGTGCGACAAAGATGGCAAACAGCTCTACCACTATGAATACACTGAAAAAAATTGCCAGTGGAGCCTACTGACATTACAGTAAGACTTACTGCAATAACAGTTAGGCCTACTGACATTTCAGTAAACCTAACTGCAATAACGGTTACGCTTACTGTAGGTAATTTCAGTAGGCTCCACTGGCAATTTTTCTCAGTGTACATTTCTTTATATATCAAATAAACTACCATAAACAACTACCTTTTATGAAATGTGAAAACCTTGGATGACCTGTATAAAAGAAACACGAAGTATGACGTCAATGCCCTGCATAGTGAATTAGCTTCAGTAGCCTAGTCTGCAGCGCTCTGCCGGATTGAAACTTATGCAGCTATTACACTTTCCTAAATTAGTCACTGACGAGAGAGATCCAGCAATACGGAAGAGTGAGATGGAGTAATCTTAATACGTGTCTCACATACTGCTACATCTCTCTGGTCAGTGACTTATTTAAGAATGTGTAATAGCCGCATTACGCAGATCCACCTCGTCCCCGTCTACCAAGCAATACCTGGGACGAACAACTGGGCGTCGACACTCGGCACACTATTTAGCCAGGTATTACTATGCATGTTTTATACATATGAACCTTCCTCTTGAATAAATAAATAAATAAATATCGGACAACCTCACACAAATCGATCTAGTCCCAAAGTAAGCTCAAGAAGGCTTGTGTTATGGATACTAGACGACGATATACATACTTAATAGATAAATATATACTTAAATACATAGAACAACCATGACCCAAGCACAAATATTCGAGTTCATCACACAAATATTTGCCCTGGCCGGGATTCGAACCCGGGACCTCCAGCTCAGTAGGCAGAATAGGCAGGTAGGTTGAATGGTTCTATCTATTAAAAAAACGCATCTAAATCCGTTGCGTAGTTTTAAAGATCTAAGCATACATAGGGACAGACGGACAGGACAGCAGGAAGCGACTTTGTTTTATACCAGGTAGTGATACCCAATTTTTCTTGCCGTTTAGGAAACCCACTGGTTCTAATCACAAAATCTTTATTCGCAAGTTAAAGGAAGAGAAAGTGAGTAAAACTTTACGAAACTGTATGTGTTGTACAATACCATGTAATTATGTAGGTATATTGACTTGGCTTTGTTACTATTGATTGTACTCGGTACTGACTCGCTCCTTTACGATAATTTCTTCTTTGAAGCGGATTCTATTCAGTATTTTACGTTTCGGAGTAAACTATGTTTACAAACTTCGACACGGTGGCTGAACAGGAAAATTGGTGTTTGCGGTGTCAGTAAAATATTATGTTTTCCGTAATTCTAAGTTCGCATTTGTCTTGATACGTTTGCAATCCAGGTGCAAGCTTACTTTAAGCAGATAGTCTTGAATTATTAGCTAAGAAAGAACACTTGAAAGGCAAAATATTAAAATTCACTTATTCGAACAAATTTGGTATCTCAAAAAATGCTTAGCGTTAAATGAAAAAGTCATAAATAAGGTAGAATATTAGAAGGCAATCATTGTACTTTTTTAATACAATCCCCCGCTGAGTCTATCTGTATGTTCGCAATAAACTCAAAAACTACAACGGATTTTCATGCGGTTTTCACCTACCAATAGAGCGATTCTCGCGGAAGCTACAGGTGTATAATTCGTTAAAGTTTTGATAAAATTAGACATAATATGACGACGATTGATGAAGAAGATGGAAAAAATATATCGTTTGGGAGCTTCCACCCTAAATCTGAGGAATGTGGTTGTTCCATTTTACTGATCTCCGCTCCGCTCCGCCTCTGTGGGCAGGCAGCCTTATCGTTAAGTTTCCTTATTATTATTGTGAGCCCATGATGTCCCCACTGCTGGGCAAAGACCTCCTCAATCTTCTTCCATTGTTAGGTTTGAGCTTTTTCTGGCCATTCCTTTATAAAGGAGTCTAGCTCGTCCCGCCATCGCCGATGAGGTCTGCCACGTCTCCGTTTCTGGCTGCTGGGCTTCCATTCTGTAGCGATCTTGGCCCACAGCTCATTCGGCATTCGACAAACGTGACCAGCCCAGTCCCACTTCAACATTTGACGACGCGGTTGGCTTAGTTTGTAAGCGCTTGCCTACTGAGCCGGCGGTCCCGGGTTTGAATCCCGGCCAGGGCAAATATTTGTGAGATGAACTCGAATATTTGTGCTTGGGTCATGGTTGTTCTATGTATTTAAGTATATATTTATCTATATAAGTATGTATATCGTCGTCTGGTACCCATAGCAGAAGCCTTCTTGAGCTTAATTTGGGACTAGATCGATTTGTGTGAGGTTGTCTGATATATATTTATTTATTACAAACTCGTAGATTTAAGTACCTACTTATATTCATTAATTATTTATATTAACTTGGCCGCTTTCTGAGCTACGTCGACTATCTGAGTCTTGGAGCGCAGCGTGGTGTTCCGGATGGGATCCTTTAATTTTACACCTAATATGCTGCGCTCCATGGCTCGTTGGCAGACCCCGAGTTTGAACCTTTGAGATTCTGTCAAAGACCAAGTCTGAGCACCGAAAGTGAGAACTGGAAGGATGCACATGTCCATGAGCCTCCGTTTTAGTGGTAAGGGGAGGTCACCAGGTTAAGTTTCCTAGCTTTATAATTTTTTTTTTCATTTTAGTTAAATACTCGTGACTCACTGGTGCCGTAGGGCGAGTTGAAGCACTCCGGCAGCGCGACCAGCTGCGCCCCGGCCTGCTTCGCGCGGTGGATCTCCTCCACGGCGCGCGCCACATTCTTGCCCTTGTCCGGGCCCACCGCCAACTGGACTAGAGCGATCTTTAAACCTAAAACAAGTGAATAACTTGTAACTACGGAATCCAATGCAGTTCAAAATATTCAAAAGCAGAAAGTTTTCGATTTATCTAAGAGCATTTTTTTTTTTATGTCATAGGGGGCAAACGAGCAAACGTATCGCCTGATGGAAAGCGATTACCGTCGCCCATAAACACCTGCAACACCACAGGAGTCACAAGTGCTTGCCTACCCGGAGGACGAAGATAGAATGCCTCTATGCTAGTAATTTCACCGGCTATCTTACCCCCACACCGGAACACAAAATATATGATATTCAAAAGCAGACAGTGGAATGCCAAAACAGCAAGTAAACTGACGTTTCGGCAACTTTATAGTTACCATTGTCAAAGGTTGACTGAGAAAAACACAATAACTTACGCTTTATAATTTTATAGTTGGTTATTGTATTTTTTTTTAGTACATTTCTAAAATCAAGTTTTTTTTCAACTATCTGAGTATGCTCTAGCTGACCCATTTTTGAAATATATTTGAAATGGTTAATACTGTCATTTTTGCCTTTTGCTAATCTATGGCATGACATAGAATACCGAGTAAATATTCGAAATTCAACTGTCGTATCGTGCCGTCCTGCTCACTCAAATATACTTTGACAGAAGATTGAGAAGGATGGCACTATTCAAAGTCGTCGGAGTAGACCTTCAGTTTTCTTTGCGGGACCGATGATGTCACTATCATAAGCGAAAATGGCGGACAGCGTTTTAAGCATTTCAAAATACTGATTAACAACCATATTTTCAAATTAAACTTATACTTTAGTTATTAGGCTATTAAATAAAAAAGATGTCATTGCAGTACATAACTTAAAAACAAAGTTTTACACTATTGTTTATGGGAGTAAGAAAATGACACCACTCCAAACTTTCGATGGGCATATATCAAAACTAAATATATTCGAAATTAAAAGGCAATGGTTTTTAGCATAAGAAACCTGATAGTACACCGTAAATTTTGGATGTTTCTAAGTTTTCATATGGGAATGTTTATTCATAGCTCACTTTATCTATGATAGATAATTTCGAAATAGAATGAAGATAGAACATTTTACAACATAATTGGTAGAATTATATTGAAGCATCTAAAAATATAAAGCATTTGTTGTATGCATGCAAGAAAGTCTACAGTTTTATCTTATCAATATTGACATAATAATATGAAGCGTGAAGTTTTGAATAGGATTCAACGTATAAAATAACCGTATTTTTTTGGCTGTATAATAAAGTTCAGGGCTGTAGATTACAAATAAAAAAGTTGTTGCACCATGTTTCTAATAAGAAATTCCTTGTACAGGCATAACTTTTTAAACCAAATAATTAGCAAGCGTGCAGTATTAGCGAAACAACTATAACATTTATACTGTACCGCGAAGAACTACGGGTGGTTTCTGTGTAAAACGCGGGTGCACCGCATCTGTGTAGCAAGAACCGTTACTATCACTAGAAAGACTATTACCTCGTTTTATCATCATAGACTAATATATGTCTGTATCACCACAATATTCTTACACTAACAAACACGCACGACAGCTCGACAAACTCGTGAGAACTGATAACTGCACAAAGTTAGTACGAGCGAGTTCGGTTTTCCGCTAAAATGACGTTTATTATCACCATGACAACTTGACAGCTAAACAGCTGATTTGTGGCGGTCCGTATTGCAGTAAACGGATTTGTTACATGTTAAATCGTAAATGACTATGGAATTTGATAGCGGAGGGTAAGTATATATAATATTATGATTAATTATTGTTATTTTATCTTAATGTTTAATCCAATTGCATATAGTGTAAACAACAGTAAACAAATTAATGTAAGATGCTGACGCCACTGGCGCCATCTATAGCTTAGTCGGCAGTCTCGCGGGTCAATCTGGTTACACTCCCACGATTTCAAAGCATTGTACCATTTGTAGTATTTGTACCTCAAGAGTATAATACAAGACCCTCAAGTACAGTAAAGTACCTGGATAGCTGAATGATCAGTGAAGAATGATATACTTATTGGATTTGAAACAATATTGTTGTATATCAATGATTGGATATATATTATACAGGGTGACCCTAAAGTACGATGCCCATTTTTATGATACGATACACTATTAAATACAAGAGTATACAAACAATATTTTTGTATACATAGCTAACCTCTGCGGTTCAAATAATAGGAATATTTCATTTTGTACAATGCAAATTAAGCGTTAAGATTGAGTTGCCTAACATCGGATGCTATTTTTTCGATTTTTCAACCGTGTTGCAGTTTTATTTTTCATGTCCTACAACTTTTTACTAAATATCCTGTTAATGGAAGTAATTCATCATCATCATCTCAGCCATAGGACGTCCACTGCTGAACATAGGCCTGCCCTTTGGACTTCCATATATACCGGTTGGAAGCGACCTGCATCCAGCGCCTTCCGGCGACCTTTACAAGGTCATCTGTCCATCTTGTAGGTGGACGTCCTACGCTGCGCTTGCTGGTCCGAGGTCTCCACTCGAGCACTTTTCGGCCCCATCGGCCATCTGCTCTGCGTGCTATGTGGCCAGTGGCGGATTAAGGGTCGAGAGCGCCCTAGGCAAAAACCTCATCGGCGCCCCTTTGCGTCCCTCTGGGCCCCTTTGCGCCCCTTTGCGCCCCTTTGCGGCCATTTGCGCCCCTTTGCGGCCTTGCGCCCCTAGGCACGTGCCTACTTTGCCTTAGGGATAATCCGCCACTGTATGTGGCCTGCCCATTGCCACTTCACCTTGCTAATCCGGTGAGCTATATCCCATCAAAAACATAAATGTAAAATGAGAGCCAAGTTCAATATCGCGTGCACTTCGCCGACAAAAGAATTGAGATCTGCAAGAGCGCCAAGTTCTTTGCCCTAAAATTTTTAGATACAAGGACATGCTACATACTCAATGCATTTATTTTACTTGGGGAGTAATTCAATATCAAGATTTGACTTGGCTAGTTTTCACAAAATAACTAAATTTTATAAAAGTAACATAGTCATAGTCATAGTTCATTATCAAGCTAACAGTATAAGTAACAAGACGTAAACTAACTTGAGTACTTACCTTTACGAAAATAGGTTAATGATTTGATTGATTTTGATTTATAATATAAATTTATATTTTAAAACTAGCCAAGTCACGTCTTGATATTGAATTACACCCCAAGTAAAATAAATGCATTGAGTATGTAGCATGTCCTTGTATCTAAAAATTTTAGGGCAAAGAACTTGGCGCTCTTGCAGATCTCAATTCTTTTGTCGGCGAAGTGCACGCGATATTGAACTTGGCTCTCATTTTACATTTATGTTTTTGATGGGATATCATTACTTTTTGTACAGAAATTATTATGATGTGTAAATTACTTAATTATTATTTGTTAATTAGCTCTGTGTGCTAATCTAGTACATCTTTTGAAAGTTTTGAACAAACAAAGAATTTACCGAAACGGTTAGTACGTATTGGATTTTTTGTGCATGTATGTGTAAGTGTGTGCGTGTGAGTGTATATGCTATTCTAGTATATCTTTCAAACAAAAAAAGAATTTTCCAAATCGGTTTATAAATGACAGAGTTCTGAGGCAACAACCATCAATAATAATAATAATAAAAAAACATAAAAAAATCACTGTTTTAGATTTTTATATGTATACACACACAATCACTAAGCTGGATGCCAAATTTCACCTTTCTAGGTCACCTGGAAGTGGGTTAGGTTTTTGATTACTAGTCAGTCAGTCAGTCAGTCAGTCAGTCAGTCAGTCAGTGCTAAAAATACCGTTTTTTGGACTTTAATATCTCAATAACTATTTAACCTATATTAATGAAATTTGGGGTTCTACTTGTTCTAAAGGATCTTAATACATAAGCCAAATTTCATTTTTTTATGTTAAATAGATTTGGAGTTATTGGGGGGTCAAAAGTGGCTCCAAACGGTTCGTGTAATATAACACACGGCTGCTGCTCGCCAGTTCCTGCGGTGAACTTGGCTGGACACGCTGCCGCGTGTCTAGATCGGTCACTTTAGTTCGTCTACGGATTTCCTAATTACTGATTCGATCACGTAGCCACCCCGAGCATAGCCCTCTCCATTGCTCGTTGAGTGACTTTGAGCTTTGAGATGAGGCCGATAGTGAAAGACCATGTTTCGGTGCCGTAAGTCATCACTGGTAACACACATTGGTTGAAGACCTTCGTCTTGAGGCACTGAGGTATGTCGGACGAAAAGACATTGCGTAGTTTCCCGAACGCTGCCCAGCCGAGTTGGATTCGGCGGTTGACCTCTTTCTCGAAGTTGGACCTACCTAATTGGACCACTTGTCCTAGGTAGATGTATGAGTCAACAACTTCGAGTACCGAGTTTTCAACAGACACTGGGATGGGCACAACCTTGGCATTTGACATGAGTTTCGGCTTGTCCATTTTCATTTTAAGCCCACCCGTTGAGAAACTCGATTGAGGTCATCGAGCATCATGCTGAATTCCTCCATCGACTTTGCCATGACTACGATGTCGTCGGCAAACCGAAGGTGAGTGATGTATTCGCCATTGATGTTGATGCCAAGTCCTTGCCATTCCAGGAGCTTGAAGGCGACTTCCATAACGGCCGTAAACAGTTTCGGGGACATAACGTCCCCCTGTCTTACGCCTCTTCTCAATGGAATGGCCTTTGTGCTCTGCTCCTGAACTCGGACCGACATGGTGGCGTTACTATACAAACACTTCAACACTTCAATGTATCGATAGTCAATATGGCATCGCTGGAGTGACTCGAGCACCGCCCATGATTCCACCGAATCGAAGGCTTTCTCATAGTCCACAAACGCTAAGCATAATGGCAAGTTATACTCTTCAGTCTTCTGTATAACTTGCCGCAGCGTATGTATGTGGTCTATGGTACTATAGCTTCTTAGGAAACCGGCTTGTTCAGGAGGCTGGAAGTCATCAAGTCTATGTTCGAGACGGTTCGTGATGACCCTTGAAAACAACTTATAAACATGGCTTAGAAGCGTGATGGGCCTGTAGTTCTTGAATAGGCTGTTATCACCTTTCTTGAAGAACAGTACCACCTCGCCTCTATTCCATGCTTCAGGCGTTTTGCTCTCGAACAAGACGGAATTAAAGAGCTTCTGGAGGACCTTAAGTACCGGTGTTCCACCCGCTCTCAGAAGCTCTGAGGTGATTCCGTCTTCGCCCGGCGCCTTGTTGTTCTTAAGCTGCTTCAGGGCCATCCTAATCTCGTACAGACTGATGTCCGGGATGTCTTCGGTATAATGTCGGGACAGCTTGGCTCTTGGATCACCTACCAAGCTGTCAACGGGCTTTGCGACTGAAGTGTATAACTGACCATAGAACCTCTCGATCTCGCCTAGAACCTCTGCTTTGGTCGACTTTTCAGCTCGGTCAGCTGGCTTTGACCAATAGACTTGTCCTTTGCGAACACTTTGGAGCCTTTGTTCTGCTCAAAGTAATTGTCCTGCTGGAAGTAATTACTCTAACAATAAAATACATAAGAAATGAATTTAGACATATTTTATTTATTTCGATAAACGCAATAGTTTGTGTGAGACAGGCCTTCGAGGTGACAGTTTTTTTTTTCTGGATACGTTTCAAGAAATTCTAGTGAAGCCAAAGTTCAGACTACTGCCTATTTCAACCCTTATATAAAATATCCGATCTTAAGTTAACAATAACGTATTTGTATAGAATCTTTTTATTGATTCATATTTTTTATGTGGTAATACCACTTTTTTTTTAATTTTTTATTAATAATGACACAAAGGTAAATCAAGAAAGAAAAAATTGAATGCGATCCAATACAATCGAAGCGGGGGCGGGGGACCCCGCTTCGATTTAGACTGGTAGAAAAATCCAAATATCGGCTTCCTTTACCGTCCTAACGGCATTTTGTGAGCCATTTTGGCAACATGACTTTTCCGATGTAAAAAAGCCTTCTGAATTCGATTCTGGATGTTGCCAAGCCGGATTTTGCCCCCCTCCCCCCATTTCCCCCCTTTTGACCTCAAAATATGTCCCTAATCACGATTTTTACGGTTTTATACAAAAAGTATTAAAGCTAGAAAAAAAGTGTCAAAGACAAAAATGATCTCTATAAAATTTCCTATAACATGGTGTATAAACTTTTTTAGTAGGCCTTATGGTTTGAGAGCAATATCTTCCCGAACTTCATAGAATGGTAGAAAAATCCAAATATCGGCTTCCTTTACCGTCCTAACGGCATTTTGGGATCCATTTCGGCAACATGACATTTTCGTCGTAAAAAAGTCTACTGAATTCGGTTCTGGATGTTGCCAAGCCGGATTTTGCCCCCCTCCCCCCATATCCCCCCTTTTGACCTCAAAATATGTCCCTAATCACGATTTTTACGGTTTTATACAAAAAGTATTAAAGCTAGAAAAAAAGTGTCAAAGACAAAAATGATCTCTATAAAATTTCCAATAACATGGTGTATAAACTTTTTTAGTAGGCCTTATGGTTTGCGAGCAATACTTTCCCGAACTTCATATATATATTTTTTAATTGATATACATGGTCGAGGCAGTGAAATACATTTATTTTGGGATAATTGGTATCGCACAGGATCCAACCGCTCTGCAGCTCTTGACGCTGACATCCAGTTGGCGTGCTGTTTATTATATGTCAAGACTTACGAGGCTTTCAGTCATAAGCAGTCGCCAAATTTACACGCAGAACTGTATGCAAGTAGGGCTAAAAGCGACGTAGAAAATAAAAATGCTATACTTCTGACCATGAAGTCTTCAAATGCTCACGCCAGATTCTCCAGAAACGGGCCTCAGAAATGCAGTTACCCAGGATCTTGCAGCAGAAAGAAATGGCATGGTCCTTGAATCAATCTTCTTCCGGATCTGGCGAGCTGATAATTACCGTTTCTGTTTCGTTGCAGCCGTAATGTTAATGAGGTGAGCATCCACAAGTGATTCAAGAACTTGCGGATATTCTACTGTTTCGGTGATTAGCCTGAAAACATTAGACTTTTCCCACCCCTCAGGGATCCATCCGGGATGTAAATAGCCATAGAGACAGCATGTAGCTCATGATTCAAGATCTCTCGCAGACTTAAAGTTCTTCCAGCCTTGTCAACAGCTGTCAAGCGTTGTTGGACGCTACGGTTTTTCTAATTTGTAGTTTTAGCAATGGTAGATTTTGAACGACCTGCCAAGGCAGGGGTATTTGAAGGTCGGGCCTTTGTTAATTTTGACCTTATCGCAGTTGCTTACCTGCCATTGGTGAGCCTTTCGGAAGCAAACTTCGTTACTTGGAGTGAGCCAAGCTGCTTGGCAGTGAGAAGTAACACTTTATTTTTTTCTGCTGCAAGATCCTGGGTAACTGCATTTCTGAGGCCCGTTTCTGGAGAATCTGGCATGAGCATTTTGAATGACTTCATGGTCAAAGTAAAGCATCTTTATTTTCTACGTCGCTTTTAGCCCGACTTGGATACAGTTCTGCGTGTAAATCTGACGACTGCCTATGACTGAAAGCCTCGTACCTAAGTCTTGACATATAATAAGCAGCATGCCAACTGGATGTCAGCGTCAAGAGCAGCAGAGCGGCTGGATCCTGTGCGATGCCAACTATCGTAAAATAAGTGTATTTCACTGCCTCAACCATGTTTATCAATTTAAAAAAAATTATGAAGTTCAGGAAGATATTTCTCACAAACCATAAGGCCTACTAAAAAAGTGTATACACCATGTTATAGGAAATTTTATAGAGATCATTTTTGTCTTTGACACTTTTTTCTAGCTTTAATACTGTTTGTATAAAACCGTAAAAATCGTGATTAGGGACATATTTTGAGGTCAAAAGGGGGGGATATGGGGGGAGCGGGGCAAAATTCGGCTTGGCAACATCCAGAACCGAATTCAGCAGGCTTTTTTACGTCGGAAAAGTCATGTTGCCAAAATGGATCCCAAAATGCCGTTAGGACGGTAAAGGAAGCCGATATTTAGAATTTTCTACCATTCTATGAAGTTCGGAAAGATATTGCTCACAAACCATAAGGCTTACTAAAAAAATGTATACACCATGTTATAGCAAATTTTATAGAGATCAGTCTTGTCTTTGATACTTTTTTCTAGCTGTAATACTTTTTGTATAAAACCGTAAAAACCGTGATTAGGGACATATTTTGAGGTAAAAAGGGGGGAAATGGGGGGAGGAGGGCAAAATTCGGCTTGGCAACATCCAGAATCGAAGTCAGCAGGCTTTTTTACGTCGGAAAAGTCATGTTGCCAAAATGGCTCACAAAATGCCGTTAGACTTGAAATTTTTTATTTGAACTACCAGTCTAATTGTATTGGATCGCATTCAATTTTTTCTTTCTTGATTTACCGCCCCCGCTTCGATTGTATTGGATCGCATTCAATTTTTTCTTTCTTGATTTACCTTTGTGTCATTATTTTATAACAATCGTTATTGTGTGTCAAAAAATCGTCATGATATTCCGCGTGGTGTTGATGTTGACTAGCCCAACATTTTTTTTTTGGCCCTCCTCAGACAAATTTGAGATTCTCAAACTTTTATGACGCACCCAGAATTTAGACCAGATTAGAAGTCCCTTGATGTCGACGTAATCCTAATT
Organism: Apotomis capreana; assembly: GCA_947623375.1. Classification (NCBI taxonomy): domain Eukaryota; kingdom Metazoa; phylum Arthropoda; class Insecta; order Lepidoptera; family Tortricidae; genus Apotomis; species Apotomis capreana. Next base: position 7,633,941 of record OX392508.1, on the reverse strand, counting down.
AGGCTCACTATGTCGCAAACTTTAAAGTGTCTTTTGTTGTAAAGTGTCTTATGTTATTTAGCAATTGAGTGGATAAGGGCCAAAATGATAGAAAGAAAATACCTATAAAACCAAAATTGTAGTGTTTTTAAGCGTTTGTAAATTACTCGGTGAGATTTTAAGATCAACAAGGCGTGTCTTAAATAAGTATTTCAACACTATTAACATATGCTAATTTGACGTTTTGATTTTCGACTCTATTTCATGAGTCTTCAATTAAACTCCAAAAGTTCCACATTCTTGGCTGACTGTACGTATAGTTTCTTGATCTATCTCTAGTTTTTGTGACGCTAGATTTGTGTTAGAATATTCGAGTATTTGTTTTGGTGTGGTAGGTGAGTTTGGTGAGGTTCCGTTGTTTTTTGTAGAGCACGTAACGTTAAGTTGCGGTTCCGTTATCGGAAATGGAGACTTGGTGAAAACTTGAAAGTCTTACCACTATTAATTTTGCAACACAAGTACAGAATTATTTCGGCTAAGCAAAACTTGCTTATTACGTCAATATTAGGTTGATCAATATCTCCTGATGGAAGATGATAATTAGGTAGATAAATGGTTAAAAAAATCCCGACGTAAATGTATTTAAAACTAAAAATGAAATATCTACCTACGTATTATTTGATTCAATAAACACATTATCCTTTTGCGTCGCCCAGTCGAGTAAAAACTCGTTGCGTTGGGGGACTGGGGTGTGATCGAAGTAAAACAGTTCAAAACAGAACATAATAATAATAATAAATTAATAATGTTTGAAATCTAAATGCGTTAACTTGACTCAAACTGTCCCATAATTTTTTTTTACTTATCATAATTTGACACCGTAGACGCTATCCCCATATTCACATAAAGTACAAACACATTCCGAAAGGAAACACGAAACATGTTTCGAATCGGTTTATGATTCATTATCAGGAGCTCCGAGTCGCGTCGTGTTCCGTTTCATATAGATTTTAAAAACATGTCAATATTGCACTCTGTTTAAGTACCTTGATTACGTATTCAGTTCAGTACCATACGAGGGTTGTTTGATAAATACACGTTTTAAAAAGTTATTCTTGTTACTGGCTGAAATTATGTATACGAACTTTTTAGGCATCCTTTATGGACTAGAAAATTAAAAAAAAAAAAATACTGCGTCCTTTTGTTTTTTTTTCTTTTAACGGCTTTTTACGCGGAGTTCGCGTTGTTATTGCAATAATGGAGAAAGAGCAGTATCGTTCTGTAATTCGTTTTCTGTTTTTGGAAGGAAATTCTTGTGATGAAATAAAAGTACGCATGCAAGCTGTTTACAATGATCATACTCCTTCTATGACAACCATTAGATATTGGTACAATGAATTTAAACGAGGCAGAACGTCCATCTTTGATGAAGATCGCCCAGGACGTCCTGTTGAGGTGACCACAGGTGATATGGTAAAAAAAAATTAAAATATTGTATTAAGCGATCGCCGAATAAAACTTAGATAAATTGTCGACATTGTAAATGTTTCGATTGAACGCGTGCAGCACATTTTAGAACACAAATTAGGCATGAAGAAGGTTTCGGCGAGGTGGGTGCCGCGTTTGCTCACCGAGGAACAAAAGCTCACCCGGAAGCAAATTTCAAGGCACTGTTTAGATAAGTACGAAAGTAGTCCGGGTGAGTTCATTCGGCGTTTTGTGACTGTTGATGAAACGTGGATACACCACTATACCCCATAAAGTAAAGAACAGTCTAAACAGTGGGTTTTGCCGGGGGAATCAGCTCCAAAGAAGGCGAAGACCGTTCCATCGGCCGGAAAGGTCATGGCGACTGTTTTTTGGGACTCGCAGGGAATCATCCATACTGATTATTTACAAAAAGGAAGAATGATAACCGGGCAATATTACGCTAATTTATTGCAAGAATTTGATACCATTTTGAAAAAAAAGAGACCACATCTAAATAAGAAAAAAGTTCTCTTTCATCATGATAATGCACCAGCTCACTCCTCAAGAATTGCAGACTCCAAATTAAAGCAATTACATTATGAATTGCTGCCTCATCCGCCCTATTCCCCAGACCTGGCTCCCTGTGACTTCTTCCTATTCCCAAATTTAAAAAAATGGCTCGGTGGAAAGAAATTTTCGTCCAATGAAGAGGTCATTGCCACCACGGAGGCCTATTTTCACGACTTTCCGAAATCTTATTTTTTAGACGGCTTATTAAAGCTAGAACACCGTTGGAACAAGTGTATAGAGTTGGAAGATGACTATGTAGAAAAATAAATATACACGTATACAAACCTTTGTTGTTTTTTTCTAAACACGGGTATTTATCAAACAACCCTCGTAGTGTATTAAATGTATTATGGGGTCGACACATGTGCTCCCATGGATCGACTCGAATAGACTGGTAGTTCAAATCAAAATTTTCAAGTCTAACGGCATTTTGTGAGCCATTTTGGCAACATGACTTTTTCGAAGTAAAAAAGCCTGCTGAATTCGATTCTGGATGTTGCCAAGCCGAATTTTGACCCCCTCCCCCCTTTTCCCCCCTTTTTACCTCAAAATATGTCCCTAATCACGGTTTTTACGGTTTTATACAAAAAGTATTACAGCTAGAAAAAAAATGTCAAAGACAAGAATGATCTCTATAAAATTTCCTATAACATGGTGTATAAACTTTTTTAGTAGGCCTTATGGTTTGTGAGCAATATCTTCCCAAACTTCATAGACTGGTAGAAAATTGTAAATATCGGCTTCCTTTACCGTGCTAACGGCATTTTGGGATCCATTTTGGCAACATGACTTTTCCGATGTAAAATAGCCTGCTGAATTCGGTTCTGAATGTTGTCAAGCCGAATTTTTCCCCCCTCCCCCCTTTTCCCCCTTTTTGACCTCAAAATATGTCCCTAATCACGATTTTTACGGTTTCATACAAAAAGTTTTACAACTAGAAAAAAAGTGTCAAAGACAAGAATGATCTCTATAAAATTTCCTATAACATGGTGTATAATTTTTTTTAGTAGGCCTTATGGTTTGTGAGCAATATCTTCCCGAACTTAATTATTTAAAAAAAAAATTGATGAACTTGGTCGTAGCAGTTAAATACACTTATTTTGGGATAATTGGTTTCGCACAGGATCCAGCCGCTCTGCAGCTCTTGAAGCTGACATCCAGTTGGCATGCTGCTTATTATATGTCAAGACTTACGAGGCTTTCAGTCATAAGCAGCCGTCAGATTTACACGCAGAACTGTATCCAAGTAGGGCTAAAAGCGACGTAGAAAATAAAAATGCTTTACTTCTGACCATGAAGTCATTCAAAATGCTCAGTTATACGCCAGATTCTCCAGAAACGGGCCTTAGAAATGCAGTTACCTAGGATCTTGCAGCAGAAAACAATAAAGTGTCACTTCTCACTGCTAAGCAGCTCCTTAAAAATTACTCAATACCTTCAAACTAGGTTGGGCTCGCAGTTTTTATCCCGCGAACGCGCGAGCGGGACTAATGTCGTCGTAGTGCGAGGATTTGCAGACGAGACTAAGGTTCAAGCGTCACCAACTGAGGTCGATACCTCAACATACGTGCTATTCATGAGGAAACCGACACTCGACATGTGCTCCACACTGTGCATAGCCCACCCAGAAGACTGGTTATTAGTGTTGTTGTTGCTTATGATTCATCATCATGACAAAATTAAGGGACTGCTTTAGAACGTTAGAATATTCTGGCGTTTTACTCAGGCACTGGCGATTCGAACGGCTTTATTGCAGGTAACAAAATAATTAAATTGATCATTTGCGTTTCTAAAACATTTACCTAGACACTCCTTTGATTAAAAGTATTCCGTTTTCCGTTATCGAAAGCACTGTGAACTACTCAATGAGATAGACATACACCCCATGAGCGAAAGGCTGAGAAGTTCCCGTCCCTGCTGTACAAGTCGAGTATGTGATGATGCAGGCTTATGCTTTGTTTGGCACCACTCCAGCGCCTGAGCGTTTGCCCCCCACATCAGACGCAAATATGGTAGATTTTGAACGACCTGCCTTGTACAGGTCTTGAAGGTCGGACCTTAGTTCATTTTGAACTTTGCGTTGTAGCTTGTAGACCTGCACCCTTAGCGCAACTGTCGCTAACGGCCATTTCTGGCGCGAGATATTTGCCTGTCTCTTTCTGTGCAGTAATTACTTAGTGTGAGCCAAGCTGCTTAGCAGTGTGAATTGACACTTTATTTTTTTGTGTTGCAAGATCCCGGGTAACTGCATTTCTAAGGCACATTTCTGGAGAATCTGGCGTAGAACTGAGCATTTCGAAGGATTTCATGTTCAGAAGCAAAGCATTTTTATTTTCTACGACCCTTTTAGCCCGACTTGGGTACGGTTCTGCGTGTAAATCTGACGACTGCTTATGACTGAAAGTCTCGTGAGTCTTGACAGATAATAAGCAGCATGCCAACTGGATGTCAACGTCAAGCGCTGCAGAGCGGCTGGATCCTGTGCGATACCAATTATCCTAAAATAAGTGCATTTCACTGCCTCGACAAAGTTTATCAATTTTTAGAAAAATAATGAAGTTTGGGAAGATATTGCTCACAAACCATAAGGCCTACTAAAAAAAATTATACACCGTGTTATAGGAAATTTTATAGAGATCATTCTTGTCTTTGACTTTTTTTTTCTAGCTGTAAAACTTTTGTATAAAACCGTAAAAATCGTGATTAGGGACATATTTTGAGGTCAAAAAGGGGGGAAAAGGGGGGAGGGGGGAAAAATTCGGCTTGGCAACATTCAGAACCAAATTCAGCAGGCTTTTTTACATCGGAAAAGTCATGTTGCCAAAATGGATCCCAAAATGCCGTTAGCACGGTAAAGGAAGCCGATATTTACAATTTTCTACCAGTCTATGAAGTTCGGGAAGATATTGCTCACAAACCATAAGGCCTACTAAATAAGTTTATACACCATGTTATAGGAAATTTTATAGAGATCATTCTTGTCTTTGATATTTTTTTTCTAGCTGTAATACTTTTTGTATAAAACCGTAAAAACCGTGATTAGGGACATATTTTGAGGTAAAAAGGGGGGGAAAAGGGGGGAGGGGGTCAAAATTCGGCTTGGCAACATCCAGAATCGAATTCAGCAGGCTTTTTTGGAGCGGAGCGAGCGAAGCGAGCGAAGCTCCCATGGATCGACTCGAATGGACTTTGTAACAATGCGCAGATCTACGCGAGTTCTCAACCGATTTTAGAAATTTTTGTTTTAAAATGCACAAATTAAATTTCGCTAGGTCGTGACGAAGAGAAAATTTCGAAAAAAAAAAAAAACTCCGCTCCAATCTATGGTGCAAGCTTAGCCGGTGGCTGACTCTGCATCGACCTAGTTACTTCGAAAAAGTCATGTTGCCAAAATGGCTCACAAAATGCCGTTAGGACGGTAAAGGAAGCCGATATTTGGATTTTTCTACCAGTCTAGAATGGACTTTGTAACAATGCGCAGATCTCAGCGAGTTCTCAATCGATTTTAGAAATTTTTGTTTTAAAATGCACAAATTAAATTTCGCTAGGTCGTGACGAAGAGAAAATTTCGAAAAAAAAAAAAAACTCCGCTCCAATATATGGTGCAAGCTTAGCCGGTGGCTGACTCTGCATCGACCTAGTATTTTTTACAAAGACTAGGACCACCTTAACTTTATACTTTTCGTTTTATTAGTTTCTAATATCTAGACGTGCCCATTCTCATGATTGTATGCGAATCTATTTGTAGCCAAAATCAATAATGCTCGACATTGCATTTGAAGTTTTGCGAATTATACAGCATGATATCTACACATGGTACCTAATAAATATATTTCCGTAACTGAAACCCGAACAGGCACAAGGTAGGTAATTTTTGCGTAATATATTATTATTTCTCCGTAATGCAGCTATCATAGGTATTTTGCTTTGCTTAGGCATCTTTAGGGAACTTTAATCCATGAGACATGACATTCATATCATATATTTCTAACTTGACAATAAGTTGACAGTTGAGATATGAATAATATGCAATGAATTATTATGAATTATGAATATAATTTCCATTTAGGAACCTCCATCCCGTATAGAGTGACTTACGTAGCGGTAGGTATAGGATAGGTATACATAAGACACTTTGTTTGCTCAATGACAAGGACGCACTTATACGGCTGGTCATATTTGTGTCTCTTTCTTTTTATTAGTACTTACGAGGAATATAATAGACCCATTATCTGGAAAGCGTTCATAAAAAGGCACAGCTAACATTATAGCTGCCCCTCGTGTCTTTTAAAGTCATAAAATAAAATATCTTGTCTTGTGTTATCATTCTAATTCAACCCTTCTGCACTAGGTGTTCCCTTAGGTATTGCAAGCATTTACCAGTCACAGCCACGTGGGGCTTATTTGTATACTAGGCATTTTTGTTTGGGATCCGTAAATAGACATTCCGAATCACCAAGATAAAACGAAGGTGTGTTTTAAGGATTTTGGTATACATAATTACAGTCTTGGTAAGTATAGCATAAACGTACAGTAATAAAACTCAATCACGTATTGGTATGTTACCCGTTTAGATTTAGATGGGTTCGGGTCTGTATTTGGCTTAAACGGGGTTAGCTACAAAAATTACCTTCTATTCTACTTGTAAGCTTTCTTGACTCTATTAACTCTATTGTATTATCTTTGAAGTTCAGAAGCTATAATAAATATAAGGCTGATGTCGCTAATATGTATATTGTAAACACATTCGACCAATTAACTTTAAGGTTCAAATCTGTTTTTCTATTTATAGCTACTCCAAACCGGATTCTAGACAACCAGATTTTTTGTCCGAAATGCGTACGCGATAAAAAATATGCCAACTTATTGATAAGTACTCGACGCAAGCAACTGTAAAACTTTTTGGCGCCATCGGCGCTAGCCAATCAGCAAGTATTTCGAATAAAAATAAAATTGCTGATAATGGGCTTCAAAAGTAAACTGAAAAGCCAAAATAATCCGCTCATGTACAACTACAAATTACATTTGAATCACCTTTTGAAGGAAGGCAAGGAATTATGTAGTAAGGAAAATTAAAAAGTATTCGTGACATTGACAGTTTTTTTTTTATTTAGACCAAAATAAATGTTCCATATAGACCAAAGTAATGTTGTATATCTTCGGAATGTCACCAAAACCAAATGTCACTTAGAGATTTAAAAAAATGGTATCTATAAAAACTATACGACGTAAAAATAAACTAATAGTAGATTCTGAATCCAAATAACGTATACTATTAGAAAAAAAAAACCTTTGTAAAACTTAATGTACTTAACTAAGATAAATTAAAACATTAATGTTCACTTACAACTTACAATACACATACTGTATAAATTTTAGTACATATGAATATGTATGTATGAATAGAGTTTTCCCATTTAAATGTATAGAACCAAAAATAAAATAGGTTTTAAATTTTCTTACTTTTCCAGGACGATTCTTGTAACAGCGTTCGTAAAATAATTAATCTCATCTACATTTCGTATTTAGCTCGAGGCCTCAAAACTGAGGTCAAGTGTGAGTCGGCTCCCAGCGAGCGGGTTGTAGTCTATCTATTTAGTCTGTGACGCGAAAACAAACGAAGTAAAACACACACATTGTAATTCTTACACTATTTTGATAAGGTTTATTATTGCTCGAATTGCCGCTTCGTGGTTTGGTAATGTCTAATGTCGTACCGCGCGGATGTAAGTTGTGATTTCATGTAGAGGGTTCTGTACACAAATTCGATTTGAAGTTTTTGTTGAAATAGTAATAACGAGGAGAGGAGGAGGAGGCCTTTGCCCAGCAGTGGGACAATATAGGCTCTTAATAAAAAATAAAATAAGTAATAACAAGCTTGTTTTGTAATCACTCTCATAGATCATAACATAACATAACTTAGGTTTTTTAAAGTAAGTTTCCATGAAAAGTAGTATACATATTTAATATTTAGTTAAAAACATTTGGACAACATGTATAACTTAATAATAATATAACTTAATATAATATTAATTTACTTAATTGTGTTGCTTTAAAAAGAAAACCAGATGGCAATTTAACAGTTTATTTTTCTGTATTAATGACCTATATTGTTTTAGACAAAAAATCTACACCGTTTTGGCATAATTGATCCCGCGTAGGGTTGCCTCTGTTGCCAGGTTGCCAGGTGTCCGGCTTTGGCTTTTAATAGACGTGTTCGGTCCGGACAAATATTTTCTTGTCTAGCCGTTCGGCTTTTGTTAGGCTTTTTGCCTAAATGCACCTCATGGCGAAATTCGAGAGCAAGTAAAGATGCGAATACCCAGAAAAAAAATATGTCCAGCTTTAAAGGTTTAAAGGTTATCATTATCATCATCATCATCAGCTGAGGCATTATCTACTGCGGGTGGGCCTTCGCCTAGTCTAGCTAATCTCTCCAGTCCGATCTATTCGTGGCCTTCCTTCTCCAACTTATCACCCCTAAAATCCTGGTATCCTGTTCGAAGCCGTCCAACCATATGAGCTTTGGCTCTGCCTCTACTTCTGCGACCCCTCCTTTCAACCTTCTAGAAGGCATTTGGGTATTCCATTCCCAGTCCATTTGCAACACATGCCCTGCCCATCGCAGGCGTTCGATCTTTCTTCTCATAATAACATTTGGATTATTGTACATTACGTATAGCTCGTGGTTATAACGCGTTTGCCATCCCTCATCTTCCATCACAGCTCCGAAAATGCGTCTTAGTATTTTACGCTCAAATACTAACAAAGAATTTTCGACTATTTTATTCAGCACCCAACACTCCGAACTCCGAACTGTAATGTGAGTATGGGCCTTAGTAAGGTTTTAAAGTGTGACGAAATATAATAATAATATACTTGCACAGACATAACCAAGTAGCCAGGATCATTCAACAGCAACTTGCTCTTCGATACGGTCTTGTGGGGCCTGAGGTGCCGTACTATAAGTACGCACCGATGCCAGTTCTCGAGAATGGTCGTGCCAGGCTCTATTGGGATCGATCTATCATCACGGACAGGACTATTGTAGCCAATAAGCCTGATATCATGTTGGTAGATCGATCCAAGCGCCAGGCAGTACTCGTCGACATCACCATCCCGCATGACCATAACCTCGTGAAGGCCGAGAAGGACAAACTCAGCAAGTACCTTGACTTGGCGCACGAGGTGACCGCCATGTGGGATGTTGACTCGACGATCATTGTCCCGATAGTCGTTTCGGCGAACGGTCTTATAGCGAAGAGTCTCGACAAACATCTTAAGAGACTCTCGCTATACGAGTAGATGGCTGGATCAAGGGTCAGATGCAGAAAGCGGTACTCCTGGACACGGCGCGCATTGTCAGGAGATTCCTCTCTGCAGCCCTAACCACCGGTAGCCTAGGCCCTGCCCCGCTGCCGGCGGCACCCTAGGTTAGGTTTTTTATAATGTATTTATAATTTGTAATTACTTTATTGTATTTTACTTTTTATATAAATTTATTGTTAAAAACCTAGCCTAAGACGAAAGATTAATAAAGGAGATAATAATAATACCGCAGGGCAGCTTGTGGCGAGCTGTTGGGGAGTGACGACCCCACGGACCCGAGATCTCCAGAGAGTCGGTCAGGGTCCTCGTCTCCGGTGTGCCTTCATCGGCCGGAGTGGAAACCCAAGAGGACCCGTAGGACTCTCAGCTCTGGCTCTGGCTTGCCTTCATTGGCCGTCCAGAGAGGAGCGTTAGAGCTATATGCTCCAGGGGTGGAAGTGTTAAAGGGCATCACGCCGCGAGTAACTTTGGAGAAAGCGCAGCACACCTCTCGACACCCCTGAGCCCTCACGCTCGTGTTGCTGCCGGCCGTCTGCACGATGGCATTACGGGGCCCGCCTAGTGAGGGGCGAGTCACCACCCGCCAGAGGTAACAGTCGCATAGATGGTTACGGCGGGTGTCATTTTTCTACTGCAATAGCCCAAATAAATAGTCTATCCAAACTTCATTTTAATAGCCCGGTTTCTTTTCCATATCAATGCAATAGTTCAATCACCTGCTGGGACCTTTTGATGACCGCTGCTTAGATCTTGAAACAGCGGGACTTTTTGCGGCGATCTCAGCATAAGCACGTTGAGGGGTCACAGTGCTTACACGTGACGTACCTGCCTTCACTTCTATAGCAAGCGGGTGATCGGCGGGGCGCGGCGTGAGCGGCGCCGGGTCGGCAGCCGGCGATGCGTCGAAATCCGCTACATCAGCAGCAGCGATGTCGCTGACGGATGCATTCCGCGCGCCGTGACGTGCGACTGTGTTCGAGGCGTCGTTTGACCTACATTCTGAAATAGCGTTACGTAGTAATGCTACCTCAGAACGCAGATCAGTTATTGTATTAATAATTTGTATTTTGAAATTTAATAGAACTTTTATAATGTATTGACTTGTAACATGTTGACATTTTATTAATAAATGAGTATGAGTATGAGTATGAGTATTATTGGATACCTCTAACTAAGTCTGGACTTCGGTCAGGCTCTTCTTCAGGAACATAATATCCTTCAGCAGTCTGGTGACATCGACGTGGTCGAACGTAACGGGTGGCAGCCGGTGCAGCTGCTTCGCCACGAACGAAGGCACGTCGCTCGAACGGGTCGCCTGAAATAGCGTGATGATGTCCTTGAGACTCTTCACGCCTCCATCCCTTCGGCGGGGTGGCATCTCGGTGGTCTTGCCGAGCGTCTGGTAGAGCAGCGCCTTGCCACTGCAAATGTCCTCCTCCTGGAAGCTCGACTTGCAGATCTGCGCGATGCTGTCCGCGTCCATGGTGTTGACGGCATTTTGTATAAATGCTAATAATTCGTTAACTATGACCTCAGACTCTCGCGAGGAGGCCATAGTGACAATGCGGGCAGCGATTAAAACTGCACGATTCGCGAATTGAGCAATTCGTACTGTGCACTGCGGCACGACCGTTTATGATCGCGCATAGCACTGCACTCAAAAAGAGTAGAAATTAAAAAGTGGCAATACTGTAGTGTCGTCCCCGTTTTCTTAGATTGATTAGAAAGGGACGATATTACAGTATTGCCACTTTTTAATTTCTACTCTTTTTGGTCAGACTGTATACAGAAGAAGTTTTATGCTTCTTGAAAGAAGTTTCGAGCGAACGTATCTTAGCAGGCCCAAGTAGCACAGCAGCCATTATTTCTGAAGACACATCTTTGCTTTCCGTTACTAAGGACCCAAGGTATATATGTATAAATTCATTGACGCTAGCGAAGATGTTACTGCCAATGGAAATTCCTTGTAGTAGAACTTACTGGTCTTTTGACGCTTTCAGGTACATAGTCTTGGCCATACTAACTTAGAGACCGGCCTCCGCAGCGCAGCTGATTTTTCAAGAGCAAGGTATGCACTTTCCATTGCAGGTAGGGATCTTCTAATCACGTCGAGGTCATCCGCATACTTTAGAATATGGACGGATTTGTGGTATATTTTGTGACGATCTTTGAGTAGCGGATAGATTTGCCGAGAGCGATGTTGAATAGTAGGCACGATAGCGCATCTCCTTGTCTTAAGCCGTCGTTGGTTCCGAACGGTTCTGATAATGCTGCTTAAATTCTAACAACGCTCCGAGAGTTTCTGAGAGTCATCTCAGTCAAGCGCACGAGCTTTGCTGGGATGCCAATATTGCCAATCTCTATCATAGCCTGGTAATAGGAAACCTCTGTGCACATTGTCATAAGCAGCCTTGAATTCAACGAAAATATGGTGGGTGTTGATGTTGAATTCAAACGTTTTTTCAAGATCTGCCTAAGCGAGAAGATTTGGTTTATTGTGGACCTGTTTGGACGAAACCCACACTGATACTCTCCCAAGCTGGATCTTACATCATGGCTTTAGTTTATTGAATAGCATATTGGCAAACACTTTATAACCGGTGTTCGATATGCCTCGGTAATTATTGCACTCCAATATGACGCCTTTTTATGTAGGGGACAGATAACAGATGAATTCCAGTCGTCAGGCACTTTTTCATTGTTCCATATTTGTAGAACCAGGTCGTGAAACTCCTTCCCAAAACCAGTTCGAGCATATTTTATAAGCTCGCCTTGAATATCAGCCATTCCCGGCGGAGATTGGTTATTTTAATGAATTGAAATATCTCGTTTAGTATCTTCTATTGTGAGGTCTAAAACCTCATTGGTCTGTTGATTGATTGGTTGAACATCAGGTACTGATACAAAGTGGATTTGTTTGTACTGAGCTGTTAAGGAGTTCACGAAAGTACTCGGCCCATCTTTCAATTATCTCATCTTTATCATTAAGTAGCTGTCCATCCTTACTTCTATACGCCGTGGTTCTTGGTTTGAATTCTTTCGGTCCCCTATTAAATTGGTTGTAAAAGTTCCCAGTGTAGTTTTGTCTGTAACTGGATGCAATCTCACGCAGTTGTTGTTATTCGTTATTCGCACAATCTTTTCTTTTTCTTATGTAGGTGTTTTTTTTGTCTTTTTCGCTCCTTATACTCTTCTCGTCGTCTGCGTGTGTATTTTTATTGCATTAATCTATATGCCCCATTTTTCTCATGAGTGGCCTTTTTACATTCATCATCAAACCAGTCGTTACGCTTTGGCTTTTGATTAAATCCCAAAATCTCACTAGCAGCCGTAGATAGAATTCTGCCAGGTGTTATCAGAATCTATTTCTAGCGCCCATTTTCATAATTTCTCTCCGGACTCCTTATCCATATAATTGTAGATGACATTCTGCTCTCTCTTCAGCCTTGTTGTATCGATCTTTTTCGTTCTTTCCGTTTTGGTATACTTGATCCGTGATATGGGCGCTCATTTTACATACAACTATAATTAATTATTGTATTAAGCGGTTTACACTCACGTGAAATTGTCAGGAACGGCCCGACATGTATGCGCCATCGGCGCGCGCGCTCAGAGCGGAACGTCGGTCAAAGTATCAGCAGTGACGAGTTTGCCGCGGCGGTGTACGGGCAGCCGTCCCTGATGAAGGGCTCCATACGAGTTCGAAACATGTCGGGCCGTTCCTGACAATTTCACGTGAGTGTAAACCGCTTAATACAATAATTAAATATGTCTCACGAAAGTTTTAATAAAATTACAACTATAATTATGGTGATCGGAGTCGATTCTACGGCTTCTGACATCCAAAAGATTAGAGCAGTGCTTCTCATTCATTTTTTTTAATAAAAATGTTCGGCCATATTCAGCAAATGGTTCGGCTCTTGTGTTTTGGACCTACTAGTTTTTTTTCTTTTTTGAATTGATTTTTAAAGGAAAAGAGCTTTCAGCCAATATACCTATACTAGAGGCCCGTTGCGGCGTCGAACCGCCGCTAGAACATGGAAATCCGGTAGTGTTATAGAAAATAACTACTTTATCGATAAGAAGTTTTTGGCGAACGAAGAATAAATACTGTAAAAAAACACGTTAAAATGATGTTTTAAAAACGTTAAAACATGAAAGGCTAGAGCCAGGCCTGATAGCCAACTGCCAGCTTCATCGTGGCAACTTTTTCAACTCTTTTGTAAAAATAACTTCTGCATTAATGCCATGTGATCTGCTGATCTGTTTCACAAATAAAATGCATATTATTCGATTTATGGAAAAAAATTGTTCATAAAAATAATCCCATATCTTAAAAATATAATTGACATATTTTCATAGGACCGGACATAAGATTGGTAGAAATTTAATTTGTTGTTCTTTCTTCAGGACATAAATTTATCGATTTGATCGATTTCTATCAATTTCCAGAAATAGCACATGAATCGAAAGGACAGATTTAGGCACTCACTACGCAGGTTTTAAAAAGGAAATCATGTAGTGCGTAACTGTTTCTGTATTCATTTATAATCGTAAATACTTAAAAATAGTGATAATAAGAAATGTTACATAAACTCAATTGTATGAAATAGAGAGTATAAAACGTTTATAGATACACGAAATGTCACTATTATCAATGCTTATATTTTTAATGAAATTCAATAGATCGTGCAAATTTTCTTAATATGGGTGCTGCCATGTCATCATCATCAATCATTTATTCAGTAACAATTACACATTGTGTTTGAAATTCTTACGCTAGGTATACTTAATCAAACCCTATTTACTAATCTAAATAAATAACTGACCAACAATACTCCACCATAAAAAAAAAAGAATGTGTCAAATATGTGTAATAAATAAAATCCAATATATAAAACAGCTAAAAATGTTTAAAAAAAGAATATTAAGACATATTTTTTTCAATAAATTTAGAGCTGAATGCCTAATACCCGAATTCCAAATTCAAACTTTCGTCTTTCCTCTCATTGAAATAGTGTCTGACAGAAGAGTGAGGGAGATGATATCTATACTCTGAAGTCTATGATATAAACCTAATTTTAGGGATCCTTACCATAGTCGGTAAAAACGGAAGCCTTATAAAATCAATTCGTTTTGTTGGCAGCAGAATTTGTCAAATTTTATTTTGAATGAGAATAAGAATGATCAGCCAGACGTCATTATTTCAAATATGATTTATTCTTGAGAGCGTCGATTTTTTTAAATTTGCATCATATGTAGGTCATTTCTACCATCAAGTTTCGCATGTTAGGGTAACATGTTAATTATTCCACATTGCCAACTCGTCCACAATGTCAGCTCGTCTATATTCCCATCTGGGTCACAATCCCAACTTGTCCACACACCCAACACGTCCACATTGCCAACTCGTTCATACGCCCAACTCATCTGCATTGCCAACTCGTCTATATTACCAATTCGTCTCAATTGGCAACTCGTCCATATTCCCAATTTGTCCACAATGCCAACTCGACCATATTGCTAATTCGTCCATGTACCCAACTCGTCCACAATTCCAACGCGTCCATATTGCTTACTCGTCCACAATGCCAACACGTTCACAAATACAACTCGTCTACATTTCCAACTCGTCCATATTTCCAAATCGTCCACATTCCCAACTCGTACACAATGCCAAATCGTCCACATTGCCAACTCGTACACAATGCCAAATTGTCGACATTGCCCACTCGTCCAGAAACCCAACTCATCTACAATGCCAACTCGTCCATATTACCAACTCGTCTTTATTGCCAACTCATCCATATTCCCAACTCGTCCACAATGCCAACTCATCCATATTGCTAACTCGTCCACATTTCCTACTCGTCCATACACCCAACTCGCTACAATACCAACTCGTCTTTATTGCGAATCTCGTCCATATAACTCGTCCGTATTACCAACTCGTCTTCATTGCCAACTCGTTTATATTCTCAACTCATCCACAATGCCAACGCGTCCATATTACTTGCTCGTCCACAATGCCAACTCGGCCACATTTCCAACTCGTCCATATTCCCACCTCGTCCACAATGTCAAGTCGTCCACATTACCAACTCGTCCATACACCCAACTTATCTACATTGCCAACTCGTCTTCATTTCCAACTCATCAACAATGCCAACTCGTCCATATTGCTAACTCGTCCACATTTCCAACTTGTCCATAGGCCCAACTCGTCCACAATTCCAAGTCGTCCACATTTCCAACTCGTCCATATTCCCAACTCGACGATACACCCAACTCGTCTATACAAACTCGTCCTTATTATCAGCCCGTCTTTATTGCCAACTCGTCCATATTCCCAACTCGAGGATACACCCAACTCGTCTATACAAACTCGTCCTTATTATCAGCCCGTCTTTATTGCCAACTCGTCCATATTCCCAACTTGTAAATTTTACCAACTCATTCACATTGCCAACTCATCCACATTTCCAACTCGTCCATATTCCCAACTCGACGATACACCCAACTCGTCTACAATACCAACTTGTCCTTATTATCAGCTCGTCTTTATTGCCAAATCTTCCATATCACCAACTCGTCCGTATTACCAAGTCGTCTTCATTGCCAACTTGTCCGTATTACCAACTCGTCTTCATTGCCAACTTGTCCGTATTACCAACTCGTCTTCATTGCCAACTCGTCCATAATGCGAACTCGTCCACATTGCCCACTTGTCCATGTTCCCAACTTGTCAATTTTACCAACTCATCCACATTGCCAACTCATCCACATTTCCAACTCGTCCATATTCCCAACTCGACAATACACCCAACTCGTCTACAATACCAACTTGTCCTTATTATCAGTTCGTCTTTATTGCCAAATCTTCCATATCACCAACTCGTCCGTATTACCAAGTCGTCTTCATTACCAACTCGTCCATATTCTCAACTCGTCCACATTTCCAACTCGTCCATTTTACCAACTCATCCATATTACCAATGTAGATACATTCCCAACTTAGCTACATTGTCAAGTTGTCCATATTCTCAACTCGACCACATTTCCAACTCGTCCATTTTACCAACTCATCCATATCACCAATGTAGATACATTCCCAACTTAGCTACATTGTCAAGTCGTCCATATTCAAACTCGACCACATTTCCCATCCCGTCGACATGCAAGCGGAAGGACTAAGTTTTTTCTTGTAAAATACCATTTAATTTACTATAACTCATGCCATTTTTGCCATTTTTGACTTATATAATCATATTTATAATAATCTATCATAAATTTACTTATTCGAATGACGATTACATTAGTTTTACTACATATTTTCTGCTTTGATTTATTGTAAAACTCGCCTATAAAAATAATCTTGAATGACGGTCAGTTTTTCTAGTCTTGCGAGCACCAGTCCAACTCGCACTTAACCGGCTTTTTCCTCGAAATTTTTAACAGGTATGCAAAAAAAGTTTCCATATCAACATTTTAAAAAGAAAAACAACCTGGCAATTTAGATCACTGACTTAATAGCCCCCAATAAAAAATATATTATAAGTTGACAGAATAGGTATGGTTATTGTCATTCATTGTCAACAAACTGTAAAATTATTTTTGCATATTCGTACATGTTTTAAGTGCTGCGGATATTATGTTGCCGACTCAAAAATAATATTTCATCATGCTGAACAACTTACTACAGGTTTGTGAGCAAATCATGCTTATTATTATTTGGTCATCTTATGTCAAAATAGGGATCACAGGTCACGTGGTCAATGTCACGTGGTTAGCGCACAGTAGTTTTTTCAAATCCATTTTTCAGTACTTTTTCAGGAAAAAAATAAAAATCCAAGAGTTTTATGCACCTCTCCAGCATGAGACGAATCTAATGACATATCATTTATACAAATCGGACCATAACTGTAGATCTGATGGGATGTACAAAAATCGGCCTCGCGTAATATATATATAGATGCTTACTGTCATGTCGAAAATATATAAAAAAAAATTTGGACATGGTCCATAGTAAGGAAAAATTAAATGAGTTGCAGTTTGTAGATCCTTACAGTAAGGAAGGACTATCAAAAAAATATATGATTGAAATGTCTTCAAAACCTACACGTACCCTATTCTTCCACATGGGAGATGCCAGGTTCGATTCGAATCCGATCCGTGCATTGCGCGTGTAAAAAATAAATGCGGAGCTTTCGGGTGTACTCAGTCGATTTTGAATACCCCTACAAATAAAATAAAAGGGTTCCCAGTGTTCCCACTTAATACTCTAATATTTCCAGCAGTGGCACAAGAATAGATAATATTGCAGTGGTCAAAAAAATTACGATAGGTACTTACCACATACTACCGGGTATTGCAGCTCCACCCCCATTATGGCCTGTATAACACCCATTATTTTTATTTTACTGTTGGCATTTTTGGTAATTACTCTATAATTATTATATTATCTTTGTTAAGATAGTAGGTACATCCCAACATTCCCAACCGTGTAGTAGTTGGTATAAATATTTCATAGCTGTCTATCAGCGGAACCCTAATAGACAAGAGTACTTGGACTTCAATAAAAGGATTGTACGGACCCCTAAAGACAGCAACTTTTTGCTGTAACTGATCTGAAAAAAAAAACCGTTTTCGGTCAAAAGTAAAACAGCTAGGCAAGATTAGATTTAGGTACCTACATAGAGACAAAGTAGGTTACAGTACTTACGTAAGCTTGTAATTGTATTATATACCTACCTACGTTCTCTTTACGTTCATAGTAAAATACCTAAACATTTGACATCTACTTTTTACTAGTAGCTGTCTCGCTCACTCGTGCTGGGAATTATTGTTCAAGGAATGCGCGCGTCGGCAAGTCTCGGTACACCCAGACGTAAAGTTCAAGTCTAACACCACTCGATAACTCATAAACCTTCAATACAACCTTATAGAGTTCATTGTTGATAACTTCGAATCGCATGCACAGACTTATCAACAAGCGATCACCCTCCCGAGACTTCATGTGGTGACTACTTTGTAAAAGTACATTCATAAATTTTATTATTACTGAACTCAATAGTTTCGAGGTTTTCCAGGCGTTTTTGAATGATTTAAGTTGGGATTTTTTATGGGAAAAAATTAAAAATATTTTTCACGTGTTTTTAATGAGATTCAAGCCACTTTAATACAAAATTAGATTTGTAAATTAAGGAACTAAATGAAAAGACCTTGAGAATGAGTCTCGTGGGGAGTGTCGCTACGTCATCGACGGGAAGTATTGCTGTTAGGTATGACCGCCAGCCGGTGCCTGATTGGCCAACAAAGCCTCGACGGCGGCCATTTTGTTCGCTTCTGAGTCACCAAAAGGTGAAAAATGTACGGAATTACTGTGCACTCCCCACGAGACTTCACAACGGTATTGGGCATTTTCCCTCGTGAACACAAAATTTGGGTTTCATGTTCCCTACCCACCACGGCGTGGATGAAATAATAATTAATATCGCGGGAAATATGTTTTAAAGCTAGTCAAATTTTATTTATGTTGATTCTTTAGTAGACGGAAAAGTGATTTTCATAAGTTACAGACTCAAAAGTTGCGGCAAACTCTGTTTTCCAGCACAAGTTCGGTTGGCTGCTGGTCGTCGCTCGGAGACACCGTGTGCGGCTTCGAAAAATTTAAATAGTGCTAAAAGTGTCCTAATGAAATTGAAATGATCAAGAAATAGGTACATGTGTTTTACCTAACTGTCAAAATAATAGTGAAGTGATCAGTTGATCAGTGTACGTCGCGGATTGTTTACGTAGATGTTGACTGAGATTTGTCAACGCGGTGCGGCAGGATGTAGCCCAAAATTTATGCGGGCTTGAAGAGCGGACAAGTTTCGCCTTTTTTATTTAGAGGTAGCATACTTAGATCCTGAAAATGTCGGAAACGACGATGGTGAAGGTGAAGACGGAGCGGCCCGATGAGGCAGAGATCAGGGAGCTCGCCGCCAAGATGGTGGAGGCAAACAAGGCGAAGGCGCTAGCGGCGTCGGTGGCGGCGGCGCGGCCTGGACCCGGCGCCATGGGCGCGGCGCCTCCCGGGCCCGGAGGCCAGTTGGGCATCCTCAACTTCCTCACGCGCAAGACCGGCGCGGCCCAGCCAGACACGCGGCCGCCCGTCGACCCCGAGAAGAAGACCCCGGCCCCGGACGAAGCGAGCTGGAAGGGCCACTTCGGATGGGACATGCTGGGGAAGTGCCACATCCCCTACATCTACCGATCAGGGGAGAAGTACGTGGCCGTCAGAATGGTTGAAATCAAATTATTAAACAAGTACCTGAACTACCTTCACGCCGACATCTACTCCTGCACCTGCATAAGAAGTTACTACATAACAGATATCGAAGCAAGGCTTCTAAATGAGATCAACAGCAGGCACTGCGATGGCCAGTTTGGTAGAGAACCATTTACACAGAAGGACCTAGTGGTCCGGTTATTAGACGCTTATGAGTTCTATAATTTCCTAGATGTATGTTACAATAAGTTATTAAGAGGCACAACAAATAGCAAAGACAAGTGTGGTTTCATACGGATAAACAAAGAATCAGTTGTACCATACACAGTGAGAGACGGACAGAAGTTTGTGCCCTTGTTCTATTTTGAAGGTGAAACGGACAATCTTAAGTTGAAAGCGGACCAGTTGAAAGGTTGGGACTTGTCATACTTGAAGTTCTGTTGTAAAGTGCAGGGTATTCGGAATGAACTGTTTGCTAGTGAGACTTGCTCGGTGATAAGTCTATCAGACATTAAAAGTTACTTCCCACCCGGGACGGAGTTTGAAGAATACTGGCCCAACAAGGTTGTGGACTCGCAGCTGCTTATCTCTGCTAAAGGTAAGAAATTTTTAATCTTTGTTTTATTGTGTTTCAATAATGGTTGTGATCCATCAACACCATCTCATTTTATTGTTTACCTTCTTGTTTTTGTATTCTATCATCTATGCATTTTTTCTTAATTTCTTCAGATTTAATCAAGTTCATAAAGAATAATTTATATTCGATAGGAGCAGGTTCTCGGCTATCCTACATATTTATTTGTTTATATCTATACTATTATGGTAAAAATTATGCAAAAAACGTTCCAAAAATAACTGAGATACCCTATTTTGGAGCATTTAGGTGTTATCGAATAAAAAAAAATGTATTTTTTTAGGTTGTCTGGAAGAGATCGCTCTCGAGCGATAAGACCTTGTGAGGATGTTACCCTGTTTATCGTTGCTTTATTTCTTTGTTATTAATCTTTTTCAGGTGGTGCACAATAAAGAATATTATTATTATTATTCGTATATTCATTTCATTTAATATTATTATTATTATTTTTGTATTAATTGTATGTCTGTATGGGAAGAGACCAGCAAAAGTAATAGCATCTAATAAAAGTATCAAGTTATGTAAGTAAATGAATATATGTATTTTGAATTAATATACTTATTTTGTGTCTGAGACTAATTACTTAGGGGGACTATTAAATACGTAATAATTTAAAAATACAACATAAATACTGGTCATAGCGGACACACGTTCTATGACTTTTGTAAGTCGAGAATATATAGTATATATCAGTCTCATAAATTAAATAATCTTAATAGATACCATCAATATAGGCATATAAAATATTCAATTATTAATTTAAAAAAATCTTTCTCTGAGGACTGAGTTGAGGCCCAATATGTAAATTCCAAAACAGAGTAATGTGAGTAACCATTTCATGCTGTTTTATTATGATGGAAATTTGAATGTCAATGTACCCAATCACGGCATGTGTGAACTTGAATATTTTTTCCTAGTTCATTAATGTTTTCTATGTCTTTCAGTATTTTGATTTGTGTGAGGTTGTCCAATATTTATTTATTTAACTGGGATAAATAGAACACAACACTTATTGAGAGTTAATTTAACACTAATATGCACCATAAAATTAAAGAATTAGCAATTAAATGCTAACTTGCGTTACACTTTCATGGAATTGCCCCTATGGACTATTTTTTTTTTATAACTGGCCCTAGTCTTACCTAGTACCTAGTATACAAAGTTTGCTTCTCTTTTGTACGTAATATGCAAATGATCTAGGTATTCTAGGCGCAAACATAAGTACACTTTGAGATCATCAATTCAACAGCACTGTTGTTGCTAGGGTTGCCAGGTCCGATTGGATTAAAATAGGGCAGAAAGTTTTTAAATCGGGACACATAAAATATTTTTTACTTTTTTATAAATACTTAATTTATTGCTTTTCGGAACTAATTATTACTTGCCAGTAAAACCTATTTTAATAATAATGGTTTTTAATAAACATCGATTTATCGGGACATTTAACGTCCCAATCAGGTGTAAATCGGGAGTGATTCCCATTTGTTCCATGGAACTGTGACGTCATTGAAGTAAGTGATATTTTAATTTTTAATTGTTCCATAGAACTTAAAAGATTGCCAAATATTATTTGTTCTATAGAACTAGAATACTGTGGAACAAACTCATATGGCAGTATTGTAAAGTTGTTCTATAGAACAAATGGCAAACTTGATTTTTAAAATTGTTCCATGGAACTGACAGGTTAGAATGAAATGGCAAATAATATTCTTTACGATTATATATTCTAATAAATGCTTTACCTTATCACCATTAACTGGCCACTCAAAACTCTTTGTGATTTTGATTAGTCTTGAACATATCATGACATTGTTGTAAAATGGACTCTCAACCAGAAGAACTAATTCTCAATTATGAGGCAATTATTATTTCTTATTTGTTGTGTCTTCAATGCAAAGGTGGGCAAGAACAGCGGTGATGAGTTGAGAGTGGGGCAATTTGGATACGGGCAACGGAACCCTAGGGGACAGAGGCTGGCCGACTTTCTAGAGAAATAGGAACTCTTCATGATGAACTCTTTCTTCCAGAAGCCGCCTCACAGGAAATGGACCTGGATAAGTCCCGATGGTTCCACGAGAAACGAGATTGACTTCATCATGACCGACAAGAAACGAATTTTCAGTGATGTGTCTGTGATCAATAGGGTAAAGACCGGCAGTGATCATCGAATCGTAAGAGGCACACTGAATATCAATGTTAAACTGGAAAGGTCCAGTCTGATGAAGTCTACGCTCCGACCTACTCGGGCCCATATTCAAAACCCCAAGAGCTTTCAACTCGAGCTCTCCAACCGCTTCGCTTGTCTGGAGAACTTTGTCTCAGTGGACGAGATCAACGACGGGCTAGTGGAAACTGTCCACGCGGTAGGGTCTCAGTTTTTCAGACCCCGCCGTAAAGATAGACCTCAGAAATTGTCTGATCGAACCTTAAACCTCATGTCTGAACGACGCTCGCTACAGTTGCAGTCTCCCGATGACGCGAGGTCATATAGGCAGCTTAATAGACGTATATCGAAGTCCTTGCGACATGATCTGCGGCTCTTTAATACGAACCGTGTTAAAGAGACCATTGAGCAGAACAAAGGCTCCAAAGTGTTCACAAAGGACAAGTCTATTGGACAAAGCCAGCTGACCAAGCTGAAACGGGAAGATGGCAGCATAGCGTCGACCAAAGCAGAGGTTCTAGGCGAGATCGAGAGGTTCTATGGTCAGTTATACACTTCAGTCGCAAAGCCCGTTGACAGCTTGGTAGGTGATCCAAGAGCCAAGCTGTCCCGACATTATACCGAAGACATCCCGGACATCAGTCTGTACGAGATTAGGATGGCCCTGAAGCAGCTTAAGAACAACAAGGCGCCGGGCGAAGACGGAATCACCGCAGAGCTTCTGAGAGCGGGTGGAACACCGGTACTTAAGGTCCTCCAGAAGTTCTTTAATTCCGTCTTGTCCGAGGGCAAAACGCCTGAAGCATGGAATAGAGGCGAGGTGGTACTGTTCTTCAAGAAAAGTGATAACAGCCTATTGAAGAACTACAGGCCCATCACGCTTCTAAGCCATGTTTATAAGTTGTTTTCAAGGGTCATCACGAACCGTCTCGAACATAGACTTGATGACTTCCAGCCACCCGAACAAGCCGGTTTCCGAAGAAGCTATAGTACCATATA
This sequence comes from Apotomis capreana, assembly GCA_947623375.1. Taxonomy (NCBI): domain Eukaryota; kingdom Metazoa; phylum Arthropoda; class Insecta; order Lepidoptera; family Tortricidae; genus Apotomis; species Apotomis capreana. The sequence goes on along the minus strand of OX392508.1, from coordinate 7,610,523 downwards.
CCACATACATACGCTGCGGCAAGTTATACAGAAGACTGAAGAGTATAACTTGCCATTATGCTTAGCGTTTGTGGACTATGAGAAAGCCTTCGATTCGGTGGAAACATGGGCGGTGCTCGAGTCACTTCAGCGATGCCATATTGACTATCGGTACATTGAAGTGTTGAAGTGTTTGTATAGTAACGCCACCATGTCGGTCCGAGTTCAGGAGCAGAGCACAAAGGCCATTCCATTGAGAAGAGGCGTAAGACAGGGGGACGTTATATCCCCGAAACTGTTTACGGCCGTTATGGAAGACGCCTTCAAGCTCCTGGAATGGCAAGGACTTGGCATCAACATCAATGGCGAATACATCACTCACCTTCGGTTTGCCGACGACATCGTATCGTAGTCATGGCAAAATCGATGGAGGAACTCAGCATGATGCTCGATGACCTCAATCGAGTTTCTCAACGGGTGGGCTTAAAAATGAACATGGACAAGACGAAACTCATGTCAAATGCCAAGGTTGTCCCCATCCCAGTCTCTGTTGAAAACTCGGTACTCGAAGTTGTTGACTCATACATCTACCTAGGACAAGTGGTCCAATTAGGTAGGTCCAACTTCGAGAAAGAGGTCAACCGCCGAATCCAACTCGGCTGGGCAGCGTTCGGGAAGGGTTACCCTCATCTGGCCGAATAATATTGGTCAGAAACACACTTCGCATAACACGTTTCGCAGAAACACTTTCGATCGCATGGTAAGATGGCATAAAGGCATAGTTGGCATTACTACTACCTCGCATACGACACATTTTGCAGCACATTGTTTTGTAGAATATCTCTTTGGCCGACTTTGGTTTAGCATAATTTTATGTACCATAATAATCCTATAGCATACGATTACAATAGTATAATTATTTTCTATAAATCATAATTATTTAATTATTTCATAATTATTTTCGAAAAGTGGGATAGGAAAATTTTACGCAGTAGAATGTAAGTACCGTTAGGTACGACACCGAGCGGTTCGAGGAGCAGTGTTAGGTATCTTGCCGCCGCGGGGCAACAGCCACTAAATTTTTAATCACAACAATTGATATGCATAAATTAGGTCCTGATTCCACCTTAGGGCAGGTCCGACTTGAATTAGGTTAGGTACGACGACGAGCGAAGCGAGGAGGAGTGTTAGGTTGAACTGAGACCCTAACGAGCGAGCGAGCCGCGCGGCATCGGCCGGCTATCATACCACTCCATGGACAAAAACAATTTGTAATGCATAAATTAGGTACTGATTGCACCTTAGGGCAGGTCCGACTTGGATTAGGTTAGGTACGACGACGAGCGAAGCGAGGAGGAGTGTTAGGTTGAACTGAGACCCTAACGAGCGAGCGAAGCGTGCGAGCCGCGCGGCATCGGCCGGCTACCATACCACTCCATGGACAAAATGTGTAATCACGACAATTTGTAATGCATAAATTAGGTACTGAATGCACCTTAGTGCAGGTCCAACTTGGATTAGGTTAGATACGACGACGAGCGAAGCGAGAAGGAGTGTTAGGTTGAACTGAGGCCCTAACGAGCGAGCCGCGCGGCAACGGCCGGCTACCTTACCACTCCACGTACAAAATGTTATTAGGATTTATGAAGAATAGGATTGTTTGGTATCTTGCATCCCCAACACACCTGACTAGCCGCTATATAAAAAGAAATAGGAAAACTGGTAAATTTAAAAGAATACCAGTCATAATAATAATAGCTTTATGATGAATAACACATTCTGCACATTCTTATGAGCAATTCATCCAATTCCGCATATGTCCTGTACAACAAGATAAGACAACTAAGTCTATCTTGGAATCAAATGGTATTCGGCTTGACAACTTTATGCCGCCTAAAATATTATGCAAAAAAATTATCTGCGAAAGTACTATTCGTTTAGAAGACTGTTATGCTCATCAAAATTATGCCAATATAAGATTCGGTATTACAAAAATCTGCGAAATGATTTATGCCAAAGCATACTCTGCGTAAGATGTTTCTGCCAAACGTTACTTCTGCCAAGTATCGTTATGCAAAACAAATATATGTCAAAAAAGTTTCTACAAGATAATAGTGAACCGTTCGGGAAACTACGCAATGTCTTTTCGTCCGACATACCTCAGTGCCTCAAGACGAAAGTCTTCAACCAATGTGTGTTACCAGTGATGACTTACGGCACCGAGACGTGGTCTTTCACTATCGGCCTCATCTCAAAGCTCAAAGTCGCTCAACGAGCAATGGAGAGGGCTATGCTCGGGGTGTCTCTATACGTGATCAAATCAAAAATGAGGAAATCCGTAGACGAACTAAAGTGACCGATATAGCTCACCGGATTAGTAAGTTGAAGTGGCAATGGGCAGGCCACATAGCACGCAGAGCAGATGGCCGATGGGGCCAAAAAGTGCTGGAGTGGAGACCTCGGACCAGCAAGCGCAGCGTAGGACGTCCACCTACAAGATGGACAGATGACCTTATAAAGGTCGCCGGAAGGCGCTGGATGCAGGTCGCTTCCAACCGGTATATATGGAAGTCCAAAGGGGAGGCCTATGTTCAGCAGTGGACGTCCTATGGCTGAGATGATGATGATTTGTTGTGTGGGTTAGAGAAAAGCTGTAGTAATTATGAAAACGTATTTTTTTGCAGGACAGAACCTTGGGAAGCTTGTTCTTATTTAACAGAGCCACTACATTTACATAAATTGTTGATGAGCATCCCCCCGCAAACATTTTGGTGTGAAGTCATAAATACCATTCTGAGTCATGACAAGTCTGTGTAGACTCCAGACTGTAGTAGATACTGAAAGCAAGGACCCAACATTTATTTTCATATAATCAATGAAATGATGTCTTAGTTTCCTTTTTATTTTAAATATGATAGTAAAACACATAATAAAGTAGACTAATCTTTCATTAAAAATCTATTAAAAAATGTTGTCAAAAAAATCATTACCATTAAAATAAATTAGTTCTAAATAGGAACTTGGCAGGCTTTACAAAAATATTTCTACGAACAAAACTTTTATTTTTTGAAGTTACAAAATTTATTGTAAAACAGATTAGATAAGTAAAATTATTACTTCGCCTGAGGTGTGATAAGGTCGCCTGCATAGTAGTGAAGTCGGGTAATATACTAGTATGAAGTTCTATAGAACAACTTGGGAAAACTAATTACTATTTTGTTTCATAATGGAACAGCATGGGAAAAGAGTAGTATTATTTTGTTCCAGTGCGTCACTGGCAAGTAAACCGGGGTGAAAAGCTAGTATGTAGTTCTATGGAACAATTTGGCAAAATAAATCCTATTTTATACCATGACGTCACAGTTCCATGGAACAAATGGGAATCACTCTAAATCGGGACGCGTCCCTAGACCCCTGAAATCGGGACACCTGGCAACCCTAGTTGTTGCTGTCTCGTCACGATAACATTCGAAATTGTTTTCAAATAAAGCCGAGTCTGAAGGCCCGTCAAAACGTGAACACTGAAACTTACCACGAAATTTAAGATCATTACTAAGATGGATACCTTGTCAGGGATTAAACAATTTTTATACAACCTAAATGAAATAAATCGAAACCTGAATATATTATTAATGTAACCACAGAAATCGGATTGGTTACATTCAATATTAATTGATATCCTGTTACTGGTTCCTATTAAAGCTGAATATCTTTGAAACGACTGCTTTTATCTCCGTCAGACGTGGCTGAACATCTCGACAGATGAAGCTTTCGATAAAAAAAAACCGCATCCAAATCGGTCCATCCAACCAAAGACAGATACGCAAATATGCAGACATGTTAAATTTGTAATACGTGTATATCTACGTAATTATAAATTCACTCTTTTTCGACGCGGGACGATCCTTTACAGTACGAGATCGACTCTTGCATAGGTAGGTATGTCAAGGTCAAGGTTAGCCTAACTTTCATTGTACACGTTTACCGAGCAAGATCAGACGAGGTATGCACATCTCTTCCTTACTTAAATTGAGTTGCGGGCATCAGTTCCAAAATGTTAGTTTATAAATTAACAAATTAAGTTTTTGCGATACGTCTGTTTCTCTCATGAGCGCCGAGCCCAACAGTTGACCCCGAAGTAAACGTGAACAAGGCCGAAAGGAAAAAGAAGGCCACTGCACTTTGTTAAGGCTCGTGTCTTTTTTTTTAGATACCAACTAAATTGTGGGAGATTTTCCAATAATTAAGAGGTGTTATTCATTCAAATTTTATTTTCATATTGTGACGTGAATAATAAGTGAATAATACCTCACCCTGAGTAATGAAATGAGTTCTAGAAAGAAACATAGCTATTTCATGCTTTCATTGCTTGCGTGAAAAAAACAGTTTTCTGCGTGAATTATGTCAAATTCGAGTACTTTTTGAAACAAAAATTATCAATGAAAAATTCAAACTGTAGGTTTCAAATATATACCAATAAATCTCAATAGCCCTGTTTGAGGTAAACATGCTTATTCATCAGAAAAATGTCTAAAACAATCAGCATTTTTGAACGGATAAGGAGCCTTTAGGTCATACTCAGACCTCGGTTTATTATACGAATTAAAATTTAATGACAGCGAGGGATTGCCATTGATAAACTCAATTATCGATGCTTGGCGCTGGTGGGAATCGGGTTGTATGGACGCTAAGTCCAAATTAAATTTTCACCATACGCCACATAGTGTTCGAGTGCCCCACCACCAGATACCCGGACCAGCTGAGGACTTCAAAAACTTGACCGAGGAAGCGCGTTTATACCTGCGGCATTGTACATTTTAGATTTTAGATAATTTATTGTAAATAGAAATTTTTGTAACCCGTAAACCAGTGTGCCATATTATATCGCCATACGATAAATAAGACGACAAAAAAAAACCGAGATTGCATCCCTTACACTACCCACACCCACCCAGATAACCTGCGGGATGCAAGGTATATCCTCTTATATACAACTGCCGCGCTCGAGTAAATCTAAAAATCGCCTCTTCGGCTCCCCTACTTAATTCACCACGAGTGCCTTTGAATTAGAAATCGGAGTTTTGAATTAACAAAACATGGTTAATTTAAATTCGCGAAACGGTTGTTTATGTTAGTTTATGCAGGTGTGACGCGGACATTCGTAGATGTGGAGTGGACACTGTATATGTTTCATGGATGTTTCTATTTCTATGTGAAAATTTGACGACTGATACGGAGGGAATGACTGTCCATGTATTCTATGCTATCGATTCTCTTAGGACAGTCTTATTTCGATGATCTTGTCGCGCATCGCCCTCCTCGACCTGTATATTTTTTCTTGATTGAAATTCAAACCAAACTGATTCTCTCTGATGGTCGACCGAGTGTCTCCACATTTTGTCTGAAGGGTAGCAAAGTAACTGTCATATAGGATTTTTTTTGCGTTAATCTATACTTGTTTGAGTTTCATACAATTCTAGATTATGGAAAATCAGTTTTCTATGGAGAGGGGTGATGATTTCAGGAAAATCTTAATAGCGCGATGCAGGGTTGACTTTTGTTTTGTTTGTGCGCGCGGCGCCGTGCGAGTCTGGCTCCATCTGTTGGTCATATTTTCTTTGTCCTCTCATCACGCCAAAACGGCTGGACAAATTTTAACGAATTTTGGTATTTTAGGGACAGCTGAACATCCAAAGATTGTTATAGGAAAGGATAATTTTTACCCGAATATGGTAAAGAAAAAAGTACGCGTTGCATATTTATTAGATCCTTTTGATTTAATAAGTAAATTATTTTTTTTTTTAGAATTCGTACAACTTAGGTACCGCAGTTTTCTATCACCAAAATTACATACGTACATATATATACATACGGTCGCTCTTGTCGGTGGCCACGATGCGATCATGCGACGTCAATATGATGCCACAATTCTGTTACAGTTATTTTCTACGCTCTGCTTGACTGTCCACCTTTTGGTCTTTAGCCATAATTTCTGGCTTTGTAGTTCTGTAATTTCAGTTATTCTCTGATACCAATATTTGATCCTTCCAAGTATGTTGAGATTGATGATCTTTTGATGTAATCGAACAAAAAATAAAAGGCGCTTATTTTCCCAGGCTCTATGGCCGGCGGCGGACAATGGACGCGCGCGCCACCGGCGCCTCCCCCGGGCGCCGGCGCGGGCGCGGGCGCCGCGGCGATGGGCGTGGGCTCCACGCGCGGCCGGCGCCCCAACGCCACGCGGCACTCGCCCGCCTCCATGCAGATGCCACATGCGGGCATCTCGGCCGCCACTGTACAGGCTTTGGCTAGTGGTTGGAGTCTGCCTGGCACGCTCACGCAGGCACAGACGCAGCAGGTGCTCCGGCTGGCTCAGGTTAGCTACTTTTGACACACCGGCGTCCTCTATAGCAGTAGTGACACTAGTGACGTAAACCAGTAAGGAAACGGTCTAGAGCGTTTGTATGGGAAAAAGTAATTAACGCCGAAGACACCGAAGACGAACCCAGAGCGGAGAATAGACCAACGAAATCTGTATCTCGGCTTCACTTTTGTGAGTGATCGACTCCGCACATCGCCTCTCCGCTTCAGTGAGTGGAGACCTTACAGTTCATACGGATATAACCCTTATGGCAACGTGATAATGTCTCTACCCATGTAGGCCTGGGTCTCCTATTTCCGCCTAGTTTCACTTAAAATTAGCAATATTGACTGAATATCCCTTGTCCAGGCGCAAGTGGCCGCGCAGGCGCAAGCGGCGGCGCGGTACAGCAACGCGGCAATCGCCGCAGCCGCCGCCTCCATGCCGCAGCACCGCAACCAGCACCAGCGGAACGTACAGGTAAGCTTAACTTGGCAAACCTTCCTACACCTCTTTCATAAGGTATGCAGTATCGGGAAATTTTAGTATCAGAGTGCCGGAAATTCATGGTACGTCCATACTAACATTTTCCTATTTCTATAGCGTAACTTATATGGAAGTGGCGTACTTTATACAAAAGATGCTGATTAAAAAAAAACTGATGGAATATGCATCAGTTTTTTTTAGAAGATTATTATATAAAAAAAAACATGTTTTCTGATCCTGTACTCGTGTCGAAGTGTACTTTGGTATTTTCTTTACATATTTTTCGCAGTAGTATACGCAAAATATGCAATAGCGGGATGTGAAATTTTTGCTCATTCATTTCTGCATCGTCATAAATTTAAGAGCTACGCTCTTGTCGGTGGAGCAATTTACGGGTGATTATTTGAGCGTTTTAACCGTCCGTCTCATTAATCTGCCCGCAATATTAGCCAACTCATAAAAGCTATCAACATCATTTTGATAGGAATTGTAGGAATCCTCGACTTCTACAAGTCAACCAAAAATGGCGCCTCAGTTACGCAGGTCGTCGATATTGCGGACATATTAATGAGGCGGTTAAAACGCTCAAATAAATGCCCTTCCATGCATCTCGTTCTTGCGCCTTCTCCTTGACAGCCTGGTACGAAACGACGTTCACCTTCTTTATTTGGTCCTTGGTCTTCCTCTCTTTCTCCTCCCTTCAATCTTTCCATTATAGTTTTTGTATATTCGTCGTGTCGCAGCAGATGTCCAATCATTTCTCCTCTTCGGTTCTCCATCGTTTTTAAAATACACCTGTCCTCGTTCACCACATCAAGCACGTCCTCGCTCGACCGCTTTTCAGTCCAGCTGATCTTCTCCATTCGTCGCCGGCACCACATTTCGAAGGCCTCCAGTACCCTTACCACAGCCCTTACCATGAGTTTACAGTGACCGTATTCGCTAGCGACTGCGTAAACGATTTGTATGGAGGATGGTAGTTCTACACAGTTACCGATAGGGGCGATGCACTATTCTCCATATAAATCATTTACGCCGTTGCTAGCGAGTACGGTCACGTTAACTCATGGTAAGGGTACAGTCTATCTCTATCCCTTTGCGTCAGTGTACAGTCCGCGTTTCGCTTCCGTATAATGCTATTTCTGCATACCTAATTGAAAATATCAATGCGGTTTTTATACATAAGTCGCGTCAGTTAAACAATAGTAGATTGTTAACCAAGGGTAGAAAGTGACCCATTGCACCCGAGATATTTCTGGCGCTCGAACGAAGTGAGAGCGCCAATAGTTCGAGGGTGAAATGGGCAATTTCACCCGAGTTAAACACTCTACTTTTCATTTCGACTGCGAGGAAAATAAAATACTACACGCACATAAATGTCAAGAGTGATTTACTTATATTAATGTCCATGTCATTATTAACAAACAATCAATTAAAGACACGGTATTTATATTTAATCTCGTGTTCCCGCTTTTTCTACTGCAAACTTTCATTCTTCTTACTTTTAAATTCAAATTATTATTTATTTCGGATCAGTGATCCATAGATTGTTAGTAAAAAACAAAAAACAAATTAAGGATAGTAACAGTCATACATACATTGAACATAATAATAATTATTAATAAATAAAAAAAAATAATAGATAAAAAAAAGTTAAGATAATAAAGTACCGCCATAATTTAAAAAGTAAAAAAAAAAAACAATCCAATGGTTTCAATTTTATTTTTTAAATAAATGTGGGACGGAATTATATGTAATTAATAATTAGATATAAATAAATTAAGCTTGCCTATATCTAACCTTTGGATACCTTTTTTCAATGCCACTTACCAAGGCCGACTAGATTGTACCTAATTTAGTTGGTCACGACGTGCAATTACCTTTGACTCCGTGGCAATTAAAAAAAAAATTACTTTCCACCCTAGGGATGGAAAAGCTATTTTCCACCCGGCTGTCTACTCATGAAAATGACACTTTCCGAACAGGAGAGATGAAAAATTAAGTACGTAGTTCTGTTATGATATGACAAATGTTTTTTTTTTTTTCAGTGACCTTAAACGAATATTATACGGATTATAAAAGAACAATGCACATCGTATATTGATCAGCGGCGGTGTCGTGCTGCCTTTATTTATACGTCTCTAGCTGCGTCATACGTCACTAGCTGCGTCGCGCGGTGTTACCCGCTCATCCCACGGGAACACTTTTTTTTTTATTACGGTCATAATTTCTTTGCCCTCTCATCACGCCAAAACGCCAGGACGAAGACCATAGAATAAAAGCTTCAGATATTTAATTAGGTAAAATAAAAGTACATACGATATTTGAAGGTTTTACTCTTACATAATGACATTGACGCAATCCCGCATAAGAAATATCACGAGTTGCGTAATTTTTTCTTTTATCGCTGTCGCAATCGAGTTCAGGAACCGGAAACGGTCGTCGAAAAACGTTTGTTTTCGTAATCACGTCTAAATTACAGTCACTTAATGATTATTTTTTCCAAAACTATGGAATTAATGGTATAAACATGCTTCATGTTTGATTACTCTTCCAAGGAAATATCCGCACACCCGACATTCGTGGATATGACGGAGTGATTTATAAGATTTTTGTCTGCATGGCGAAAAATTCTTGTTTTTTACGAAACTGGAATTTTGCATAACTACAGTTATTATTCTCAAATTCGGTTAAATTATGGTTTCTTTAATTAAGTGTGAAATTTTGTTTTCAGACCAATATTTATTAATTTCTTCTGCATTTAATGCATATAATAGTATCGAAGTCGCCCAAAGTACACTTCGATTTTAATTCTCATTTTGTCATGTCACATTGTCCCCCTTTATTGTATAGTTTAAAAACAGGATATCCTTTCCAACACGTCCCATCCTAGGGTAGCCAGCCTCTAACTGTTATAGGTACAAAATTAAACGAACATTTTGACGTAAAAGTATATATGTCCAAATAACTGGACTGTTTCTTGTAATATTTCAGTATTTCTTTTAAAACCATTAAGCTTTTGCAATCTCATGAAACGTATTACGTAATTTTTTTTTAAGTATTAGAAAAAGGTAATTATGGCATATTAGATTAGCATAAACGGGTCTTAAAAGTGGGCCTTTATCGTCGTAAATCTGTTACCGCAGAAGCCAAATATACTGTCAATATGAGTTGCTAAGCAAATAAATCCATAAAAAAGATCTGCACACAGCAGTGTGTATGTGTACAATAGAATAAAGCATTATTCTCCAGGGAATAAGGTTTGCACATTTCGATATTTTGTGGGTATGTTATACGAGTATAAGATTGTAATTACATGCCGGTTAAAATCTAAAAAAATGGTTCAAAACCAACGGCATTATTAAGAGACCATTTCAGGAGTTATCATCCTGAATAAAGTTAATTTTTCTATTTGAATTGAATTGCAATAATTCATCATATAGTAACTATATTATAGCTTATTGTAACTTAGTTACATAGGCCTTAATGTCAAGTTAACACATTCCGTGCCAGAAAGTGCTACGCGCTACGCGTGTAGCCGATAACACGGTTTTACCCGAATGTAGGCCGTAGCGGCTACGGCGTAGGCGCCCACCTGGTGGGCGCATGGCAGTGAAAGTGTTAAGTACGTATATATCATTAATCACTATCAAACGCAATATCTAATTTAACGTAGCTTACAGCAGAAGTGACACCGACTGTATTGTCAGGCTCGACCAAAAGTTAAATCCTGGCAGCCCTATCCCCGGCACCCGATCATCAGTGCCACGTAAACATGTTTGTTTTTATGATTTATTCCAGTTTCCGAACAGTGCAATAACAATGGCGATGGGACAGCAACCGCCCCCGCCTCTAGTGAGGAGCACGGCCAACACCTCTACTATGAAGTGAGCATTTTATACGTTTTTCTAGAGCTATGTGTTTTCGGAACAGCCTGTATACAAAAAATAGTTTGAATAATTCTTGGGTTTCCTTCAGCTCCGGGCCTCTGAAGGTTGCGTTTATCACGCGATAAATAAATAAATGGCTAAGCATCCGTCACTCTTAAAACTTACATACTTGTCAAAAAGTGGTCAAAAAAATCGTAGGCTCGCTGGACTACACTCATTTTATTTTGTCACTTGTTAGCAAACGGGATTCTGAAATTTCCCTATTTTCATTTCAAAGAATGCATTGAGTGGGGTACAGTTAATCCCTTTAAAAAAAATGCTAGTCATGACCATTTTCATCAACATGACCTCTCGGTTATGTTTTCTAAACTTGTATATCTCTATAGATTAGACACAGGCTGTTCTCGAATAACTATCCATTCGCCATTGTCTTGACACTGACAAATTATATTTATTTTTCTTATTTGGTGAAGAAAATTCTCTGAAAATGCGTTTACTACTTATTATTCAGTTCCTCCTTAAATTATGAACGCCGAAGAGGTGTTTTAAGTTCACCTTTTTGTGTAATAAAAAGAGCTGAAACGAACTCTCAGCCTTTTGTACACTGCATTTTGAAGTTCTAAGTTTATTGACCAAATAATACTAAAACATATTATGTTATTTTATTTTATAATATTTAAAGTGATTGCTTAGCGATAAGGGTTATCTGAATGTCAAAATAACGTCTAGAGGTGATAGTAACAGATAACTAAAATCTAATTATATTTGGAGAATGAACATACATATTATTAAAGAGCCCGTATATTTTGAGCCGATCTATTCATTATTTGACTTATAATTTCGCCGCGTTGATCTAATATCGAAACTCATCATCCCCTCTGGGCGCCAACATAGAAATAGAAAGTGAATAAATAATTTAAGAAAACTGCCAATGCCCATAAAAGGTCACCTAACCTAGAGAAAGCTTCTTAAACGATACATATATCGACCTAATGTATGTATTAAGAAAGGTCAATAAAATAAATCATAAAAAACTTATTGGAATAAGACCTTGTTAAGTTTAACCCCTTGCATGCTTAGGCACGGATCCGTGCGGGACATTTGAATCTTACGTAAAAATATCAGTTTATTTCAATTTGATTAGCAAATTTTTGACATGGCATGCGAGGGGTTAAGATGGCACCGTTTACAATAGATCGGTAGAAGAGATTGGTAGTCTTTTTGGATTATTGCTCTATGATAGAAGCGAAAAAAAAACTATGTTATTGTATGACTAATAGATTGAATTTGCAGTGTGCCCCCTCAAGTGACCGGGTCGATGAATGGCCACTCAACCTCTCACGCCGTGGACAATCGCAGGCGGCTTACCCCGATACCCGACATCAATATTACTGGCAACCATACGCCGTATAAGGTGAGCATACCACCAGGGACCTAATATCGAATGTGTTGCGAACTGGTACCGTTAGTCAGATATTTTTACCTTATCAACATTTCACAGGCTCAATATTACAGGGTTCTATTATATTTTACATTTTCGAGATAGTTAATATTGTCACTATGACTTAAATTTCATTTGTGTAAAGTGAACCCCGTTATATTGAGCCAGCGACTTGAAATTAGCATTTAATAGTGCTGCCCCTAGTTCCTGCACGTTTCTTATAAACGGAATTCAAATATAGTGAATGCATGGTTTGTTACGTTTTAAGGCAACTTAAAAATGACAATAATCGCCAGTTAAGCATATTTTCCGAAATAAAAAAAAAAAAAACAAAAACAGTTTTTAACTTGTCTTACTCTCCTTGATACAGGTTCAAAAAGCGCTAGTAGAGAACACAATGGTGCCGTGCATCAACGCGAAGCCCTACCAGTACACAGAGCTGCTGATGACGCTGCCCGACCTGGCGAGCCACTTCTTCCCGCGCGTGGCGCTCGCCACTTGCCGCGCCATGCTCGACGCGCTCGGCCTCACTCTCTACCGGCCCAACACGTGAGTATCGAGATATATGAAGCATGTATATATTGATTGACAATTTAGCACAAATTCACAAGAATCGCGCCATGATTCCCGAATCCTACAAAGGAGCACGCTCTGTTCCGATTTTATGACAAATATACCTTAGGTCTTTTCCGGGCCTGAGTGAATAAAAATATTTCTTCTCTATGGTGTTTAGTCGCTGGTACGATTTTGTACGTTAAAAGTTGGTTGATCACTGAAAATTTGACGCGTTAAAGTTTCAAGTAGCATTAACCACATTTAACGAACTGGTTGACGTTAACTTATCTCACGATGATAACGTTACACTTATTTAGGACTCATTGGTTAGAAACAACTACCTTATTGACCGGATCTTATGTTTTGTCTGACCATCAGTTCAAACTTAGTACATTCCGCCTGTTCTAACCCAACTTGTAACTTCGATTCCAGAATCCAACTGCAAGTACTCCGCAACTCGGGCAAGTGCAAGTCTGCGGCCGCGGGCGAGAACGGGCTCGCGCTCGTGCAGATCCGCGACGTGATGCAGCACATGCCGCAGTTCAAGTACATGCTGCGCTCGGGGCTGGCGGCCGACGAGCCGCAGGCGCCGCCGCGGCCCGCGCACGCGCCGCCGCCCAGCCACCAGGCCAAGCGCGCGCGCGCCAACTAGCCTGAACCCCGACCAGTGGCGGATTAAGGTCAAAAACGTCATCGGCGCCCCTTTGCGCCCCTAGGCACGTGCCTACTTTGCCTTGGGATAATCCGCCACTGACCCCGACAACGCCGACCGACGGCCCTAGGCGACAACTCGGGACTGTGAGACGGCCAGTGAATGCCGCTCGACCGGCTCGAGTCAAATTGGACCATCGCATTATTGGTGTCTGCTAGCGAAGATCATAATACAGATCTGTATGGTCTGTTGGTGAAAGAATCCAGACTGTTTATACCAAAAGCAGCAAGTATGGTGTGCAGTGATTTTTTATAGACATTCAATATAAACAAGTGAACGAGCATTGTGTTCTCCATCTGCGATTTAATGACAATTGTACTTTTTTTAATGTGAAGTAACTTTCTTTGCTATTTGCATTTCTCGAGTCGTGTTGTAAAAGGGTGCTGTCGTGAACGCAGTTACGCTTTAACTGTAATGGTACAATGGTTAATGTAGTGTTTCGGTTTGCGTTTAATATTAGACAAGTGATGGGGCTTCCTATGGGTCAGTGCGGAGACGATGTCACGTGGAGTGTTAGGTGGAGGGAACATGGACAGTACGCCACGTATTATTGGGCCCAGATGTGTAGCCTTATACACTAGGCAAATTATGATTAATTATACATGAAATATATTTCAGATCTTAATAGGGTCCACCCATCCGTGGCGTACATAAGACTAGTGTTTTACACAAATTCTCGCCAGTGATTTAAAGGTATAGTTATATTAATCATATTAATATATCATCAAAAATTGTCAATTGTCAATAAGTTGTACAAAATGTATCATACTCTTCTTATTGTAAATCAGATCTAAATAGCATCTGCAATGATACTAATTTATAAATTTATAGAAGACTGAAATTTATTTTTACTTATTTCATACGAAATCTGTATGTAGATTGTATTGAGTTTTGATTTGTATGCGAGTTTATTTCGAGTTCTTACAATTGGTGTAAATATTAGTTAATTTGGAAATCTTACAAATACGCTAAATTGTTGTTTCAAGCGATACGTGTTTAGTTGAAAGATTTTTTATAAATATCTAGAATATCGTTAACGTAAAGATGTATATTAATATATTTATTGTGTAATGTAATTGCTTAGTTTTAATGCTTTCGCATCACAAGTAGGTTTAAACAATGTCACTCACAAATTTGTTTAGAACAAAATTAGATTGTCGGTATCTTGGTCATGTCATGGCACCACATACTTTGCTATAGTTTATGAACATGGGAATGTGGAAAAGTTGGTAACCTGGCCTTTATAACTGGCAAACGGGTAAAATATATCACTACAGAACCGTTTGCACGTTTCTTTTTCGTGATTTTGCGTCGCAGCATCCTCTCGATTTGTCGTCACTTGTTCCTCCGCGAATTCAGACGTAGTAAATCATATTAATTAATCGTAGACGTAGCTAGTTTATTCAATGAGTTCGCCGGGCATGAATTGGTGTGTGGCGCTTAAAATTGGTATTTAAGTTAATTGTCACTGGGAACAATTTTATTTATCTTTCGGCGACTAAATTTACATCGAGTAACTCTCATCGACCAAACTGTTGAGAAATTAAAATATAGGAAATTGGTAAACATTTTGTTGAATAACGTGTTTTACATTCTTGGTGTATAGCTACAAACATTTTATATGGGATTAAAACACGTTGAATAGACATAAAAATTAAACGTATATTAGCTTCATTAAAGCGTTTGTTAGATAAAATTAATAACCAACATGACTCTTACACGCTTCTTAAAATGCTATATACGTTGTGCTATCATTGACTAGCAATTGAACAATGAATTAGTTTTAAATGTACATAGGGGAATGTATCCAGAACGTTGGTTCCTATAGTCTTACAATGTAGGTATAACAAGCCTTCGTGGAGTTTCTATTCAAAACTTAATTTATATGACTTAGTATTTTTAGATGGCATGTATTTAACGCGGCGACAAATTAATCTGATTTAGGGATTTATAAAAAATTAAAGGGGGTAGCAAAAATAATAAGTTGGCGACTAATTAAGGAGACTAGTATAAAGTAAAAAGTAGCAGCTAAGTAATCAATTTTCGGCTTTGTTTCAATATAAACTAGCATCGAGTTTGGCGACTGAATGAACTAATTAAGGGGAAACATGACAGCGGATAAAAAGTTGAAAATGGCCTACTCTAATTGTACAATGGAGATTGCATATAAAATAAATCAAGGTCATAAAAAAATAAAAGGAGCGCTTTTTAGGGATATAAAAAAAAACAACCTAACCTAACCCGGCCGAGTCGGATCTTCTGCTAATATTAGTCGCCAAGTCATTATTTATAGTACCTCGCCTATGATTTCAGTAATCTTGTTTATTATTTCTGCTACCTTAAAGTAGCTGCCATTATTTGAATTTTAAAATATCCTTACTAGCTCATTTAATATAAATGATTGCCAAAATATTTAATCGCTGACAAGTTATTATTTTAGTTGCAAATAGTTTGCTGCTCTTTAATTTTTCTGTCGCCGCGAAAATAATAAGCCTTTTTAGATTACAGCGGCTAGATGGGCGACTGGTAGTTTTACTACGTACTTTAAAATGCTAAGTTTCTTATCTATTTTATCTGTACAGAACATTTATACTCGAGAGCTAAGTTGACAAATACACAATAAAACAAAGTTATGAAAATCATTGAAATAAACTTTCTAACAATTTGGATAAGAATGAGGCTATCAGATATGTTTATGATGTGTGAAATTTAAATATCTTTTGGTTTCATACATTTTCACTACTTTGGCAGTGTAGTGCTTAGTGAAGCAATCTAGTCGACCTGTTATTGGCTGCTCAGCTGGGCATTGGTTGCACATATGTCCATTAGCTCTAATTGAGACATTTTCAAAGTTCACTAACCTCGTGTGTGTCTGGTAAGTATCTTGACCACATATTAACCTTTCGTCTGTGTTTGATAAGTATCCTGATGAACCATTTGAACCTATTGTTTTACTTTCCAAAGTTGTCATACGAAAGGTTAAAGCCGGTTTTTAGTATTTTTCACGGATATGTATCTTTACTAATTACAGCACAAACGACGCTTGAAATAGCGATTTTTTGGGATCTCACATAAGAAAAGTTAAAGCGAATGGAAATTTGTGCAAACAAGCGTAAACCCTATTGGATATGAGCATCTAATTGTCTCCTTACTAATATATTTTTTAAACTTTTACCAGCTTGCAAGCAGCAGATACATCTCTTTAATTGTCTGTGGACCTTACAATACGTATGTTTTATCCTTTTGAACGCTACAGTCGTCATAACACATCAGAATATTTCTATGCACTTCGTAATTCAAACTGCTACAAGTATATTTCAATACTTGTTGATTTTGGAGCACTTCAACATTGTTTTGTTATGGCGTCAGGCACACGGTGATTTTCCCCATCGCTTGGCGTTCCAAAGGTTAAATCAATATATTTGCTTTTGGCTACACAAGAGTATATACATACCTACTCAACAATTCATAGTTACAGAAAATCGCCTGGTGACAACCAAAACTCACTAAAATTTCTGTCACTGCTGTTCAAAACCTCGTATCTAGTTTGTAGATTGATACTGACATACGAGCTTTGTTGTAAGTAGGTATTTGTTACTTATGTTAGTGAGTTTTGGTTGTCAACAGACGAAATCTATTTGAGTTTTAGTTTTCGCTTTGATTTTATCAATTAACCTGTTATGTACAATGTAGTGTTAACTTGTATTCCTATTCTAAAGAATGTTTAGGAGTAATTCTTATTTATTTGTATATAATGTTGCACATTTCTCATTAATTCTGTGAGTTGCTTGTCATAATTATGATAACATAGTTCGGTACACTACCGTGAGACACCAGCGAAATGTCAATCTCTTGATCTTATTTCTGCAATTTGATTTGAGATCCGAGAGGATCACAACTTTATTTCAAAAGTTATGTACGCATGAATGAGTAAGTCAGGTAATAGTCTACCTAGCTTTTTCTTTGTTTGGCCCTATGGTTGATTGGTATAGAATGACATTTGGCATTAACTCCGGCATTTGTACTAACTTTTATTTTGTGCAATAAAGTTTAAATAAATAAATAAATAGATAGGGCCACAGATAATATTCCATATTTATTGTTAATATTCTGTACCTAAATATTTCACCTTTTTCACCTTGAAAGCCATGGATGCCTAAAACTGAGCTATAATTGTCAGTGCAAAGAATTTAATTGATTGAATGTACATATGTTTCCCACTGCCACTTTTTGCGCCTAAATCCCGTAAAAATCTTGTCTTATTTTAAAGTTAAAGCTCTAAATTGTAAATTTAAATATATCAGTACTATTTTTTATTTAAACATCAACTCGCTATGTCTTGCTTTAGAGGCTAGCATGCTCTCAGTGCACCTAGAGCCCAGTTTACATTTGTCTACATTAAGCATTTTAAATGAGTAACAAAATCCAAGGAAAACGGGTATTTGACATTGTCTAATAACCGTTACACGATAAAGCTAATTGTTTGTACGCAAATTACCTTTATTAGTCTATGTGCTGGTATTGGTTTTCTCTCTCTTGAATGCGGACTATAAATAGATTAGTGTAAATTGGGCTTCATCAGGAAGGCTTATAAAATTGTATAAAATTTATATGTGCCTTGACCTGCTGTCTGTATTAAAAACGCTATGATTCTGTAAAGTATATTTATTCAAATTCATCTCCAAATATTAATATTACCAATTAATATTGTACCTTTGTCGTACGCCGCACTATAGTTTCTTTGTACGTTATTTTAACAGAATTGGACCTGAAAATCACTGCGATGACTATTCTACCCTTGACAAACTCTCACAGCTTGAGCCTTTAGCATAATAGTCTAACATAAGCAAATAAACAGTATTCATTATGTGACCATGTACATAATAGCTGATAAAACATTTTTTTATTAGTAAGGAGTAATTATATTTTGAAATAGAGCTGTGTAAACGTGGCTGAATTATTTATCATAGCCTTAGTCTATTTGATATGTTATATCGTCGCGACGAGTGACAACCCTAGGCTTTGAAAATTACTAACTTCATTTTAGTGTCGCTTAGTACTCAGTGTATTAAAGTGGCAACAGGGTGAAGTTGGTTTGCATCGCTCTGTAATGCAGGGTTGTGCTTGAAGTTTTTTATCAATTGTAAATTGCAGTTTTACGCAATAATAGCTCTACACATTGAAAGTGTCGTTTGTGAGTAATTAATTCTGTATTAAAGAAAATAAAAGGATTCTTTATTATAATACTTGTTTTTATTTTATTTGCCCTGTAACTATTAATAATTATACTCGTATGCAGTTCACCAAAAAGTAATTAATACTTTGTCAGTCATTTTGAAAGTAATTTCACTATCAGATAAGGATAGAGTACCTACAGGGCAATAGCGAAGTTTCCAATAAGCTGAGAAAGATGCTGGAAACTTCTGAAAACTCGCAAGAATTAAAAGAAACTATCTATGTGGTAAGTTTCGTAATTTTGGAAACCCGTCGGCACATCAAAATTAAATATATATATATATATTTTTTTATTGCACTTTCTCAAGCCTGAATCTACTGGCATTTCACAAGAGGTACCTCTTTAAAAATGTTATGAGTAGGTAATTTGGTACACGAAGAGGTACAGTCAGCCAAAAATCGGTCTTTATAACTTCTAGACCAATCAAATGCGCCTTTTACGGGTCTTATACATCGGTATAAGACCCGTAAGGTAAGGCCCCGGTTAGGTATAGACAATATTAAAATTACAGCTGCTTTTACTCGTAAGAGCAGAGCACTGCAGCACCGCTGCTAAGTCAAGCAAAAGGGCTCAATAGACCTGATCACGTTCTGTTCTGTGCCTTCTGTGGACCTGATGGAACGGATTTACGCACAGACAGGTTGACAACATTATTTAGTTTAGTTTAGCGGGAATTCTCTTAGCCAATCACGAAGCTAAATCAAATGTGTACTTTTATGTTATTGGTCGATTCGTTGCTGTCAAATTTAGAATGTCAAATGGACCTATCGTTATCGTATCGTCTCTTATCGGTTCGTCGGGATTGGATCTGGCTTTAAAATAAAAATGGAGATTATTAAATTGCTAAGCAGTTTTCTCCTGTGTTCATGTTTTTACGAATAATATTTGTATATTAGTGAAACGTGCTTTTAAAACGGCAGATTAAATTACTTCAGTGTACATAACAGCGAGAACGATGGGCGCTATTCTTCAATACTTTGGTCATTTCATTCATTACATTGTATTTTAGCTTAGTTTTTAAGAGGTAGATTTAGTCGTATTTCCTCCCTTTTCTTATTTTTATCCAATTTCTCATTGTAATGTCAATAAATGTGTAGGAATCACCAGGAATTAGGTTTAGGTTAGGTTATTAGGATGAATATTCAAGTGTGTAGGGACACCTCAGACGCTGTGGCTCTGTATCTGCCACAGCGTTTGTATCTGAAGTCGTTCGCAAAGCTAAACATTTCTGTCCAGCTCCCAGCCCACAAGGTTCACGGCAAGTCCATCTCCAACTGGGAATTGATGGAGAAATTGCGCAAAATGATCCAACCTGACGCGTTTTCAATATTAAAAGTGTCCAAACATAGCTCGGAAGTGATTAGGTTTGATGCTGAGCTAGAACAGCCGGAGAAGCTCGAGCGCGTCCTCGGGCGGCTCGAAGATCGAATAGTGCAGTTAAACGATTATCCAGAGCCTCTTAAAGTGAAAGTCTCTGAGGCAAAATCGGATTTCCCCGGTCGTCACGCCTGGGATTCGTTTTTCCGTGACGCCACGGATATGGATGAGATGAAACCCGGTGAGCGACCAGACACCGTCCACATATGTAATCTACCGATCCGATGGTTCGTGCACGAACGAGATCGCGACGAGGAGGCCCCTCCATCAGAGCATGTGTTGAAAAAAGTGTTTGAAAAGTTTGGCAGCATTCGACAAGTGGATGTTCCGATTGCTGATCCATTTCGGCTTCAAATGAAAGCTACCATGCGAGGCATCACTACTCCTCCATCTGACCAAGCATTGTACTTTGAAGCATACATCCAGTTCCAGGAGTATGTTAGCTTTGTCCGTTGTATGGATACTCTTCGTGGAAAAAAGTTGTTGAGAAAAAAGGATGATTTAGCAGAGTGGTGTGGAATCCGAGTGGACTTTGATAAGACAAAGCATATGACTGATGCTGCAGTGAAACGAAGAGCCATTGTGAGAGAACGCCTCTCGACTCGACAGAGAGCTAAGGATGACGAGGAGAAAGCTGAGAAAGAGAAGATTGCTAAGAGAGAAGCAAGAGAAAGGTGAGATGGCAAAATTTGTTTGCTTAGTAATTATATTGTTCATGAAATTCTCACGTTTTTGTAGGTATAATGAGTTCTAACTTAACATATCTTACTGAAACTAAGGACCAAACTAACACATTAGTGATTAGTGGATGAATTTGTTATCTCGCCTTAGTGGTGCCATGCTTAAGCAGGCGTCTACACCTTCACTGCAGTACAGATTTCACTACATTACAAGTTAACTTAATTGCCTCAGTGAATGTGTTAAAATTAATGAATATTCTTGCAAAATTAACAAAATTAAGATCACAAATTGTAACCAATTATAGTGAAAAAGTACAAGACTTCAATGCACAAATGCACCAAGTGTATGATTTGTAAATAATTTTTGAAATATGAAATTTGATTGTAACATTATAAAATTATAAATTTTAAAGTAACTAATGCATTTGTGCATTGTATGTCTGCTTAAATTTATTCCAGACAAAAAGAAACGTTCTCACGTATAATTTCTCACTCTTTAAGACAAAAATACGAACGTGGAGAGAGGGAAAAGCTAGAGAAGATGAGAGAACGAGAGGAGAGACGGAAGAAGAAACAGCTGGCCAAGCTGATGCAGCGGGATGGTGTGGATCTCAATGGGAAGGTCAAAGAAGAGAGGAAGAAGTTACTAGATGCACAGAAGAAGCTGCAGGCGATGAGATTGATTGAGGAATTATTTCAGAGGATAGAGGTAATTCAACAATTTGTTTTTTTAAAGCCAAAGATGTGGACAGTAGCCAACCACACTGTCTTTCTCTTTGGCTTGATGTCCAATATTTACCATAATGCTAGTGCTCAATTGATTTATTAACTTTTTCCCAATGGTATGTCATGTTAAGATGGTGCTATGATGCCACTCTTAGGCATATAAGAAATAAAGCAACTAGTAGAAAAATTCTATGTTTTAGCTAAGCTTTTATAGTACAATTGGTAGTTCGCTGGTCTGGCCCAGAAAGCTGTGGAGATATGTGTTCAAATCCCGCTCAAAGGTAGGCACAAGTATAGGGAAAAACTGAAAACTACAAAAAAGTATTTCAACGGTAAAGTTAAGTTTGTCGCTGAGTACAGTTTATCTTTTCGTTAGAGCAATATGTAATAGTTTCAAGGTACTAAGGAACCCTCGATGAGCGAGTTCGACTCGCACTTAATCGGCCATTTTAGACTCTACGAATGGTTATATGGGTTAAGCAATGATGATCGTTGCTTGTTCCAGCTCCGACCAGACTTACAAACGAACGCTCGGTCGGCGCCGGGCGAGCGCGCCGCCCGCGCGCGGCTCGTGGAGCGCTGCCGGCGCCGGTGCGAGGCCGCCGAGCAGGCCGCCAGGGACCGCTTCCAGCAGGCCGCGGACGGTCAGCCTATTCTAACATTTTATCTTCATCTTGTAGCACAGACAACCCCCACTAGACGGAGCATGTAAGGCGACCCGCGCGCACCAACGATATGGTACGGCGGAACATTAAAGTATCAACACGGCGGCCACCGTTTAGTTGCGTCCTTGTTTATGATCCATGCGTACGTCAACGAAAAAAGAAATTAAATAAATAACATGGTAAATTGTAGTGTTAAGTGGTGTAGAGAGACCTCATAAACATGAACGCAACTAAACGGTGGTCGCCGTGTTGATACTTTAATGGTCTGCCGTACCATATCGTTGGTGCGCGCGGGTCGCCTTACATGCTCCGTCTAGTGGGGGTGGTCTGTGTGTTGTAGCATCTCTGGCATTCGCTATATTGGACATTGTTCATGAGATAAAAGCAGTGTAATATACGGTGTTGCATTTGATGAAAGAAAGACGAATTGATTAGCAAGCTCTGGCCACTATAAGCCACTCGTATTTTGCCCATCATTATCGAGCAGCAGTACTAATTACACATCCACAGTTCTGATTATGGCCTGTATGGCTGATTGCAGAAAGACAAATAAAAGGATATAAAATAGGAGTTGCATAATAGTAGTTTTTGCAACTGTTACATAATGACAGGTCTTAAAACAGATGTAGTTTTATGAAACGAGCCAAAGGCGAGTTTCATAATAGGATCACATGAGTATTTTAAGACCTAATGTAAAGTTGCATACGCTACTTTATCTACACACATATTCATAATCAATACCACAGATTGTCTTTCGTGTAGATATGAAGTTTGCTGTACTACCAAGTCTCGCGGCGCGGAAAAATGACTGAGGCGACCCCGCCTCATCACATCATATTTGATCATCTTTCTACGACCCCTCCGTAGATATAGTAATGTTATGAAATAATATCTCTGATTTTGATCGCTGCCAAGTAATGTAGCTTTATCTACAGTATCAGAACTTGTTATAGTAATTTAAAAACGTGTGTGTAGGTAAACAAATTGAAATTGTCAGGTCGCATAGTCCTCCGCACAGCCCTGGAGACCAAGAAGCCGAAGCGCGAGTCGTCGCTGTCGTCCATGTCGTCCGAGGAGCGCGCGCGGCCACCCCGCCGCCGCGTCAAGCTGGAGCAGCTCTCCACGCCGGAGCGCGAGCTGGAGTACAACAAGGCGGCCGGTGAGTATCGTCGGAGCAACAAGCCCCACTAGACGGAGCATGTAAGGCGGCCGGTGAGTATCGTGGGAGCACAGACCACCCCCACTAGGCGGAGCATGTAAGGCGACCCGCGCGCACCAACGATATGGTACGGCAGAACATTAAAGTATCAACACGGCGGCCACCGTTTAGTTGCGTCCATGTTTATGATCCATGCGTACGTCAACGAAAAATAGTACATTACTGCAGACGCCGGGAAATAAGGGCTTGCCGACTGAGTAGGTATAGACGGCCGACCGTAAGGGAGGCCGTCTAGTGATACGAAGCCGACAAGCCCTTTTCACGGCTAAGGCATGTATAGTGCTTTTCTCAAACATATGCAATGAAATAAAAAAATACACCACTCAAAAAAACATAATTCAGCGGTTCAGCCAGTTCATGAACACAGACGCCATGTTTAAAAAAAGTATTTTTATATTTCCCTCCAATCCCTCTATATATTTTTTCTTTAATAAGTCCACGTGTGTAGTGTGCGAATATTAGGGCCATTATACACAACCTGATAGTAAGAATCTTAGTTTCTATAATAAGTAAAATAAAGGCAGAGGATTTTTAATATTGTCTATGGTCTCTGGTGACTTACGTATAGACGGTATTTTCAGTTCGTGTGTACTAGGCATTAACACGGATATTGTTGGTCCGATGGCTGAATGGGTAGCTACTAGAAAAAAATATATATCAGCTGTTCATACACACAGACGCCATGTTTACATTAAAATTAAAAACAAATTACTTCCCGGCTTAGGCCTTCAATTTTGTATGAAATTCCTTTACAGTTCTCTCGAATTGTTCCGCCCGAAACTTGACACTTCGAAGCCTGTTCTAACGCACGTTACGACGATATTTCATTGCATGTTTGAGAAAAGAAATTAAATTTCAGAGGAGCTCAAAGACTTAGAGGTTTACACTTTTAAAAGAAAACTTAAAGAAGAGCTCATTAAAAAAGCTTATTATACAATAGACGACTTTTTTAAAGAAAAGTTACAATGTTATTAATAGTGTGCTTTAAATGTGAAGATTGTTCTGTAATTTAAATCGTAGTAATGATAATGTATAAATATTGTATTAAACCTAAAACTAATTTTAAGGTATATAGCATGCAATAATTTTCTATTTTTAGTTACCTAAGTAATCAAGTTTCACATGCCTAACGGTAGAACATATTATGGAACCAAGCTAGCACTGTAAGACCTTATATGTACCGTATATTCTGGTGAATAAAATATCATTCATTCATTCATTCATTCAAATAAATAACATGGTATATTGTAGTGTTAAGTGGTGTAGAGAGACCTCATAAACATGGACGCAACTAAACGGTGGCCGCCGTGTTGCCTAACGGTAGAACATATTATGGAACCAAGCTAGCACTGTAAGACCTTATATGTACCGTATATTCTGGTGAATAAAATATCATTCATTCATTCATTCATTCATTCAAATAAATAACATGGTATATTGTAGTGTTAAGTGGTGTAGAGAGACCTCATAAACATGGACGCAACTAAACGGTGGCCGCCGTGTTGATACTTTAATGTTCTGCCGTACCATATCGTTGGTGCGCGCGGGTCGCCTTACATGCTCCGTCTAGTGGGGGTGGTCTGTGCTCCCACGATACTCACCGGCCGCCTTACATGCTCCGTCTAGTGGGGGTTGTCTGTGCGTCGGAGCAAGAAGCCGCGGCGCCAGTCGTCGCTGTCGTCCGCGTATTTTTTTCCTTTACCGTAGACGGGAAAATTTTATCCCATAATAATTTTTGGATGTCCAGCCATCCCTGTATCAAAATTGGTTAAAATTTGTTAAGCCGTTTCGGCGTGATGCGAGGACAAAGGAAATAATGAAAACAGATGGCGCCAGGTTGGAACGGTGTCGCGCGCCCATAGAAAACAAATGACGATCCTGTATGACGCTATTAAGATTTTACCTGAAATCACATAATATTATATCGCGGATTAGCAAAGCAATATTATTATTTTAATTAATAGGGATTTCCGCAAAGTAAGGCCTGATTCAATTAATTACTTGAAATCATCCCTCTCCATAGTAAACTGATTTTCAATACAAATGTAGGAATTTTATATTAGTATAGATGTGGGTACAGTCGAGTTCATTTACATCTACACACTTACGGGAACGAAAATATCGAACACGACTTTATGCTCGTGACAATAGGGTCATGTTCAGATATTTTTGTTCTCGTAAGTGTGTAGATAAATGAACTCGACTGTACACACCACAATTTTATATTAAATCATTGATACAAAGATCAGAGAAAGATTGAAATGTGTAACCTGTTGGAAAAGACCGGGAATCGAACCTGGTACCGCTGGATTGCCGGTCCAGCGCGTTAACCTTTCCGCCACCTAACGCCCAAATAAACTTTCGAAAAAAAAAAAATATGTCTTTGTGCATTATCAATAAATGAGTATGAGTATACCCATACTAGATAGACGGCCTGTCTAAAACGTTGGGAGAGAATTTTTAGAAACATTAACCCATTTCACTCTTCTACTTACATTCTACAATTATCTTTAATATTTGAAACATTTTCAACAGACTTCAAAAAAGGAGGAGGTTCCCAACTCAGCTGTTTTTGTATGTACATATGTTTGCGATTAAGTATTCCACCAATCGTGGACCGATTCTCAAAATTATTTTTCTATTTGAAAGAGTATATAGTCCATTGAATGAGTCCCTCCAAGGGGGGTCTAGAGTGCGTGAGTTAGTAACGTAAGATGTTTCTTCGGAAACATGTCAAGAGTCCCTAGGTAATAAACATACTAAAACCCCGGGACAATAGGAGGAGCCCCGGAGTGGGGGGAGGGGGGGGAAAGGGTCCATTTTTTCATTTTTCACTTAAATCTCTAAAACGGTACATGTTAGAGAAAAACTTTCAAGGAAAAGTTGAAAGGCCATAAAATTATCTACAAGTTGTACCTAAATATTTTTTTTCTATTCGCAGCCGTTTTCGAGCTACATCCCATGAAAGGTGAAAAATTCGAAAACTACCCTTATATAATATTTTGACAATCGATTCCTCCTAAAGGCTTCCATGGAGGAATGTATTTTTTTTACCAATTATAGACCTAATTAAGAGCAATCTATCAGTACCGGTCACAAGTTGCACTTTTAAGCTTTTTGGAAGAAAAAAAATAAAAAGGTCAAGTTGCGTAACTACCCTAATATAATATTTTGACAATCAATTCCTCCTAAAGGCTTCCATGGAGGAATGTGTTTTTTTTACCAATGATTGACCTAATTAAGAGCAATCTATCAGTACCGGTCACAAGTTGCACTTTTGAGCTTTTTGGAAGAAAAAAAAATAAAAAGTTCAAGTATCGTAACTACCCTAATAAAATTCAATTCCCCGTAA
Source organism: Apotomis capreana (assembly GCA_947623375.1). Classification (NCBI taxonomy): domain Eukaryota; kingdom Metazoa; phylum Arthropoda; class Insecta; order Lepidoptera; family Tortricidae; genus Apotomis; species Apotomis capreana. Next base: position 7,583,844 of record OX392508.1, on the reverse strand, counting down.
ACGCCTCCGTGGTGGAATCTGGTATTTTATCAATGATAGACCTAATTATGAGCAATCTATCTGTACCGGTCACAAGTTGCACTTTTGAGTTTTATTGGAAGAACAAATAAAAAGATCAAGTTCAGTAACTCAAACTACCCTAATATAATATTTTGACAATCGATTCCTCCTAAAGGCTTCCATGGAGGAATGTGTTTACTTTACCAATTATAGACCTAATTAAGAGCAATCTATCAGTACCGGTCACAAGTTGCACATTTGAGTTTTTTGGAAGAAAGAAATATTTTTTGATCGATTGATGTGATAAACATGGGAATGTAGTATGGGGAAATTGTTTGAGCCAAAATCATTTTTTACTGCGTGTAACTCAGAAACGGTAGGATATAGGAAAAAAATATTTAGGTACAAGTTGTAGATAATTTTATGGCCTTTCAACTTTTCCTTGAAAGTTTTTCTCTAACATGTACCGTTTTTGAGAATTAAGCGAAAAAAGAAAAAAAAATGGACCCTTTCCCCCCCTCCCCCCACTCCGGGGCTCATCCTAGTGTCCCGGGGTTTTAGTATGTTTATTACCTAGGGACTCTTGACATGTTTCCGAAGAAACATCTTACGTTACTAACTCACGCACTCTAGAACTTTTTATTCAATGGACTAATACTCCTATAATGTAGAAACTATTAGTGTCAACTGTTTAGGCTTCTTTAATATCGATTTTTGTTAACTCTAAGTGTGATTGTATGCTGTTTGTTTCCTATTACGATAAATAAAAATAAAATAAAGAAATAAATAATATACAAATGTTTGTTCCAGGCATGTACGGGTTGCCGTACGGTTTCGGGTACCCGTTCGCCGCCGCGCCGCCGCCCGGATACTTCCCGCAAAGTATGAGTGGCTTTACTTACTGCACGCGCTCCCATACATTAGGCTTCACCCGGACGAGCGTAATATTTTGAGTTGTGAGCCGCATAATTTCGGTCGCACCATACATCGTGTCACGTGATCATGGTGCGACCGAAATTACGCGGCTCACAACTCAAAAAATTATGATCGTCTGGCAACACTCTTATACAGCTTAAGGTCACCTGGGACAATTGCAACAATGGGGAAAATGCGGGCGAGCGGTGTCAATTTTAATTTAAACAAATGCAATCAATGCAATCCCTGCTCGCTGGCCGCTGTGCTTCAAGCGTATATTAACCCTTAAATGCATGATATCAAGAATGATACCACATTTTACTTCTGAAATGACTGAATGATTGACTAAATAAAAAATCTAATAGGTACATGTACATTTTGGATTTGAGACTCAGCTAGACAAAGTCTGAATTGACTTTTTGAGTTGATTTTGTCATGTCAGTGGTATCATTTCTGATACTATGTTGGCGCGACCGAAATTACGCGACTCAAATTACGCTCGGCTGGCTTCACCTTAAAGATTAAAGCTGCGACCAAAAAACGGTGACGGTGCGTTTACGCAGTGACGTGTCGCATTTGTAACGCATATCTATACCGCGGGTTCTCCAGACCGCTGTACGCTGCTCAAAATATGACGCACGTCAAATGTTTGAAAAAAAAAAACGCGAACTTCACGTGTCTATCGTTTTTCATACATTTGATTCGATTTACAGTGCGTCGCCGATTTTTAGGCTGCGTTCTCACCAGAGATGTGCGGGGGTGCGTAGCGAGGGATGTGTTTTGTTAACCAACGGAATAACTTCATTTACTTGTCGCTCAGCGTAACTGATTCTATTGGTTAACAAAAACATCCCTCGCTCTCGCTACGCATCCTCTCACTGGTGGAAACGCAGCCTTAAGCAGCGGTGTGGAGAATATGCGATTAAAACGGTACGGATACGACACGTTAGGGTTAAGCTCTGGTTTGCTAAACTCCGGATTTTAATTAGGCGAACTAACTTGACAGCTCAGAGTGTTGTCAGGAATAGAAAAAAATAAATAGTGATTGGTTTATGTCGATACAAATATGTCGATATAACCTTAACAATACACCCATAGACACTTAATTATGTTGTAATAAGGTTTATATTCGTTTAAAAATGTACAGTTATCAGTGTATTCGATAGTACTATGGAACTGTCAAGAAAAAAAAGGCGGACAGCGTTCTTAGCGATTTCCGAAAATAAAGTTCGTTCAATGTAAGTATTTTAATAGCAACCGTTTTATTATTGATTCGTGTAATAAAATTATTAGTTCGATTTCAAACACAATAATTCAAAATTTATGAAATACGTAATGTCTACTTTTTTTTAATGCTGTTTAACTAAACCTCTGGTAGGAACTGGTTTTTTTAATTATCGATATTAACAACACTAGCGAAACTGTGGCAACATTCGTGTGCAATAAACTGTCAAGTTAGTTCGCCTAATTAAAATCCGGAGTTTAGGAGAGCGGTGCCGTCATATAGCGGCCGTCTCCATACTTCGTGCGCCGCTATGACGGCCGCTACACTCCGACCAAAAAGAGTAGAAATTAAAAAGTGGCAATACTGTAGTGTCGTCCCTTTCTAATCAATATAAGAAAACGGGGACGACACTACAGTATTGCCACTTTTTAATTTCTACTCTTTTTGGTCGGACAGTATGTGACGGCACCGCTATCCTAAGAAACCAGAGTTTTATCCCCGCCTTTTAAAAAAAAACACAGTTTTTTTTCAGGTGTCACTATTTTACTTGAATCAATGTTTATGAGGTTAAGTAAAGCCAATATCAGTATTATTTGTAGCCCATGCGATTTCTTTTACTCTGTTTGTTAATTTTATGTACCATGGAACTGTTCAACTTTGGCTTTGTACTGGTCTAGTAAGCTCAATCAAAATAATATTTGAATGATTTCAGTAGTAAATAGATTAATTTACATGTAGTCGTGTACGTATAAATCTATTTTTAGCTTAAAGAAGTGTTGTTTTAACCGATTTGAGACAGCGGGGAAATAAACCGCTAGGGCGAAGTTTGACGGTTTCACATTATTTCTATTATATGTAGCTTTTGTTGTATGTATATGTTATTAATTATTATGGAGTTTCTTTGCTGTCCTCTTAAAGCAATTGACTGTAATAAACAGGGGTCGGACTTTCTTTCGCACGGTAGGACTAATGGAGAACTATGGAGCCGTTATTGACATTAAAATACAATTCATACCCATACTCCTACTCATTCATCTATTTCATTCCAAACTGCCTTTGTGGTTATTATGGTTAACATTCCCAAGCATTAAATTACCTACTAAAATTATGAATAAAATATTTTTTTACAATATTTCAAACTCCTAATTTAACTCAATTGATTGTCAATATCATGAACTTTCTAGTCATAAATGGATATTCGATCAATATAGAACCAAATTTACTCCAGAAAACATGGATAAAGTTGCAAATATTTACGTATTTTATGGTGGCGAAAAAAACAATGCGTACACAAATCAGGTCTTTGTATATTCTTCTGACTTTGTCCTTGACTATAAAATTGCGAATGAAATACACTTATGAGTATGAGTATGAGTATGAATAGTATTTTAATGTGAATATCGGCTCCATAGCTCTCCATTAGTCCTAGCGTGCGAACGAAAGTCCGACTCCTGGTAATAAATAAAATACTATAGAGGTATTCATGTCATCTTCTAGGACAAACGAAGATACAGTTAACTTATACATCCATATACCTTAACATTTTGTAATAACGTTTATATTCTTTATTTAAGAGCTTTGTCACTGAGTGACTATGTCGCTCAACGTTTATATTCGTTTACAAATGTACAGTTATCAGTGTCTTCGATTGTACATTCTGCATCATATCTTTCTAATAATTAGACGGCAGGAATTACAGGTGAAGTTAAATTTGTTTTTACGGAAGATTTATTTTACTGTGATATTTTTATAAGCTCTGCTATTATAAGAATTGTAGAACTTATGTATATTTATTAGGGCTCAGTCGTGTCCGTGTTTCGTGTACCCGGAGCCGGATCTCCGTTGCTGTACAGATGTTGGTCACTTCGTAAGTGAAAGAGCAGTGAAGTTCGTATCGATGCTTAGGATGACGATGAAGTGACCAACATCTGTGCTCTCTTTGTTAAGAGTAAACCTTATTTCGTTTGACTTAGACTAATTTAGTGTAAAAGTAATTTGCACTTATAACGCCTTACATTTCGAAGTGGCAGTTGTGGCCACAGTTAACAATTTTGCAACCAGACAAAAAGTGAGACATATCCCAGAAACCGGCCGAGCCGACTTTTATAGCATCAACCCGGCTATCGGGTTGGCCGGCATCTGAACAAAGTTTACGAGCGCCCGGCCTCCGGGTTGTTGGTGTCGAAAGTGTTAACAATACAGATAATGAGTATTGTTCATCGGGTACAAAGCTAATGGGATTCGCGTAAGAAAAAGAATTAGAACTATAACACGGCACGTCGCGCGGCGGAGTATCGGTCGATTATTAGGGTCTAAAATGTGAGCAATTGTCACGCGTTCATGTAACCTGAAGTTATCTCATAGTCGTGATCAGATTAGGGTCGGTCTCTAACCCTGTGGTGTGTGTGGTGTCCCAGCGTCGATGTACTACCCGGTGCGCGGGCAGTACTACCCGCCGCCCGCCGAGCCCGGGGGGGCGGGGCCGGGGGCGGGGCCGGGCTGGCGCGGCCGCGGCAGGGGGCGGGGCCGGGGGAGGGGGCGCGGGGTGCGGATGCCGTACTTCGAAGGACCTGATGCCAGTCAGCAGTATTACAGGTCAGTGTCCTCTGTTACTGTAAGGTCTGACGCTAGAGTTGAGCGTGCAGCGGGGCGGGCGTGCGGCGTTCATGAATCATGATACGGTGGGTTTAGTTGGACCAAATGAGCGATTGCTCGTTCTATCCTCGTTCCGCCATGTTCTCTTTATATAATGGATACTCTATTCTAGTTCCAGCTCTTGGTTTGTTTTTCGCACAGACCACCCCCACTAGACGGAGCATGTAAGGCGACCCGCGCGCACCAACGATATGGTACGGCAGAACATTAAAGTGTCAACACGGCGGCCACCGTTTAGTTGCGTCCATGTTTATGAGGTCTCTCTACACCACTTAACACTACAATTTACCATGTTATTTATTTAATTTCTTTTTTCGTTGACGTACGCATGGATCATAAACAAGGACGCAACTAAACGGTGGCCGCCGTGTTGATACTTTAATGTTCTGCCGTACCATATCGTTGGTGCGCGCGGGTCGCCTCACATGCTCCGTCTAGTGGGGGTTGTCTGTGGTTTTTCGTAACCCACCGTTAATCGCTGCTCGCGTTGAATGCACTCTGTTTGCCGCTTGCCCGTCCCGCTACCCGCCCCGCTGAGCGCTCCGCTTCGAGCGTCCGCTCGGGCCGTACACTTAGCGATTTAATGATCCGCGAACGAGTCATTAGGGCCCGTCGTATGAAGATCAGAGATGCGTCAACGAGCGACGATAGAATATGTATTGAATAAACACTTTTACTCTGTAGCGCTATTGCGACGACGTCCAGGTTAATAATCGTAAACGATATCGTGCTGTTCTCAGCTTCAACAAAAAAACATTCGTAATAACTTTTATATCATAAGAACACGTTATTATAACAAAATAGAAATAGGACGTAATCATGGTCTCGAAGGGGGAACGAGAAGAACAAGGAGCAAGGGAGGGATAAGACCACGATACAGTAATTCCGTTACTTCCGACAGATTATGAGTATTACGCGGTCCTACTTCTTTAACAGCAGAAATCGCAAGACTGGAATTTATGTTTAAATAAAAGTATATACAAGTTTTGTTTCGGAGCATGTTTAATTACAACATGAGTTTATTGCTGCAGCGAAAAAATGTTAAACTTGTCTGAACTGTTTTCCACAGATACTTTAAGAAGCTAACAGAGAACGAGCACGACGACCGCGCCCGCTCGCGCTCCCGCTCCCGCCGCCGCTCGTACTCGCGCGGCCGCTCCCGCTCCCGCTCCCGCTCCCGCCGCCGCTCGTACACGAGGTCACGGTCACGGTCGAGGTCGCGCAGAAGCCGCAGTAGGAGGAGGAGTCGAAGTAGAAGTAGACGATCAAGGTGAGAGTAACACTATCGTAGACTCTTCAAGATACGCACAGGAGAATGAAGTCGTTGACTGTCGCCGCCGCTGGTATAGTTCGAATCACATTTGTTAAGCGAATCCCATTAGCTTTGTACCCGATGAACAATACCATTATCTGTATTGTTAGCTGCGGCCACAACTGCCACTTCAAATTGTAAGTGCAAATTAATTTTACACTAAATTAGTCTTTAAGTCTAACGAAATAAGGTTTACTCTTAAACAAAGAGAACACAGATGTTGGTCACTTCGTAAGTGAAAGAGCAGTGAAGCTCGTTTTGATGCTTATAATGACAATGAAGTGACCAACATCTGTGTTCTCTTTGTTTAAGAGTAAACCTTATTTCGTTTGACTTAAAGACTAATTTAGTGTAAAAGTAAATTGCACTTATAACGCCTTGCATTTTGAAGTGGCAGTTGTGGCCACAGCTAACAATACAGATAATGGTATTGTTCATCGGGTACAAAGCTAAGTGGATTCGCTCAACCAAAAGGATTATTTCTATACTCCCGCTCCCGTTCACGTCGCCGCTCGCGCACAAAGTCACGGTCGACATCGCGCAGAGGCCGATACAGATTGTATGCTAAGGAGATTGAACTTGACGGCGACGGAGGACGGTTTAGGATACTACATCGGTGGTTAGTGTGGACGAGGCCTTAGCAAATGACTGAGTATTGTGTGCAACCAGATAATTGACATTGTGTGTGATGATGAGGGTAGATTTTCGCCTCCGTCAGTGACGCCCGCGGTGTTCGGTTGGCCGCCGCCGCGATTGGCCGGCTCTCCTGATGATGAATCGCGTACCGATTCGAAACATGTCAAGCGATATTCGACTTCTACGATGTGTGTAAACCCGTTTATGGATTTTAATATGTCTGAGACCCACGGTAGTTTTTTATGTAAAATTGAACTTTACCTTTTGTCCATCAGTGGACATCGCTCGGTTGAGATTGAGTTGAGATGATCATGATGATGATGAAATATCTAGTTTAGTAGTATTATTCATTTCTCCTGCTCGAAAAGTAATAAGTCATTTTAGCTTCACGAAGCGGGGCTGCAGTGGTCGTTATTGGCAATAAAGAAAACTAGTTAGCGGCCAGCTACATATTAAATAGGCACGGATGATTAAAAACAAACCAACTCGGCCAACATTTCTGATCTTCTGGCAGCCTGTTATATAAAAATTTAAAAACGCTCGGGTCGCAATTAGACATCCGTTACGTAGATCGTAAACGGATGTCTTAGGCGTTCTAGCGTTTTTCTGCTCTAACAATCGTCTATGCCAGAATATCTGTAAAAAAATCTGTGAAATTTGCGCATGGTGCCATGATTTTAATTTTTGTATACGTCGATCGCTCGTCCAAATAATAATTTCGAGCCACAATGGTTTAATCTAGCCCCTTATTCAACAGTCTACTATTTCTCCGCATTTTAGGACTAAAGTTTATCTTTTTTTTCCAGGTCCCACCGCTCCCGCTCCCGCTCGCGCTCGCGCAAGTCGCGCTCGCGCAGCCGCCGCCGCTCGCACTCACGCCCCGCCTCCAAGCCGCGCGCCCACAAGCCCGCGACACCGGAGCCCCGCCCGCGCTCCAAGAGCTGGTCTCTGCCCCGGGACGGGAACGGGAAGGAGTGGTCCAAGAGTCCCAAGCAGAAAGAGAAAGAGTGAAGGCAAGCGTGAACAAACTGATAGTCGGTGGTGTAACTAAGTGATCAAAGAACTCGAGGCAAAATTAAAGATTGGGGCCCGTGTCAGTCCGAGGCTTACGCCATTGGATAGAGCAATCGGGACATATTGATTCTATGGAAATAGTGGTGATCGAAAGGGTTAAAAACCCAATATAGGTCAGTAACGATAAGAATAAATTAAATTGATCTGTAGAAGTGCCGTTTTATTGTATCTCTCAGAAAAAACCTTTGCAACTCAATTCCCAATGACATAGGTAGGTACACAATTCGCGTATGAAATGATTCTTCGATGTCAGCTGAAGAAACTTGACCCAACACGAATGGTAATATCGGAACGTTACGTTACGAAGATTACAAAATATTTCATATTTTATAGTATTTTCATGTACTTGTAATAATAGTTTGTTTCTGCGAGGATCACAGTTCTAACCTAAGCTTATTTTCTGGCAGCAGTGCGGTTCTGTGGAAATCACAGTCCCAACTGGATGTATTTATACAAAAGGGAACCAACTCACATTCAACGTTTGTACTTTATGCTATAGTTACAGGGTTAAATGTAAATGTTCTGATATGTGGACTGGTTCCCTTTAACATAAATAGTCAGGCTTCGTATTCTAAGGATCGCAAATGAAAAGAACAACTGGATGATTATTCAGGGTTATTACGAAACAAATTTTATTGAATTGTTTTAACACCCGTCGATGTCCGCTTCACGCCTGAGCGGACGTCTTATGTTTCGGCAATCAGTTGACAATAATGACGGGCGCGGGCGCGGGCGGCGCGCGGCCGAACTCCACGCCCGTCATACCGGAGATCCAGTTCACGTATTCGCTCGTGCGGATGAAAACTGCGAATAATAGAACGGTCAAATGACTAGCATAGAGGCATTCTATCTTCGTCCTCCGGGTAGGCAAGCACTTGTGACTCCTGTGGTGTTGCAGGTGTTTATGGGCGACGGTTATCGCTTTCCATCAGGCGATACGTTTGCTCGTTTGCCCCCTATGGCATGACGCCAGGAAGGAAGGGCTTGCCGGATGAGTAGGTATACGGATAGTGATACGAAGCCGGCAAGCCCTATTCACGGCTAAGGCATGTATAGTGCTTTTCTCAAACATATGCAATTAAATAAAAAAATATACTAGGTACTCAAAAAACATAATTCAGCTGTTTAGCCTTCAATTGTGTATGTAATTCCTTTACAGTTCTCTCGAGTTGTTCCGCCCGAAACGTGACACTTCGAAGCCTGTTATAGCGCACTTTATGATGACATTTCATTGCAGGTTTGAGAAAATAATATAAGTGCATTACTAGAAGACCCCTAACTCAAAACCCAAGTGCCCAATGTAGCCCTGACAGCCGTTATCCCTTCAAAAATGCTGATTGTTTTAGACATTTTTCTCTATGATCTTGAACAAACATGTTTCTTTACATATTATCAATAAGAACAGGGCTTTTGCGATTTATTCGTATATACCTATTTGAAACCTACAGTTAGAATTTTTCATTGATAATATTTGTTTCAAAAACTCCTCGAAATTGTCGAAATTCACGCAGAAAACTGGTTTTATTTAACTTATTTTCGACTGCACGCCATAAAAGCATGAAATAGCTATGTTACTACCTAGAACTCGAGGAAAAGTATTATTCACATCAAAAAGTTGGTTGAAATTATCAATATATTTTTGTCATAATATGAAAAGAATGAATCGTAAAAGGAATAATGCCTCTTAAGCTATAAACTAGGACTCAGTCTCTGAGACTCTAAAACTCACATTCTAACACGCTTGTCGGAAAACGATGGATGATTTTCAGTGGCGTGGTGTCGAACAAATCCCAGAGGACTAGATATCGCTTACTTTTTCTCCAGTTTCAGTAGTAATGAGAAATGAAAAAACGTCATCTGGGTATGTTTTTTCGGGAGTTGTTAGGACCCTCCGCGTGAGATTGGGGGTTCAAAGTGCCCCGTGGAAAAGGGCGTGGGTATGCCGACTAGGCGACTACGGACTACGTTTGCCGTAAGCCGATTGAACTGTGGGCCAAATACACCCCTGACTGAATCCCACCCAAGAGTTTAGCGATACGAAGCTTTTGTCCAACAGTGGAATACCATAGGCTGATATAATGACTAGAAGATGCTCGCTTCGGCGTAAGTAATTGTAGAAAAAGTGTCCTTTGACAATCCTTAGTTGTCCTGCTACCTTGGTGCAGTAATCGTGAGATTCGTGAGCTCGGGTCGTCCGTCGCAGGTGAGGTTGATGTTCCGATCCGTATGCTATCAGATGCCTCGGTATAGTCGACCATGGTCGTTTAATGGTGAACGCACACTAAATAGGCTGCAGCGCTATTTTTTGTATGAAATTGAGATATAGCGCACTGCGACACGTCGTTGCTGCGCTGTGCACGCTGATCTTTATTATAGTAGTTTTATATACACCTCTCTTTATTAGTAGTGTCTTACCAGCGCGGTCGGCGAACACCTCATCACCGTGGTTCAGCAAACCAACTAGTTTGTTGTCCTCGACCAGGGGAGCGCCGGTGTCGAACTGTAAACATATCAAATTCTTAGGGATCAGTTAAAACTGATTGCAATGTACTAGGCTACATTGCAACCACGTCTTATCTTACGTAGAGCCAAGGCCTGTCGGGCTAATGATAACGATATCTATTTTTTTCTATGAGAAAACAGCAGTTTTTATCCTATGAGTATTATAGAGGGTGCCCGTAAGGATTGCGAAAGATTTTGACCACGCATTCCTGTGGTACTAAGGAGTAGGTAATGAATGTTATATGAACCTAGGTCTAAGTTATCATCACAATTAGCGCATATTGGCTTAAGCAGTTATACTTATAGTGGGGATAACTTAGACACCTGTATACCTGTACGATAATTGATAATCGAATTATTAAGTTCTTTGACTTAATTATAATGAAATGGTTATGGGAACCTCAATATATACATTTTAGGTTCGCGCCAGCCGTAGAATACCTAGTTAAGAAGAGTCAGTCTGTCACGATTGTTCCTTTCATACATACATTTGCTAGAAGTGCTGTGAACTTCGTCCGCGCGGAAGAAAAAGTCCTAACCATGTTTTATGTTTCACCATAATCGGGCAAAAAGTACCTATCCTATTACCATTTGGGGAAGTCCAGTAACCTGTGCACCAGGTACTAATTTGTAGTCACATTGTATGTCACATAGATTGCCAGTTATACTTATATTACCTATATGTCACATTGCGGGCGACACCCTGTGTTGGCAAGAACTTGAATCTCCCGATGATGAGTAGAACTTCTACTCTCTCTTCTACTTTAGAAGAGACTTAATAGTTGACATACCCTGGATGTGGAGATGTTCTCGCCTTCGACGATCACGGCGTAGTTGTTTATTGCCACCTGGGTCACGTCCCAGCAGCTCAGGAATTCTCCAGGAGCTGAGCGGGAAATTATTATAGATTAGGTAACTGTAAATTATAGAGGGTGACTCTGGAGTCATGAGCAAGAATCACAAAGGTGATTGAGCAACTTACACAAATCCTTTTCGGAATAATGAAAAAAAAAATGGTTATTGATTCTGTATTATAGGTAAGTACTTAATTCCGAAGCTTCATGTAGGTAATAATTAATTATGTAGGTAAGTCTGCCGCATATTTTTTTAAGTGAAGCTTCAACATTTTGATCAATTTATCACAAAACCTAACCGACTATAACGATAAAAAAACGTATTTATTTATTGTAATGAGAAGCCAAAAACAGTTTCCACTAATAGTACGAGATTTTTGCTCTGATCATGATAGTACCTAACAACATGCATTAAACATATATAAGTTTAAGTCACTGGTTATGTACCTGTCTATCTAGTTATTAAAATGTTCGAGACTATGACTATTTCTGAGCTTCTTTAAAGTATATTGGGCAAGTGCGAGTCCGACTCGCGCATGAAGGGTTCCGTACCATAAAACAAGTTTGTTGTATGGGAGCCCCCCTTAAATATTTATTTTATTTTATTTTTAGTATTTGTTGTTATAGCGGCAATAGAAATACATCATCTGTGAAAATTTCAACTGTCTAGCTATCACCGTTCTTGAGATACAGCCTGGTGACAGACGGACGGACGGACGGACAGCGAAGTCTCAGTAAAGGTCTTCGCACATTTTAACAACTCAACGGCTACTTACTCTTACTTTACTTCTTTACTTCTTTACTTACTTGCTACTTTTCTATGCCAAATATTGAAATTTAAGCCCTATAACATAAATTAAACCTAGTAAATACTAGGTTTAATTTCAAAAAATGTACGACGCGTCGTCCATTCGTCGTCCACTACTAATATCATGTTTTGAAATTAAACCTAGTAAATATGACATAGGGCTTAAATTTCAATATTTGGCATAGAATCGAGTAGCCGTTAAGTTGTTATAATGTGCGAAGACCTTAATAGGGTCCCGTTTTTACCCTTTGGGTACGGAACCCTAAAAAAGAACTGATATCGTCGTAGATGTGTCTATAATATTTGAAGAGTTATCGAACTCTTCATGGTTTTCGTCAACAGACCTTCACCAAAATTTTTAGGGTTATCAAATCAATTTTTTTTAGTCTTTATTGACAAAGAAAAGGCTGATCGCGTGGCTGGAGATGGCTTGTCCTACCGCTCCTACATGCCCTACAGCAGCGAGGCATTTCTTGCCACACAAAACGCGAGTCCGCAGGAGGTGGTAGAGCACGATAAACACTTTTCTGTATGGTTCATCAGCCAGTTATCGTCATGTTTTGATGAACCGACTTTAATGTGACGCCATTTCGATGCTATCTCTCATTTTCTGTTCGCTATCTGACCCAGCATTACTTGGAGATCAATACGAAACCAAAAACCAACATGCATAGCTCCATTAAGATTTTTCCTGAAATCATGACTCCACCTCCATATAGAAATGGTTTTCAATAAATTTTTTGAGTTCTATAATACTATAGATTACTTACTGTTATGTTCAGTCTGTCCATAGGAGCAGTAGTTGGCGGTATTTCCGATGTCGCTGCTGGCGGCCGGCAGACCGATCGGGGCAATGTTGGCTGCAACAAAGCACGAAATAGGCTAGTTGACCCATTTGAAATGGTGAATGATGATCTTACTAGCTCTAAAAAAACATTGTATTTACTACTATTTGTAATATTGTTAGAAAGCTAAATTGAATTAATTGAAAATAGAAATTTCATGAAGAGACAAAAACGCCGTCCGCCATTTCTGCCTTGCGCTGTGGCATGACGTAGAATACCGAGTAAATAAACAGAAGGGCTACTCCGACGTCCGAAATTCGATCGTCGTATAGGGCCGTCTCGCTCACTCTAATATACTTTCACAGGAGATCGAGAGGGACGGCACTATTCGGAGTCGTCGGAGTAGCCCTTCAGTTTTCTTTACGAGACCGCAGTGACGTCACTATTGCGAGCAAAATGGCGGACAGCGTTTTAAGCATTTCAAAATACAGAATAAAAACTATATTTTCAAATTATTATTTTTTCAGCCATATTCCTCTTTTATGAACTGAAATATATATATTTAGGTTTCCTATGTTAAATACTATACGAAATACTAGCCTAGTGAAATTTAAATTTTCACTGCGCGGCATCCTTCAATTTCGTAGACAAATATCATAGAATGAACGAATGTACAAATGAATCTGTATTTTTAGACACTTCTACAGACAATCTTTTTTCTTGAGGCGTATTTTTTAATGTTTATTACTTAAAGTATACTGACCCCGAAATTTCGAAAGCCGACACGACAGTTAGTTAAAGGTCAATGATTGATCATGGTAATGCTGTTCTGGCGGGTGGGTGTTAGGATCAAGTCCTCGTGGAGGAACACGATCACACCGCCGTCTCCATTAACAGCGCCGAGTCAAAACGAACCGGTTATTCTCAAGCTATTTTGGAAGTCTGATCTTACCGGTTGACACGACGAATTGGTTGAGGCTGACCAGGGCGATGTTGTTGAGACCTGTGGCGGGGTTGTAGCCATCGTGGACGCGCACGTTGGAGCTCTCCAACACCAACTGGGGGCGGATCACCTCCACAACGCCAAAGCGGCACCATACGAAACGCGCGCTGATGATGCAACAATATGTCAGTACCACTTAATCTAGGTTTAATAAATAAAATACTTCTGATACCCGTTTTTTTTACCCTGAAAGGCAAATGAAAGCTAGGCTAGGCAGCTAGCCTCTATCGACTCTTGCTCAGGCCATCAAATTTCAGTTGATAATTTATTTTGTCACTTTCATTATCAGGTATCAGCGTATCATAGAGAATCGATAGTATGTCTGCTAACTTGAGGGACAACAATAGTTGCGTTGCGATTTATCAAAAGTACGTGAGTGTTGTTTTGTTCCCTTTGAAATAAGTTTGTTCCGTTCTGTCCCCAACTTACTCATGAACGCCTTCTGCGGTGGTGAGCACCCAGCTGTTGTCAATCAGGGCTCCGACGGAGGACTCGAGCAAGCCGCTGGTGCTGACGGCGCGGCGCAGGTGCACCAACCATGGGTTCTCACCCAGAGCGGCCAATGAGCGCTGGTGATTCACCACTGGAATATGAGGTAATCTGAAGAATCTTCCAAAACTAGGAGAAACTTTCTAAAGACCGAATCATGAAGATGGACGCTGTTGCGTGGTTGTGGTCGCATAATAATGATGAATCTTGTTTTGTTTCTAAGTATTTCCCGCAAGAGTTTTTGAGACACCAGCGGTAGCTGCACCGCCCTTATTACAATTTACAACATCTAAGCACCAGAGATATTTTAATTGATCCATAAGATATTCTATATCTTATACCTAATATTAGGTGAGTGTGTATATGTTTTATAGCTTTATTTTATTCAATTTCATAATTGCACCTGATTAAGATTGTCATTATGTTTACTATTGAATAGTTTGCTGTATCAATTATTATAAACGGTTTAATACTCACTTAAAAATTGTCAGGATCGGACCGACATGTTTCCGCGAGGAGGTAAAGCCCAACCCAACCGCCTCTACATCCGGCATGGAAACCTTCCGCAACGCAAGTGAAAGATGTGCCCAGTGCGTTCGAACAATGTCGGAGACACCAGTACTACCAGTAGGTCTGTGTGCGTAATGTCGGTAGACAATAAAAGTGATGAATGATGATAAAGTGACAGACGGTGTGCGCAAGTAAGGGCCGCGCGTCGGTTCAGCTAGACCAGTAATTTGGAGACCGAGAGGCTGCACTCGTACAGTGTTGGCTGTCCCTTATGAAGGGCTCCATACGAGTCCGAAGCATGTTTTTCCTGACAATTTTTACGTGAATTTAAACCGCTAATAATAATTAGCATTACTTATCTGGGTTAGGTTGGTTTATTCAAATCATTCTTAACTTTACTCATTTTGTAAGTTTTGGCTTGTCTAATAATTTACGAAAAATAAGCAGTTTTGACACTGTAAAAAACCGGCCAAGTGCGAGTCGGACTCGCGCACCGAGGGTTCCGTACAAACCTGCAAGGTTTACAAAGTTCGTTCACAGCTTAAATTGCTGTTTCTTTTGATTGCGTTGACATAGAAGTTTGATTTTGTTACAGCTTAAAGGTATTATAGACCTGAGTATTTGGTATGAATTTCAATTTTATACCTCTACGCGTTTATGAGGAAATGGGTAGTAAGTTTAAAATTATTAAAAAAAAATATATTATGTGATGTAACTAAAAATTTATGGTTTTCGTAATTTTTCCTTTATCTATGCTATAAGACGTTGCTTCGTACCAAATTTCAAGATTCTGAGTTCACGGGAAGCACCCTGTAGGTTTTGATTCCCTTGCAAGTGTCGAAAATTTGCGGCATAAACGGCTGTATCTTTTGATTGCGTTGGCTTAGAAGTTTGATTTTTTCACAGCTTCAAGGGACAGTAGACCTGAGTAATTGATATAAATTTCAGCTTCATACCTCCACGCGTTCCTGAGAAAAAGGGTCTTGACAGACGGACGGACGGACGGACAGACGGACAACAAAGTGATCCTATAAGGGTTCCGTTTTTTCCTTTTGAGGTACGGAACCCTAAAAATTAGCTAGATTTGCTCTAGACTACCCTCGGATAAAGGATTTGCCATCACTAGCTGATTAGTCATTAGTGTTCAATTCAATTCAACATATTATATAATTACCTTCGACACCAGTGCTGCGCCCCTGTAACAAGAAAATATTTATAATAAGACATCATTTATATTTCTAATTTAGTATTTATGATTCTATTCAATTTTCACCACGATAGTTCACATTTGCGAGCTTGGGCTCGCTATATCAGGCATTTTAGTTCAGATATTTTTAACATGAACTATTGCCTAATTCTAAATAGTTATTGGACTGTGGAAGTCTTCTTTTGAGTGGAGCTTTGTGCGGAAAAACCCGCTAACGCAAATTTGGGTACGTTTCACAGGATGTAAATGTTAGCTCTCTAAACAAACATACGAAAAGTTTGTCATCTTAGTAATAGGTACATCTTTATTGAAACTGTAGGCGATCTGGATATTCCGAATATCTGGGTGAATGTTCAACGTGTGTAAGGCGTTTTTTCGTCATTCCCATTTCTGCAAATATCGTTAAAATAGATGATTGTTGAAAGTCGATTTTTTATGTACCCCGAAGTCACTCCCGAGTGCGATCCTAGTTAGATCATAATTAAAACAACTGGCTCTTGGTGCGGTAATAATCGTGAAAAAGGAATGCCGCTATAGAACCACGCGGTTAGAACGCTAGGAGATTTACCCATCTACAGAAGATCTAGTGCTGAGTAGGTACGCTATATAACTATTATATATCAAACTGTATTTTTCTTCACAAGGACCTAAGCTAATTTACAGGACGTAAATTAGTAATCTTGCCGATTCAGCTCCAACTATGGTCTTCCCGTCATAATCATACGTAAGCAGCTTAGTGCCGCGGCTAACGCGATAACAGCTCTTTAATCAAGCGTTATCGTTTAGGGGCTCATACTAAATCAGGTATCTAAATTAATCTACGCTGATCGGTTTTCCACGATCACGGTCGTCGAGTAGCTAAATAACATTATGATATATGGTTAATCAGGTAAGATACCTACTCATACGTATATTATAGGTACCTATACAAATTGAAACGGTTCATACAGTTTTATACAGAACTTCTCTAGCATTTAGAAGATCCACTGTATATTGTAAGTTTTTTTGTACTTTTCTTTATAAATTAAGTAAAAAAAAAAACTGAAATGTTTTTAGGATATTTAATTGGACTTGAATTTTCTTGTCGGAAATATTCGTGGTTGCATTAATGTTAAAATTGGTATTGACTAAAAAATAACTAATTGTACTTCTATGCAAAAACGGCATTTAGTCATGAAGACGGATCGAACGAGCCCGAACTCGATGGAGTTACTTCGTTTTATCAGAGTTTTCCCGCGTCTACCTCCCATACATACCTACTTAATAATATTAGGTACACTGTCATAATTAATCGAAAACCGAATATTGTTTGCAAGATTTGATTACCCACAGTGACACCGGGAGCACCTTTTTTTAACATGCAGTGAAATGTCGCCATAACGTGCTTTATGACCGGCTTCGAAGTATCACGTTTCGGGTAGAACAACTCGAGAGAACTGTAAAGGAATTTCATACAAAATTGAAGGCTAAAAAGCTGAATTATATTATTTAAAGTGGTGTATTTCTTTATTTCATTGCATATGTTTGAGAAAAGCACCACGTCTCAGCCGTGAACTCACCTAGCAAGCCCCCTTTTCCCGGCTTCTGCAGTAATGTACTATTAAATCAACACCGTAACGTTCCAATTGCAACATAAAAAGAATTTCGCCAGTATAATGGCACATTTCGCTCCAACCCGGTGTTTCCTCCTTATTTGGCGTTTTCCTTGATTTGACAGGAGAAGAGATGGGACGTGTCTTTACATAAGGGCTTCTTTATCCGTGAAAGTGGTAGAAAGATAAGCCCTTTTGAAAACTCGGGATACTCCTCAGTTGAACGCCGCGGGCCGACAAGGATTGCGTTGAGGAAGGAAAATGGCTTTGCGATTGAGATTCGCAATGTTTTGAGGTAGTTAGGTTGAGGATTGTTATGTCTCGTGTCCCAGGCAGTTGAGTTTGTTAGAAACAATTTTTATTCGTTAAATTGGATAATATTTTATTTTCTTCAAAAGAGTTATTGCGCTGGGCAGTTAACAGAAGGTGAAAGGCCAAATTTCATTAGGTACACAAATTGAGACTGTATGTATGTATGTATTTAAGACAACGATCCCCATTATATTAAGAGGGCGCCATCGCGTTAGCTAGCCTCTCTCTCACTGACCGTAAGCGTGAGCGAGATGGAAGTGCGTGCTCGGAAGTGCGGAAATCATGTTTTTTGAGTTGTGTCATAAACGTGTGCATTTTATATTGAAAATAGTTTTACAGTTTATGAGAACTTATAATTGTGCATCTATTAAGCTAAAAAACATTGTTAAAAACGGAGGGGCTTTGAAGATCCAACCGAAAATATCTAAAAAAAGGGTTATGTTTGAGAGATAAAAGTATCGAGAAAATTATTACCAATCGTGTTTTCACGTTGACAAGATTGAAGAAAAACTGTTTAAGTTTCTTATTTCCAAGGGACAGATTTTTAATCACTATGGATGTTGATATTTAGGATCATTCACGTGACGAATTTTGCATGGGTGGGCTCTTAACGCCCTTCGACAATTTCCTAACTTGCGGCTAAAGTATAACCACAGTTTAACAAATCCTAGTTTAGGTAATCACAAGCCATCGTCAGTCAAACCCAATGAGCATATATATATATATAGTACATTACTGCAGACGCCGGGAAAGAAGGGCTTGCCGGGTAAGTAGGTATAGACGGTCGACAGTAGGGAGGCCGAAGTGCACAGCGCCATTTTAAAAATTACTTCCCGGCTTAGGCCTTCAATTTTCCGCCCGAAACGTGATACTTCGAACCTAAAAATTAGTCGTGACGTTGACAGTCGTTTTTAGGGTTCCGTAGCCAAATGGCAAAAAACGGAACCCTTATAGATTCGTCATGTCTGTCTGTCTGTCTGTCTGTCTGTCTGTCTGTCTGTCCGTCTGTCCGTCTGTCCGTCCGTATGTCACAGCCATTTTTTTCCGAAACTATAAGAGCTATACTGTTGAAACTTGGTAGGTAGATGTATTCTGTAAACCGCATTAAGATTTTGATTCAAAAATAAAAAAATAATAATAAATATTGGGGGCTCCCCATACTTAGAACTGAAACTCAAAATTTTTTTTTTCATCAAACACATACGTGTGGGGTATCTATGGATAGGTCTTCAAAAATGATATCGAGGTTTATAAAACATTTTTTTTCTAAACCGAATAGTTTGCGTGACAGACGCTTCCAAAGTGGAAAAAAGTTGGTCCCCCCCCCTCTAACTTCTAAAATAAGAAAATGAAAAATCTAAAAAAAACATATGATGTACATTACTATAAAAACTACCAACGAAAATTGTTTTGAACGAGATCTAGTAGGTAGTTTTTTTTTAATACCAAATACCTAACTTTGCACCTAATTTATATGGGGCGCTATACATACCAGGTGCAAACTTAACTTAAACACTTAGGGATGGAAAATGTTTGTACGGAACCCTCTGTGCGCGAGTCCGACTCGCACTTGGCCGGTTTTTTTAATTTGCCTCAGGTACTAATTAATATTTTCATTGTAAACCAAGGTAATGTTGTTAAGGTACCTTCGGAATTTTAACATACCGTCCCTTTGAGAAATTAAAAAATATTTCTAAAAAACTATACGACTTAAAAATAAACCATTCAAAGTCCAAATAACGTATACTATCGGTTAAAAATATAATATGTATAGGTACCTTAATAATTTTAAGTCTTTACCTGAACGGCAGCAATCACACACAGGAGAACAATAGCAAATCCCTTCATCTTGATGACCAAGTGACGTCCACCTTACAACTGAACTATTAATTACATTAATGTAATTAGGTGTGCTTACACGACACGTCCATATCGTCGATAACAGGGATTAAACACCGGTTAATCCTTCGATAAGTATCATTAAATCGTTAATTATAAGATAAAGGTGTGAGTGTTTTCATTAAGAAATTCTATTAACATGTTCGAGGATTTTTGAAAATTTTGCAGTATTTAGATTTAGTCGACGTGATAAGTTGTATAAAACGACGATTTTCATTTCTATTTATCTACTCACTCTCCCCTTTGTATATTGTAATAACTCCTCGATTATTTGAAAATTGTACTTCTTAGATTAAAATAATAGGAATTTGTTTCGGTCTAATCTTGTATCGACATTATTATTAGTGGTCCCTAAAATAAATTAGACAAATCGCTAAGGATTGAGAAATCCGATGATAATGTCCCGTCGGCCAAAAGTTACTTAATATGCAGTGTTGGCGGACATAGGACCTGATTTCCATTAGCTTGCCTATCACAAAGCAAAAGCTAGCTGCAGAGCAAGCGTCCTAAAAGTTGGATTATCACTAAACTTATAAGGATTTTACAGATCATTGTGAGCATCTTATTCTGCTTAGCTTCCTATGCTGCTGATTGTATTAAATAACGAATATTATGTTACACATTGCAGGTGCGTTTATTCTTATTGGAAGCACGGTAGTGCCCCGCTAAGCCGAATAGGTTCATCTCTAGATGATCAAGTTAGTATCATTCAATTACATAAAAAATCTCACAAATACATCCATATAAATATCTCATAAATTACTAAGTACATACACCATCAAACATTTCACGTGTACGTTTAGCACGTGACTCCGAGCACGTCTTCACAACCAGGCCACTTTCCATCTTTCCCCACGGCGATAAAGCCGGAATTCCCGGCAGCAGCTGCGGTCCATTCACCAAGCTTGACCCACTGCGGGCCGCAAATTCTCGTAATAGTAGTAATAGAGATTTGTGACCTAGAAATAGCGCGGTGTAATTCTACTGACTTTCTTAATTGTACGCGCCACATCAGAGATCAGCATCATATTTATAACAGAAGCAAGATACACGTAATTCAATTAAATAAGTTTCTATCAAAAAAAAAAGACAAGCTTTTATTGCTGTCTGTACCTTTTTAACATTCATGACATTAACAACCAAACTCGGTAGGTTTTCGTAGTTTTATTACAGAGTTGCTATGACCACCATCCGGTTTCGTCATCAGACCAGCCCAATCGTGCCTTTTATTTATACTATCATCGAAGTTAAATATTACGTAACATATTAACGATTTACTGTTATTAACAAAATAAAAGTTAAGTGAGTAAATCTCAGCTCAATTTGTGCCCGGGATCACCGGGATGCGGGTCAAATTGAACATGCAAGATTTGTTTACACATAGAAACCGGGGCAGGTGAACTGATTATAAATACGGAAATTATTTAGAAAAGAGTATCAGTCAAACTTATTACTAAAATAGATCTTTTATATACCGGGTGTTTTCTGTAATAGGAGCGATAAATTAAAACATAGATTCTTCGCTTGAAGCTAAACAACATTTGTTAAGCAACTTCTGAAAATAACGTGTACTTATTAAATGATATTTTGTAGAATAATGTATTGCGAAATATCCGATATTAGTAGAGCTATGTCAATGCTCAGGGAATGTCAATGTTAGACGAACGTACATTGAAAATACTATTTAATTTGTTTGAAATAATAAAATTGGCTTTTTTTTTTAAATGGTTGCTCACTCTATCTTATGACGAAACAGAAAATGTGGTAGCTTTTAAATAACACCAGGATAGTGTTCTATAAGCGTGGCACACACACACACACACACACGCTGACACACACACATACACGCACACACACACACACACACACGCACACACACACACACACACACACACACACACACACACACACACACACACACACACACACACACACACACACACACACACACACACACACACACACACACACACACACGCACACACACACACACACACACCCACACACCCACACACCCACACACCCACCCACATATATCTGTTTCTGAATATTTTCCTTTCTGTATGTTACCGTCTAGTTAGTTGAATTATAATGTATTAATTCGCACCCGCAGACGTCCAAGTTACAGGCTTAGCCTAGTTTGGAGTCTGATGGATTTTTTCATGTTTGTATCAATTTTGGTTTTTGGTAATAAAAATATTTTTATTTTTATTTTATTTATTTTTTTTATTTTAAAGTTGCTGAACAAATGTTGTTCAATTTGAAGAGTAGAATCTATGTTTTATTTTATCGCTCCTATTACAGGAAACACCTGGTATAAATTGGATATAAACTGGCTATACTCTTGGTAGAAAAATGGGACAAAATTGCAACTGATACTTGTGTTTTGAAGATAATTTAGAAACGCGACACTTTAAAATTACACGTTTTCTTTTTTGCACATATCGTCCAACTTAAGTGTTCACAGATTTCCATAATGTACCTATTTGTTTATTCATTCTGATTCTGGCTCCTCTTAACGTGTAGGTATATGCGAATCTTTTAGAGACAAATTGATATACTTAAAATAATTTAACTAGGTATATTTGCATTGTTAAAGTCATCCATATTTCTGTTGGGTTTTCAATAAAATAAAATAACCTGTGAATTATTTAAAAAAGTTAGTGTCCCCAGTCCCCATAGACGAATTTGTCACAGTTGAATAATTTAGTAGTTGGTAGTTATTTTCATCTATCTAACAAACGTTGATAGTTGCAGTGTAAATTACGAGTTCAAAACATGTCAGGCCGTTCCTGGCAATTTTTACGTGAGTTTAAACCGTTTTTAGGGTTCCGTAGTCAACTAGGAACCCTTATAGTTTCGCCATGTCCGTCTGTCCGTCTGTCCGTCTGTCCGTCCGCGGCTTAGCTCCGTGATCATTGCTATTAGAAAGCTGAAATTTGGTATGAGTATGTATCACGCCGACAAAACGGTAAAATAAAAACTAAAAAAAATAAAGTGGGGGTGATTTTTTTTTTCGTTCCAAAACTAGTGAGTGGGTTGTCGTTGAATATGTCTTTTAAAAATAATAGGGGTCTCCAAACATTATTTTTTGATAAAGTCAGCAGTTTTGAAAATATTCGCTCCGAAACTAAAAAAAATTGCGTCTATAAAAAATATGGAAAATTCATGAAAATGAGGCTTTATAAGTACTTTCAATGAAAACTATATTGAACAAAATCGGTCGAGCCGTTTTTGAGTTATCGCAAAATTTCACAATTTTCTTAAAAGGACGTAAGTTGACTTCCAGAAGGTAATAAGTAATTACAGTTACTTTGGCGTTTACAACCTATTTATAGAGCTTGAAATCTTTCCTGTAACTTAAGTCTATTGTGAAGGATGAGCAACTACGGAACCCTACACTGAGCGTGGCCCGACATGCTCTTGGCCGGTTTTTATAATTCCATCATACCTAAAATGTCGAGATCACAGTCGAGATAGAAGTTTGATACATTACTGAAAATTGCGATTTCTTTCATTTTTTAATGTGCATATCTCCGTAACTATCTGTCCTAGAAACAAAATTTTAAATGTAAAATATAGTAAATTTAACTCTCTACATTGGCTAAGCTTTTTCTATCTAAAATGCTCTAAAACGAAGATATAAGCAAAAATCTGAAGAAAGTGCCGGTTTTTATCAATTTGGCGGCGGGCGCGGAGAAAGAGGAATTGTGCATTTTGCATTTTAAACGCTCACTGACCATCCTAGACAACATATCAAAAATTCAAAACTACCGGACCGTTTGTAAGGTCACCCCAGTACTTAGGTCTCTATTCACCAAAGTACCAGGGACACGTTGTACCTATAACTTGTATTTGTTACAATATTTTAACATAATAATATTTATTTTGTAACTCCAAACAACTGCTGAACTGCAAAAACTATGTAAGTAGACACTACCTAAAGTACTGGTAGGTACTATAGACCGGTATACACTTCTATGTATAGGTATTATTATGAATTTCTAAAATTGTATTAAAATTAGTTTTCTATGGGTTATTAAATTATCATGAGGAAAAATCTTAACAGCGTGATACAGCGGCAAAGCACCAGCCGTAGGGCGCCATCTTTTGGTAAAATTTTCTTTGTCCCCTCATCGCATAACATAGCGAGATATCTAAAGATGGTTAGAGTATACGCTACTATTGTAAAAAAAAAATAACTTCATGACGTTGCTAGGGCACACCTAGTACATACTGAATAAAATGAATTAATTTATTCTGTGAAGTGATTTTATTTGTGTTTTTCAAAGGAGAGACACAGTCATCACAGTAGGTTTCCAATCGGTCGGCTGTCCCATGGTAAATTGTCGAATGAGCCTCGTACGCAAAGTCCATTCAATGGTGTACAATGTGAGTAGTAGGGATTCGCCGATACTACGATACGGGGCGGACGGGCCTGATGGGCGGCATCCAGGGCGGATTTGGCGGACCACGAAACCTAAAAAAAAAAAAAAAAAAAAAAAAAAAAAAAAAAAAAATAGCCCCCTACTTGGAGCGTTTGGAATAGGTCCCAGGACACTCAGACAGCTCTGTCAGGACTTACAGAACGCCCTACGCTAACAATGCAACACCTTCCCCGACCCATCGACCCTTTTCTATTGTCTACCCGAGCTCGGGTTTTATTGCCCTCTCGGACGCCGAGCTCACTTTTATTACGGTCTACTATTGTTTCCCTCTTTTATATTTCTCTTTGGCTTCAACTGCCTACAACTTCCTTTCCAAACGGTATACATCTTTTAAGAACATTCTTTAGGTAAAGCTGGACAAATACCTAAACATCTCATACCTAAACTATCAGACTAGGTCCGCCACCTTGGTTCTTATTGGAATCGCTGTTTCAACCCAGCCTGTCTCACATCGTCTCTTTACTCCAAGGTTTCTTACTACGTGATGTGTGCTACGGTGTACGTATCACTAATCTAAGCTAACCTATGCTAGATCACAATTCTAACCTAACCTAACCTAAGCTACAGGACTACGCCCAGCTAACGCAGGATACGTTAACTGACTACTTAACTTCAGGTAGCCTTACTTCAAAGTATGTATTTTGTTACTCACTACATATGCTGCATTTCGAACGTTGTTCTATTTATATATTTTATCTTGTTCAACTTAACATTACTTCTAACTTATCACCTAACTTCGAAAACTTAATTTTGAAGAACTGCTTTATTTACTTACCTACTTAAAACTAGCTACGAGCACAGTACAGTTGTTTTGGTCTTAAGAACGCTGTTCTAACCTAACCTAACCTTGCATAAATTTGAGTACGTACTCAATGTTACTTTCATCTCTTTTTTGTAATAACCGACTTCAAAAAGGAGGAAGTTCTATGTAAAAATATTGCCTGTAGCATAAGGATAATACGAATCTAATCTTACAATAGTAATGCGGTATTTTATACAGTAATAACTGCTTCAAAACTATACTAACTTATTTAAGCTGTAAGTTAAAAATACGAGTTCTAGTTTTGCATATTTATTTATTTCGTCAAATATTATGTTCTTGAATAGATGCTTAAGAAAATACCTGAATAAACTTTGTAACTTGTACTAACGTGTATTTGTAGTAGGCTGAACTAAACTCGTTGATTTTTTAATTTGTTTGTTGGGTCCATATTGTTTGTAAAGATTTATGACAGGTTTCTTCTCCGAATCATCAAAAGATTCGAAAGTCTATTATAAATTTTATTACTGTTTGTTGGTGGCTGTTGGGCGCGGTACAAACTAGTCGAAACGTGATTTTAACGGTAATCTATTGTCACATCCTTATAAAAGCCGATGGACAGTGACGATCTATAAGTATTCAGAACCGAGTCGTGCTTGTTACCAGAGCTCTCTCAGTGTACAGTGACATAGTGTTGAATCGTGCTACAGTGCTTATAAAAAATGGCAAATGTAAGTATGTACTATTTTTTATAAAATATGTATGTAGTATTTTTATGTACTATTTGTTTAACAGTGTTTTTTTTTTCTGTAACTTGTGTTCATCGTGTTACTTGTTAAGTGTGTTAATCGGATGTATAACTTATTGTTGAATATTGTTACAGTTCACGGAAAACACTTTCAAGAATTTTTATTACCCTGAACCTGAACATGATGATTCAGGGAGTGATGAAGAAGGCACACTCGGTTTTAAAGTGAAACAAGCCATAGCGAAGAAACGTCCTGCAAATAGTATCGAGAGTTTCTTTGAAAAACCGCAGAAAAAAGTGAAACCAGTGAAGAGATCTTCCAGTGTGTCGCAAAGTTCCCATACCGGTGTTGCTTACCTATCTTCGGGTAAAGACGATGCTGCGTATGCATCACACCTTATTAAGATAGAAATATACGATCTTGAAAAAGTTAGGAACATCGCACCAGAAGAGCACTGGAAGCACGCCGATGTGAGATTAAAATCTTACATCTCAACTGAGCAAGATCCACAGCTTGAGACTGTCCGTGATGTGATATACAACATAACGAAAGACATAGCTTCAAAGGACACTTGCGTGAAATATTTTATAAACAATACGAAAAAGTAAACTAAGTGTTTGTGTAGTTTTAATACTAGGTTAAAACTGTATTTATTATATAAGACATAAGATAATATTTTATAACATACCCTTGTGTACTACTAGTATTATATATTTCTTACTGCTTAAACAACAACTTTTTGTTATTCAAAATTGTTAAGACTCGTTTTATAACCACATGTTGTAATTTGTTTTGTAGCCTAATCATATTGATCTATTTCCCTTTGCAAATGTATAAAAGTCTCCACCCTTTAATATAAAATCACTAAGCTACGTTTGTTATTTTAAGGAAAAAATTTGTTGTAATGTAAACACTATTTTTAGGTAAATAAGGTATAATTAAGGTATTATTTATAAATAAAAAAAATCAGTTTAGTATATATATATTGTTTTATTTCACAAAAATTGACTTAAACATATTTCTTAAAATTAAATCGTTACAAAGAGAATTCTCAGAAAACAAACTCAATAAATCGCTCATAGTTTTTCCTTGATACTTAAAATATAAATAAACTAAACAATATTCGCCACAAACTGAAGTAAAATGATTTTGAAGTGGTCTTTGGTTATAAAACCACCGTTTTGCATTTCTATTCAAAAATAACTTATGATAACCAGTAGGTTTCCGACCAAATGAGTCAAAGTATTCCCCTACACCTTTAGCATCAATATGCATTGCAACCCAATGGGAACCTGGTTTCGAATCAGGGTCCAAATTGCTTACAATAAAAACTGGACGAGCAACCCAAATAGGGATTCGGTTAGCAGCAAAAACATTTGATTTAAATCTAGGGTTAATTTTTTTCATACAATATTGAATTTCATTAGTATCCATAATAAATAAAATATGTATACATTCATCGATGATGTTACAAACACAGATTAAGAAGAAATGAGATTAATTGTTAATTTCACTGTATTTATATTTATTTTAACTGTTGTAATCTACAGATACATCACGATTTTTGTTTATTTCAATAACATTATCAAATTCAGCGTACACAATACAGTTAATAGTAGTGCTCAAGGCATTATCAAAACGAACTTCTATCCGAACACTTCCGTGTCTTACAAGGTTCCAGTGTGAGGTAGAACTGGCTGACAGGTCAGGCGTCAAATCGAAACATAACAAACAGTAACCTTCCCCGTAATCGGTTCTGCTTATTGCATTACCTTCATTGTGGAAGTGAATACCAGTCCCAGAAAATAGAGTATGATATGTTGATGCTATTAAACCAGAACTAAATGATGGTTGTAATGTTCTAGAAGGAATTTCATGACCATCTACAAATAAACTAAAAGAGTTCATATTATAATTTTGAAAATTGAAAGGGTTCAATGCAAAATTACCATTAAACGATGAATTTGATACAAAACCAATTATACATCTTTTAGGTACCTGTCCAAGAAATATGTTATCTAAAGTTTTACCCTGTATTCCTGACGGTATTGTAAGTACCTTTACTTCTGCTCTTGTGATAGGGTATTTTGCAGTTGTTGATGCTAGCACTTTCTGATGAGCTAACAAAACACTTGGACTGATTCTAGCTCTTCTTATTATGAGACTAGCGTCCATTATTTGTACCTTAAATTTCTTATCTTGGTGACAAATAAGATTAAACGATTCTTTTGATCGCACTAACTTAACACGCATTTCTACACCATTCACTAGAAACTTCTCTTGGTTAAACATATCACCATGTAAATGTCCAATCATTTCAACTTGTTTACTATCTGTAACAAATTCCATCCTTTTGTGAAATCCTTTGTTATTTGCGTCAACGGTGTCCATATAATGTGCTGTATCTTCATACCATAACCCACAAGTAAGGTGAGTTTTTTTAGCGGCTGGTCCATAGTTAAGTAGATTTTCCATGTAAGCACGGTAAGCATATGTGTTGTTTGGTGGCGAGATTAGTTTTTGATTTAAATATACGTCAAGTTGATTAAAAAGGGAGTGCAACCAATTATTAACGGGGGCAACTTGAGTATCAGGCTTTAACTTTGTACCATCCTGGTTTAATATTTTGGCGTTTATATGTAATAATGTATGTGATAAGTCAATGTAGTCATCACCTGAACCGGGGACTTGAAACTCAATAGGACCATCATCACTTAAAGATGAGATTGGTTTATAATGAACCCACTGTCCACTCTCAATACTTGTCTGTGTCGAAGGCAGGGCAAATATATCTAACTCAGATTTTGCACATTCACACGAATGATTGTGTAGGAATGACATGATTTACTTTGAAAATATATCGTCACTATATTTATTTCTCTTAGCTCCTCTTCGGCGCGATGCTTTCAAGGTAATGAGAGGTTCCCGTCTCTTAGTTGACATTTTATACCCAGATCCCGACATCAGAGTATCGATCTTTTCATCAGCTTTTCTTTTTAAGTTAGCACTAGCTTCTTTAAATCGAGACCTAACTGAACTATCTATAGGGTGTGAATTTACCATATCAGATAACAAACCAACCCCCGCATCTAACGCTTCTTTTCCAACAGTTTTAAAACCACTAGACAACAAAG
Source organism: Apotomis capreana (assembly GCA_947623375.1). NCBI lineage: Eukaryota > Metazoa > Arthropoda > Insecta > Lepidoptera > Tortricidae > Apotomis > Apotomis capreana. The sequence continues at coordinate 7,554,975 of OX392508.1, read as the reverse complement.
GAATTACTGACCTAAACAGTCCCCCCAAAAAACTTCCAATCCCATGCCCTCGCTGAAACGGAACACCTTTATAGACAATTCCTATACCAGAACCAGCTTGATGGGTATAATAATGATCGTAGGGACAAGAGTGAGATGATCTTTTATAATTCATCTTAGCCGTTGAAAGTGTAGTTTCACGCAGGAAATTCCGAATTGAAATGGCACTCTTGCACCGGTAGTTGTTCTTATATCTATTTCCATAGTATCAAATTCTCTACGTAAAACAGGTACATAATGAGCGGGTGAGAAAATGTGTGTTTTATATGCTCCATAATGGAATTCTGTTGGATCTAATGGTATTATTCTAAGCAACGTAGTTATAACATCACCAACTACCTGTGGTTGTATGATGTCTGTATAAACAAATAATTGTGATGGTAAGCCCAAATACAAATTAACAGGATTTTTACCAAATGAAACTTGCCGTAAATTTGTTTTCGGTTTAAAACCTAACTGTAGACTTAGTATTGGGGTTGTTATAAGAGAAGTTATATCGTTATTAATTGTTGCTACCCCAACCATTCTGGTTAGATTATCATATCTAAACTTTACATTATTTTTCAGTTGTGGGTTGTCATTAAAAGCTTGAATAAAATGGTCAACGTTGTCATATGTAGTTGCTGGTATATGAGTTTTTATATCTACAATTTTGGCTATCTTGTCAGTGGGTGACACTACTTTCTTTTTTAAATAAATCATATTTTCATGATCTTGAACATTGTACATTGAACAAGGGTATTGAAATTCTACTAAGCCAACTACCCATTCTCCTTCCAACTTTATACTCCTGGGTAATTTGGTTAAGAAGTGTGCAGTCGTATTATCGGTATAGTAGTCCGAGGAACTGTTACTTAACAATGTAATATAAAAGCTGTTTTCACTCATATTTTTTTTAAGCTTGAAGCGAGTATCCAAGAATTAAATTTGTTAGGATAACCTCGCCACTTCACTAGTACTTCTTTTCTGGCACCAACCCCACGTGAGCGTATTATTTTATCAATTTTATAATCAATGGAGGGGAGATAAGTCACTTTTTGTAATTCCTTAGAATAAAATGTACCAACGATAGGCTCACCTTCTAAATCTCTTAACGTATACACAACTCGTGGAAAGCGGTTTATTATTGAATCAATTCTAAATATTTCGTCACTCCAATTAGTTTCGTAACCCTTTTGAAATATATGTTTATATTTAGTAATTCTAACATGATCACCAACATTTAGTTTTGTGATTTCCAAAGTAAGTTGTCTATCCTTTTTTCTGTTATACAAATTACACCAAACAGTCATGATATTATCAAAATTTACATCGATAGGGCGCATTTTAATACTAGAATGATAACTGTGATTATAAGAATAAAGAAGTTCTTGCAAAATATCTATATATTTGTATGTATTCTTATGAGTAAAGTAACGCCACATTTTCATTTTAAGAGTTCTTTGAAACCTTTCTACTATACTTGCTTTAATGTCAGGATTGTTAGTAGTATAGTAGTTAATGTTTTTGCTCCTAAAGTAATCCCTTGCTGCCTTTGAAACAAATTCGGTGCCTTTATCAGATTGGATGTGACGAGGAGTAGAATTGGCTTCAGTAAATATGCTTTCAAAACAATTTATAACGGTTGTGGCATCTTTCTTTTTCATAGCTCTCGCAAAAGCATATTTACTGAACACATCAATAACACACAGAATATATTTGTATCCATCATTATATTGACTGTAAGTACCCATATCACTCAGATCAGCTTGCCAGAGTTCATTAAAGTTAGATAAGACGTATTTATTTCTTGTGAATCGCCTTTGAACCGGTTTATGCAGTGTGTACGTTTCTTGAGATTGTAACCAGTTCTTTACTTCGTCTTTGTTCATTCGTCCTTTCATTTGTTTACTTAATTTATTTAAACTACTGTAGCCTGCTGGATTAGATACATCGTAGTATATTGCATGAATGTCTAATAAGGGCTCCATCTTTCCCAATCTAGTTTCTTTTTGTTTGCCTTGAGCAGTACACTTGAAAGAGGTGTACTGGCGCTTGTGTCTTTAAATGACGATGACGATCGAGCACTTGATGGAGCAGATGATGCGTGAGGTTCACTCGATTGAGGTTTATTTATAAATTCTAGATTAGTAGGATTACCTATACAAGACGTAGGAACTTTTATATCTCTTAAAAATAAAGCAAACTCTTCCCATCCTGTTGGCTTAGGGCGTTTAAGAGATCTAACCGTATCGCTTACCAGATCGAGAATATTGCTGTTTGGAATAGTTCGATTGTTTATTACAACTTCACCATTTGTTTTCCACCATATTTTTGGTCTGCTTGACACAATACAAGTCAATAATGTTCTGGTTTTTTTCTCATATGATTTTGGTAAATTATCTATAATACGAGATGGACTGAATAGTACAGTTTCTGGATTTTTTGTACCAGACGGTGTAGCTGCAGTAACTGCAGAAACATCACCATCTGGTAGTGTTTTATTTGCAACTGATTCATAATTTTCATCCTCCTCCTTTTTGTTTACTTTTAAGTTTAAATCCTTACTTTCATCGTTGAGTTGATCAAACCCCTCCATCACTATTGGTATTTTAAATGGTTTTCGATCTGATTCAATAAAGTGCAAAAATCGTTGTAGTGCTTGAGAATATAATGCCCACTTTTCACGATCATTAATTTTACTCTTCAGGATTTTTTGCATCTCTCCGTCTAGGCGAGATGATACATTTTCGGGTTGGCTATCATTTCGTTTGAGTCTTTCAATAAAGTCTGGTTCAACTAACAACATTTTTTTTGTGTTTTCCATTTTATTTTATGTTACGGAGCTTACTAAGGCACTTAAAACTGCACCTAATATAATAGGTAGAAATGCACCTCCTTTTTGAATAATAACAGTTTTCCTCAATTTGTGTTTCCCTTTCGAAACTAGTTTTCGTAATGTGTCTTTATATTTGTTTAGTTTTGATTTATCTTTTGATTCCAGTGGTATTTTCCCTTTTAAAACGTTATAAATACACTCACAAATAATATTAATTTCTTCATCTTCACAAGATTTTAGCAACGCTGTGCGATACTTTGGTTTAAGTAACTGCAGTGCTTCAAGTAAATGTTTATATGTGTGTACTCTTGGATGCATTATTTGGAACTGATTAAAACGTGTTGATTCTTGTCGTATTTAAACCCTTTCTTGGGAACATATACGGTACAATGCCCATCAAAAGGAAATATTTTAGTTTTAAAACGGCATATGTCATCGGTATTTTGCTTCAGATCAATCATAAGGTAACCATGAGCATCTTTAGTGGCATCTTTGTAGGCTTCATCTACAAATTTTGGGTTCTCCGGATAAACTTGTCGTGACAAGTAGCGAATTTGTGTTTTATCCCTCGGGTTTTTGAAGTATACAATATAGCTGGTATTCAATGAAATATCACGTTGTCCTTTGCCTTGATGAAATATGTTTTGAGTAATATAAAAAACACTTAAGTTTCTATGGTGACTTCCTTTTGTAAAAATATCAACGATTCGTCCATCCGATTCTCTCATCAAGTCATCAATTATGAGAAGCTTGGGCTTTTTTCCATCAAATAAAGAAAAATCTGGTATTCCTTGGCTATAATTTACATTTTCCAGATTGTACAAAGGTTGCATTTCATCATAACACCAAATAATTTCATCAAATTCAACATTACATACTTCTTTTGCATTGTTTAAAAAATTGGTAACAAACTGAGTTTTACCACACCCACTTGGACCCGCTACTATTGTAGTGAAAGGGTGGTTAAAATGAATCATTATAAATTTTTAAATATGTGTGTTCATATGTTAACGGATTGACTTCAAATGAGAAAATTTCTAGACCATAGCTTTTTAAATAAATTTGGTAAAAAAAATGGGGTAACAAATAAAAAAAAAAAACAAAAATTTTGCTAATTATTTTTTAATATTTATATTATTCTAGATAAATCACATAAAAAGCCAATCATTTTATTGCCAAAACTTAAAAAATAAAAAAAAAACATCCTAAAATACAATATTATGTACAAAAAATAAATATGAAAATTGAATGTTCCGTGTATTTTTTTTTTTTTTTTTTTTTTTTTTTAAGAATTATGAGGTATTTTATAATGACCCCACGCAAGAGTATCCGAAGTGTTTTTCAATAAATATCGTTTTGTGTCGTTGTAAGATAATGATATTTTATTGACATTTTGCGTAAATAAAACATGCTTTATTGATCGGAATCGTAACATTTGAGCATGTTGTATATTTCTATCAAATAAACAACTTTTATAGTCGTTAAGGGTTAATTTTTTGGTAACACACTTGTTTATTCCTTTAGCTTTGGATATAATACCACTATTTTGAACATCTAAGGCATACATTTTTGATCTAAGACCAACAAACTCTTTCAAAATTTTGCCATTATTTTCGTCTTTAAAAAAACCTAACCTCTTTTTATTTAGTAATGGTAAACCATATGCATTGTTGGGTGGGTAATCAGATGTATCATAATACAAGTTCAGGTCAGATTTAATGTCCTCATAAAAGTTAGCAGTGTTTATTTCATATATTAAGCTATCAGTATCCGTGTAAAGGAGCTTGAGATTTTCCGTATATTTGTATTTCATATAATTGTAGTGGAATTCGTACATTAAAGTTTTCGATAGATCTAAAATGCAGAATCCAAGGTAAATTGGTTTGTTATAAAAGATTTTTGTTTTTTTCAATTGCACAGCAGCTAAATTCTCAGAAAATATTGATAAACTATGAAATTCAGGTTTAGATATTAAGGACTGTACCCCTTGGGATTTTCCGCGATTTTCCCAGTGACTTAATAATTTAACATTCACACGTTTCGTGACATTTTCCATTGTTTTACCAAAAACAGAATTATTCATAAGTTTAAAGAAATCTTTTTCAAAATCAGATGTCGCCAGCGAACGCATTCGGGTATTCAAATCTATGTAACTTTTTAACCAAGTAGATTGTTTGAACTTCAACACACGATGGATTTTCACTAAACGCAACCCATTTTTTAAACATTGTTTAAGATTTCTGTAATGTAATACATAATTATATTTATTGTTTAAATTGGGAATCAATTTTTTTTCTTTAGAATCACCTAGACATACATTTTCTGGACAGAACGGCAAATCTGAATGAGAGTCATGTAATTCCTTGGGGTACTCTAGATCAACTTCTAATATAAACCCATATTCAGCATCGTCTGAAACATTGAAATCGGTATCTTTATTTACCCATTCAAATTTGCCAGACGGAAGACATTGTGACATAGCCCACCCATAGAGATTATTTGCGTCTAAGTACATGAGAAAAGATGAAGGAATATTTGGATCATAATCTTCCATAAATGTATTATTTGCTTTTGCATGTCTGTTGCTACATTGGGAAATCCCTCCTCGAATGTTTTTCGCTATAAAAGCTATTTTGTCGACATCTGTTAAAAGTTCTAAACTTATTTTGGTAGTCCTCAACATCGAATCAAAGGAAATTCCAGGCGCGGTATAATAATGGGCGGGATCTAAACCATATGTCTTAAGACACACATTTCTAAAATTTTCAAATATGTCAGTTAGTAATAAAACATCTGTTTTCAGATAAAGATTGGAATAATCCCCCATATTTTTGCATTGGAAATGAGACCAAATATCTTGAGCATGTAGGAAATCGTTTTCGGAAATGTGACTGTCAGTAAGAGAACTATAGAATTGATCCTGTGTAGGAAGCGAAGTTAATTTCAGTGAATCATACGAAGTCATGTACTCATATGGATAGACACCCTTCCGTATTAGACGTTTAAAGTCTTCTTCACGAGGAAAGTTCAATTTCAATTCGTAAAATTGGTCAGTAGTCAAGTTTTTAGCTAATTTATCCAAGCTACTCGACATAAATTTAAGAGAATCGACAAATCTCAATTTTACAACACGATTATTCACTTGTAAAGACTTAGAAAACGAAATATACTTTTCTTTATTTTGTGGGATTAGTTCTATGTCACCATCTTCAAGACCAAGTCCATGTACAATAAAATGACTATCGTAATTGCTCAAATTATGGAAAAATACAGGTACAAAATTGGGTGGTTTGTATTTTTCAGAACAAAATTTATGTGCAACGCCTTCGTAAAGTCCAGTATGATAATTATAAGAAACGGTTGAGTCATCATTCAAATTTCTATCACAAATATAACAAGCATGGCTTTGCATAATGTCTACCTTATTAGCATCTGTTAGAGGGAAAGAAGTTTTAGCAAACGCATTACTTTTACAAATAGTTTCTAAATCTTCTTTTATGACTTTCATAAATGTTTTTGCACAGTCTTCACCTGTATATGTTCTGTACACAGATAACTTGTCATTATAAGAACACTTAATATAGTAACCGAAGCTATAAACTTCATGTTTTTGAATATTGGTAGTAGAAGATGTACTGGGGTTGTTAGAACAGGATTGAATTGGATTTAAAAATGCCTCAAAATCAGCGTATACAACAAAAGGTACTCTTAATTGTCGTTCATAATTATTAAAAGTAACTTGATTCGATGGAACATATTCGTTAAACCAATTTCTTGTGTCTTCTTTTTCGGATGGTAAGTTTGTGCATACGTGGAAGCAGTCGTTTTTTTGATGTTGGTTTAGTCTCTCGTGTGATGTAAATTTAATTAAGCAACCATCGCAAATATGAACAGCATGTTGTGCATTTGACAATTGCTTAGACACTAACCTCGATAAATTTTTGATAAAACAATAATGTCCTTGGTTATCTTTAGTTATGTACAACAAGTTTAAGTGATTAGACTTTTTTAATTTAGTTAAATGTAGTGGGCCTATAACATCGTGTTTCTTGTTTTGAGAGTTGTACTCGAGACCAAATACATTAATGCTAATATCATTATTTTTTTCAAATTTATGGATATCTCCCAATTTAAATGGAAAAGTTAAATTTTCAAAGTTCAATTTATTCTTATGTAATATGTATGAACTGACCATATTTGAATGACTTTTGGGTTCGTATAAACCAGACAATACAGCCCATCGAAAACACTCATGGTCATTGTTTTTTACATTAATAACCGCTTTTTTATTTTTTATATCACGAGGTAATTCGATAAAAGAAGAGCCGCGTAATGGATTATATTTGTTAATATTGAGATCGATATGATTAAATGTTACTAAACTCCACCCACTATCTTTTCTTTCAAAGTTTGACAACCTTATCACAATTTCATTTACTAGGGACGTAAAAACAGCAGCTTTATCAGTGCTGATATCAACAATACTATTACTTAATTGGAAATCAAATGTATTATTTAATTGTTTGGTATCTTGTGTAAAATTTGCATTAAGAATAAAATTTACTTTTAAAGCGTGATGTTTGTTAAGTGAACGATCTAATAATGTAAAGATCTTATCCTTGTGTTTTTGTAAAATAGTTTCGGGATCAAGAGGTTGGTGATCCATTTCATTAAATAATATTCTGTAAGTAGCGACTCTGTTTTTGAATGCATTTTCAATTAATTGGACATTAACATATTCACTATCGGATCTCAACACATTATTTTTGTGAATATTACTATTTAAATGGTTACCAAAATATCTTTTTGACACGAACTTTTTACACACCGAACATTCAATTTCAGAATTATTTTTTGTACTTACATTGACATCGGATAATGGTTCTTCGCTTGAGGATGTAGACATATCACGACTGTTGGAAGGGTAGTTTCTCTTCACTGGTACTTCTGCACCCGTACTTGTAGCTGTCCTTTTTCTCCCCCGTCCTACTTGGTTAGATCTGTAATAGAAAAAGTGAAACGTTAGTATTTAATACAAGATTTAAAACTTCAAAACAATGATTAAATTATTATCATTATACTAACTTAAGTTTTTTCGACATTGCTGGCAATATGCCTGCATTGTTAAAACACCATCAATGACATCTGATGACAAGTTATGCATCGACTTATTGATATGCCCATCACATGGTGTGTAATAGGGTATAATATCTTCATCTTCCAAAAGCGCCTGAGGTAATTGATTGTCAATATACCACAATCTTATGTTTCTATGAAATACTTTTAAAATGAATCCTTTGCTTAAAACTGCAATTTTGTCGTGGGTTAAACTAGTTCCCATATGAAAGTATCCAAGCACCATTTTTAAAACAGTATTTTGTACAATACACAGACACAGTACTAGCACAAACACAGTAACTGGAATAATGAATGATTTCTACACCAGAGACGTCGCTTATAAAGAACCTTCCAGGATCCCCACCCAACAGAGAACAATGAAACTGAGCCATAAAAAGGCAACAACTCAATGACACTGGTCAATGGTTTTGTACAAGTTTGAACAAGAATAAACTGTTTAAATTGCATGTCTAAATATACAAGTACAATATCAATAAACAATATAACAGGTTGGAACAAGAGTACTCACCCTTGACTATGCAGCTGGCTTAGTAATTCCCCGATCTCATACATTTCTTGATCACTTTCAATTTCTTCGCATAGCCTGACGAGCTCGGAATCGTAAACATCACAGCTTAAACAGTCCATCGTGAGATGTGTCTAAGAAAATAGTGATTACATTACAACAAATTTTTTCCTTAAAATAACAAACGTAGCTTAGTGATTTTATATTAAAGGGTGGAGACTTTTATACATTTGCAAAGGGAAATAGATCAATATGATTAGGCTACAAAACAAATTACAACATGTGGTTATAAAACGAGTCTTAACAATTTTGAATAACAAAAAGTTGTTGTTTAAGCAGTAAGAAATATATAATACTAGTAGTACACAAGGGTATGTTATAAAATATTATCTTATGTCTTATATAATAAATACAGTTTTAACCTAGTATTAAAACTACACAAACACTTAGTTTACTTTTTCGTATTGTTTATAAAATATTTCACGCAAGTGTCCTTTGAAGCTATGTCTTTCGTTATGTTGTATATCACATCACGGACAGTCTCAAGCTGTGGATCTTGCTCAGTTGAGATGTAAGATTTTAATCTCACATCGGCGTGCTTCCAGTGCTCTTCTGGTGCGATGTTCCTAACTTTTTCAAGATCGTATATTTCTATCTTAATAAGGTGTGATGCATACGCAGCATCGTCTTTACCCGAAGATAGGTAAGCAACACCGGTATGGGAACTTTGCGACACACTGGAAGATCTCTTCACTGGTTTCACTTTTTTCTGCGGTTTTTCAAAGAAACTCTCGATACTATTTGCAGGACGTTTCTTCGCTATGGCTTGTTTCACTTTAAAACCGAGTGTGCCTTCTTCATCACTCCCTGAATCATCATGTTCAGGTTCAGGGTAATAAAAATTCTTGAAAGTGTTTTCCGTGAACTGTAACAATATTCAACAATAAGTTATACATCCGATTAACACACTTAACAAGTAACACGATGAACACAAGTTACAGAAAAAAAAAACACTGTTAAACAAATAGTACATAAAAATACTACATACATATTTTATAAAAAATAGTACATACTTACATTTGCCATTTTTTATAAGCACTGTAGCACGATTCAACACTATGTCACTGTACACTGAGAGAGCTCTGGTAACAAGCACGACTCGGTTCTGAATACTTATAGATCGTCACTGTCCATCGGCTTTTATAAGGATGTGACAATAGATTACCGTTAAAATCACGTTTCGACTAGTTTGTACCGCGCCCAACAGCCACCAACAAACAGTAATAAAATTTATAATAGACTTTCGAATCTTTTGATGATTCGGAGAAGAAACCTGTCATAAATCTTTACAAACAATATGGACCCAACAAACAAATTAAAAAATCAACGAGTTTAGTTCAGCCTACTACAAATACACGTTAGTACAAGTTACAAAGTTTATTCAGGTATTTTCTTAAGCATCTATTCAAGAACATAATATTTGACGAAATAAATAAATATGCAAAACTAGAACTCGTATTTTTAACTTACAGCTTAAATAAGTTAGTATAGTTTTGAAGCAGTTATTACTGTATAAAATACCGCATTACTATTGTAAGATTAGATTCGTATTATCCTTATGCTACAGGCAATATTTTTACATAGAACTTCCTCCTTTTTGAAGTCGGTTATTACAAAAAAGAGATGAAAGTAACATTGAGTACGTACTCAAATTTATGCAAGGTTAGGTTAGGTTAGAACAGCGTTCTTAAGACCAAAACAACTGTACTGTGCTCGTAGCTAGTTTTAAGTAGGTAAGTAAATAAAGCAGTTCTTCAAAATTAAGTTTTCGAAGTTAGGTGATAAGTTAGAAGTAATGTTAAGTTGAACAAGATAAAATATATAAATAGAACAACGTTCGAAATGCAGCATATGTAGTGAGTAACAAAATACATACTTTGAAGTAAGGCTACCTGAAGTTAAGTAGTCAGTTAACGTATCCTGCGTTAGCTGGGCGTAGTCCTGTAGCTTAGGTTAGGTTAGGTTAGAATTGTGATCTAGCATAGGTTAGCTTAGATTAGTGATACGTACACCGTAGCACACATCACGTAGTAAGAAACCTTGGAGTAAAGAGACGATGTGAGACAGGCTGGGTTGAAACAGCGATTCCAATAAGAACCAAGGTGGCGGACCTAGTCTGATAGTTTAGGTATGAGATGTTTAGGTATTTGTCCAGCTTTACCTAAAGAATGTTCTTAAAAGATGTATACCGTTTGGAAAGGAAGTTGTAGGCAGTTGAAGCCAAAGAGAAATATAAAAGAGGGAAACAATAGTAGACCGTAATAAAAGTGAGCTCGGCGTCCGAGAGGGCAATAAAACCCGAGCTCGGGTAGACAATAGAAAAGGGTCGATGGGTCGGGGAAGGTGTTGCATTGTTAGCGTAGGGCGTTCTGTAAGTCCTGACAGAGCTGTCTGAGCGTCCTGGGACCTATTCCAAACGCTCCAAGTAGGGGGCTATTTGTTTTTTTTTTTTTTTTTTTTTTTTTTTTTTTTTTTTTTTTTTTTTTTTTTTAGGTTTCGTGGTCCGCCAAATCCGCCCTGGATGCCGCCCATCAGGCCCGTCCGCCCCGTATCGTAGTATCGGCGAATCCCTACTACTAATGTGCAAACGCTGGGCAATTCGGGTTAAGATGACCGACCTTGTGATGCAAGAATAGACCCCCTGTCCAGAGCCGCACTCGAAAAGTGGTCGATATTCTTCGCACGTCAATTGTATTGGGATAGGTCAGACGTTTTGGGAATAGGGGTTTGGATTACTACGACTAATTATGGCATATGAGTCAGGCTCCCGGGGGCGTCTCACTCTGTAGAACAACCTTTAATATATTTCTTACTGATATAAACGGTAGAACAATGTGTCATAGAGTCGATATTTGACATATTGTTCATTTATTATAAATACATTTATGATAGAATGGACTTTTGACATAATACTATTTATGTGAATTTTTATCAAACGATGCAAGAAAAATGTTTAATCCATATATCCAGTTTTTATTCTATAAAATGTTCGACTTAGAAAATGTTGTTATCGCAAATTAAGTCAATATGACATATTATGTTTTTCTCTCAGATAAGTACATTTTTAGTTACTTAGTAATTAAATTAGATTATTATTCCGATTTTTGTAAGTCTAGTCGTATAGTGTTCCGGAGACACCGTTTCTGGTGGCTAACTAAACCGATACGAGATCGACATGTTCTACCGCAGGCCTGACAAGAGAAGTTTGCAACAGGTGGTACTGCGTCGTCTTGGTGACGTATTTGGGTTGTTTCACACGTACCACAACCACACGACAACCACAACCACACCACAACCACACGACGTGGTCGGGCGCATATTTTGTATGGTTAATGAATAGTACAATTCACACGTAACCACAACCACACCACAACCACACGACGTGGTTGCGACGTGGTCGGGCGCATATTTTGTTTGGTTAATGAATAGTACAATTCACACGTAACCACAACCACACCACATTTTAACGCTGCGACGTGGTGTGGTTGTGGTACGTGTGAATTGAGACTTAGTCTCTTAACAGCGACAAGTCTTGTCGCATAATTTGCGATCCCCCATAACGCGTAGGAAAACGGCTGATAGAAAATTACAATATAGATGTATATTGACTTTTAACTTCAACAATAAAACTGCGCAAGCTAGCATATCTCACATTAATTTTATTGTAATAACAATAATGTGCTTACACTTAACAATTCGCATAGTATCTTACGCCCCTTAATGCTTATACGCATCCGCATTTTAAGAACACCACACCACATTTTAACGCTGCGACGTGGTGTGGTTGTGGTACGTGTGAATTGAGCCTTAGTCTCTTAACAGCGACAAGTCTTGTCGCATAATTTGCGATCCCCCATAACGCGTACGAAAACGGCTGATAGAAAATTACAATATAGATGTATATTGACTTTTAACTTCAACAATAAAACTGCGCAAGCTAGCATATCTCACATTAATTTTATTGTAATAACAATAATGTGCTTACACTTAACAATTCGCATAGTATCTTACGCCCCTTAATGCTTATACGCATCCGCATTTTAAGAATGCTACCTGACCATGACCACACCGCGTTTATTCTACTAGCATTAAACCATATCAGAACGATACCGCCAGCAATGTATTCGCTCCCTCTTTCAGATTAGCGAATGTTAGAGAGAGCCAATTATACCATCACCATATTGTTTATGGCTTTCAAATAGAGGCCTCGAGATATTCCGGTAAGTAATATTAGATCCTATTGCGTCTCTGTCGAACTTTCTCTGTTACAGCATCGAGTTGCGCTAGCATTTGTTAACGCATTCGGCTTTTGAGCACAAACTAGGCGACAGCCGCCATGACACAATTCCGAATTCGAGCATGACAGTTGACCAATTTTTATTTTTTTTCGCGGCAGCCGTTCTTAATTTAAAATCGTTTCGTTAGACAAACTTGGTTTAATTTTGGATCTTCAGCCAGTGCATATATCCGGATTGCAGTGTGTGATAGTGACTAAATAATAATCAGTAGAACGTTTACGGTGTAAACGGTGTACAGGGTGTTTATATTAAAGCCAAAATGGAAAAAGATTATTTCCAACTAACCAAATAGGACCAAAGTCAAAATGTTCGGTTTCAAAAAGTCGTCTATACAGCTTTTTGTGTTCTTATCATGGTGTTTGCAGTGTTGGACATTTGGAAATGTGTTTTTGTGGTACATTTGGTCGTGTGGGGTGTGGCTGGCGGGAGCGCTGTGCGTGCTGACATATGACCATGACTATTGGTTGGATAGGGGGGTGTTCTCACCCCCCGCGTGGCCGCTGGTCGGACACATACTGTCTGTAGTCCTCTTTAGGGAGCAAGGAGGAATGCGCTTCCTGAAGATCTACAATAAATACAGAGATTTAAGGATTTTGGGTAAGTTTCAAAATGTTACTATATTAATATATGTATCGACTGTTGTTTTTAGGGTTCCGTAGCCAAATGGCAAAAAACGGAACCCTTATAGATTCGTCATGTCTATCTGTCTGTCTGTCCGTCTGTCCGTCCGTATGTCACAGCCATTTTTTTCCGAAACTATAAGAGCTATACTGTTGAAACTTGGTAGGTAGATGTATTCTGTGAACCGCATTAAGATTTTGATGCAAAAATAAAAAAAATAATAATAAATATTGGGGGCTCCCCATACTCAGAACTAAAACTCAATTTTTTTTTTTTCATCAAACACATACGTGTGGGGTATCTATGGATAGGTCTGCAAAAATGATATCGAGGTTTCTAAAATATTTTTTTTCTAAACCGAATACTTTGCGTGACAGACGCTTCCAAAGTGGAAAAAAGTTGGTCCCCACCCTCTAACTTCTAAAATAAAAAAATTAAAAATCTAAAAAAAAACATATGATGTACATTACTATAAAAACTACCAACGAAAATTGTTTTGAACGAGATCTAGTTAGTAGTTTTTTTTAATACCTAAATTTGCACCTAATTTATATGGGGCGCTATACATACCAGGTGCAATCTTAACTTAACCACTTAGGGATGGAAAGTGTTTGTACGGAACCCTCGGTGCGCGAGTCCGACTCGCACTTGGCCGGTTTTTAAAATACAACCAATTAGACGGTTAAAAGAAATCCGAGAAATCGTATGCGGACATGGTAGCTACCATGCGGCTTTCTTTATCGCTAACGAGTAAACTCATCCATACAAGAATTTGACATAAAAAATATACCCAACTAACCTAGCCAATTCCATTTATCAGAACAGTTTTGCATGTCTGTAATATGCCTTGGCATACAGTGTGGAAAATGCCGACTCTTCCCGAAAAATACGATAAAAAGTTGTATTTTCGAGAACAACTGAACGAGTTATATAAAAAATACGGAAATCGTAATAGAATTGACGACACAATAAAATTAATACAATAAAGCAATAATTTATGGCACACCAACAAGAAAAATATTACATGCAGAGAAATCTTAAATTAAACAATAGTAGACAATAGTCTTTTCGTGCTGGTAAAGTTTTTAGTGGTAGAGTTTTCGTGATATGGTATTTTCTTAATAATAGTAGTTTCGTGATAAAGTTTTCGTGGTACAGTCTTTTCGTGACAAAGTCTATTCGTTATAAAGTTTTTCGTGAAAAGTTTTCGTGAAAAAGTTTTTCGTGAATAAGTACCAGCGTGCCAGCGCAGCGGCGCGGCGTAGTGTCCTTAGAGCTCCATTTCGACCCACTTTTACTCCTTCTTTGTTCTTGACAAAAATACTAATATCTACTCCGGTCTGCCAAATAATACTTTTTATGCTACTGATCTAACTGTGCTTACTGCTCTATTAAGGCAAGTGGCAATAACTTATTTTCAATTTACAACATGTGAATGTTGGCGGCTACAACTCGTAGACAAACGGCATGACGAATATTTTTTTTGAGGGTTTCGATTCTATTTTTTATTGGGATAAAAAAAAAAACATTAAATAAAAAAAAAAGGGTCTATATTGGGGTAACTACACTTAGACTGCTCTAAAAGTCGGAAATTATCGTCAAAAATTCAACATTTCTACGGAACGCTACAAACGCTGCATACAAATGGCCACCTAATCGTATTCATGCAGACAATAAGTCATTTGCCATTTTAACCCCGAAAAAGTTCAAGTTCATACAATTATTGTTTTGTTAAATCTTAAATTATGAGCAGGGAGCGACGGTGACGTCATTATCACGCAAAGTCGCATATAGGATGTTTTTTAAAACAAAATTGCAATACCTCAGCGATTCTTTATAATGTAATGATGGTAATATAAATATAATTGTTTATTTATAAAAATGTTTGATATTTATATGAATAACACTTTTTACTGGATAATTAAATAAAAGATTATCAAAAAAAAACTTCCTCAAGTAAATGGAACAACACAACCAATGTTTAGTTGGATGACGAAGTATGCAGAACGCATAAAGTTCAAACATAGTAATCGCATCTAGGAATAACGATTGTACGAATTTTTGGAGGTGCTACAGGGGACTATTTGGAAGAGTTTGAACCCTACGAGTGTATACTTCAGTCCGATCCGTGATTGTTTTTTTTTTAAATCGAGTTTTCCAATTTATTCAGTGCGTACCAAAAATTTGCATGAAGAGTTACATTTAAACTAAACTAAGCATATAATTTACATAGACACATTTTACACGTATATTCAGGGCGATATAATTCTCGAACCTCTCGCCAGTTATAAATATGCCGATAAGTTGTCATTTGATTATTAGGTATCTATAATCTAAATAAAAACACTCTGTACTCGTATGTGGCTTGACGTCATACGTCAGTCATCGGCATGTTTATGAAAATAAACAATTGTTTTTGTTGTACTTTTCTCAATGATGTGTCAAAGTCGAACAAGTTTTTTGACCTGTACAAGTTAATGTTTATACATGGGTAAAAAACATGTAATTAAATTCGTATAATAGTTTTACAGGATGGCCCATGTATAGATTGGTCAGTGTTAGTGTAATTTTTCAAAACGTCCGGGTTCGATTCCCGGGCTGAGTACAGGTTTTTTTTGAAATATGCGAATGTAGTTTTTTTCTTATTTAAATCGATGACAAGTTTCCTAAGAGCAGATCTTCGTATGTCTCATAGTTTCACTTTCCCATACTGACCGATCTAAATGGGCCACCCTGTATATCAAGTTGGAAGTTATTAAATATGTCACTAGTAGCGAATTCACATAGATCAGGTACATTATCGATACTGTGGGATAATCCCGTCCCGGTAACTGGGGATTGGGTGAAGCCGAGCCGAGATAACGGTATATTAGGCCTCCGGAAACCTACCTCCATCTAGTGTCGGACATAGGCCTCTTCTATAGCATGCCATTGAGCTCGGTCTTGAGATTTTTATTACCAACGGCTGTGTCCCTGAAATTTTTCCTGCGGATAAATGCTCTTTTTGTTTCTCCTTAGTCGAGAACCTAAAAAGTAATCGTAATTTGTATGTATGTGGATGTTCAGCTACACCCAGAAGTCACATGTTTACTACAATTCGTTGAATTCGATACAGGCGTTTATTAGGCATGATGACCGCACAAAGGTATTTGTAAATCCAACGTACGGTCAGCACCAAACGTAGCTGTTAATTATACTACTGGCTTATGTTACATTTACATACAAGAATATAGGTATATCCCATAAATATTGTACGTATATTACGATTCTGCAACATCCTTACCTTATTGTTTTTAAATTACGAGAAAGATTTCAAGCTCTATAAAAAGGTCATAAATGCCAAAGTAACTGTAATTACTTATTACCTTCTGGAAGTCAACTTACGTCCTTTTAAAGAAAATTATTATTTCGCTATTTTTTTGATTTCCGGCGCGAATATTTACAAAACTGCTGACTTTATCAAAAAGTAATGTTTGGAGAACCGTACTATTTTTAAAAGACCTATTCAACAACATCCCACACACTAGTGTTGGAACGAAAAAAAATATCACCCCCACTGTAGGTGTACGAGAGGTACCCGAAAAAAAATTGTTTTTTAACTTTTTATTGCACCGTTTTGTCGGCGTGATACATACACATACCATACTCATACTAAATTTCAGCTTTCTAGTACTAATTAATGATCACGGAGCTAAGCTGCGGACGGACGGACAAACGGACAGACGGACAGATGGACATGGCGAAACTATAAGGGTTCCTAGTTGGCTACGGAACCCTAAAAACGGAACCCTTATAGGATCACTTTGTTGTCCGGCCCTCTATCTGTCTGTCAAGACCCTTTATCTCGAGAACGCATGGAGGTATCGTGTTGAAATTAACACTATATACTCAGGTCTACGGTGCCTTGAAGCTGTGAAAAAATCAAACTTCTACGTTAACGTGAAAAAACCGGCCAAGAGCATGTCGCCTTCACAATAAACTGCTGTTTTAAGCCCGAGGTTTACGTTAAGAAAGATTTTAAGCTCTATAAAAAGGTCGTAAACGCCCTAGAAACTGTAATCACTTATTACCTTCTGGAAGTCAACTTACAACCTTTTAAAGAAAATATATGAAATTTGGCGATAACTCAAAAACGGTTCGACCGATTTTGTTCAATATCTAGTTTTCATTGAAAGTACTTATAAGGCCTCATAAACATGAATTTTTCCGATTTGGACACTATTTTTTTTGTTTTTGGAGCGAATATTTACAAAACTGCTGACTATCAAAAAAATAATTTTAGAAGACTCCTATTATGACACATTACAAGACCTATTCAACGACACCCCACACACTAGTGTTGAAAAGAAAAAAATTACGTCCTTTTAAAGAAAATTATTATTTCGCTATTTTTTTGATTTCCGGCGCGAATATTTACAAAACTGCTGACTTTATCAAAAAGTAATGTTTGGAGAACCGTACTATTTTTAAAAGACCTATTCAACAACATCCCACACACTAGTGTTGGAACGAAAAAAAATATCACCCCCACTGTAGGTGTACGAGAGGTACCCGAAAAAAAATTGTTTTTTAACTTTTTATTGCACCGTTTTGTCGGCGTGATACATACACATACCATACTCATACTAAATTTCAGCTTTCTAGTACTAATGATCACGGAGCTAAGCTGCGGACGGACGGACAGACGGACAGACGGACAGACGGACATGGCGAAACTATAAGGGTTCCTAGTTGACTACGGAACCCTAAAAAAGATACAGCCGTTTATGTCGCAAAAAACGTACATTTCGACACTCTCAAGGGAATCAGAATGATAGGGTACTTCCCGATGACCTAGAACTATGAAATTTGGCAAGTAATATCGTCACATACTACAAATACTTATAAAAATCTGAAAACTATACATTTGTAATAAAATATTAAAAAATATAGTCCTTTTCAAACATCATATTTGGATAACTCGGTTGCGTTAAGTTTGCACCTCATTTGTATGCGGCGCCATACATTTCAGGTGCAACCTTAACTCAACCAGGTTAATTAAGATGAGATAAGTGAGCTTGTACGGAACCCTCGGTGCGCGAGTCAGACTCGCACTTGGCCGGTTTTTTTTATATTATCAAAACTAGTACGTATAATCTAACAAAATTCTGTGATAATAAAATAATTAAATTAGTTTAAACTTAAAACACTATTTGAAGAGTTGTTAATTATGTATTCAATAACAATTCCAGGCACCCACCAGTTCTTCCAGCGCACACTGGTGATCCGCGACCCGGCGCTTATCAAGCGCATATGCGTGCCTGACTTCGCGCACTTCGTGGACCGAGGGTTCTTCTTCAACGAGGAGGTGGACCCGCTGGCCGGGTCGGTGCTGTTCCTGCGCGGACAGGAGTGGCGCCGGCTGCGGGCCAAGATATCACCGATATTCTCGTGAGTTAATTATTCATTTACCTTGTCGACCGAAGGTTGAACAACGAGAAAGTGGACCCGCTAGCAGGGTCCATATTGTTCCTACGTGAACAAAAATGTGGATTAAATGAATATTCACGTAATGTATGAACCAACGGTTTTTCCACGAGGAAATGAGGAAGGGTGCAAGTAACCTATGAGCACAAGCAATTACCTCTTATATTTATCTTTATATATTTTATTCCAAATCTAAAAGGACCCTTTCTGCTTCAACCCTAAGAAATATAGTTCTAAGTTGATGATAATGACAATGACTCAAGAAGCTATTGAAAATTAATCAACTTTTTCTTACTTTCAGGCCAAACAAGCTCAAAGGCATGTTTCCAATAATAGAGAATACTGCCCAGGAGTTTGTCGAGCGAGTTACCGCGTTGCCTTCCAAGAGGAATTGCCAGGAAGTGGTGGTAGACTCGGAGAAGCTGGTGGGAGGGTACACCGCGGACGCGATAGTTCCGTGCGCCTTCGGAGTGAAGAGCCACGTCATGGATGACGAGAAGGATCCGTTCGCCGTGGCGCTGCACGCGTTTTATGAGATGACGCCGTTTAATCTGTTTGAGAAGTAAGCGAGTTTCATTAAATATCTTATTAAGGAAATAAAGGGTCACAAGTTTTATTCGAGCATGTGAAATTATCACTTAAGCCACTATGAATGAGGTTCTTTTCTATTGAACAAGGGTCAATTTTTAAAAAGAACACGGCTCTAAACCTCACCAATTCTTCACTTTTATTTTTTTCTGCTGTTTATGTCCGAATAATGATTATAGCGTTTGACGTCATCAAGTCAATAGATTATCATCATGTATGCAATTAGTATCTTAAATTACCTAATGTATTTTTATGACTTATGTTTTCGTAAATAGTTTGACTTATCTCAATCGGTTTATTTCCAGGACTATGCGACAATTCTGGCCCGCCTTCTGTATGTTCTTCAGATTGAAGATCATCCCGCAGAAGACTCACGACTTCTTCTACAACATCGTCACCAGCGTGCTGCGGGACCGAGAGAAGAGTGTGTACCGTAAACTATTAGGCTGTCTGTCCATGGCCAGGGAAGCGGAGCGGAGAATATTAATCAATCAGGCTTCATTTATGTAGAGCCCAAAAGAATTCCGATTTGTGGAATGTGATAAATTTTACAGATTTCTGTTTGTGGACAGGCAGCAGAACACAAAGGACCATTTAGATGGGGGATTGTGGCGTGAACTCGCATGTGACCGACTCATCGCTAGTTCGCAATGAAACTCGCGGGCCAGTTCACACCCCGTCTAAATGGGCCTTTACACGTCTCATATGGCATGGTACCTGTGGCAAAATGATAATGTATGTGTTAGAAGGAAAGTCACGATTCTTAGCAGTGAGGAACCGACCAAGAAAAAGAAGAAATATATTTTATTTAAGATACCCGGCTAGAGCTTAGAGCGATGAAGTGCAGAAGGGCAGTTAAAAGACAAAATATCTCCGAGTTCAATGGCATGTTTGATTAATTTGCCATGCAATATAAGTAGGCGTTTTGAATGGATAGAATATTATTATGTTTCACGAACAATTTGTACACAAAACTTGTGCAGCGTGCACACTTGACAATCTAATTAATTGTTGCGCTAAATCCGATTATTTCTTTTGGAAATATAATTATATTTTTCACTATATAATCCAATTAACTGTTTCAGACGCGGTGCACAAACGTGGAGACTTCATCGACATGATGATGGCGCTTCGCAACGACGACAGGAACAACAACACGACGGACAAAGATGACGACGATGTAGAAATCAGTGAGTTGAATGCCTAACGACCCGGGCACGAGTCGTGCCCCCCAAGACTCTTGGGGTGAAGTCAGACGAGCGTAATTTCGGTCGCGCCATACTTAGTGTGACGTGATCACGTGACATGATGTATGGCATGACCGAAATTACGCGACTCAAATTACACTCGTCTGGCTTTACCCTTGCGGCGTGGGACTGGGAACAAATAGAGCGGCAACCGCGCGCGGCAGCTCGTGCTGTGCTTTCTATATCGCCATGATTTTGTTTAACCACTCGGCTGCTAGTCTGCGGGCTGTAAGTCCTCGATTCCCTTTTACGCAGGGTCTTTTCCCTGAGTGGCTTTGTGCGCCAACACAAAGTCCGACTCACTAGCAGAGAGGGCTAGCCAGCTGTTATCCAATATCTAATAATACTAGTTTGCCACGATTCTTTACATTCCATACAAGGTCCATATATAGCAGACTGCTTTTAAAAAAATACGGCTGACGAGTTTAATTAAAGCAAATTACAAAACAAACAGTACTTAGATACCAGACTAGACTGTCTTTATAGTCTAATACGTTTTGACGACGCGTTTGGCTCGGTTTATAGACACCTGCCTACTGAGCCGGCGGTCCCGGGTTCGAATCCCAGCCAGGGCAAATATTTGTGTGATGAACTCGAATATCTGTGCTTAGGTCATGGTTGTTCTATGTATTTAAGTATATATTTATCTATATGAGTATGTATATGTATATCGTCGTCTAGTACCCATAACACAAGCCTTCTAGAGCTTAATTTGGGACTAGATCGATTTGTGTGAGGTTGTCCGATATTTATTTATTTATTATTTATTTATTTATTTAATACCTTAACAATAGCTTATCAACATTTAGGTAGCTAACTTTTAGTACCTAACGGCCTGTTTATGATTATGACACACGGCGTTTTTCTTTTTACAGCGGACATGGTAATATCAGCGAACGCTTTTATAATATTCCTAGGCGGCTTCGAGACCACGTCCTCGACCCTGGCGTTCCTGCTTCTGGAGCTGGCGGTGCATCCCGAGGTCCAGGAGAAGATGCGACGGGAGATCCTGGATGTAACGGGAGAGAGCGAGATGACCTACGAGATGCTTCAGCGACTCGAGTACATGGAGATGGTTATACAAGGTTTGAACTTAATGTCTGAAGATACTTAGTAGGATGCGGCAGATGGTACGGTTACCTCGAGTAAGTACCTGTGAATGTATAAATATCCGAACCGACGGACTTTATAGTCAGAGTAAGTGACGGTGACAACTGGTTGATAAGAAAGAGTGACCAAGAATAATAACACTATTACTTGATCCTTTAGCGGAGATAGTATTGTAGCGTGGTATAGGTATTTTTTGCTGCGATTGTCTGTGATTTTTGTGTACTTTAACCACAGATCACCTCTTGGGGGTTGTCTGTGATTGTTGTGTACTTTAACCACAGATCATCTCTTGGGGGTTGTCTGTGATTGTTGTGTACTTTAACCACAGATCACCTCTTGGGGGTTGTCTGTGATTCTAACACTTATCGGAAAGTGATGTATGTTTTTGTAAATTTATCTATTGCTTAACAAACGCGACCACCATAGGCCCACTGATTCTAGGTGAAGCATTACGTTATATAATGTAGAAGATGTAGCTGTTGTTAGAAGATAAATGGTTGAATGGAGTATTGTAATGTCCAGGGTATTATAGGTCTGAAATAGACTAATATACTAACATTAAAGCGTTTGTTGCAGAGACACTGCGGCTGTACCCGCCGTTCCCCAGCATCCAGCGCATGTGCACCCGCGACTACGTGATCCCGGGGACCCGCCACGTGGTGGAGAGGGGCACGGTGGTGCTGTTCCCCACCCTCGCCATACAGAGGGACGAGCAGGTCAGTCATTACTGCTGACTCCAGGGCATGCTGTACCCGCGACTACGTGATCCCGGGGACCCGCCACGTGGTGGAGAGGGGCACGGTGGTGCTGTTCCCCACCCTCGCCATACAGAGGGACGAGCAGGTCAGTCATTACTGCTGACTCCAGGGCATGCTGTACCCGCGACTACGTGATCCCGGGGACCCGCCACGTGGTGGAGAGGGGCACGGTGGTGCTGTTCCCCACCCTCGCCATACAGAGGGACGAGCAGGTCAGTCATTACTGCTGACTCCAGGGCATGCTGTACCCGCGACTACGTGATCCCGGGGACCCGCCACGTGGTGGAGAGGGGCACGGTGGTGCTGTTCCCCACCCTCGCCATACAGAGGGACGAGCAGGTCAGTCATTACTGCTGACTCCAGGGCATGCTGTACCCGCGACTACGTGATCCCGGGGACCCGCCACGTGGTGGAGAGGGGCACGGTGGTGCTGTTCCCCACCCTCGCCATACAGAGGGACGAGCAGGTCAGTCATTACTGCTGACTCCAGGGCATGCTGTACCCGCGACTACGTGATCCCGGGGACCCGCCACGTGGTGGAGAGGGGCACGGTGGTGCTGTTCCCCACCCTCGCCATACAGAGGGACGAGCAGGTCAGTCATTACTGCTGACTCCAGGGCATGCTGTACCCGCGACTACGTGATCCCGGGGACCCGCCACGTGGTGGAGAGGGGCACGGTGGTGCTGTTCCCCACCCTCGCCATACAGAGGGACGAGCAGGTCAGTCATTACTGCTGACTCCAGGGCATGCTGTACCCGCGACTACGTGATCCCGGGGACCCGCCACGTGGTGGAGAGGGGCACGGTGGTGCTGTTCCCCACCCTCGCCATACAGAGGGACGAGCAGGTCAGTCATTACTGCTGACTCCAGGGCATGCTGTACCCGCGACTACGTGATCCCGGGGACCCGCCACGTGGTGGAGAGGGGCACGGTGGTGCTGTTCCCCACCCTCGCCATACAGAGGGACGAGCAGGTCAGTCATTACTGCTGACTCCAGGGCATGCTGTACCCGCGACTACGTGATCCCGGGGACCCGCCACGTGGTGGAGAGGGGCACGGTGGTGCTGTTCCCCACCCTCGCCATACAGAGGGACGAGCAGGTCAGTCATTACTGCTGACTCCAGGGCATGCTGTACCCGCGACTACGTGATCCCGGGGACCCGCCACGTGGTGGAGAGGGGCACGGTGGTGCTGTTCCCCACCCTCGCCATACAGAGGGACGAGCAGGTCAGTCATTACTGCTGACTCCAGGGCATGCTGTACCCGCGACTACGTGATCCCGGGGACCCGCCACGTGGTGGAGAGGGGCACGGTGGTGCTGTTCCCCACCCTCGCCATACAGAGGGACGAGCAGGTCAGTCATTACTGCTGACTCCAGGGCATGCTGTACCCGCGACTACGTGATCCCGGGGACCCGCCACGTGGTGGAGAGGGGCACGGTGGTGCTGTTCCCCACCCTCGCCATACAGAGGGACGAGCAGGTCAGTCATTACTGCTGACTCCAGGGCATGCTGTACCCGCGACTACGTGATCCCGGGGACCCGCCACGTGGTGGAGAGGGGCACGGTGGTGCTGTTCCCCACCCTCGCCATACAGAGGGACGAGCAGGTCAGTCATTACTGCTGACTCCAGGGCATGCTGTACCCGCGACTACGTGATCCCGGGGACCCGCCACGTGGTGGAGAGGGGCACGGTGGTGCTGTTCCCCACCCTCGCCATACAGAGGGACGAGCAGGTCAGTCATTACTGCTGACTCCAGGGCATGCTGTACCCGCGACTACGTGATCCCGGGGACCCGCCACGTGGTGGAGAGGGGCACGGTGGTGCTGTTCCCCACCCTCGCCATACAGAGGGACGAGCAGGTCAGTCATTACTGCTGACTCCAGGGCATGCTGTACCCGCGACTACGTGATCCCGGGGACCCGCCACGTGGTGGAGAGGGGCACGGTGGTGCTGTTCCCCACCCTCGCCATACAGAGGGACGAGCAGGTCAGTCATTACTGCTGACTCCAGGGCATGCTGTACCCGCGACTACGTGATCCCGGGGACCCGCCACGTGGTGGAGAGGGGCACGGTGGTGCTGTTCCCCACCCTTGCCATACAGAGGGACGAGCAGGTCAGTCATTACTGCTGACTCCAGGGCATGCTGTACCCGCGACTACGTGATCCCGGGGACCCGCCACGTGGTGGAGAGGGGCACGGTGGTGCTGTTCCCCACCCTCGCCATACAGAGGGACGAGCAGGTCAGTCATTACTGCTGACTCCAGGGCATGCTGTACCCGCGACTACGTGATCCCGGGGACCCGCCACGTGGTGGAGAGGGGCACGGTGGTGCTGTTCCCCACCCTCGCCATACAGAGGGACGAGCAGGTCAGTCATTACTGCTGACTCCAGGGCATGCTGTACCCGCGACTACGTGATATCTTTAAATTATCTATTAAAACCTATTTAATTTAACATCTCGAAAAAAGGCAAAAGCCCGGCTTATTCCTAAAGGAAAAAAGCAATATGAAGCAACGTATAGTTATGTTGATACATAGGATATTTCCATGTGTTAGAGTAGGCGGTATGAAGCCCGATTGCAATAATCCAACGCGTGCGAGGAAGATGACTAGTCATCATCATAAACGAGTGGTAGATAATGTCCTATGGCATTCAGTCCGCCTTTTGTACGATTTGTATTTAATTGTGCAAAAAAGATTAAATCAATAAACATAATCAGCCTGCATTTTTGTGAAGCCTAGAAGTGTATTTAAATCGGAGAAATGTGATTGGTCCATTTTACACAGCTCCGCTCCTCTCCAGTGGACAGGCAGCCTTAGGGTGTGTCTCCACTGCAGCGGAGCGGAGACGTGTGGAATAGACCAATGACTTGAGTTGAAATCTGTATCTCAGCCTCACTTCACTTTCGTGGTTGGTCGATTCTGCACGGTTCAGTGGAGACGCACTCTTAATCCCATAAGATAATATGGTAAAACTTTATCAAGTACATACATTTGTAGGTACTAATGAAATACAATACTATGTCGTTCCAGTATTTCTGCAACGCGGGCGCGTTCGTGCCGGAGCGCTGGGCGCGCGGCGCGGCGGCGCCCGCGCCGGGCGTCTACCTCCCCTTCGGCGACGGCCCGCGATACTGTATTGGTCAGTATTCAATTTATGTATATTTTAAAGAAAACCTCATAAAAATAGGTAACCATAACGCGTGACAAATTCAACTGTCAAGATTTACGATATCAGTTTACAATTAGCAAACTACGTCTTTGTATGATGTCTACTATACGAGTATAGGTAATACCCCAATAAGAAAATATACTAGATTTCTACTAATGTTGTCAATAATCACTACATAGTATAAAACAAAGTCGCTTTCTCTGTCCCTATGTCCCTTTGTATGCGTAAATCTTTAAAACTACGCAACGGATTTTGATGCGGTTTTTTTTAATAGATAGAGTGATAAAGATGATGATGATGATGATGATGGTATCCTGTTATCCCTCATCAGGGACATAGGGCTCTCAGAAGGATTTTCCATTGACGCCAATCCTGCGCTGCTTCCTCGAGTTTCTTCCAGTCGAGGCCGGTTGACACCGCCTCTTTGTTGACTGTGCGTCTCCAAGTGGTGCGAGGACGACCGAGTCTTCTTCTACCGGACACTTGCCACGTCAGACCTTGTTTGGAAAGATGGTTGTCAGGTCTTCGCAGTACGTGACCTATCTAGCGCCACTTCCGAAGAAGTATTTCCTTAGCGATAGGATTTTGGCCGCTCAGCTCCCATAACCTTATGTTAGAGATGGTCCGTGGCCAGTAGATTCCCAGAATCCTTCGCAAGCATTTGTTAACAAACACCTGGAGTCTATTTGTGATAGCGTTTTTTACGGGCCACGTCTCACATCCATACAGGAGGACCGACTTGACGTTCGAGTTAAAAATTCTTAATTTTGTATGGCGAGTGATAACTGGGGACGTCCATACGGGCTTCAGCTGCGCATATGCGGCACGGGCTTTATTGATGCGCGCTTCAACATCCGCTTCTGCTCCCCCCAGTGGATCCACGACGCTCGGTTCTGTTGCCCAATGCGTGGTTCCCTAACCATGGTTCTATGCCTTGATTTTCTCTTCCTACCTGGGCATTATAGTCGCCTAAACATATTATTATATCGCCTTTTGGAATATTTCGCATTAAAGCGCTAAGCTGGTTATAAAAAGCTTCTTTCTGGGTCAAATCCGATGAGTTGGTTGGTGCGTAACATTGCACTATAGTGATGTTCCTGACATTAGATTTGAAGCGAGCTGTAATAATTCTGTCCGACACAGGTTTCCAATCGAGCAGACTAGTACGGGCATTTTTTGTGAGCAGGATTCCCACGCCATACTCATGTTTCTCCACCTGCCCTGAGTATAATAGGGTGTAGTCTTCAATCTGTTGCTCTCCAAAATCCTTCCATCTTGTTTCCGAAATGCCAAGTATGTCCAACTGGTAGTCTCGCATGTACTTGACCACTTGGTGCCCTCTACTTACTTCACGCATTGTGCGAACATTCCAACAGCCAATCAATGTCCTTGATTTCGCGCCAAAGGTCGGTTTGTTTAAATCGGTCCGTGTATTCCTTCTTTGAGTTTCAGTAATAGTTTGGATTCGGATATACAGGTTATTAGCCCATAGTATCCTAGACGGCCAGCAGGGCTGCTGCTTCAGAGTGTACCGCCAAACTCGATTTGTTCTCGGAGTTCCTTCTCCTATAGGTCTTTTAGAGGGCATTTGTACCCTCAAGGCTTCCTATAGCCTCTTCCAGCCGTGGCCAGGAGGATGGTTATACCGCCATTGCTCGATCGCCATTGCCCCGTCCGTTGTCTAGCAGGGAGCACCACGGCAGCCAGTTGGCCGCCGCCGCCATCCGGCGCGGGCAGGTGGGGTTGACAGTTGGGTCGGAAAAGATGTTTAGTCCGTTCTCCCCTTACTCCCCCAATGATCCCCAGTGATCAAGAGGAAGGTTTATATATAATACATGCATAATTTATCAGCATTGCACCCGTGCGAAGCCGGGGTGGGTCGCTAGTTATCAATAATTTAAAGTATTTTTAAAACATCGAAAACACTTCTAATAAATCCGTTAGGTTTGAATTCTATTTCCAGAGTATTTTTTGTTGTTTGTTGAAGCCTCGCCGTTTCAGCTTGGCCAAAAATTCTTTGGCATATAGGTAATTAATGAACCTACAGTCGAGTTCATTTACATCTACACACTTACGAGAACATACATATCGGAGCACGATTTTATGCTTCTGACAATAGGGTTGTGTTCAGATATTTTTGTTCTCGTAAGTGTGTAGATGTAAATGAACTCGACTGTACTCACAAAATTTAATGAAAATCGGTTGAGAAATGCGACCTCTAGGTGAGAATAGTCATATTTTTCTACGAAACTAAAAAGCTGGTATGAGGAATAAATTGGGCATCATCTAGTTACCTGATAATGACACCAAACTTGACTCAAAGGTCCAAACTAATCCGCCAGATTTTTTTCTGAGCGCCGGGAGCTCTGTACTTTGACCCCACTCCCCACCTGTCGCGGAGTTAAAACTGGTTACTGGGCGTTTTGGGCTCAGGTGGACGTGTATAATACCCGTACCAAATGACTATGCTGTACTCTAAAATGTCATACTGTTTCCCTATAAAAAACGGACTAGTTGAGTTAAGCCTTATTAATCATGGAAAAGGCCTCTAATATGATGGGTAAATTTAGGAATTATGCCGTATATCCGTATTACTGTATTACGAGTACAAAACAGGAGTACAAAAAGGAGAATCACTCGCATGTTTCTGGAACCGTATAAAAAGTGTCTCGAAAACGTAATTTATGAGTTATTTAAGGATAAGGATTGCTTTTGTTAAAAAACGCCACAGTCTCGGTTACCCTAACCATTATTTTTTCAACATCTATTTGTTTTGAATATGAACTTTATTGTAGAGCTACAGAAATACGCTTTTGCCATTACGTATAATATACGTCTTTGTGGAAGTAGGGACGTTACGCCACTCGTATTGCGACACTTGTAATTGGTTGCGACACTTGCGACTCGTATCGGATTTTGGTTTCTTAGAAAACTGACCGTCTGTTATATTGTAATGTGCATAAATAACTCAGTAATGACGTATTTTTAGAGTTCCGTAACGTACTCAACAGGGAATCACTTATTACAATGTAAGATAATTTCTGTCGATGTGTCATACAGATTTTAGGAAATAGCCGTATTTCCTTTAGACTATAAAATAAACTTTAAGAGCTTTTTCGGCTTAAATGTTAGACCTAATAATGCCAAATTGGTTCAATATTAAAAAGCTCTTAACTTTGACTGACTTGTCCACAGGAGAGACGCATTATTAATTCAACCTTAGAAAAAATCTGTACCTATGTTTTGAATGCGCGTGTTAACGTATGCTTGAAATTTGGACAATTATTCAAGCGTTCCAAGCGTTTCAACTTTCGACCCCCTCATGGACATATTTTAGTCAAAAGTGCCTGCAGATTGTTGAGGTATTTCGAACTATTAATAGTACGAATATTTTGTTCCCAGGCAAGCGGTTCGCGATGATCCAGATGAAGTGCTGTCTAGCGCGGCTACTACGGCGCGTGCGCGTGACGCCGGCGCCGCGCGCGCCGCCCCGTGTACACCCCTTCGAACCCGACCCACGCTCCCCGCTCACTCTCCACCCCCGCGACTCCTCCGTCACCCTCAGCCTCATTAGATGATGCTGCCTGGTCCTCCGAACCCGATCTCTGATTTCCACTCACTCTCCACCCCCGCGACTCATTCGTCACCCTCAGCCTCATTAGATGATGCTGCCTGGTCCTCCGAACCCGATCTCTGATTTCCACTCACTCTCCACCCCCGCGACTCATCCGTCACCCTCAGCCTCATTAGATGATGCTGCCTGGTCCTCCGAACCCGATCTCTGATCTCCACTCACTCTCCACCCCCGCGACTCATCCGTCACCCTTAGCCTCATTAGATGATAATGCCTGGTCCTTCGAACCGGAACCGCGATCTCCGCTCACTCTCCACCCCGCGACTCATCCGTCACCCTCAGCCTCATTAGATGATGCTGCCAGCTCCTTCGAACCCGACCTCCGATCCCCACTCACTCTCCACCCCTGCGATTCCGCGCTTCACCCTCAGACTCATCAGATTTAAATTTGTTAAAAGGACGATACAAAATACCACGCCATATTGCGGATTATTAGTGGAACTTAATACTTAATTTGTTTTAATGGCAACGACAAATTTTTGGTAACTGACGTTGAAAGTCGGTGAATGTCACTGATGTAAACAAAGAGGAATCAGCCAATACCACAGTGATGAAAATCAAGTTTATTTCAAAAGGATTCAGTATTTTTTTCGCAGGAGAACCAGGGATTGAGCAGCATTCCGGTAAACAATGCTTTGCATTTGTTTAATGACAAATCTTTGACAAATCGCTAATGACGTTTAATAATACAAATATGACGTATTGCATATTATTGCCATATGAAAGCTATTTGTAGCGCCACTATCCCTGCGCAAGACCTACACTTATTAGGCTGTATATTGTGATATACTTTACATATAATTTCGTTGTTTATACAAATAATTAAACTAATTAAACTGTGCTTCAGTTCAGGGCGCGTACTGGTATTTTTATGGGAAAATATCGCATCAAATTTTGGTCCAAATTAGCATGCCTAAATAACCCTTCATATTTACGCAAACTATAGACAGGCATTAAATCTCAATTAATGTGTTTAAATTCTGTGAATATCTATTATGCACATGTATTGTGTATATTATTTTAAGGAAATATGTATTATTTAAAGACAGATGTGATCTATAATGTAATAATACTTTACTTAAAAATATAGCATTTTTGGAAAAAGAGCTTTTTCGCGTTATATATGCGCCTGTATTTTGTACATTATATTCATTGAATATGTATTATTTTAAGACAAATGTGATCTTTTATGTAATTATATTTTACTTAAAAATAAAGCATTTTTGTAAAATAAAACTTTTCACTTTATAAGTCACTACAAAGTATAAAACAAAGTCGCTTCCAGCTGTCAGTCTCTATGTATGCTTAGATCTTTAAAACTACGCAACGGATTTTGATGCAGTTTTTTAATAGATAGAGTGATTCAAGAGGAAGGTTTATATGTAAGTATAATACATGCATAATTTATCAGCATTGCACGCGTGCGAAGCTGGGGCGGGTCGCTAGTACAAAGTAAGTAGGTAGTACGGTAGTAGTATAAAGTACCTACTTTCGCATCGCTTAAGGAAGAAGTTAGATCAAATTAAAAATAAGTATTTACAAAGAGAGTGCATGGTGTGTGGCCCGTGGGCACTTGGGCAGGTCTTAATGGAAGTTTCTGGCATTTGCAAGGATCTGGTGGCTTATATATGTCAGCCGATATTTTGTAAACGCTTGTGAGATTTTAATCTAAATCAAGATAAATGTCTTTCTTTAGCGAATCTCCATAGGAGAGGCCATAAAATAGACGAGTTATGGAACACCATATATATAGATGCGATAATGGAGTGTGCGAGGTAACTTTATCGGGTACCCGCTCACCTGCTGTGCTTTTAAGTACCTAAGTACTTTTACAAGTGTAAATAACCATTCGAATATATCCTTATGCTTTGAGTGTTAATCTTTGCATCGTTTATTGGAAAGGCTTTACACCTTACCGTCTTCTATGCGACTACGTTAATATTTACATCTTACCGCACTACTTTACATACAGCAGTGAACGAGGAAGGGTGAGAGAGGGCGCTGTTATTTATAAAATTGTCTATGATATGAAAATTCGACGAAATGAATCATTCGATGAAACGTTTGTTTATAAAAGAAGGGGATTCTTCATACAAAATTCGCTCACAACTCGCAAGTATATAGATGATAAGGCCCTTACGCGAAATTAGTTTTTAGCTAAAATGTGTACAAAGAAACTTTAATCATAATCTAATATGTTAATATGGCCAGTCATGCCTTTATGATTTTTCGCAATCCCTGTACCACACTGTGGCCTATATCTTTCCTTTTTTAGTTTCGTCTCAAGTTGCAAATAGGTAGTTCTCAGAGCGTTACAACCCTAATCATCGTCATGGGCCACCACAATGAAAAAAAAACAAATAGACTTTTTACCGCAAGTTCAGTAACAGTTTATAGTTTTATCAAAAATGTACGGCTAATGTAACTCATTTTTTCAATATACGGGCAGGCCCCTCTCACTGAGCACTCTGGGCCCCCAGCCTCACTAGGGCCCCCATCTCACGTAGGGGGTCCCGCAGTTAACAAAAACGTCAATTAGGTATGGTACCTAATTGACGTTTAGATTAACTGCGCAATGAGGCCCCAAACTATGGAGTGCCCAAGGCCCCATCATTCTTTAAGGTGGCCTTGTAAAACGGGACAGGAAAGTGATAGCGCTAGAAACGCTCTGAATACCTAAATGCTCTCTATGCAGTGTTATCGTTATAGGTCAAGCCTCGTCAAATGTGTTTGCAGCACGTATGCGTATTTGCGTTTGCGCACGTATACGTGTATATTCGTGTAGCATGTCTACAGCTCGAATAAAATATAGGTAGGTATGTGTAGTTGTAAACGCGCGCTAAGCGCCCGTCACTGGACCCTATTTCACCACGCTGACACGTGCGACAATTGTTAAGAAAACATCTAAATCGGTTCAAAGCTAATTGATTATTTACGCCCCATACAAACTTTCACCCGGCTGCCTCCTTTAGGGATGATATCTGGGATGAAAACTATCATATGTTCCTCGGGGCTCAATCAATCTACATACCAAATTTCATCTTAATCGGTTCAGCGGTTTAAGCGAGACGAGGTAACAGACACATAGACAGACTCACTTTCGCATTTATGATAGTTACGTTACGAACAATGAATCGTTTAGAGTTCTCCCTTGTCGTTTTCATGAGGAACACTACAGAAGTAAACTTGTAACGCGCTGGTAATAATAATCCCATCAAAAACATAAATGTAAAATGAGAGCCAAGTTCAATATCGCGTGCACTTCGCCGACAAAAGAATTGAGATCTGCAAGAGCGCCAAGTTCTTTGCCCTAAAATTTTTAGATACAAGGACATGCTACATACTCAATGCATTTATTTTACTTGGGGAGTAATTCAATATCAAGATTTGACTTGGCTAGTTTTCACAAAATAACTAAATTTTATAAAAGTAACATAGTCATAGTCATAGTTCATTATCAAGCTAACAGTATAAGTAACAAGACGTAAACTAACTTGCGTACTTACCTTTACGAAAATAGGTTAATGATTTGATTGATTTTGATTTATAATATAAATTTATATTTTAAAACTAGCCAAGTCACGTCTTGATATTGAATTACACCCCAAGTAAAATAAATGCATTGAGTATGTAGCATGTCCTTGTATCTAAAAATTTTAGGGCAAAGAACTTGGCGCTCTTGCAGATCTCAATTCTTTTGTCGGCGAAGTGCACGCGATATTGAACTTGGCTCTCATTTTACATTTATGTTTTTGATGGGATATCATTACTTTTTGTACAGAAATTATTATGATGTGTAAATTACTTAATTATTATTTGTTAATTAGCTCTGTGTGCTAATCTAGTACATCTTTTGAAAGTTTTGAACAAACAAAGAATTTACCAAAACGGTTAGTACGTATTGGATTTTTTGTGCATGTATGTGTAAGTGTGTGCGTGTGAGTGTATATGCTATTCTAGTATATCTTTCAAACAAAAAAAGAATTTTCCAAATCGGTTTATAAATGACAGAGTTCTGAGGCAACAACCATCAATAATAATAATAATAAAAAAAACCGGCCAAGTGCGAGTCGGACTCGCGCACCGAGGGTTCCGTACAAACACTTTCCATCCCTAAGTGGTTAAGTTAAGTTTGCACCTGGTATGTATAGCGCCCCATATAAATTAGGTGCAAAGTTAGGTATTAAAAAAAAAATTTATGGTTTTCGTAATTATTCCTTTGTCTATGCTATAAGACGTTGCTTCGTACCAAATTTCAAGATTCTGAGTTCACGGGAAGCACCCTGTAGGTTTTGATTCCCTTGCAAGTGTCGAAAATTTGCAAATTAGGTGCAAAGTTAGGTATTAAAAAAAAAATGTATGGTTTTCGTAATTATTCCTTTATCTATGCTATAAGACGTTGCTTCGTACCAAATTTCAAGATTCTGAGTTCACGGGAAGCACCCTGTAGGTTTTGATTCCCTTGCAAGTGTCGAAAATTTGCGGCATAAACGGCTGTATCTTTTGATTGCGTTGGCTTAGAAGTTTGATTTTTTCACAGCTTCAAGGGACAGTAGACCTGAGTAATTGATATAAATTTCAGCTTCATACGTCCACGCGTTCCTGAGAAAAAGGGTCTTGACAGACGGACAGACGGACAACAAAGTGATCCTATAAGGGTTCCGTTTTTTCCTTTTGAGGTACGGAACCCTAAAAAACATAAAAAAATCACTGTTTTAGATTTTTATATGTATACACACACAATCACTAAGCTGGATGCCAAATTTCACCTTTCTAGGTCACCTGGAAGTGGGTTAGGTTTTTGATTACTAGTCAGTCAGTCAGTCAGTCAGTCAGTCAGTCAGTCAGTGCTAAAAATACCGTTTTTTGGACTTTAATATCTCAATAACTATTTAACCTATATTAATGAAATTTGGGGTTCTACTTGTTCTAAAGGATCTTAATACATAAGCCAAATTTCATTTTTTTATGTTAAATAGATTTGGAGTTATTGGGGGGTCAAAAGTGGCTCCAAACGGTTCGTGTAATATAACACACGGCTGCTGCTCGCCAGTTCCTGCGGTGAACTTGGCTGGACACGCTGCCGCGTGTCTAGATTTTCTTTATACCTATACCATGGTCAAAATTACACGCCATAACGTCATTCGAAAATAGTGTTTTGTAATTTTGTCCATGTGTGTGTCCTTTTGTGTTTTTCGGATGCGTTATTATTTAAATTAATATACATGTCAATGATTCCTATTCAATCAAAAGTTTGTAATATTGATAGCGCGGTAGCTCAGTGGTTAGAGCAATTCCGGATACGTAGAGATCATGAGGTCCATGTGGGGATCTGTAATGTTATCGCGTAAAATGTTGTATTTCATATTTAACCTTCAAAACAATCAATATTAAAAAATATATATATATTGGGATCAAATGTCTATATGGGATTGACTACACTTAGACTGTTCTAAAAGTCAGAAATGACAGGTAAAGTTCAACATTCCTGCGGAGCGCTAAAAACGCTCCATACAAATGGCCACTATTTTTTTTCTTTTCTTTGTTTCATGAATATATTCATATAATAACTACAGCATGCAGTAGAATTAACACCAGTCGTCATCCCTGTTCAAGTTAAAAAGTCAAAGTTATTTATTGGAACGTTAACATTGACTATGTAATTTTGTCCCTAGGTACATCCCTTATATCGTAGTTATGTTTATGTCGCATCGCATCGCAAAAATGCGTTCAAGCATATTTCGAGCAGCGTCAGCAAATAAAATGGTTATATAATGAGCTCGCTTGATTGAGGTTGTCAGTTTTGCAAATGGCTAAAGTGTTATCGGAAGCAGATAATAAGGTAAGTAATTTAGATTATATTTTTTGTACCAATTTTTTTATGTACCTAATTTAAACATTGTATAATTATGTTAGAAATTACAACATATATAGACATTCGGGATAGCTTTGGCCCGTATACTTAGATAATGTATTTACGTAAAAAAACAATTTTTTAGATGTTGAAATACATTAGTGTCTATGCACTGTGGCAGTAAAACAATTACAACTGGCAGTGTGTAAGTGTGAGCCAATGTTTATACTGAAGGGGCTATGCGGCCACGATTGAATATATACTATATTTTTATCTTAGTCAACCAAAGCCGCACTATGCTTCGCGACACGTGTCGCGCGACGTAGTATCACCCGTCACTCTCTTACAATACTGTACAGAAACAGTTAGGTCGTATACTCGTATCTCGATCGAGAAAGAGTCGCGTCTCACTATTGTGCTAGAGCTGCAGGTATTCCACGGCATAGAATCATGTTTTTGTTTATAAAATAATGAAAAAAATTATAAGAACCTTGAACAAATGGCGGAGTAATCGGTGAAAATACATAAAAAAATACAACCAGTCGAACATAGAACCTCCTCATTTTTTCGAACTCGGTTAATAATACAGTTTACCCAAAGGTAACATAACGATCTGCCATCCGTATACTATTGAAAAAAATAATATTATTTTATACTATTATTATTATTTTAGCCCCTTGTCAAGCAATCTACTATTTTGTTAAAAATGAAGAAAATAATAAAAAGAGACAATCCCTTTTAAGGTCGGATATTATTTTATAACTACTAATTTAGTAGAAAGTCGAGCAAGCCAGCCACATGTTTTAAAGTTCTGGGCGCATTCGTTGTATTGTTTAAAATTAAAAGTTAAAGGAAAACAAAGGCAGCACATGTTGCTCAAGCCAAGCTTGTAAATAGCTGCATCGGCGCTTTGTAGTTTTTATGACGTAAAGAGAAATAATAAATTAAGGTTTGTCATACTGTTATACGAATTTGTAAAAAAGTACGTTTATACCTGCATTAGCAGGCATGAAGATAGGAGGTTGTAAGAATTTAGATTTGTAAATTATACTGATATTCATTTCTAGAAAGTATCAAAATTATACCTAGATAAATCAAGGTCAAGTTTTAAAATGCTGGGTTGGTAAGTTAGATCATGTTACTTAATAGAAACATTATTTTAGTTTTAAAATAAACAAGACTGCACTTAAAGATTTTCTAAAATTGAAAATCGGACCAGGTAAAAGGTTCGAAATATTAACACACTAGTTCGCCGGGGTGTTTTTATTTTAGGTACTAATCTATAGGCTTATTCAGGATAATCCCTCTAATAAATATTGGTATAAGAAATAAAAAATATCGTGAAATCTAACATCAATTGTATTTTATCATCAATTTTAATATGACACATAAACAGAAAAGAAAACTATTACGAGGTAAGCAAATCTTTGAATGCAGTTATGTTTCTTTTTTTAAATAAAAGATCGTTTGCTTTAGGTTAGGTACATGAGTTATACAAAGGATAAATAAGAAGCCAAAATGTTATGCAATCTACTGAAGCCCAAGTAGGAATGGAACGCGCAATGTCTATAACTGCTTTCCCGAAGTGCCTCTGACCTCGGTTTTATCCTTTGTATCCAGCGTTTGTATCTTGTATATAAATACAAATAAGAAATGTGGTAATTTAAACGGATTATATCGCGTATATTAATTATTTGAGCACCCCTGACGTTTCGGTAGCTTTACAGATATCGTTGTCAGCCTTTGACAAAACCTTTAACAACGGTATCTGTAAAGCTACCGAAACGTCAGGGAGGCTCGTGTGTGGTGCGCGTGTCGCGGCCGTTGCAGGACACCATCGCAAGTGCAGGCTTCTGGCCGAAGGGTGTCGTGTTTCGGCATTTCTGGGGCAATCTGCCGAATCAGACGACGAAACCGGGCCATGCCGTTGTGGTATGGCAAGAAGAAATGTATCTCAAATGTTCCATGGCCAAGATAAAGACCTAAAACTTTAGACAAACCACGGGCGATTCGCGAATTCACTGCCTAGGCATTGTAGGTAATGTACTAACTATATTACCTACCTACAATTTTGATCTTATTTGGAACATTGCGTGTCTCGGAAACAATACACTTCTGGATTGAAAATAGTATCACTAGTATCACTACATAGTATAGTAGTATAGTGGCTTCCTGTCTGTCTGTCCCTATGAATGCTTAAATCTTTAAAACTACGAAACGGATTTTTATATGTGTAGTACATGCATAATTTATCAGCATTGCACCCGTTCGAAGCCGGGGCCGGGGCGGGTCGCTAGTAACACATAAATCTCTTTCAAATTTTACACACTCCATACAGTCCCACCGTCGTCCCTTTCACAAGCTGTTTGTGTGACAGGGACAGGAGAGGAGTACCTAAGTATTGTTTCGGGAACGCAGCAGGCAGTGTCAAGTGGTTTAAGACCGTACTTAAACGGCTCGTAGATTAGTTTCTAAGTTAGTTATTGTTGTGAAGTGAAGCGGACAAAGCCAAGCAAGCAACGGTTTCATAATAAAAAAACTCCGTTGATATTTGTTGAAAGTGTTGAACCAGGGAAATTTTGCGATAGAGCTATTTTTGTTTATAGATTAACATAATTACACATTTCTTCAGTGTACCTATGCAGCTTGGGCAGATATTTCACAGGTGAGTATTGTTTTTATTTCACCATATGTTTATTTTTTACCGTCGTTTGATTTACAAGACAAGCTTGGTGTTATTATGTATATTATGCATATGTGTTACTAGCGGCCTCTCGCGACTTCGTCCGCGTAGATTTTTGATGATGACAAAGATATTAAAATAGGTAGGTTAGGAATTTTATTCTTAGTTTATTCACCTCCTTAGGGACAGATTTTTTTAATACGCTGAAATTACTTTTTTGTATTTGATTAAGTAAGCTTTCTACAAAGTTTCAAGTCTCTAGTGCAAAAAATAAAGTTTCTCCCATATATACATTGCACCCCTATTTAACCCCTCAAGGGGTGGTATTTTCTAAAACGCTGAAAGTACTTTTTGTGTTTTTTTAATAAGTAATCTTTCTACAAAGTTTCAAGTCTTTAGCTCAAAAAAAGTTCCCCCCATACATAATTTTAACCCCTTTCTTACCACCTTAGGGGGTGAATTTTCAAAAACGCTGAAATTAGTTTTCTTCCATTTTATTTGAATACCTTTTTACAAAGTTTCAAGTTCCTGGAATGCAAAAAAACTTGTACCCCATACAAACTTTGCACCCCTATTTAACCCTCTTAGGGGAGGTATTTCCAAAAATCTTTTCTTATCCCTAGCCCACGTTATAAAAGTAACCTATACTGTGCAAAAATCAACTCTCTTATAAATTAGTAGTTTCGGCTGTGCGTTGATGAGTCAATCAGGACTTCTTCTTTTATATATATAGATAAGAGTGTAGCGATTCACATGTTCTCGTCATGTGTACGCCATCATATAAACATATATCACCATCGTAAGACTCACATCATCACTATCATCAACAAATTTCCAACACATTAGCATCACATTCCGCCAGCTAATACTAAAATCATCACTTAATAATTATAATACAATACAAATGCCTAATAGAAGTAACAGTATGAATGTTTACGAAAGCAAGTAAAAATATTCTAATAACTAAGCATCCTACCTTTTTAAAAATAGCAAATTACTATTCACAAAATTTTCCAACGGAAGAATTGAGCTTTATTCATACTGCATAAGGATCAAAGTTATGGGCGTGGGCGTGTCTGTGGGCGTGGCCAGAGTGTCCAGAGTTTTCAGCGAGTCCAGCGCGTCTATTCGTCTAGCGCGTCTATTTGTATAGGGCGTCTATTTGTATAGGGCGTCTATTTGTCTAGGGCGTCTATTCGTCTAGGGCGTCTATCCGTCTAGCGGGTCTAGCGTGTCGGGGGATATTGGTATAAATAGGGACGGATTTTATAGAGTTCATTCATTTCTTACTTGCGACTTCGACTGGGTAACATTATTGTCTGGCACTAAGGTATTAAATTTAATTTTAAGGGGAATTTCTGTTGGAATTTAGATTGTTTTTCGGGATTATAATTATTCATTGAAATTTATTGGGATTTTGTTGTTTGAAAGCTATTAAGCTTAATTACATGCCAGAAATAGTGTTTTGGTACATGGTTGCCAGATGAAAGATATTTAACCTTGCGGCTGTTAAACGAATATCTTTCAGACTCTTTTAGTTTTATCCGGGATAGGCAACCCGGACACTAGCCATTTACAAGTGCAGTGCTGTGCCTACAGATCTAGAGTAATCTATCTGATGAATTCAAGGACCACGAAGTTGGACATGTGGGGTTTCCACACTTGTTGAAATCAGATGGACCTCTAGGTTTGGTCTCATATACGTATATATTTATATATTTGCAATATCTACACATATTAGGGCGGGCTACTCTGCGTTTCCGGTGTTTTATCCACGCAAGGGGGGGCCCACTTACACTGATTTTAGTCCAACCTCGGGTTAATCTCCCGAATTTATAGTTTAGTTTACCTAGGTTCCATACACGTTTAAATGTAAATATGAGGTTTAGGCCTCTAGTGTTTTTGTACTAGCTAGGGAACAGGGTTTAGTGATAGGTACACTTTAATAGGAATGTTAGGATGGGGTTCTTTATTTTCCGAGCAATCGGCCATTCATCATTAACTAACATAACATTTATTCAAATTATTTTAATCTTGTCTGGTATAATAAATACAAACAGCTGATTTCTTGCATTACTAGTGTCTGACTCGGGGTGTCAGTAGTGAAAATAAAATCTTGTAACAGTTTATAAAGAATGGGAATAGAGCAATCTGATGTTTAAAACCATTAATTTTACATCGAGATTTGTAGAAACATTTAGTTAAATTTATTTTTATCGATTATGATGTAAGATTTGGTAAAGTAATGTACTTATAACAGACATCGATAGTGTTAAGATGGCAACACTGAAGATAAATCAAATCAGCTGAGAAATGACATTAGCCCTCTTCAATGAACAGAAATAAATTTAAATTTTGTTATAAATTTTGATAAGGAAATTCCATGGTAGATTGTTGTGTAGTATGTCTAGAAATGGAAAACAAATCATTCCTATTGCTGGATTTGGAGTCTGGAGTGTAGACTGCTAAGAATGGCCTAGGACTTTTAAGCAACAAAAATGAAAGTTGTTTGTCCTAGTTTATACATTTCAGATCTCAGAACTTAATTAATTAATATCACAAGGGTTGAGAGTAAATTCCCTTATCAGAATGAGTCAAGTTCGCGAGTTGAAAGAGACTTCGAATTGATAACAATGAGTTATTATGTTTCAAGGTTGAATGACATGTTTTTTGAGTATAGTTAAACGAAAACCCAAGTTAGACAAATCTATTGTTGTAATGAATGAAGTGAGAATTCAATTTAGTTCACGAGTGAAGAAAATTCGTGTTGTTTAATAACAAATATAGATAGTAAAGATTCATAGATTCTAGATAGATCCGGGAGAGATCTTTACCCTAAAAGAGCCCGAAGGCCATTAAAAGATCAAATCTGGCAATCATACGGCATCCAGAGAACATGGGTTTGGTGATATTTAAAATAACACACCAAACAGATTTAACAGAAATTAGTTTTATTTTTCTGAGGAACGATTTTCCCTCAATATGTACACATGAAGTAACCATGTTTTTTACCCGATTGCCCATGTCATTAGACATGATGGTAGCCGCCGTTATTTTAAATAAAACTAATTGTTTTTGGGATAATTAGATGAAAGCAATACTGGTATACCACAGTCAAATGATAATATTTGGTATGCGGTCGAAGGATTTCAATAATACTCAGAATTCTATTCACCAAACAATTACCTCTTGTTTAGATCCAGGATCTACTTTAGAAATATCATACTAAAACTTACTAAAAGTATGAATTCCCTACCTTTATTCCATATCAAATTATCAGAATAAAATTATTTAATTTAGTCGAACATGAAAACTTAAGATTCATTAAATTTGTAATAAAACTTTATATTTTCAGTAACTTCAATCTACTTATAAATTGGTTATGAAGTGTAGTTTCATAAAGTACAAAATTACTTGTCTACTAAACATTCTTGGAACAGACATGCAATTCCAAGAAAACAGTCTAAATTGGCTTTCATCTTAGAATTCTAATAATATTTGGTTTTGATTCATATATTTATCTTTATTGTTACATAGAGTAATCTAATATATCCATAACTTACTTGTGGACTGAATGAGTTTTTATTACATATAGAAATAATATAAATAATATTTAATAAGAGTAGAATATCCCATACTGAATCATACTATAGGAATTAGGGATAGTTTTGAGGGCTAGACTACACAGGAAGGAATAAGGTTATATTTTAAGGATAAATAACATTAAATTAAGTTAGAAATTTAATTAATATGAAGAACCAAGGTAGCAGTATGATAGGGGAAACAAGCATTAAATAAATAATTGAATACACATTTATTTAGTTTATTTAACAAAAGTACATAATAGTATAGCACAGTATAGGTTTGAAGGTACTTAACGGCACATCACGGCTACATATCTCTTTAAAAGAAACTGAATTACTACAACAACGTTGGGTCCTACATAATCTAGACTTTCACACGGTTATACCGATATCATTTTTGGCCATTAGTTATAAGAAATGTTCAGCTCAATTGTTATAAAGATCCTTTCATATCTAGGTTTGTTTAGTTGTAGGTTGTGGTAGACTAGGAGATGCTGTTAAGATATTTTTTAGGTAATTGTAGTAGGGTTTCCTAGGGCTTCGTTGTAGGAGTAGAGGTTGGAGGCGAGGGTGAAGCAGGCGTAGGACCTGTACCTTTAGCTAGGGCTTAGCATACATTACGATTGGTGGTCCCGTGACTCAGGATAGTTCTAGAGTTGAAGTACGTAGCTAGTAGGTGTTACAATTTGGTGCTCGTTCCCAGGATGTATTTATTTAGCACGTAGGTTGAAAGGTATTACAATTGGTGCAGTGACCGTGGATCTGTGTAATTGCTGGAGTAATCAGAATATTCGTTGCATCGTTGTTCGTCGTGTGGGTCCATGTTTTGCTGTTTTCTTGTGTTTTGTAGATCGACAATTGTTATTCGTTTTGGAATTTTAGTGGAGTTGTTACTGACGGTTTTACTGAAGGGATCTTTGAACATTTGAGCCTTGAACTAGCTGCCCTTACAGGCACAATTGCTGACGTGAGAGTGGAAAGGAGAATTTAGCCGTGATGGGTGTTGTGCACGTCGTCAAGAGACACTTTTTGTTGCATTTATACACAAATTATAGTGAATAGAGTAGCTTCTTGTTATAACACCACGATATTTTTCTTATTTCACATAGTAATAGTACCTGAAACAAAAGACTTATATTAGAACAACGTGATTATTTTATCAATCAATATTTTGCAAACAGTAATCAATTGACAGTTCATTCATTGAGGCATTTTATTATTTTATCTGTGGTTCTATACTGGATTATTTGAGATATGATTAAATTCGTTGCGATTGGTTTTATGGTTCACAAAGCTAATTTTAATATTGATTAATAATTAAATAGGTGTATTATTTAAGTTTTAGATAATAATTTGCGTTACATAAAATAATAATATCAAGTAATCATTTACTTACTTTAGTTTCAATCAGATACGTAGACAACTTTACTCAATATGTTCGTATTATTAATATAACATAAGATTTAGATATTTAGGGATACATTTAATATTATTTATGCATTATTTACATAATTGGGAAAAATAATAATAGGTAATTCATTTTTAAAGTAAAAACATAATCAAGGCTG
This sequence comes from Apotomis capreana, assembly GCA_947623375.1. NCBI lineage: Eukaryota > Metazoa > Arthropoda > Insecta > Lepidoptera > Tortricidae > Apotomis > Apotomis capreana. The sequence continues at coordinate 7,511,828 of OX392508.1, read as the reverse complement.
AGTGAACAAAACGCCTTCTGAGCAGGTTGATTTGACAAGTTGACAAGTGACAGGGTGTTATCTGTTATCACTTATATCTATGCTTATTAGTAATTAATATGATATCGAGATGGAATGATTATTTAAATAAATTTAATTTTAATATAGATATAAAGTCGGATTGTTGCAGGAAATTAGTTAAGTCAGGTAGAATAGAGATGTCATTGTTCTTGACTACAAGAAATATGAGTTTGTGAAGATTTATTTTTACATCAGTTATTAGTTCAAGTTGTGTTGAAAATTAATTATGAAACTAAAGTCAAGTCATGAGAGTATTAAGGATTTATTATTTGGGGGGGCGAGGGTTTATTTATAGACTTTAGTTCAGTGTAGGAAATGTTTCACAATGAGATCTGATAAATATGATCCTAGCTACAATGTTAACCTTTGTATAAGGTTTCTAACTACAATATTAAGTTATTAATCTTTTAGCTTATTATAAGGCTTATTAGAAACATTAAATGTAATCTTTATAAGGGAAAATAGGAGTGTTAGTGATTACATAACTCGGGGGGCGATCTCCTTTGAATTTTTTTTTAACACATAATGAAACAAATGAAATGAAAGTAATTTTATTAAATAATTTTGGTACATTTATGGCTTATAGATTATCATTATAATGACTTACATATATGTTCACATGTAGTATAAGAATATAACCACAGAATCAGAAGGGAAAGGAAAGCAGTTTAACTTTAATTTTTTTGAGCGAAGTAAATATGTCTGTATTGTTACCATCAAATTTTATTAAGGTATTCAGTTCCATTAAGTGGTCCTATATATTTAAGTAAATAAATATACATCTTCAGTCAAGTTTTATTATGCATTAGTCATGATACTCAGGTTTTATTTTAGATTTATAATAGATTTTGTGTGGAGGTTGCCGTTGAAATCCAAAAATCTGGAACATAAAAAAAAAAAATATTATTGAATCAAGTTAGATTAAATGTTATTTGTTAATAAACAAAGGTACAGCTATTATACAGTACATCTACATACTTTACTTTGAAATATAAACATTTATAACAGTAGTTCAGGAAAATAAATTTAGTTCATAAATAAGCTGCTTGTCTTCAAATGAAATGAAAATTGTAATCAGGTGATGGAAACAGACTTGAGAAAATGATAGGATGAAGACAAGAAGAGAATTAGCAGTAATAACCGGAAGAAATAAATTAAACTTATATCCAAACAAGAACTGTTTTTGAGCGAAGTCATTTCCATGAAAATTTGCATGAAGATATTTTTAAACAACTAAGTTCTTTTTTAAGTTGAAACAATAGTACAGTAAGATAAATGAAATAACCTTGTAAAGAAGTTCCAATAAGTTGCAGCAGCAGAAGTAGAGAGTTCATGCCATCCTTCATAACTTTTGCAACAATCAAGATTAATTTGTACTGAAGAAGTTGTCAAGATTTACGAGTAGAGTCTGGAAATAGAACACAGAAGATATTAGAATCAAGAAAAGAGCAAAAATTGACGTACAGAAGATTCAAAACTTATTTTATAAACAAACGCAGTTAAAACTCTTGTTAACTTACATTCTGTTAGTCTGTTTCAGGTGGCGCAGAGTTCGACTTCATTGCTTGTTTAATTATCCGTAATTGCATGAATTTTGAGATATAACTTATAACCGTTGCGCAAAGGTTAACGTAACTGTTTTGATTCTGTAACAAAAACAAATTTTGATTGTAAACATACAACACGAATTTTCTTTACTCAATATTTTAGTCAGATCATAGTAACAAGCGTAGAAAATAGCTACCTTATTATCATAGAACCATTTTATCACAGTTTTCTTCATAACAATTCATTTTCTTGTTCATTATTCATCAGTTAGTAATTTAATTTCCAGTGCGTAGAATACATTAAGGTTATGAATTTTTTTTTTGACATTTGACATGTCATAGGACAGTGTTGCCAGGTTAAAGGGATACGATGACATAAATAGCAGACTATCATTAAGGTGTAGATTCACTTACCTAGTTCGTAAGATTTACGTAGCATATATAAAGAATAGTTAAATATATATTTACCTATATGTTATTTAATTAGACAACGTACAAGTATTTCCGTAATTTATTTATCAAAATCTAATATTCAATAGGGATATTAAGATAAGATCGATTAAGGTATCGATTACAGTCGATTTGTTTTAAAAGGCAATAGTGATGTCATAGTATAAGTCGTACCGCAGTATAAGTATTGTAAGTTAAGGTTCGAATATGGTTGTACGCAAATTTCACTAGAGGTCGTTAGTAGTATATTTCATCGAATGATTTGCGTAATGGTTCGATTCCATTAATACGTATTCTGAGGTTCTTTAATAAGTCGAAATTTGATAAGTTACATGGATGATTACGTAATGGTTCGATTCCATTAATACGTATTTTGAGTTCCTTTAATAAGTTGAAATTCGATAATTTTCAAAAGGGTAGTGAGAGGTAAATTGAATTGGGTGGATAAAATAATTAAGAATTTTATTAGAATATAAAAAAAAAAAAAACGAAATGTGTGAAGTGGATAGACGATTTTATTATTTGTATTAGAGAAAGTCTTTATTTTGATTTTAATGAAAGAAGTAAAGGGGAACTTGGGATATTTTAGAAAGATAAAGTAGTATGGATTTTGAATACATAATGGGTGATGTTCTTCTGACTAAGTCGATGCAGAAAAACGAATGTAGGAGCCTGTAGTGCGATGTATGAGAGGATGAATGAGTGGACTTTTTGAGTTGAATGTTGTTTGTATGTATTCAAGCTAAGTTCGAAAGTATTCGGATCCGAAAACGGGGGGTCTACTATCTTTAGAGGTACGAACGGGAGTATTTTCTAAAGACATCAATTGGGTTGCACATACTTAGAAGTTAGGCTTAGTAAATCGAAGGTTCGATTTAAGACCGATGTGCGGTAGTTTGTGCGAAACAATACTCTACAGTGCCTACGGGCTAACCTTCTTCGAGCGCGGGCAGGAACGTGCAGGTTTCACACACACCCATGTCGACGAATAGATAGGCCAACTGTATATTTTTAAAGGAAAAGGAATTGTGGGTAGTTTTGTCCAGGATAAAACTAAATTGGTATATTTGTAAGAGTTTCTGGTATAATATTGTTTCAGCATAATTTTGAAATGAAACATTTTTACACAATTCGACTAGTAAGTCTATAGTCTTACAAGAAAAAAAAAGAACACAATTGTATGATTATAGAGCTGAAATTGGCTTGTTTATTCTTGATGTGATACACGCACCAATAAGGAGAGTCACATGTGATTTTGGAGAAGAATTTGAAATCGGAATCAGTTATTGTATTGAAGTGAGGATGAATATTCAGTATCTATACCAAAGATCTTGCTATGTTGTCTGAGGAGAGTTTTGTCAATTCATCGAAGAATTCGTACAATGTGAATTCGCAAATGAGGCTGAGCAATGGGCAGGTCAAGTTTGAGGTGTTTAGGCAAAATCGAGCTAATAGGGCTTGTTTGACTCACAACCAAACACTTCTTACGATGTGGTCGAGATTTGGAGAAATATATTCACGATTCAATGATTTTATTCTATGGTTTGAATTCTGATTTATTACACAAGTGACTTTCCAAGTATTGGTTTAAATACACACACACTTAAGGGTACGAATACTGACGGAATTAGAATATCCAAGATTATCACAAAATGTTATTTGCTTTAAGAATAATTTGTCATATATTTATATATATATTTTTAATTGTTTTACAATTTAATAAGGGAATGCGAAGTTCTACGTTATTTGACGATGTCAATCCACTTCAAACTTTCGCAGGGGGGCGGTTGTAGCGATTCACATGTTCTCGTCATGTGTACGCCATCATATAAACATATATCACCATCGTAAGACTCACATCATCACTATCATCAACAAATTTCCAACACATTAGCATCACATTCCGCCAGCTAATACTAAAATCATCACTTAATAATTATAATACAATACAAATGCCTAATAGAAGTAACAGTATGAATGTTTACGAAAGCAAGTAAAAATATTCTAATAACTAAGCATCCTACCTTTTTAAAAATAGCAAATTACTATTCACAAAATTTTCCAACGGAAGAATTGAGCTTTATTCATACTGCATAAGGATCAAAGTTATGGGCGTGGGCGTGTCTGTGGGCGTGGCCAGAGTGTCCAGAGTTTTCAGCGAGTCCAGCGCGTCTATTCGTCTAGCGCGTCTATTTGTATAGGGCGTCTATTTGTATAGGGCGTCTATTTGTCTAGGGCGTCTATTCGTCTAGGGCGTCTATCCGTCTAGCGGGTCTAGCGTGTCGGGGGATATTGGTATAAATAGGGACGGATTTTATAGAGTTCATTCATTTCTTACTTGCGACTTCGACTGGGTAACATTATTGTCTGGCACTAAGGTATTAAATTTAATTTTAAGGGGAATTTCTGTTGGAATTTAGATTGTTTTTCGGGATTATAATTATTCATTGAAATTTATTGGGATTTTGTTGTTTGAAAGCTATTAAGCTTAATTACATGCCAGAAATAGTGTTTTGGTACATGGTTGCCAGATGAAAGATATTTAACCTTGCGGCTGTTAAACGAATATCTTTCAGACTCTTTTAGTTTTATCCGGGATAGGCAACCCGGACACTAGCCATTTACAAGTGCAGTGCTGTGCCTACAGATCTAGAGTAATCTATCTGATGAATTCAAGGACCACGAAGTTGGACATGTGGGGTTTCCACACTTGTTGAAATCAGATGGACCTCTAGGTTTGGTCTCATATACGTATATATTTATATATTTGCAATATCTACACATATTAGGGCGGGCTACTCTGCGTTTCCGGTGTTTTATCCACGCAAGGGGGGGCCCACTTACACTGATTTTAGTCCAACCTCGGGTTAATCTCCCGAATTTATAGTTTAGTTTACCTAGGTTCCATACACGTTTAAATGTAAATATGAGGTTTAGGCCTCTAGTGTTTTTGTACTAGCTAGGGAACAGGGTTTAGTGATAGGTACACTTTAATAGGAATGTTAGGATGGGGTTCTTTATTTTCCGAGCAATCGGCCATTCATCATTAACTAACATAACATTTATTCAAATTATTTTAATCTTGTCTGGTATAATAAATACAAACAGCTGATTTCTTGCATTACTAGTGTCTGACTCGGGGTGTCAGTAGTGAAAATAAAATCTTGTAACAGTTTATAAAGAATGGGAATAGAGCAATCTGATGTTTAAAACCATTAATTTTACATCGAGATTTGTAGAAACATTTAGTTAAATTTATTTTTATCGATTATGATGTAAGATTTGGTAAAGTAATGTACTTATAACAGACATCGATAGTGTTAAGATGGCAACACTGAAGATAAATCAAATCAGCTGAGAAATGACATTAGCCCTCTTCAATGAACAGAAATAAATTTAAATTTTGTTATAAATTTTGATAAGGAAATTCCATGGTAGATTGTTGTGTAGTATGTCTAGAAATGGAAAACAAATCATTCCTATTGCTGGATTTGGAGTCTGGAGTGTAGACTGCTAAGAATGGCCTAGGACTTTTAAGCAACAAAAATGAAAGTTGTTTGTCCTAGTTTATACATTTCAGATCTCAGAACTTAATTAATTAATATCACAAGGGTTGAGAGTAAATTCCCTTATCAGAATGAGTCAAGTTCGCGAGTTGAAAGAGACTTCGAATTGATAACAATGAGTTATTATGTTTCAAGGTTGAATGACATGTTTTTTGAGTATAGTTAAACGAAAACCCAAGTTAGACAAATCTATTGTTGTAATGAATGAAGTGAGAATTCAATTTAGTTCACGAGTGAAGAAAATTCGTGTTGTTTAATAACAAATATAGATAGTAAAGATTCATAGATTCTAGATAGATCCGGGAGAGATCTTTACCCTAAAAGAGCCCGAAGGCCATTAAAAGATCAAATCTGGCAATCATACGGCATCCAGAGAACATGGGTTTGGTGATATTTAAAATAACACACCAAACAGATTTAACAGAAATTAGTTTTATTTTTCTGAGGAACGATTTTCCCTCAATATGTACACATGAAGTAACCATGTTTTTTACCCGATTGCCCATGTCATTAGACATGATGGTAGCCGCCGTTATTTTAAATAAAACTAATTGTTTTTGGGATAATTAGATGAAAGCAATACTGGTATACCACAGTCAAATGATAATATTTGGTATGCGGTCGAAGGATTTCAATAATACTCAGAATTCTATTCACCAAACAATTACCTCTTGTTTAGATCCAGGATCTACTTTAGAAATATCATACTAAAACTTACTAAAAGTATGAATTCCCTACCTTTATTCCATATCAAATTATCAGAATAAAATTATTTAATTTAGTCGAACATGAAAACTTAAGATTCATTAAATTTGTAATAAAACTTTATATTTTCAGTAACTTCAATCTACTTATAAATTGGTTATGAAGTGTAGTTTCATAAAGTACAAAATTACTTGTCTACTAAACATTCTTGGAACAGACATGCAATTCCAAGAAAACAGTCTAAATTGGCTTTCATCTTAGAATTCTAATAATATTTGGTTTTGATTCATATATTTATCTTTATTGTTACATAGAGTAATCTAATATATCCATAACTTACTTGTGGACTGAATGAGTTTTTATTACATATAGAAATAATATAAATAATATTTAATAAGAGTAGAATATCCCATACTGAATCATACTATAGGAATTAGGGATAGTTTTGAGGGCTAGACTACACAGGAAGGAATAAGGTTATATTTTAAGGATAAATAACATTAAATTAAGTTAGAAATTTAATTAATATGAAGAACCAAGGTAGCAGTATGATAGGGGAAACAAGCATTAAATAAATAATTGAATACACATTTATTTAGTTTATTTAACAAAAGTACATAATAGTATAGCACAGTATAGGTTTGAAGGTACTTAACGGCACATCACGGCTACATATCTCTTTAAAAGAAACTGAATTACTACAACAACGTTGGGTCCTACATAATCTAGACTTTCACACGGTTATACCGATATCATTTTTGGCCATTAGTTATAAGAAATGTTCAGCTCAATTGTTATAAAGATCCTTTCATATCTAGGTTTGTTTAGTTGTAGGTTGTGGTAGACTAGGAGATGCTGTTAAGATATTTTTTAGGTAATTGTAGTAGGGTTTCCTAGGGCTTCGTTGTAGGAGTAGAGGTTGGAGGCGAGGGTGAAGCAGGCGTAGGACCTGTACCTTTAGCTAGGGCTTAGCATACATTACGATTGGTGGTCCCGTGACTCAGGATAGTTCTAGAGTTGAAGTACGTAGCTAGTAGGTGTTACAATTTGGTGCTCGTTCCCAGGATGTATTTATTTAGCAGATAGGTTTATAGGTATTACAAGAGGGAGACAAAACCCATTTTATGAAAGAAGTCTTTATCTGCGGTAAGGTTGTCAGTCACTCTTTTAGTGATAATAACACTTTTTTTTGAGACATAACTTGAAATGATAAGAACGCCATGTTGATTGTATTTTTATATGGCACCATAAGTCGTAAGTGGGAGTGGGCACCCACTTCGCACCTTTTCTGATAATCTGATATTTTGACCTTTACTGGCACATGCATTATATTAAACGAGAAACTAACTAAAAGGTTTGGTGCAGCTATTTAATAGTTAGCTATAAGTATTATTATATGACATGAGTTAAGATAACCTATAGTACCTACTATACATATAACATATAGTAGTAAATCAATTACCTAGTTATAATATAATTGTAATAATTTTTAAGTATAATTTACGAAAAAATTACTTACTTACTGTTGAGTTTCTTTTGGCTTTCTTTTGGCTGTTTTTTGGAGCTCAGCAATACCCATGTCGGCTGCCACATTGATGATGTATGTCTTAATAATATTAGCTATGCAGACGACATGGTGCTGTTGAGTGCCTCACCCTGTGGCCTAACGAAGCTGCTGGCAGTATGTGAGAGGTTTGCATTGAGTCATGGCTTGCAATATAATGTTAAGAAGAGTGAATGCATGGTCTTTCGAGTCAAAGGAAAAGATCTGCCGCCTGTACCTCCCATTCGTTTGTACGGCACGCCTCTAAAGAAGGTGGATTCTTTTAAATATTTAGGGCACGTGGTAACCTGTGATTTGAAGGACGATGCAGACATTGAGCGAGAGAGAAGAGCATTGTCTGTCAGAGCGAACATGGTGGCCCGCCGATTTGCTCGTTGTACAGCTGAGGTTAAAATAACGCTATTCAGAGCTTTCTGTACATCCCTTTACACGAGCAGTCTGTGGGTCTCTTACACGCAAAAACAATTCAATGCTCTACGCGTGCAGTACAACAATGCTTTCAGGGTGCTGATGGGGCTACCTCGTTTCTGTAGTGCGTCTGGGATGTTCGCAGAAGCAGGGGTTGATTGCTTTTATGCAACCATGAGAAAGCGGTGCACATCCCTGGCGCGCAGGGTGCGGGCTAGCGCTAACGGCATCCTGAGGGCATTTGCCGAAAGGTTTGATTGTCAATATTTGAACCACTGCCATATGGTTCATGTACTGACAATCAAGCCTTTCAAGCCCTTGTAAGTACTGAGCGAATTTATTAAATGCAAACTATATTATAATACACCTTAATAATAATGTTATACTAACCGTAGGATAAGAATTTCAGTCTGTTACTAACGTATTTTGTAAGCACTATGATCCCAGTTGGTCGAAATTAATGTTTTTTATTTATTTATTTATTTTATTTTCAACAGCGGTCTCCTCTTGTGAAATGCCGGTAGATTCAGATTTAGACACGTGAAAGTGCCCTTGTGGCCTGCTTACAGAATAAACGTTTTCATTTTGTGACATAATGGTGACATAAATTTTATTACTACTGGATACATTAATATGCCGGTTCTAATAATAATTATATTATAACAACCATATATAAGGGGTTCTCAAACTTATTCAGTTCACGGCGCACTTATACTTAGCGACCCGCCCGGCTTCGCACGGGTGCAATGCTGATAAATTATGCATGTATTAAACATATTTAAACCTTCCTCTTGAATAACTATCTATTAAAAAAACGAATCAAAATCCGTTGCGTAGTTTTGAAGATCTAAGCATACATACGGACAGATAGACAGCCCGGAAGCGACTTTGTTTTATCCTAACATACAAAATTGCTGATTGCATTGCACAGCTAAATTATCGAATTGTAGACAAAGTCCATATAATTTCTATTATTTTTTTGTTTTGTTTTATGCAATAAAGTTTAAACAAATAAAAACCCAAAAATATTTTTAGGCTTACATAAATGTTTAGTCCCGCGTTTCATTTGAAGTAAATCTCATGTAGAGGCATATTCTTTAGTTACAATGCTACTTTAGCTGTCGTGGAATTTAACGAAACCTTTACCGGTGCACTGATAAAGTAAACATGGTCTGTGAAGTAAACTAACCCCACTAGTAACGAGCTGTACGTGCTTATGTTACAAAACATTCATTTATTTAATACCTTAGCCCAATAAAAATAAAAAGGTGGCAAGAACTCTATTTATTTACTTACCTACTGCTGGACATTTCTGAATGTATTATGGCAGGGCAGTTATTATAGTAGAAAAGACATTCTCATTAAAAACCCGAATTTATTAAAATAGCAACATCGATATCGAATGAATAAGATCAAACGTAATAATTGCTTAATTTATTCTGCGGAATAACAACACGGGCGTCGTAAAAAAAAACTCATAAAAGATCCGTTTGAACGTTCTTTCAGCTTCCGTGAAAGAGATGTCGTTTTAAAAACACAGAAAAAAAACAAAAAGTTTTTTTTTAGTGGTCGTTCAGAGACGTTGCTTTCACGTCAGTCGCCGACGACATTTGCTATCGTAATTGCGATCTTGCGCTGTGAATGGCGTGTGTTTGATAAAAGACTCTGTGCGTTCATTTCGCCTGGACACAATATTGTGGAGGATTATCCCTTAACGCTACGTAGATTGCCAATAAACTACCGTCTTAGGGTACCGTGATCTGAAAATTTGTTTTGTTTTTTAGCTTAGGATCGTAGTATTAACAACAAATACTTATAAAAAAGTTGCTGTCTTATTTTGTTATTTACTTGGCCTGCGTTAACCGAAGGAAAAAGTGGTTAAAATTGTATATAGGCATTGCCTGTGAATGGGATAATGAGAACATAAGTATTTAATCCCAAACTTGTCTGATACAACCCGGATGCAAAAAACCTTACAAACCCAATGAAAAAAAAATCGAACTCAACTGAATTGGAACACCTAAAATTTTTTTTAATGGCAATCGCCACGCAGACATTTATGCCAGCATCACATCATAAAAAACCGGCCAAGAGCACGTCGGGCCACGCTCAGTGTAGTGTTTCGTAGTTGCCCATCCTTCACAATAGACGAAAATTACGCGAAAGATTTAAATTACGAGAAAGATTTCAAGCTCTATAAAAAGGTCGTAAACGCCAAAGTAAAAGTAATTACTTACTACCTGCTGGAAGTTATCAATTATACGCGCCAGATTGAGCGAAATGTTTTAATATAGTATGGCACTTAACCAGTATGTGTAACGTTCGAAGTGTAGGGAAGGGACACCGCGCGGCACTTACGTCATTAAAAAATTTTTTTTTGCTTTAACTCAAAAACGGCTCGACCGATTTTATTCAATATAGTTTTCATTGAAAGTACTTATATAAGGCCTCATTTTCATGAATTTTTCCATAATTTTTTGACCCGTGGTTGAAAAGTTAAACTGCTGGCTTTATCAAAAAATTATGTTCGGAGACCCCTATTATTTTTAAAAGACCTATTCAACGACACCCTAGTATTGGAACGAAAAAAAATCATCCCCACTAGGTGTACGGGAGGTAAGTACCCGAAAAAAAAAAATTAGTTTTGAATCTACCGTTTTGTCGGCGTGATACATACACATACTTACTCATACCAAATTTCAGCTTTCTAGTACTAATGATCACGGAGCTAAGCCGCGGACGGACAGACGGACGGACAGACGGAGATGGCGAAACTATAAGGAAAGAATATATAACGAAGAAAAAATCTAGGTAGGTACTAGAGATAACTTTAAATTGAAACACCTAAATTAAAAAACAAAAATAATTCTAGCTGTCACTACCAAAATAAATAAATACCATATAAATACGGGTACGATGAAGGATAATAATTCCATGGTTATGAAAAAAAAAACAAAGAAAGATAACAAATTAAAAAGTGACAAACTGTAGTCTCATCCCTGTCTAGTCAATCATCTAAGAAAACGCTGCGCTCGCTCAATAATATGCTAGCTGGTCGGTATTAAATAAACAGAATGTAGTCGCATGTAGTGCTTCTATTCTATGTATTTACTCGGTAGGTATTCTACATCATACAGATAAGCGAAGGCAAAAACTAGTCTCCGAATATAATTTGACATGAGATCGAGAGGGACGGCACTATCCAGAGTCGTCGGAGTAGCCCTGCAGTTTTTTACGGGACCGGTGACAAAGAATATATATATATACTAACGTCGGTGACGTCATTATCATGAGCATTTAAAAATACAGACTAAAACTATATTTTCTAATAAAAATAATTCAACATCTTATTTTTGTGAGTTTAATATTATGGGGGTATAAAGTTTATTTTAAAATAAACACATACAATATAATATTTACAATACTAAAAACTACAGATAAACATAAAAGAAAGGATAATTATTATGTACAATTTGTTAAAAGTAATTAAAAAAATATTAAATATTATTTTTGTTATTTTTATTTTAAATACTAAACGAAAAATAGTTATTTGTTATACAAGGGGGGAAAGTTGTATTTTACCCGCGAGTGTTTATTTGAAACACGAGCTAGCGAAAGGATCCTATGATTGACCACGAGCGAAGCGAGTGGTTCAAAATAGAATCCTGAGCGTAGCGAGTGTTTCAATACACGAGACGTAAAATAACTTTCGCCCGTGTATAACACAAAACTTTTCACCTCACTACAGCGAGGAAAAAATAATAAGGGTTTGTACTATATCTTTGAAAAATATCTGCAATAATCAACCAATTTGCCATTTATTAAAACTAAGGTCTAATTAGCTTTCATGTAGGTATTTTAAACGGGATTTTTCAGAAAATAAGCTCATGTCAAATTTTACTTTAGCTGCGTTGAAACGTCAAAACTCTTTCTCCACATGTGGATAAAAAGCGATTTTCTCAATAGATATCAAACAAACAAACTGGCCTTTCCGAGCTAGTGAGGTGAAAAAACATTAGTTTAATACAATTTCACATGAGTCAACTAGCCTATTTGTTGTTCTCATCATTTGGTAATGCGATAACAAGATACTAATGTGTTTGTTTTGTGGACAAAAATAAGAGTATCCTCATTATAAGAAACTTTTAATTCGGGTATAAATATCGTCATTTACAATATTGTACTCAGTTAATTTAAACTGGACCCTAGAGTTTAGAGTAATCTAATCGTGCATTTGGTTTCACTAAGCTGAACAGTACCTAATAGAAGCGTGCATTTATTTAACAAAAAAATGGACTTAATCGTGAAAGTGAAATTTAGTGATCTTTGAATCAACAAAATTCTTCTGATCATCAAATATCATTGCAGACATGAAGGTGTTAGTGTTAAAATCAAGTAAGTGGGTACCTATACTATAAATGTGGCGTTATCTGGGTAAAGGGACCTTACTGTCGGTATTGAGTTATGTATATCCCCATAATCTACATACATTAAGCTATCGAACCATGTAAAAAATATGCATGTAGGTTCAATAGATATTTTTTTAAAAATAATTGAAACTCAAAAGTCAGAAAAGGTGATTATGAGAAAATTGAATTCAAACTTCGACACCCCATTAAAGTATGTTATTGTTGGAAGTTACATAGATAACATGCTATTTGAGGAGTAGATTGTATGGGCTTTCAGGTTTCAAGTACAATTTTGTATTTGTATATCTGTTTTTGTATAGTTTACCTTGCCAAAGTGCATAAAGTAAAAAAAAATATTTTGATGGATTTTTTACTTAAATTCCTATTTATAGTGTATCTCCGTTAGATATTATAGAAGAAATAAATATTATATGTAATAAGATACTCAATAAGAGCTACTCCGATTTGAATCAACGTTGTTTATTATAAAAAAATAATTATTTTAACAAAAATAGCTTTGTGTTTATAAATCTAATTAAACAGTCAAAATCAACAAACATATACATCTACTACGCTAAAACATAGCCAAATGAGATCAAATTAACAGAACTAATATAAAAAAGTAGTTTTTTAAGTCTCAAAATTCAAGATAAAGTTTAGTAAAAAGTTGGTACAACCACTTTATATTTTCTAAAAGGGACCTTATCGTCGGTGGTAAAATATTTAGTGATATCATCTGATATCGACTATAAATTTATGTTTAATTTTGATAGTCTTAATTTTTAGAGCACTTTAGTATTAAACTCTTACCAAAAACATATAATATTGGTTCGGCAAACACTAAATGTGGTAGTCCACATGGAAAGGGACCTTATGGCGGGAATGAGTTATCTACAGAAATGAAATCTAGAAGCATATACCTAGCTATATTTCACGAATCAACCTCCTAGCTTTTTTATTTATTTTATTATAATTTTTTAAAGTTGATCCAATCCAAAATTACAGTTAAAGTTTGGAGTCCCAAAAACCTAACTTATAATGCGAAGTTATGGAGCTGATGGTATATTACAATTGACTATGATGTAATCTACCGGAAAATCACATAATATGTACAAGAGCTTTCCTACTTTAGGAGCTAGTGACGCCCAAACACAACAAGGTGCAAATTATCGATAATGGATTGAAAACACATTAACTCCCAGATTCTACGATATTTTTTGCTATTATTGACTTTCTAGTAGACTACATTTATTGGGGAAATGTCACATATAAATAAAACTAAAATATCTAGATTGCAACATTTTTTTTAATTTTTTTTCTTCATATCAATTATTTTATGAAAAATAGACTCTTGAAGCAAAATTCTAACACGTATTCATAATAACGTCGTAAAGTTTACATATATCAACATAATTATCAGCTTTACAAACATAATTTGCCTTAAATCTAAAAGTTTTAACAATTTTTAGTTACGTAGAGACGGTATCATTTTCGCCATACTTCAGAGAAAAGGGACCTTATGGAGGTCACTAAACTCAATTATGTAATCAAAACATGAAATATCAATATTTTAGTGCAATTTCGCAGTAATTTTAATTGCAACTAATTTAACAGCGATATTAAAGAGCAAAAATATAATTGTTAAGCGGTTAGATTTCAAATCAACGTTAAAAAACTTTAGTGAGAAGAAGAGATTTAATAAAAGGGCCCTTGTGGCGGCCTTTAGCAAAAGTGACTATAAGGCTCGTTTGTTATATTTTAAAGGACTATTTTCTTTAATATATCTTTCTTATGTGATGCACACAAAGCAGCGAACTCATTTTTAGGGTTCCGTACCCAAAGGGTAAAAACGGGACCCTATTACTGAGACTTCGCTGTGCGTCCGTCCGTCCGTCTGTCACCAGGCTGTATCTCAAGAACGGTGATAGCTAGACAGTTGAAATTTTCACAGATGATGTATTTTTATTGCCGCTATAACAACAAATACTAAAAATAAAATAAAATAAATATTTTAGGGGGGGTTCCCATACAACAAACGGATTGGTTGCGTTAACTTTGCACCTCATTTGTATGGGGCGCTATACATACCAGGTGCAAACTTAAATTAACCACTTAAGGATGAAAAGTATTTGTACGGAACCCTCGGTGCGCGAGTCCGACTCGCACTTGACCGGTTTTTGTTACTATTAACGATGGGACGAGATCTACAGCGGGCGGTGGCAAGATAAAAGAACGCGGCTACCCAGCAATTCACTTTGAAATTGCTGACAGTCGCAAATCGGTTCTATTCTTGTACCTATTTAAGTAATAATAATATTTGTTAACACAAAATATATATTTTGAAATGCATAATATGCAATCTACATTGTTACGTATGGTACAGTCTGCAAACAGCAAAGTTATTTCCTCTGCATTATTCCCATGCGGAAATGCAAAAGGAATAATTTTATACTTATTTATTGACTGTACGTAATTACCTACCAGTTGTTAATTCTGATTTTGATGAATAAGGATCTTAACAAAATGATTTTATTGTGTAATTAAGTCATCCCGCCATAAGGTCCCTTTTCTACTAAACTTAACAGGGATTTAAAACCCATAATATATTGACGTATATAAAAGTGAGTTAATTGAAAAGATAGTATAAATAACGTTCTTTTTATTAGAGCCATAAAAAAAAAATACGATTTTCTGACACATTTCACAAAACATCGATTATCTCGGAAACTAAATGCCGCCATAAGGTCCCTTTTGATTTGGATCGTCACAAATGATTAACGTATTTGAAAAGGGACCTTAGTGTCGGACGTAAAATGTTTAGTGACATAGTTAAGAATAAGTCTTGAAAAATACTTTTAATTTGTATTTTACTGCGTCGCCAGCCAAATTGACGCCAGATTTACACATGAGGCATTGCCGGACCTACCATCTGATCACCGGACAGTCCTCATGTGTATCGAAATGGATCCATTAATGGGAATTAGGAGACCCAAACACCGAGTCAGCTGGGAGACATTCACACAACAACTAGAAGAGACCACCACGTGCCACACTACTCCGTTCTCCACAGCTGACGAAGTAGAAAAAGCGGCAGACCTGGTCACAGCTGGACTACAGGCGGCGCTATCAACAGCCTCCCACACCATCCCCGCCACAGAGAGGTACACGCCCCTCCCGGCGAGGATTAGGAGCATGATCGAGGAGCAGCGCCGCCTGCGCAGAAAATGGCAGGCTACAAGATGCCCAACGATCAAGGCAGAGCTCAACGCCATGATCATAAAAACCAAGAAGGCGCTCACAGAACACAAGACCGAGAGTTGGGAGAGCCACCTAGCGTCTGAAGAGGGTGATGTCCCCATTCATTCACCGTATCTGCAGACAGCTAGCGACAAAACCTGAGGCAATAGGACCACTCTACGACCCTGTAAAAAACACTCCACGCTACAAGGCTGAGGATCGCGCAGAGATCTTCGCCGAGTACCTGGAGGGACAATTTAGGCCCAACCCGATGCACAATGCAGAATACCAGCAGAGCATCACAGAACACCTGGAGAGGTACTTCGGAGGCACCAGCAAGAGCAGAGGAAGACGCGGTCTTCTTCTCCCCCAGCCAAATGCAGCGAGCCCTCCAACGTTGCGACCCCAAGAAAGCCACGGGCGCCGATTCGATCCCCATTGTGGCAGTGACGCGCCTGTTCAACGGGATCATGCGCTCGGGTCACTTTCCCCAAACTTTGAAGACTGGGAGGGTAGTTATGCTGCCCAAACCTGGCAAAGACTGCCGAAGACCGGAGAGCTGTAGGCCAATAACTCTGCTCAGCACCCTCTCCAAGGTGTTCGAGATGCTCCTGTTGGGGAAACTTCTCCCCCACGTCGAGCCCCGTTCGGAACAGTTTGGATTCAGGCAACGCTACAGCTCACTCGCGTGCTTCACTTTATGGCCAATGCAAGCAACAAGAAGGAGCATGTTGTGGCTGTCATGCTCGACATGGAAAAAGCGTTCGACTGGGTATGGCATGAGGGGCTGCTGTACAAACTGTTGAACACCACGGCCCCACACAGCATCATAACGGTGATAAAGTCCTTCCTGAGCGGATGCAAGTTCCACGTGGCAGTGGAACAGGCACTGTCCTCGGAACGCCCAACCCTAGCAGGAGTCCCTCAGGGAAGCTGCCTTTCACCAGCATGCTACGCAACCGTCACCGATGACATCCCAGTGGGGGTAGGAGGCGACGTCAAGCTGGGGCTGTTCGCGGATGACGCGGCCTTTTACACCGCATCCGTCAGCCCCACCCATGCTGTCAGGAAGATGCAGACCCAGTTAGACGCCCTACCAAGATGGCTTGAGGACTGGAGGCTTACTGTCAACGTCACCAAGACTCAGGCCTTCATGACCGAAAGAAAACAGACTTCACCTCCACTCCGCATGTTTGGTCAAGACGTCGAATGGAAGCACACGGTGAGGTACCTGGATGTCACCATAGACGCCACCGCACCAGCACGTGGCGGAAGTGGTTTCAAGAACCAGACCAGCGTGAACTACGCTGAGACCAGTCCTAAGGAGCAACCTGCCGATCCGCACGAAGCTGGGGATCTACAAAACGTATGTGAGGTCCAGGCTCACATACGCGGCGCCGGCGTGGTACGCCCTAGTGACTACCACAAACCGAAACAAAATGAGAGCCCAAGAAAACCTGGCACTGAGACGCATTAAAGATTTCCCACTCTTCGTGCGGAATGACCATATACAGAGGGTACTGAAATGGAAACCCTTAGACGCCTAGATCAGCAGACTGGCCAGCACAATGTTCCGGAAAGCTGATGAATCCCGCCACGAGCTGCAGATGCAGCGACACCACCACCAACAGTGGGAAATAAGAAGAGGAGATAAAGCTCCACCCGGGCCTCGAGGAGTCATGGAACATCACGAAGGCCCAACCAAATAAGAAACCGCCGTCGCAACCCCGCGTCACCAGAAAGACCGGCCCGTAGTAACGGGCCGCGACAGAAGTAGCCTTAGTGTACATAGTACAGATAAGGCCCTGCCCCCACACTCCCAAGAAGTGGGAGTGTGAGAGATGAGCAAGGATACTCCTAATGATCAATAATTATCCTTTGACGCGCCGACAAGTACCGACACGTCTCTCAAACCGATACCGAGCTTACAGAAAGCATACAAGAGGGGCACCAACAATAAGGTCCCTTTTTCACTAAACTTTAAAGGCTGTTCTAAGTCTTAAAAAATCGATTTGAAAACTTGTGTCTTTGTCAGATTAAATTTTAGACCCTGCTTATTAATATAGAGTAAAAAAAGAAAAATTGTTTTTTTTTTTGACATTTTACTTTAAACGCGATTATCTCGGCAACTAGAACCGACAATAAGGTCCCTTTCCCCAGATAACGCCACAAATACTGATGGTGATGGCTCTATGAGTGTAGTGTAGACCTCGGAGTTTGTTTCGAAAGGCTGAAATTTTTAGGGTTCCGTATCCAAAGGGTAAAAACGGGACCCTATTACTGAGACTTCGCTGTCCGTCCGTCCGTCTGTCACCAGGCTGTATCTCAAGAACGGTGATAGATGAAATTTTCACAGATGATGTATTTCTATTGCCGCTATAACAACAAATACGAAAAATATAATAAAATAAATATTTTAGGGGGGCTCCCATACAACAAACTTGTTATAGATTATGGTACGGAACCCTTCATGCGCGAGTCGGACTCGCACTTGGCCAATTTTTAATGTTTTACGGTTTCAACCCCCATATCTTCGCCATTTTGAAAAATGTCGCTGGCACATGGAAGCTACTCACAAAATTTGATGAGAATGCAATGGGTTGAGAAATGTGGCTTGTAGGCGAGAACAGCGGGAAATCCGAACATCCGAACACACACACATCTGGACATACGAAATAAATTTTGGCGAAGCTGAAGCACGCTCGCTTCGCGCTGCCTGGGTCAATTATTTAGGAACCTAGATAGATACTAAGCATTATTTTTCCGATTAGGATTTGACCTTGGTACTAACTGATGGCAGGGATGTATTTTGAAATTTGGCGCCCCGGGCCTATAAGTTTCGCCGCCCCAGAAGTCAAGGAAATATTTAACGTTTTTTTTATATATATAATGAGTTGTGTCTACCAAGCGCTTAGATATAGCAAGTGTAAGGGTTGGGTCATAGGAAAAAAAACATTACCGGCCATAACACAATGAGATGAAAGCGCGAGCGCCAGATTTTTCGGCGATGGGGTGCGTAGTAAACACAATCAGATGAAAGCGCGAGCGCAGCGAGAGCGAATTTTTTCGGTGCGGGGGTGCGCAGTAACTAGTAACACAATCAGATGAAAACCCGAGCGCGAAATTTTTCGGCGCGGGGGTGCGTAGTAACACTAGTAACAGAATTGACCGATTTAGTGTAAAAAGATTCGATCTGGCAACGCTGACAATGTATGCCTCTTGCCCCTGCCCCTCTCACCGCGCCGCCCCGCGGCCTCACTCGGCGCCCGCGCATTATACTAATCTGTGCCCGCGCCCGGCGCGCGCCCTATATTTGCAGTATGTAGAGAAGTCCTGCTACTAATATGCATAACCGTCTCTAGGTCACATAGTTCCAATAACTGTCGTCGTAAAGTATAATTTTATTACCTTTACGTGGCTTTCGCGAACTTGTGCTCTTGACACGGGATTAGCAAAATGAACATTTTCTCATTCAATGATGTTACAATGTAGTAAGTTTTAGGGTTCCTTAACTATGTTCTTAGGTTCTTACTCACAGACGCGCCCTGAAGATATTGACGAACTTACAAGCATGTTTTCGACCAAGACTAACTTAGTTCTTGTTATTTTTATGTTAATTTTAAATTGTGGATTGGCAAAAAAAAGGTGAGAAGTAATAGTTGGTTGAATGGCGCCAATACCAAAACAAAATGCAATCGGCCAGGGGCGCCTACGCCGCCCCTGTCGGTTTGGCGTCCCGGGCCATGGCCCGGATCGCATCTTCGGTCGGTGGAAATAGTAGGAATTGGCGGGGATGTGCGGGACATGAATTGAAATATTTGTTGGTGTAAAAATGAACCGTCTTGCTTTCGTCAGATTATAAAGTTTTAATTAATTAACAGAAAACCCGCTTCACGCGTTCGATAGGCGTTTTGTTGTTCGTTACCGCTGCCGTTTATGTCTTGATTTTCTTTTTTAGGGTCCTTTCGTCCATATCCGTACTATTTCACACACACGCTTAGTACTAATACTAAGCTGTAATTTGGCAGGTGTACAGTATGTTATTCACGGAAAAAATGTGGTAGAATATGATTTTCATCACACTTTCTTGTAAACAAGAAAAGCGGGCGGTAAGTCGTAAATTACGCCCTAGGGCGGTAAGTAATTTCTATCACATTTTAAGGGATTCCATGCTAGAAACCCGGGCGGTAAATCGTATATTACGCCCTAGGGCGGTAAGTCGTATATTACTCCCTAGGGCGGTAAGTAATTTTGGTATTGACTACTATTTATTACTTTTGTTTTATTTCCTCCAAAGTGTGATGATTGATGAAAACATATCATATATCGTCCTCCTTGACGTATCCGTCAATGGCGAAACCTGGTGACATGACCTTCACGGGCTTCACGAGCATCGGTCATGTGCACGAATGTGGCTTGCAAAACCGAATTTGGTTTTGAAGGTTCTGTTACAAGGCGCACAGTACAACTCACCTTTATCACTATACGTGTAGGGTGTAGGTATAGGAAGGCTTTGGACGGGTCTTTCTGTTTAGGCGTTTTGCGTCGAGGTCTTGCAAGCGACGCTCCTCAAAAACAGTGACGGCCTCATGAACAGAACTGCGCCATACTCCTCTCTGTTGTGCACGCTCTTCCCAACCCTCGCATGGGATGTTGCCTGCGGTAAAATGACGCTTGATGACGTCTCTAAACCGCAGAAACTGACCTCCTGGCTTGCGCTTTCCATCTCGCAACTGCGAATAGAAGACAGCCTTTGGTAGTCTGCTGTCATCCATGCGTACGAGGTGTCCGCACCATCGGAGTTGACCCTTTATGAGCAGGGACTATACCACTAAGAAAAGTACGTCTTAATACTTCGGTTTTCGATACTCGGTCCTGCCACTTAAGGCGAAGTATCGAACGTAAGCACCTCATGTGAAAAGTATCAAGACGCGTAATGTCGCCTCTGTAGAGACACCAAGTCTGAATGATGAGTGATGAAAAACGTCGTACGTGACTCTGGTGGTAGAGGAATTCCAAACTCGTGTCATTAAAGCCCTCTCCTTCGGCTTCGGGCTTCTAATAGACACTCGTTTGTAATTCTTCGTTCACCACCCTTGTTACGTAATAATGTACAATTATAAACAAACATACGGTGAGTTCGTTTTCTTGAAAGCACTGAGATTATTTCTTGTTGCATTATCTTTATCCGATTCTTCTTCCATTAAAATATTTAATAATATTAATTCACGAGACATGATATAGCAATCACGTGTGTATTTCACTGCGAACTTAACAGCACTAAGTACATCTACGTCCAAGACCAAGCCTACAATCTACGGCGCGGCCACAGTGTAAAAAGTAACAGTGGGCCGACGCCTTTGATGTTTGCGTAAGTACCGACACCGCTCAAGGTCACCGTACCTACCAAGGGTTGTCACAGACTTTCGCAATTGCCCAAAAAAGAAGGGTAAAGTTTTTGGGTTCATATATGTATGTGTACTAATTTTACATATGGAATCCATTTTGGAAATAAAGATGGCAGACGTCACTTTCTTGAAAAAGTTGACATGAGTGTCGTTTTCTAGGTTTCTGGGCGAGTAAATTTCAAAGATGGCATCCATTTTGGAAGTAAAGATGGTGTACGTCATTTTTTTAAATAATCGTCATGGATGTCGTTTTCTGGGTTTTACGGGGGGTGTAGATTGGGGGTGTAAAATAAAAAAATAGATTTCAAACTGGCGTAGATAATATATTTTCGAGAAATGGTACCAATATCGATTTTTAAGAAAAAATTATGCTGCCATCTTGGATTTCAAAATCACAAAATGGACGTCATTTTCGCATCCGGAACCCCGGAGATGACACCCATATCGATTTTTAATAAAAAATAATGTCCGCCATCTTGGATTTCAAAATGGATGTCATTATCACTATCGTAATCGGAACCCCATTTTTTTATTTTTTGTTTACACAGAAACAAACAATTGTATAATATAATAGCGATATTTTTGCGGTATCAGGCGTAACACTTTTACATCCGCCATTTTGTTTACGTTAGCATGACGTATGAGAAAATGTATAACTTAGGCGCTATAAAATTTCGCACAGCGCATGTCGTATGCACCATTTTTATTGTGTATTGCAAGTTGCAAGACGCGTCAGCCCTCAAAGTCAGCACCCTCATTACTAACAATTTCGTCGTATGACACATGGGATGCGCCCCTCCCTCCGCCGCCTCTGTCACCCCGCACGATTGCCCTGTCTAGCGCCTTCGTCGAGTGTCGACATGTATTGTTTCTTAGACTGTGGCACGGCGGTCGCGCGATGATGTCAACCGCGAGCTCGGGCAAGCACGCGAGGGCTCGCGCGGGCTCGCAATAGCTATAATGTCTATTTTTAGTGGAAAAGGGCCAGCGCGATTTCAATTCTCGCCCCGCCACGCCCCGCCTCTCCTCGCCAGTGGAAAACCACCTTAAGGCTAAAAATTACGTTCTATGACGGTAATCAGCTAGAATTTTAAATTTGATTTCAACAGATTGGTACTGAATTTATTTTTTGTCATTTAATGTAATGCGACCATTGACGCATGATTACATGACACGCGCGAGCAGGCCGACGAATTTCTCCAAGGTTCAGATCCAGTTGAGGTGCTCGATGCTTAATGTTGTCATAATATGTGCGCAATGACAATCGTAGGGCACCCACAAAAAATAAATAAGTACTCATAATAGTTCAATAGTTCCCTCGATTTCTTCAGGATTTCATCAGATCTGGACTGGACCTGATGAGAATACGACCAACTAACCCCTTCATACAAAATCTGTCCATCCGTCATTGAGTAATCTGGGAACATATCTACATGTATAAAAAACAAACATCTCGATGAACTGAAAACCTGTTTTTGTTTTTAAGTCAGAGAAAAAGTAATGTGCTTGTTGCATTGTTGTTATTATTTTCGACTGACCAAAAATCAGTAATAAAACTGTTTTGCATTACAACAAAACAGATATTGTATGTGTGTAACAACACAGCATTGTTGTGAAGAAAGCATTATGAATTTTGACACAAAATTAAGGGAAATAGTCGTCTTTCGTTAATAAATTTAGTCTTAATCTCTCACCTCAGCGGGTTTGCTTGTGAAAACGCCTAGCGTTTGTACAAACACTTGTCAAAACTTCTTTTAGACGTCATAGTCTTCATGCAATCGCCAGCAAGCACTTTGCTGCAATGCTGTGTTGTTACACACATACAATATCTGTTTTGTTGTAATGCAAAACAGTTTTATTGTATTTTGCTCCACAACACAGCATTGTTGTGAAGATTTGTTTGTTATCTGCTGGTGAGAGAGTAAGAGTAATGCTATGTTGATTACACACAATTATATTATTAAACACAATATTTAAATGCAATTGTGATAATTAAAGTTTCAAGTTAAGTACAGTACCTTAGCTTCAGTACATAGACTTGAGCTGTTTAGTAGTTCAGCGGCAGTAATATCTCCACAGAGCTCGTCACATCCTCCAGGGAAACCCTGCCTCACCTGTTTTCTTCCGGTTAAGTGCCAGCGGCAGCGAAACAGTTCACACGCCGGAAAACAAAATAAAGCGAGGTTGCACCCCTCAAGATACTTAAATTATAAGTTGCAACTTGGGAAGAGATTATAGGAATTTCAAAAGACCTATCGATAAGTTAGATATAGGTAGTTACTTATTAATCCATATGAAAATAAAGAATATAATATTCTCGATGCGTCTGTCTCTGTAATAGCATGCATTGCAATATTAACAGTTAGTAATTGACTATTTTAAAGTATGAATTATGATTAGGTCGCCCTTACTGCAATTAATGCAGGACGCAACACTAATGAACTTTAAGTAAAGTCGCTAGAGTACAACAGTTTGAATTAGGAACCACTTTGACACTTATTTCTTCTAGGGATGGGTTACGATCAGTTGATGTTGATAAGACACGATAGATTAGAAGAGCCAAACAGTACAATAGTATTTGTTTATCTAGTTTTTTGCTGTGCTTTCTTATAATTTCTTGTTCTAAATATTGAACGTCTTATGAGTGCGCCTGGCATGGGCTACGCGGCATAAGTCCAGGCGTTGTTTCACAGCCCGTCAGCCACCCCATACTGAATTCAGATATTAAATTATAATAATTATACACTGTAATATATATCAATAAATTATACAGCCAAGAATAAAGTCATACGACATAAGTTGATAATCCCATGGTAGTTTTTCTTCGCGAGGAAGATAATGAAGTTCATTAGTCATTACATGATTCAAAAATACAACCAGTGTATTAACATACATACTTATGCGGACTTGGTCGAGCAAATTTTCTTCGTACCAAAATGGGTTAGTTAGTTTAAAACCCCAACAGGCCTAGCAAGTGAATTAATGCATATATAAGGTGTATGTATATGTATATATTATTATTTTTACAACAGGTGAATACATAACAATTATTATTTTCATAATAAACAGGTTATAGTCCATATATGTAAGGATAATATTACGATTTCACAGACGAAGATAAGAATCCCTGCTTTTAAGACCAATATTATGGGATGGAGTAGGTCGATGCGATACGCTAACATCGACTAGAACATACCTACTTACATTTAAGTATGTATTTATATCAATTTTCAACGTTGATTGCTCTACATGTCCTGTAAAATTTAACTCACATGATATTGCGGCATGTATTTTTATAAAATATACTACTACCCCTTTTAAGATGTGGGACGCCCCGGAAAGTCGTGCCACTTACGACAAAATTCGAAAAAGAAAAGTAATTCTCAGTAATCAAAACCAAAAATATAATGTCGTATCCAATATATATCACAAGCTACGCTTTTTGGTCACAACACGGTAGGTAAACTGCATTTCGAGTTTCGAGTCCTTGACGTGTCCATACCGACGAATAAATTGTATTGTTTTTGTTTGCCGTAAAACAAAAGTTCTCCGGTGTTATGAAAAAGTATAAACACGAAAAAGTTGTTCCGTACCTACAGAATGCTTTAGGATTCTGTTTGTTCATAACACAATTGATTAACGAGAACAAAGTTTAAGTCATTCCTTGGCTTCGTATATACTTGGTCGCTGGTAGGTGGGCGATAACACCGAAGGATCTCGAGTTTGAGTTTGAGCAGATGGCGGTAAGGGTACGCCAGCATTCATAGACACTCGTAGGTCTAGTTCGAGGCCCGGGCTGCTGCTGTTGCTCCAGTAGGCGTTGACCCTTAAAGCGGACGGCTAGAACGTCACAGGACGTCACATTTTTGACCGTAGTCGCGGACAACCCAACGCAAGCCAGCGCGATTTCAACGCAGGTTCACTCAGTCCAAGGTATTGGCTATGTCATATGACACGGAGTCGGGGGCTAGAAGTAAAGTTTTGGTCACTGGTGCAGTTCTCACAAGAGGTAGGCTATCCCTCGATTAACGTCCTTATTACTGATTACGGCCTCCGAGGCCGGGGACAAACAGGCGCACCCATTCCGGTCATGCCCTGGCACCCTGACAGACGGTTGGCTGCATGCAATGCCACCGTGCCCCCCCGAGGGGCACGCCGCCATGTCAGAATGTATCGCCGCCCAGTCGGCTATGTTGATTAGCCCGACGCTCGTCAGGACACTAGGCATCCACCCACGGCCTGCGCTAGTAGAGATCAGTGAGAACGAAATATTTGGTTTCAAATGAGCACCACTTCAGCAAACTGAACTGTGGTTACGCCGGGATGCGAGTCCGGATACGCATGTTATAGCCTAGAAACCATTGTCAGCCTTCAGGGTCCCGTCCCCCAGTATAACTAGGGTAGGACGGATCTAGTGGAGGCTAGGAGGCTTATTCCCCCCCCCCCCCTGCTAAGATCAGGTCGACCACAGATCACGGCTGGATCCACTCTTGATTAACGTCATGTTTGTTAAGGGGGCCAACAGGTACTGTTTGACTGACTGACTGACTGACTGACTGACTGACTGACTGAGTGATTGACTGACTGTGAACCGTCAGTTTCCCTTACTGCCCTTGTAATGTAATGTAACACTGACACATTATAGAGTCAGATTTTGATTAGGTTAGGTAGGTACCTACTGTTTAACATTGGCCTAAGTGCCAGTTATTCTCAGACAACTGTAAGGTAATTTAAATCAGAGATAACATTCATGCAATTGCATATGAATTTTACATATTGCATAACTGTACAAATACAAATACAAGTACTCTTTATTGCACACCTCATTCATAAAATATACAGGAGAAATACAATGCAAGTAATTACAAATAGAGGTAAACAACAGGCGGTCTTATCGCTAAAGAGCGATCTCTTCCAGACAACCTTTGGGTAGTGGAGAACTTGAAAAAAATAAGATTTTGTTATTAGGCGGTGCAAAATCGGAAATTAATAATAATAATATAAACATAAAAAACAAATAAATACATAAATATAATAAACAATAAATACATACATACATTCAGCCAACAGATAATAGGACCATTTGAATAAAATACGAATTATGAAAGGGATAGATAATGTTCTTTCAGTTGAGTTTTGAAAGAAACAAGAGATTTAGCGCGCCTTAAGCTCACAAGCAAGGAGTTCCACAAAGAGACAGCTTTAAAAGTAAACGAATTATTATAAATAACTAAACTGTATTCACTGATAGACAGAAGAAACTAATTCAAAGACATGATCAGTGTTCTGCAGTATTTATACTCATCTAGATCTTTGATTAAAATTCCATATGAGCTTCATTCAAAATAATAAGTATCAACATTAACAAGTTTGTGACAAAATAGTACCTGTAGTTAAGCTACAACTGATCTGAGTGAATTTTCTCTCAGAGTCAAACATTTCATTTGATCTTATTTTGTGTTAGATAATCATATCTTCTTCAAAATAGTATTATCTTAATAATAATATTACCTATTCTGCATGTCTAATCAATTTTAAACTTGAAAAGAAAGTTTGTCTTATCTTTATTTAATATGTAATATCCCAAGCAATGGATATTTAGCAATTTTTAGATATATTATTAAAATAAATGTAAGTTTTTGAGACCATGAGGTTATAAAATAATTTGTCAAGTTGTGCTCTAACCCCTTTCATATCACATGGAGGGCTTGAGTTAACACTATTTCACATCCAAACATGTTTAAAATAAAACATGTCTCAACACTACAAGCAATTTTGTGATAACAGTAACGAGGACCTCAATTTAATTTATTTGGTCTTAAACCTAGATTAGGTTAAGGAATTCTTGGAATCTGGTTATTTTAGTATTTAGAAAAAGACAGAGGATATTGTAAAACACCAAGTTATTAGTTTGGTGAGTAAATACTTTGTTTATATATTACTAAAACTAGTATTTAATAATTATTTGAAGTGTAAATGTAAAGTGCTTTGTATCAATCAATGGTACAAATGTATAACTACAACTATGAGTCAATATGTTACTCAAAATAAATGAATTTTAATTTAATTTTAATGGTTTAAAAGCTGAAGTAGAGAATCGCGCACCAAAAGTCATTATCAACCCTATCTTTTGAGTTTGTTTGCTTGCAAGTTTTGAACACATTGCCATTAGACATAGATTCTCACATCTGGCTGGTATATCTGGTGTATGTTCACCTACTACTGTGTATCAACACTGGGTACCATCGGTGGCTTTGAGTCTGGCCATTTTTATCAGTAAATTAGCTGGGTTATTCCAACCACTGCTTTATCAGGTCTTTAATTCATGACATTATGGGACCATAATAGCATTGATGTCAGTTTGTTGATAATAGAAATCTGCATATCAGTATTCTAGTCAGAGAGTCTCTCAGTTTGGAGCCATGTCATTAGTCAGTGGATTTACAAATTAAGATATCCAATCACAACAGGTTGCAACCTGCAACCTTATTAATTAACCATATGTGGTCATGCATTAATATTTCTGAAATGGCATTGAAGATAAAACGGAGATTTATCTCTCCTGTACTCAAGTTTTTAGGTATTTTGGTGCCTAGTCAGCAAGTAGGACTTAATTGAGTATTGTACCAAGACCAAATTGTACTACCCTGGAAGAGTTTTTTCAAAACGAATTGTATTGACGACATAACCTATAAACTTGGTACTACGTATGTGGTATTCTACTATACTACTACTACGTAAATAAAATATTGAGTGGTGGATAAGTCATCTTCCGAAAATGACTCGTCTCAACCACGGCCTCGCTAGGTAGCGAATAAAACGATCATTCTTTCAAAAAAGCAAAGATCGCCGGCCAGTTACATACGGACTTTGCCTGGCCGCTAGTTGCAGGATTTGCGTGTCCATCCTTGATCACAAGTATCACTACTAAAATCCTTTCTCGATTTTTAACTCTTACGCAATAAACACTCCAATATTTTGGTGTTTTTGCTAATTAATTTTCCAGAAAAGCAGAGACGCATACGCATGTTTTCTCGTCAAAATTAAAAATGCTATGACGTCTAAAAGAAGTTTTGACAAGTGTTTGTACAAACGCTAGGCGTTTTCACAAGCAAACCCGCGGAGGTGAGAGATTAAGACAAAATTTATTAACGAAAGACGTATATTTCCCTTAATTTTGTGTCAAAATTCATAATGCTTTCTTCACAACAATGCTGTGTTGTGGAGCAAAATACAATACACTCTTATCTATGGCAAAAATTACGATGACAATAATGACGAAAATTCTCGTGAATGTTGCCAGCTTACAAAAATTTAGTAAATGTCAAAATTGACAAACTGATTTCAAAAATCAAGTACCGCCAATGGCGCATGCCGCGCATTGATGGATGGATTGCAAACTACAAAATGTTCTGAATGTCACAAGACAAAACATCTTTTGTTTTTCCTTACCTTGGTATTGTTTTTCCTGGGCAATGGACTCCAAAGAAGTTCTTTCTATTAAATTGTAATAAGTGATGTTGTAGTGGTCGTGTTATTCTACTGGTACTAAAGAACATCGATGTTCGCGCAGAAACAGCATTGATTTGTCAAGGGTAAGGTTTGTTTTTTGTATAGCAAGCTTGTATTTAATATTGTATCCTATGAAACTGCGTATGTTGTATTACCCGTTGTAGTTAGCATTCTTAAACAATGAATGCAATATTTACCGTTGCTTTTTTCTTCAAGTTTGGTATGTGCATTATTCATTAGTTTGGGTTTAATCTAAGGAGTCTATTTTTCCATATTTTCCTTGGTTGAATACACATTTCACTGTGTAGGTAGGTATATAACATACAATTTAAATGCTTTGTTGTAAAGACTTAAAAATCTCAAAAAAGGTACAATTAACATTCAACTTCTAACAATTTTGTTTATTTGTTATTCCAAATACACACTACTAGCGACAATATATGAATGCATGACAGTGGTAGCCAGTAGAGAGTTGGAGCCATCCTTCGATATTCAGTTATCCCATTCCAAAGAAAACAGATTTTCAAAACAATTTTAGGATTTTTAATAGTATAGATATCCTAATAATTCTTAAATTAATTTATTGAACATTCTAATATAATAGCACTAATTTAAATTAACTGTACCAATCTATCTGAAATAGATTAAATTTATTTATTTAACATTGTAATTTATTATGAATCCTTTCAAGTAAATAATGCAAAGATCGACACAAAAAGCATAAGGAAAAATTCGTCAGGTTACTTAGAGTTAGGGTAGCGAAGTGGGTAATGCGCTGGACTGGTAATCCAGAGGTACCGGGTTCGATTCCCGGACTCTTCCACCGAGTAACTCATAAAAATTTTCTTTAAGCTTTGACCTTTGCATCAATGGTTTATTCTAATGTATTACCACTAATTTAAACTAACAATGCCAATCTATCTGAAATTTTGGAATATCTCCATTATGTGTAAATATCAATTGAGATACCACAAATCCGCACTGCCCTATTAAGGCAAATGGAGGTAACAATTTTATTGGCATTTTTAGTAAATTGACAAAATGTGAATTGTACTACTACGAATTGCTCTTCAACAATATGTTAAAATCTATTACCTTTATTATATATTATTTACAAATAATTTTAATGTTTTAAGCTATATGCTGACGGTCCCGGGTTCGAATCCCGACCAGGGCAAATATCTGTGTGATGAACTCGAATATTTGTGCTTGGGTCATGGTTCTTCTATGTATTTAAGTATATATTTATCTTTATAAGGGTGACTCTACAGGCGTTTCAACCGCCGTCAGTCGGCTGTCATAAATAACAAAGCAACGGGCCATAAAATGCCTTCAATTAGATTAAATATGGTAAGAAGTATGGTTACAGTATATCACAGTTTGAAAGTTTGCAGCTTGGTGTAGCTCGTACTTTCAATATTTTTGACAGCGGACTGATGGTGGATGAAACGCCTGTAGAATCACCCATAAGTATGTAAATCATCGTCTAGTACCCATAACACAAGCCTTCTTGAGCTTAATTTGGGACTAGATCGATTTGTGTGAGGTTGTCTGATATTTATTTATTTAAATAAGTCAATAGTGATATTTTATGAGATACTACCTGCCTTGTAGGGCTGTGTACCTACTAAATATCAAGTTGTAAAAATGACAGATATTTCATTGAAGATATTTACCTAGGCTACTTGTAGGTCCCTTTGGATTTTATTTATCCTCGTAAGGCCCACTGTACAATACAATGTACAAATCCAAAGCCATTTTAAACATTCTTAAAATTACAGTAAGGGTCTCATTTTAGTAATATGAAAACTGTCTGTTTGTATGTATGTGTCTTTGTGCCTGCATCATGCATAAACAGATGGACTGATTTCCAAAATACCCGAATAGTTACCTATAGCCAGGATACTATTTAACCGACTAAGGTCATCTGGGGCTATTGTATCTGTAAAGGCAAATCGTCGGGGATAGTGCAATACCGCGTAAGTAACAAGTGGAGATACGAATCAATTTTCAAATAAATGCTAAGTATTTTATTGAAATGAGAACTTTATCGACAGCTGTTATTTACGCGGTATTGCACTATCCCCGACGAAATGCAACTTTGATGATATCATAGAAACCCAATACTCTTTTTTATGCGGGCAGTATGGGTATGGGTGATTTAATAATGTAGTGGATATATTATGATATCCAGGGATCAGAAGCTCGGATAGATATTTACCTAAAGTTGACAAAATCCTATTGATATCTCACTCATACGTCAAACAAAGCCGCCTATACATATATACAACACAACAACAAAGCCACCAAAGTTTAGGTAAATATCAATCCGAATTTCCGAACCCTTGTCATCTAGTCGCATTTGCCTCTATAAATGCCACAGTCCCAGGGTGACCTTATGAAGAAGCAACCAAGTTTTTCTTCTACCCGGATGAAGTTCGCGGGCACCTTCTAGTCCTTTTAACAGACTTCAAAAAAGAAGGTTCTCAGTTTGACCTGTATGTATGCATGTTTAATATCTTTTAATAGTTTACTTTGAATATGAATATTACCACACCCACGGAGACGCTACGACTTTGCGGGACAGCGGCTGCGGTGCGCGGTACGTGTGTCTCGCTCACTCGCATGGCCGTCGCGCTCGGATCTCTCGCTCAACCGCTCGCCGCGCCGCTGGTCGCGCAAAGTCCTTGCATCAACGTAAAGTTTGAACATTTCAATTTGATAACAGTGGAATATAGATTCTTGTAATATTGACAGAAAGGTATTTGTTATAAATAAATAATTATCGGATAACCTCACACAAATCGATCTAGTCCCAAATTAAGCTCAAAAAGGCTTGTGTTATAGGTACTAGACGACGATATACGTACTTATATAGATAAATATATACTTAAATACGTAGAACGCTTGTGTTATGGATGGGTACTTGACGACGATATACGTACAATCATGACCCAAGCCCAAATAATCGAGTTCATCACACAAATATTTGTCCTAGCCGGGATTCGAACCCGGGACCGCCGGCTCAGTAGGCAGGTGTCTACAAACCGAGCCAAACACGTCATTTGTTATGAATAAGGAATTTTATATGGGCTTGTTTGAAGAGTTATTATAAATCGTCTGTAGGCAGCCAAAACTCACTAAGTAACAAATACCTACTTAACAAAGCTCGTATCTCAGTGTCAATGTACTTACTTAGATGCGAGGTTTGGAAGAGCAGTTGTGAGTTTTGGTTGTCACCAGGGCGAAATAATATTAGTAGGTGTATCTTTGAGTGCCTACTGATATTAGTATTAGTATGGCAAATTCGTCTGGTTATGCTTATCACGTCGTTTATATCCAGTGAAATAGACTCCAGCCGGGCTAACACCACTTGTCACGACTTCACTGGTCGCGTAGGTAATCATTTTAAACACTACATAACAAAATGGTTTCTCATGTTTATGTGACTTGCGAGGCATTTGACCGCATAGTAATCCCGTTCTGCTCGTACGGTATTGGAAGTAAAGAGACAGGCGATATCAGTCGCGTACTTAGAAAGGCTTTTAATATTTGACCGAGCGAGCGAAGCGTCTCCTTTTCAGCTTCGCCTAAAATTCTTTCGTATGTCCGGATGTTCGGCTGTTCTCACCGATAGGCCGTATTTCTCAACTGATTCTCATGAAATTTTGTGAGTAGGTTCGTTAATTATTATTTTTTTGTCGATTCAGTTTTTTTTTCTAAATTTTATATCAAACTCGCGAGGCCACTGGTCACAGTATATATATAGCCTAAAGCAGTATGGAAACTAAGGCCTTTTTTGAAGATAAATACCTACGCGCTAGGGTTGTCACCCGCTGCCGCCGGCACCCTAAGTTAGATTTTTTATAATGTATTTAGATTTTGTAATTACTTTATTGTATTTTACTTTTCATATAGGTACATTTATTGTAAAAAACCTGGCCTAAGATGAAAGATAAATAGGAGATGATAATCGAATGAAATGACAATTTTAAAAACAAAATTATGTAATCAAAAGACTTCAACATTTTAAAGCGTCTTTATTCAATTAAGACAAGTTTGTACTTATTATAAATTGCTGACTGAGAAATACTTTCGCCTGCTACGACACGTTCGAAAAGATTTATTATTAAATTTTATCGTGTAAAAAATCCTCATTGCAATGAATAACTTTTTAAAATAAATTACCAGAAAGCATAGGCAAGGCACCATAACTGATTTTGTCTACTTATTGATAAATTGATGCAGCTACTTTACACATTTAGGTATTCTCTTTGAAAACAACAGTTAAAAGGTTTGAAGAAGCTTAGTTCAAGCAACCGTATACAACGCAATACACTCGTGGCATCTTTAGAAATTCGCAGACAGGGCACGCAACGCGCAATAAACACAAACAATCCGCTCGTCTCGACGCGCCACGCGCTACTGACAGCACCGCGAAGTACGCTTAGGCGCCTCGTAAACGCTTGCGTCTGTGTGTGTGCACTGTTTCGACCGTTTGTTCGTAGTTTCCATACTGCTTTGGCCTATATATGTACTGTGCACTGGTTGTGTAAGTACACATTGTGTACACATAATTATCTTAACAAAGCGTGATGGTACGAGATTATGTGAGATTGTTTTCTATGCAGATGGGTCATTATTTCAGGAAAAATCTTAACAGCGCGATACAAATTGTATAGGAGCCATCCGTGCGGCGTCATTTGTTGATAAAAAAATATTCAAATTCAATTTATTTCATGAACACAATAAATTATGACATATTCAGTTTTGTGGCTCACACTAGGCGGGGCCTGTCCTGTGACACCACACAGTCACTTACACAATTTTGGCATTTAAATGGGAGCATTTGGAAAAACACATAACTGCATATTAGAATGTTAGTAAAATTAGATTAGATTATTACATTACATTAAAAACATTTTACATTACATTTTTGACTCTTTGAGTATATTAGGCATGTTAATTACTTAATTAGTGATTAGCTTAGTTATATGATCATGTTTAGTGCACTCTAGGGCATCGAGATACAAGCTGAGCCTAGTTCGGGGTCTGCAAGATATTTCAGCGTATTTTCTAAATGACTTAAAAATGGAGGAGGTTCTCAATTTGGTTGGTTTTTTAGGGTTCCGTACCCAAAGGGTAAAAAAAGGAGACCCTATTAGTAAGACTCCACTGTCCGTCCGTCTGTCTGTCTGTCTGTCCATCTGTCACCAGGCTGTATATCTCATGAATAGACCCCGTTATCTTGTCGCACTGACATTACTTTTCATTAGAGCGTGAATGCTTTTTTTTATCGACTATCTAAATGTCGATAGTGTATGTCACTAATAATTTCAAAGAGGTGTCACTAGGTACTACTTATTAGTTTCTGACCCACTGAAAAGCCTGAACGGGGTGAATAAGTAGGCCATACTGAACAACTTTCACTATGCGGCTAACCCTGAAATCTCAAAAACATTTTTGGACTTTTCATACGTTACGAGTTTTACGAGAGACACAAGCAATAAAAGTCTAGAGTGTACGTTAGTTAGGATTAATCATATATTCTCCACAATAATTACAATAAATTTTACACAACTGTACATCGTCACCGTAACTATGGGTTAAATAGGGATTTTCGTGATGGCAAGTTCCACATTGGGCGGCAACTGTAAATCCTGCGGAATGTTCTTGCGAAAGATACACTGACCAGCCCCACACCACGTTAAAAAACAAAAGCTTTTTAAAAGTTGTTGGTAATGGTAATAAAAAAATAGCTTTTGTTGTACGTTCCACCTAAAAATAACAAATAGGTACTTACAATCAACGTCAACAAAAATAAAATTTAACAATACAATCCATATACTAATATACTAATATTATAAATGCGAAAGTGTGTCTGTCTGTCTGTCTGTCTGTCTGTTACCTCTTCACGCTTAAACCGCTGAACCGACTTAGATGAAATTTGGTATGGAGATAGTTTGAGACCCGGGAAAGGACATAGGATACTTTTCATCCCGAATAAATGTAGTGTTCCCGTGGGATGAGCGGGTAACACCGCGGGGCACAGCTAGTTACAAATAAATACCACTTACAGCATTGAAGTTCCCGATTTGGAGATAACGAGTTACTTTTCGCTGTACATTTTTAATAATGCTACGCATAGTAAGGTTAAATAATGTTACATCTTTTTTTACATAAATTCTATGGAATATTAATAATTCGTCAAAATTATCTGCCATTTTGAAAAGAAAGTACCTATTTTTGAAGTTTCTTGGAAATAAATTCGTGTGCAAAAAAAAAATAAAAAAAAGTAGCCAGTACGAAACAATTTCAAAAGTATGTGGAGGTATACATATATGGACTCATTGCTGTTTTAGCTCTGCAAAGCAAATTAAGATTTGTTCTAAATTTTTTGAAGTCATGCTGCGTCTCCTATTTGAAAAAATCCATTTTAAGAAAGAAAAACTTCTTTCCACTGCGACAGATGTGACAGGAGCGTACTTAAAGAAAAAGAAGTATTGGAGGCTGGGTTTGTATGGATCTTCGTCCATTACTTCTACTTCTAAGCCTCTGTTAAGCGTATCAATTTTTTGCAATGTATTATATCCAACATTCTTTTTTAATGTTAAAGATAGCTTTTTATAAATATGCCGTCCCTTTTCATGCAACACTAACTTCGACAACTGCTTCTTTACGTCGTTTACTACGGCAATTGATTCTGCAAGCTCAATTGATTGTCTTTCTAATTTTGTGATTGCTTGGGATAAAATAGACATGTTTTCCTTTATAAACAGCAATTCTTCTTGGATGTTATCTTTCAACAAGTTTCTTTTTGCTTCTTTAACTATTCCGTTTTGATCTGGCAGTGCATTGATAACATTTGCTACCTCATCAAAATTCTTCGAATAATAGAAACAGGCTTCTAACCATGTTTTCCATCGAATTAAAATAGGTTCAGGGGGTAAAGCAAGATTTGGGAACATTTCTTTAAACGTGGCAATCCTAGATGGGGCTTTTAGGAATACTTTTTTGACATTTGTAATCAATTCATTGACATTTGGAAATTGCTTCTGCACAACATCAACTACTCTGTTTAGTCCGTGAGCAACGCATGTTGAATGAATCATGTTTGTATATGTTTGTTTTAGTTCTCTTCCGGCTTTTAACATGTACGCAGCTCCGTCTGTACACAAAAGCAAAACTTTTTCTTGATAATTATTGACGCCTTTATAAAAACAGTCTAAGGAATCAGTTATCAGTTTAGAAATGGTCTTGCTGTCAGTTTTTTCTAGAACTTGGGTGGAAATAATATGCGGCTTACTCTCTTTATTTTTGTACATACCGCCTATTATAACATTTGCTATTTTTCTTTTGATAGCGTCTTGTGTCTCATCAACAGAAATATAGATGTATGCGTCACGCAGTTCATCTTGAATAGCTTTGTATGTATTTTGATATACTTTGGGTAAGTACTGCAATCGGAGTGTAGATTCAGAAGGAACAGATACTGATTCTGCATATTTACCTTTCATGCAATTTTGGATAAACAATCGAAATTCTGTGTTATACAGTTTACTCCAAGGGATATTGCAAGAAATCATAAACTTTGTCAGATCCATATTAAAATCTCCTTGGTTTGCTTTTCCGCCTACTGTCTCATTGTGTTTCTTGGAATTTAGATGTTTTCTTATGGTGTCTCTTTTTGGAGTGATTTGTAAATTGCACCATGTGCAAAACAATTCGTTTCCTACTTTTATCAAGCAGGGAAAATCTTTAGTGTATTTTGTTTTTAAATCTTCCATTGTAGCATATTATTAGGTACGTACACACCAAGCAATTAAATAAATTCCACAATTAAACTAACACTATTCCAAAGAACTGCGAGTTATAGTGTCTGTCAATGTGACATGCAATTGCAAGTAGGTAAATCATTTATCTAAGGTTATCGCTTCTCGTAAGGCCAATAAGGTTATGTACTTATTTGTAAACAAAAAGTTTTAATTGAAATTGAGTATACACTTAAAAGGCGAAAATTCGATTGCATTATATAAACATCGATATCAAGAAGGTCGATAAAAAAATCATTCACACTCTACTGAAAAACAATATTTATGCGACAAGATAACGGGGTCTACTCATGAACCGTGATAGTTAGACAGGTGAAATTTTCACAGATGTTGTGTTTCTGATGCCGCTATTACAACAAATACTAAAAAACCCATACAACATATGTGATCGGTTCGGCGCCATACAATCCATACATTCCAGGTGCAAACTTAACTCGGCCAGTTAAGATGGGATAAGTGTTTGTACGGAACCCTCGGTGCGCGAGTCAGACTCGCACGTGGTCGGTTTTTTAATCCATTAGATACTTTTTTTAACCAGAACTCCGTAATTTATGATTACGAACCAATTTCAAAAAATATTATTTTGTTCGCGAGTAGGCATCACCAAGTTGGTCCCATATAACCTTGGTGAAGATCTAATGACAACATCCATGAGGAATGGAGATAACTCCTAGAGAAATATTATAGGCAAAAGCGATGATATTAAAATACATACGAAACGGATACTCACGTCTTATAAGTCGAATATCGGTCGGCATGTTTCGAATCGGTACGCGATTCATCATCAGGAGCTGCGGCGATATAGCGATGATATTAATTTGTTTTGTGAAATCAGTTTATTTTTACCCTAACATTGTGCTACAAAGTAAGGTTAGAAATCGCGCCAATCAGTCGGCTCCTACTCATTTGTGGCATACGCGTAGGACTCGTGACGGGCCGATTTATAGTCACGGCGCATGGGCACAGGTAAAGTCGTAATTTTACGACTTTACCCACCTGTTAAACCTTTTGTGTTCCCTCTCTCTAGGCAGCTTTCACCGATTAGGGACTAGAGCAGGGACTTTTGGATAGATATTTACGTAAACATTGATTGGTCAATGTTGCTAGATAGATACAATTTTACGATGTTACCTACCTGTTAAAACTTCGTGTTTCCGTTTCCTCACTCTAGACTGT
This sequence comes from Apotomis capreana, assembly GCA_947623375.1. Lineage (NCBI taxonomy): Eukaryota > Metazoa > Arthropoda > Insecta > Lepidoptera > Tortricidae > Apotomis > Apotomis capreana. Next base: position 7,473,954 of record OX392508.1, on the reverse strand, counting down.
TTTTACCGATTGGGGACTAGAGCAGGGATATTCGGATAGATATTTACGTAAAATTTGGCGGCGTCTTTTTTCACCGACATCAAAAAAACGGAGTAGGTTCTCTGTTCGTCGTTAAAATATCGGGCTGGGTCTTACGAGGTGAAGGCAGCGGCGTCGTGGCTTCGAAGTCCTGTCGCGTGTAGGGCTCGCGGTCGTGTCCGTATTTCGAGTACCCGTAGCCGGATCCTCGTTGCCGGGTAACACGGCGGACGGAGATCCCGTCCGTTCGTCACGAGTAATTAGGCTTCGCGTAATTAAGATACGTTTCCTAATTACACGCCGATCCGATCCGTCCGTGACGTTGTCGGTTCGACAAGCTTTCATTCAACACCCGAGCGGAGCCGAGATCCGCTGATCCGTAGCCGAACGCAGACACGGCTACCGTGTAGTACGGGATCTTAGGACCGCCGGTGTTAAGAACACGGAGCTACGGTTTCGCAAGTAACACGTATACGAGGGTGACACTGAAAGTTTTTAGAACTGGCCACTTGTAAACGATATAATAAAAAAAATTGTTTAGATTTCGAAAATTCATTTCTCTGCGAATATTATGGTGTATGTATTTAATTCATTTGTCATTTGTTTTACGATTTGGCGGTGAATTGAAAATTGTCTCTTTCACGTCGGCATGAATTTTTGGCGAGAAAATTTTCGTGCGGTGATTTTTTTATGACTTTCGATATCATTAAAGTCAACAAGAAAGTTATGATAGACTTCGATTGGCCTTTCATGATAAAGCCCCATTTCGTGCCACTGTTTACAACTGGTTTAATGAGTTTAACCGTGGTCGCACTAATTTCACCGATGATCTGCGTGAGGGCCGGCCTTCGACGGCGACGACTGAAGACAATATTCAGTATAGTGCGACTTGCGATAGAGACTGACAAAATAATGTCCTATCAGCGGATTCAGATGAGCTTAGGCATTGGTATTGGCCATGCACATTTAGCAGTCAGGAATCTTTGTGCCCGGTGGATACCTCATAATTTGACAGAGTCCCAAAAACTCTCTTGTTGATTAGTGCCGTGAAATGGTTCAAAGATTTAACGGAGGTGACTCAAATGCTGTTTTCAACATGCTTACGGGTGACGAAAGCTGGATTTACTGTTATGAACCTGAAACTAAAAGGCAGGCTCAGAGGGTATTTCCTTCAGAGGAGTTGCCAGCTAAAGTGAAGAGAGGTCGAAGCGTGGGAAAAAAGATGGTGGCGTCGTTCTTCGGAATGACAGGTCATATCGCAGCAATTATTATAGAGGATCAAAACACAGTTACCGCAGACTGGAACACTAACAATTGTTTACCACATGTCTTGGAAAAAGTTCGGGAGAAGCGACCTCGCAGTAGGGTCCTCCTTTACCACGACAACGCCTCGTCGCACACCACCAAGCAAACGATCGACTATTTGGCGACGTCAGACATGGAATTACTGGGTCACCCACCGTAAAGCCCCGACCTCGCACCTTGCGATTTTTATTTATTTCCGAAAATAAAATAAAAACTTCTAGGAAAACGTTTTATGGACGCCGAGAAAGCAGTGGCTGCATGTCAAAGGGTAGTCGAAGAGAACCCTAGGGATGAGTGGGCAAAGCGCTTTTGTCAGTGGTTCCATCGGGTACAGCGATGTATTGATGTGAAGGGAAACTATTCCCAAAATATATAATAAAACTAACAACTTGCTAGTTTGTTCAGTTTTTGATATTCTAAAAACTTTCAGTTTGACCCTCGTATCAGAAGCCCTAGACTCGCGTGGAAGTGTAAAATGGACGAATCACATTCCTCAGTAAATGCATTTTTTTGGGCTTCGCAAAAACGCAGTCTGTTTGGTTCATATTCTCCGCTCCGCTTCTGTTCTACATTATCACGACGTTCGATATTTGTTATAAAATACCTTGTGTGCCTCTCAGCTTCAAACTACTATATTACTACTACGTGATAATAAACACTTTTCAACACTACACGTTATATTATATGAGTATTGTTTTACACGGATAACCCTCTTAGGCTTGGTACACTTTTTGGATGACCATGATTTTTTTTTCTTTAGTCCTTGCGGACATTGACAAGTGCCAACCATCAACATTTTTATTTAACTTAGGTTTCGAAGGCAAAGATCCCTTCAGCCACTATTATTAAGAACTGCCATGTTGTCTATACAATGCTGGAGAAACTTATTTCTTTCTTCTTTCTTTCTTTTTAATCATAAATTATTTTTGACAATACAATGCAACGGTAGTCAAAAGGTAGGTTTTGTAGTCATTTTGTTACATTCATAGATATTTTTTATTGTTACAGACTGTATCAATATGCCCGCCAGCTCGGACGATGACGTTGAGGAGTACTTGGATGATCCGATATCGTTGGTGGCTTTTGAAAACATCAAAACCGAGAGATGTGTTCCAGCCAATGGTAATTTATCGTATTTGTATATAAGTATATCTACATTCAGTGATCTAAATCTGTTTTTTGCTTGATTTCGTTATATGGGTGAATCAACTTTTTTGTGTTGTTTACTCTGTCCCCGTTGTCCAAGTGACATCTTCATACTGTTTCATAGAAAAATGCTCAGGTTGTCCGAGGGACAAATTTTGCGTAACCATAGCAACAAGGTGCACTTAAAAGTTGATTCACCCATAAAGCTGTGTACATAGACGAGACTTAAAGAGTACCTACTGTAAATTTATCATATTTATGATATTACATCATATTCAGTTATCGGCACGGGCCGTTCAACATTCGGCGTAAAAAAGAATGTTACACTCAATAGAACACATTTCTATCAATCAAGATCGCAGGGTTATAATTATGTTCATATTAAGATTACTGTCTATATGAAACCCGCGGTGTTGCACGGGCCGTGCCGATCACCTAAACCTAAGCCTTTGTACCGACATTGTTCATTTAAACATTTTTTTTTCTGTAGATCATATCATCGATCTTGGAGAAAGTACTGACGAGGAGAGCAAATGTATATCTTCTTATGGGAAGAAAAGCTTTGTCTTACCCGTAACATTCTTCGACATATCCAGAAACGTCAGACTCTTGAATAGATGCAAGCCCATGAGCATCAGAATTGTGGATTGCAAACAACATCCATCGTACTACAGTAAATATATTCCTGAGAAATGTAGGAATCAGCCCGAAGATAGTGGTATAGAAGTTGTTATTAACAACGAAGCCGAGCCATATAATGTTAATCCGGAATCTGCTGTGAATGACATCATTCAAGAAAATACTAACAATATGCAGGGAAAACTGAAAAAAAGGAGACCTAGGGGGGATTCGTTTTATGAAAAATTAAAACGCCGCAAAGAATGCAGAAAAGAAAGTGCTCTGAAATGTAAAGATTTGAGTAGAGTTGATTTTAAACGAAATAAAGGGCTCGTAGGATTGAAAATAACTGGAAATATTTTCAAAAAAATCGTAGACACAGAAAGAGCGTTGAGTAAAGTAAAGAGTATTACAGGTGAAAAAAAATCTAAGGATAAGTTTGGTAGTGACAGAGAAAAGACAATAAATGACTTGAAGACCAATATTGCTAAAGGTGAATCTAAGGAAGAAAGTGAAACTAATACAAAAGGGAAAATTGGAAATGGTAATCTTCCTGATGATAATAAATGCAAGGAACAGACTAAAAATGATAAGCTTACAACATGTATTGGAATGTACGGTGATTTAAGCTCTACTGATGATAAATATAAAGAGAAAAATGAAAGTAATATAAAAACATCAATTATTGAAGCGACTAGTAACTCTTCTAATGATAAATGTAAAAGTTCTAAAACTGACACAGATAAGATGAAAAGTTTAAATAAAAATAATATCTCGGACAATAAATACAAGGAAAAATGTGAAATGAATACTAAAATGACAATCGTAGAAGTGTGTGGCAAAACTTCAGACGTTAAAAGTAAAGATAGTGAAACGGATTCAGAAAAAAATAATATTGGAATGGAAAGTAACTTCGCTGAAAACAAAAGTAGAGTAATAGGAGCAACTAGCACAAATAAGATAACTGTTGGAACAAAAAATAACTTTTGTGAAGACAAATGTAAGAAAAACGATAAATTTCATACTAAAAAACCAGATATTCATGTTTATTCATGTAAAGACGAAAATACAAAAATAACATTAACTGCTACAACGAAAAATACCTCGATCAATAATATATATACACGAATGGCTGGAAATAATACAAACCTACCATTACATATAACCAAATCTCCTGTTCCCAAGCTTGATGAAAACCGTACAAATAGTACATATTTGAAAAAAGTTGGTACTGCTTTGGATAATCTTGGTACGTCAAATATACCAATTGAAGATGATAACACTAAAAATCATGTGCCAAAAAACACCAACATAGACGGTAATAACGACAAAAATCGTGTTAAAGTCGACAATAGACCAGCTATAGACATAGAAAAACCAAACAATAATAACGGAAATAATAAAATGCGATGCAGTTTAAAAATATCGTGTAGAAAAATTATCGAAAAGGCATTGAAACTTAAACAAACTAAATGTAATGAACCGTCACTAGATATGTCGAATACAGTTGTAAAACAACATGCAAGAGACATAAAGAAAAAATATGATCAGAAAATTCATAAATGTAACCTAAAACGTAACAGTCATGACATTGAAAGCTTTTATTTAGTTCCGAGCAAAATCAAAAAGCGTTGTAATAGCCAGAAAAGTACGTCTAATGAGTCAAAACGAGTGGAGACATCTACTGCTAAAGATGCAAAAGAAAATGATCAGGTAGGATCTAATTCTCCTGTTATACCGTGTACCACAATCACCTTTAGAGCAGCTCAACCTAAACTGTCCTCTGTTATGCCAGTAGCTAAGAATCTTAGTCAGATACAAAAACATACTACTGACACATTGACAAACAATCAGAAAAAATCTGATATAAATGAAGTAACTTCTAATAATATACAAACAAATTCATTACCTATGAAACTTTCGAATGTTTTCTTCACCAATCAGGCAAATTTGAGTAAGGATCACAATGACCTTGCCTATTCAAAGAATTCTTTGTCTCGCTCAAATATTGTAGCAAATGTTAATGAAAAAAGCTCTTCTGGAAATTCTACTGTGAAAGTTGCCGAACGTAAATATCCTCATATATTTATTCGTACGAAAGACTCGAAAAATAGCGGTTCAGGACCCATTGTCACTGAGAATAGATTATTAGATCAGATATTGTCACACCCACCGATAAATGGTAATCCAGTAATGACTTTAACAAAATCCGCGTCTACCAGTAACGTCACACCTGCAAGTAATCGTACAACAAACGACGTGATTCAAAATCAAACAAATCCGAATTTAAAAGTACCAAGTCGGCCGTCTTTCATCAGATCTGTACGTTCCAGCTACTCCGGACATAATGCTATCATTCTTAGGAGACCACCAGCTTCCTGTCATTTGCAAAAAAATATGTCACCAATTCGAGGACAACCTATTCAAACCGTAGTAAACAGGTTTCAGAGTCAAACCTTCCCCGTCGGAGGGGGAACGACAAGATTTCAAGCTCAACCGCGATATATACGACCCAACACTAATGTCATATCGAACATATCACCTGCATGGCCTACGCACCAACACTTTATTCATCAAAGAGAAATGCCTCCTGCGTCGCATATGCGAGGGGTAGAAATGGGTTTACCTTTTTGGCGATCACAATTTCCAGAATATTCCTTACCTATAGATCTCCGGCCTCCGCCGCCACCCCCAAAGCCAGTGCTGCCGACAACAGCAGTGTCGTCGCCGATGCCAGCACCGACGCCAGCGCCGGACCCGGCCCCACCGCCATCACTCGGCCCGTCGATAATGCCACCCCCGCAGAACAGTTTTAAAAATAATCTAGGTCCTGCAAACGTCTCGGAGATCTCGAAAGATTCTGTCATAGGAAATACGCCGAATGGTGAATTGATTAAAAAGATTAACATAGCCATACCGGGGAAAATAGTTAGCGATAAGGAAATTATGCTAGCGGAGTTGAACAATGCGGTTATGTCTCCGGAGCTGGCGATAATTGACCCAGAAGACAAAGAAATCACTTTAAGGAAGCTGGAGAATTCTGATGCGGCAGAAATGACAAAACCGAAACACTCAAAACCCTGTCCTTTATCCAAGAAAATTAAAGATACACAAAATGAGATTCCCGAGAAACTGTCTCAAAATATTGGATATTCACCGCCAATTTTACCAATATTGACTTATGAGGAAATATTGTCCCGGAGCGATAAATATAAAACTGCTGCTCCGAAAAGTGGCACACGCACAGCTGCTAATAAGAGAGATAATACGACACAGAAAATAAAGATACCACTTGCTGCGAGTGGAAAACCATATAAAGCCAAGAAAATATCTTTTCAAGATTACAGGAAAAGAATTTCGAAAGACGACGTCGATAGGATTGATGCCAGTAAGATTAGAAAAGCTAAAAATGTTGCAGATGATTACAACCAGGACCAAGGGTATGACTCTGATTCCACCGTAAAATTATAGTCAGATTAGATTGTAATTATAATTAGGTAAGATTGTAGGTGTTGTTTCAAATTGTTGCTAGATTTTAAGAAGACGTAGACATGATCTGCGCAAAGTTGATTAATTTTTAGGGACTTTTGGACCAGTGATGTTAAAACTTTTATTTTTTATAAATTTTAAGTGGAATATGCGATGTGAGATGGAAATTCAAACCAATCTCAAACGGGTTGGACAGTCATTAGCATAATTACTACTCACGCCGTGCTTAAAATGGTATGCACACGGACTTATGCAGACAAAAAGGGCTGTACAGATCATTGTGAGCGTGTTATTCTTAGTTAATTTTGCTACTGACTGGACATACCTAAGTTCAATTGAAGTTTTATCACTAAGTTTACTGATTTGTTTTCCAGACATGTTTTATTTATTTTTTGGACTATGACTTGTATGCTTATACGTACTCACTACTCAATATTGTTTATATCAATGCCTTCAGTTATATTATGCTCGCGCTTTATCAGATTCCCGACATAATACATAATGGAGCACATTTTATAATCTGACATTTGGAGAATGTGCTGCATTGAGAAATTAATATTAGATTCTGAATGCATAAAAGGTTAAGAGAATCGGGAATATGGTACCTAAATGTGATAATTTAGTAAGATGAAAAATAAACTTGTTATTCTTATATCGACGGATTTCTATGTTTGTAGGAGCTTAAAGATTCTGTATAAAAGTGAATTTTATGTTTGTAAAGGTGGATTATGTTTTGATGACCAATAGAGGATGTGTAAAGTCATGGGCAAAGTCAAACACACACACGTTTTTTTGTATTTCCTCAGTGAATATTATTTCTTTATAAAGTACTACCTTATTATACGCAACGCTCATTAATACATCTGTTGACAACGAAAACTCACTAATTTAAACCAAAGCTCGTATCTCAGTATCAATCTACAAACCTAGATACGAGGTGTTGAAAAGTAGTGACATACATTTTAGTGAGTTCTGGTTGTCATCAGGCGATTTTTTTCTCGCATAAAACATGTACTTACGTATTTAATAGTTGAAAAAAAACAGACTGGAAGTTTAGGTTTTTTTCGTGAGAGTCAGAATAGCGGGCCAAAAAAATACTCAAAATTTAATAAATATACTTAAAAAAAAATGTACCGCTACGTACCATAAAGTTATTAGAATGTGATAGTACACCCGCTATTCTGACACTCACTTTTTTCCGATGCATTAATGTTTTTGTTGATTATTCGCCAAACAGAAACGGGGTATTATACTAAAAAGACTGCAATAAATATAAATGATTGTTACAAAGTTGTGTTTTAATTAACAACCAATAATTTTTATTAAAATCGATGGCATCAATTCATCTATTTAGCTTTCTCTAGATAGAGTACCAAGTTCCAAATATAATAATAAGTAATTGTAACTAAAAAATATGTATTTTTTTATTGGATGCCATTCATTTTAAAATTAATGTTTGAATATGATCAGGGTTCATATAAAATGCGAGCAAAATTCATTGAAGTGCTGGTTGTCATAGTCATTTTAATCGATTTTGCTCGCATTTTACCTTTGAGTATATATAAAAGCATTTTAAGATCCCTGATTTATATTTTGAGTGGAAGAGTGACGTCAGTGACTGTTCACAGTCAAACCAGACAGGATTTTGTTGACGTCAATTGTTTTCTTTGGCATCATCTAGAGAAAAATAGGATTCATCGGCCATCTTTGTTCATGTTCATTTCATCTCATGTTTTAATAATTTATTTTTTATTTTTTTGATAAGTCTTTAAGAGGCCTTATTCCTTTTATAATGCTGATTATTTTAGACATATTTCACTATGATCAAACATGTTTCTTAACATATTATTGATGTTACTACCTAGAACAGGGCTATTGAGATTTATTGGTACATATATATTATGAAACCTGCTGTTTGAATTTTTTATTGATAATTTTTGTTTCAAAAACTACTCGAAATTGTCAAAATTCACGCGGAAAATTAGTTTTTTCAACTTATTTTCGACTGCACGCAATAAAAGCAAGAAATAGCTATGTTACTACCTAGAACTCGGGGAATGGTATTATTCACTTGAAAAAGTTGGTTGAAATTATGGATATATTAGTCATGATACGAAAAAAAATAATTTAAAAGGAATAAGGCCTCTTAACGCGGAAGTCATGCATTGGTTATAAACCAAACAAACTGATACTGGCACAAGCTTCGAGCCGCCATATATGGATTAATAATAATAATCATTTAGTAAAATTCTGTGTTCATTTTTACTCTATTGTCCCTAAAGTCTCGCTCTAGCAATACTGAAGTAAGTTTTCAGTGTTCTGTGATCGTTTTTAGTTGCTCCTTTGTCCCTCAAGTGGCCGTGATAGACCCAGGCTCACCACAACCCTGAATAAGGTACAATTACAATTCTCCGAGCATTTCAAGTTTCAATCTTAAGACGACGGACAATGACGAGGTACTTGTAGTTTGGCATAAATTATAAAGGGTTTAGTTGGAATGTCTCAGTGATATGCAAATGCTGTAAGTTTGCGAGTGGAAGCTTTGAGGAAACAATTAGGTAAACCTCTCGTAAATTGTCATGAAATTATGTTTTAATACAAATGACTTGTGGCTTTTCTGCTTTCGTTCTTTCTCGGTGCTTTAACGTAATATTATGTAGATTTTGTACATATAAACATATTTGTGAAGCGATTTTTAAAACCTAGGTTAGTATCTAAATTTTATTACTTCATTCCCCAGCTGCATGCAGCAGTAGAAAGAATATGTCTACCTATGTAACATTTTCAGCGAGTCACTCAGCGAGCTATGGAAAGGGCTATGCTCGGGATCTCTACGTGATCGAATCAGAAATGATGAGATTCGTAGACGAACTAACGTCACCGACATAGCAAACAGGGTTAGCAAACTGAAGTGGCAATGGGCAGGGCACATAGCTCGAAGAACCGATGGCCGTTGGGGCAGAAAGGTTCTCGAGTGGAGACCACGTACCGGCAAGCGCAGCGTAGGACGGCCACCCGCAAGGTGGTCGGACGACCTGGTCAGGGTTGCGGGGACTCGCTGGATGCGGGTCGCTTCTATTCGGCCCATGTGGAAGTCAATTGAGGAGGCCTGTGTCCAGCAGTGGACGTCCTATGGCTGAAATGATGATGATGTAACATTTTTTTCACTTCTCCTGCTCTAAAAGTACGTTATTTTATCTTCGTGAAGCGGGGATAAACTGTTACTTTTAGCGCCTACCTTTTTAGGGTTTATTTGGAAACCATATAATAATTTCTACGAAAATGAAAAATAAATGTTAGCGGCCAGCTGTCCACGCAAACCAACAGATCGGCCAAAATGTATAGATACAGATTATGTGCAGATTATTAGAAACAAAGCAAGAACTTTTTGCAGCTACTGTAAAGTTTATTTTTTTAATCAAAGTACTAAAATTACTACAATTCCAAGAATTTTCAAACATTTATCTGTAAATTCAATGAGTAGAACATACTTAGTTACGTATTTTAGGTTAAATTTATAAATCAAAATGGGAATTCCAGGTTATCTTGGTACTGGGGTTACTATACTATTTCCCGGTACTGCATGAACTTAAGAACTGAGTAGGTGTAGTAGATTAGATATCATAGAATAGCCGATCATACATTAACACCCCTTTATAGTAGGTAGCGGTTGTATCTACTGGCTGATTGTAGGTATCTTTAATGGTTTGACTCTGTAGGTGATTGACGTTGTTTCGTTAGAAACAGCGATGATTGACGCCTGAACGTTTGCTCTGAAAAGAGCATGTTGTTTTGTCTCGAAAAAGACAGTTGTTTAAATGTGTCTTCAGTCAGCATCGTCTTCTCTCTTCGATCTTCGTAAATCTGCAAAACTTCAAGCTTCGAGTCTTCGGTGAGCTGAAGCACAGGAGACACGCTGGGTCAAGTGTACACGAAGAACGCCGGCGACGAAAAGGTCGCGCGCCATTGCTCGAACTAATTAATAGGCGCGCGAGCGCGCGCACACACGCTCACAGCATTACGTAACCGCATCAGTTGTAAACTGATGCGGTTTACAACACGTATACATTCTCTCTATCGAAGTGCAATTTTTTATCCCCACCAAGAGCATCATGCTGGGTGCTACATGGTATATAAAAAGAACCAAATTTTTGTAAATAAATCATCTCACATCTCACAATTTCTACAACTACGGAGTTCCTCTTCTACCAACTCTCTTCCCTAAAACTCAAACTTGAAAAATACTCATGTGGTCTGCTTACAAAGCGAACTTGTAATTGAATTAAATGCTTTTTCCGTGGTTTTCGTAAAGTAAGCGACTTGTAGAAAACGGGATTATCATGAAAAGAAGAAGCTTAGGACTCTTAGGAGTATTAGTTAGAATTTTTGTCGCTAAAGTAGTAAAATAACAAGCAACGTCTTGATTTTGTAATTCTTGTGCTAACTACATACTGTAGTCATAAAATAATGTTGCGTCTTGTCAAAATCTAAATTCACGATTCTAGGTCATCGGGAAGTACCCCATAGGTTTTGATAACCTTGTCAGGTACGATTGTGAACCAAGGTATTGAGTCATCAAATTGAAACTTAAATAGTTTGCAAATGTGAATGGAACGCCTACAATTTCTCTTCATATTAATAGTGTAATTCTTGTAAACATTGAGGTGAAACACCAGCTAGTGCCGATGCATGCCGTATAGTTAATTCCAGTTTTTTAATCAGCTGCAACCTCGAATTTCGCCGACTGGCGTTATCCAGGTGAAAACAAACAGACGCCCGTGGCCGCAGATTGAAAAACTTTCGTGCTGTTTAAGCCTTTCCCAGCAGTGGCTCGGATATTCGAAACTTTTGGGTCCTCTGTGTTCCGAATATAGGAACATATAGGAACTGTTCGATGCTAAACTATTTAGTTACAATATATATGGTTGTAATTTTTTTTATTTTTATTTTATTTATTGGACCTTCAACAATAAGTACACTTTTACACTTTTTTATACAATTACAGATTTAAAACTAAGTATCTTATTACTTACAGAAGGACACCGCATGCACTAATTAGCAGTAATAATTATAACTAACTTATAATTAAGATAAATTGTTACTTGCTCTTTATTGTACCTTGAACTAAACTTATATTATAAAATACACTTAAATTAAAATTGTATAGACAATCTACTGTATTTTGCCTACATTTCCTTAACGAGAGCAGCCTTTATGCAAGAGATTGAGGAGAAGTTGAGATCAATACAGTGCTGGAACTCCCTATGTATAGAAAACATGCGCGAGAGCGGACAGTGTCGTTTGAGGTTGGTGCGACAATTAGTTGAGCCAAAGAGTCTTAAGTTACCTGGCCTAGGCATTTTAGACGGAACATGAAAATTTATTTTTAGCAGTAAATCAGGACAGTTTAGACTACCGGTGACAATTCTTTTTAGGAAAATTAAATCCATCATACGCCTTCTTGCCGACAGCGATCCTATTTTAAAATATTTGAGACGTGCGTGATAACTTTTAAGTTCCTTATTTTTCTTATAACTGTATGTTAAACTTGATATAAATCTTTTCTGGACTTTTTCAATTCTATTTATGTTAACATTATAACACGGGGACCAAACTACGCTGCAATATTCTAAATTACTCCTAACCAAGGCATTATACATAGTAATCTATGACATCACTGAGAATAAAATTATGTAAGCTACAAAATATAGTGCGGCCAACTTTTCTGAGAACTGAAGGGTGTCGCCACAATCTTACTCCGGTGCTTCTCCAAGCGGAGTAGCACGTCGGGACCCGCAAGGCAAAGGGTCCGTTGGACCCGCAAGCTTACATGGGGGGGGGAAAAAAAAGCCACAATCTTCACGTACGTCGTCGAAAACTGGTTATTAACCGAGTAAGCGAAAAGTCTCAGTTTCAGCTTGGCCCAAAATTTTTAGGTACCTATGTTCGGATGTTTGGATGTCCAGATGGTTTGGTTTCCGTCTGTTCTCGCCTAGAGGTCACATTACGGGCTTATGATGGTTGCGTTTCTCACACTCGTATTATGTCAAAACGTGACGGATGTTTTGTCACTTATTTATTGCGAGATAAAAGTAACCACCGCCGTAGGCCCGCACGGGGTACCTACAACGAAAAAATAAAAACTGCTTTTTATGACGTTGACGGAATATTACAATCGACCAATAACAACAAAATAAAACAGAATGATCCTAAGCTATGTTAAGAATAGGTACTTAAAAATATTGATTCATTTTGTTAACATGTACTTGCATGTACTGTTTTAACACGCTTCAGATCTAAACCTAATGAATGAAAGGATGATATTTTTATTCAATATCAAATAACCTCCCAAAGACAATCTTCTTCTTTGGCGGTACACTCTTGCCAGAGTGGTCGTGGCCGTCACGTCGTTGATTTTGTGGCCTGCTTTACAATGCGACGCCATTCTTCTCGTACTGCAGCCCTCCTGGTACATTCGTGTAGAGGACCGTTGACGGCGGTTTTTACTTGATCCGTCCACCTCATCGGTGATCTTCTGCGTGGTCTGGTTCCCTCGACTTTGCCTTGTACCACCAGGCGCTCGATAGATTCGCATCCGCCCCGCGATACGTGTCCAAAGAAAGTGAGGATTAGAGCCTGTACTATGCTTGATAGCCTCTGTCTGACGTCTAGCTCTCGAAGAATGGACTCATTGGTTCGGAATTCCGTCCATGATATACCGAGCATTCTCCTCCAGCACCACATCTCTAGAGCATCGATACGCTTATTCTCACTTTCTCGTAGGGTCCATGTTTCAGCAGCATAAAGAAATATGGGGAATATGAGAGCCTTGACAAGTTTTGTTTTGGTGACCTTAGTAATGTTTCGGTCCTTCCATATTTTCTTCAGCTTATCCATAGCAGATCTGGAGATGGCCATGCGCCTCTTGATTTCGTCTATGCAGCCGCCGTTATTTGTTATAAGTGCTCCGAGGTAGATATATGATTGTACTACCTCACAATTCGCTATTCGTGTAACCTCTGGCGAGTTGCTGTTCGCACGATCGACTATCATCATCTTAGTCTTGCTGCGATTTATCTTGAGACCGAAATCAAGACTAATACGTTCCATTCTATGTAGGAGCTCTCCCATACGCTCAATACTACTTGCAAAGAGCGTGGTATCGTCTGCGTATCGTAGGTTCGAAATCGTCCTGCCTCCGATGGTGACACCGTCTTCCCAGCCTTCGAGAGCAATCCTCATTATTAGCTCTGTGTAGGTATTAAATAGCAATGGAGAAATTATACATCCCTGTCGAACTCCCGCACAGGGGTGGAATTTGCTAGATAGGACCTCGTCCGCTCTTACTGAGGCTGTTCCGTTTTCATATAGGTTTCGAAGTAGTGTCACCAGGTGTTTTGGGGTACCCATATCCAAGAGCGTGCTCCAGAGTTTCGGCCATTTCACTGTATCGAATGCCTTCGAGAAATCAACAAAGCAGATGTAAGTTGGCTTGTTGAATTCCCGAGATTTCTCGATTATCTGGCGTACGTTCAGAATCTGCTCGCGGGTGCCTTTCCCCCTCACAAAGCCAGCCTGTTCCGGCGATATCTCCTTAGACAGGTACGCTTTCAGGCGCTCATTCACAATGTGCAGAAGTATTTTGCTCGCATGCGATATTAGTGCAATTAGGCGGTAGTTACTGCAAGATTTTGTTGACCCTTTCTTGTGCAATGGTATGAAGACAGTGTGCGCCCAAAGACAACACATACGAGTATATTGGCTCAAAAGCTTTGGTTGTGGAGCAGTATTGTCTATCAGTATCTCGGCTGGCACACCCGAGAAATCATTTCTTATTTTCTCCAGACGAGAGAATCGGATTTGCTTAATTGACGAATTCGGGCTACCAACTAGTGGGTAGCTTGCTCACTGTCCTGTTTGTAGGCTGTAGACTGCATTGCTTTTCCTTTATTAGTATTCAATTCTAAAATTGTATTGAAAATCAGTTTTCTATGGAGAGGGATTATTTTAAAAAGGGCGTTGTATGGGCGCGCGTATAAAAGTAGCATGAGCGGGGCTGGCTTGACTAACCAGTACCTATCTACATCAAAATAGGCGGAAAACTTATTTTGTCTACTTGCCTTTGTAGTTACTTGACCATGTCAAAATATATAAAATAAATAAATAAATATTATGGGACAATCATAACTACACAAATCGACCTAGTCCCAAACTAAGCAAAGCTTGTACTAAGGGTACTAGACGACGATATACATAATATATAAATACATATATAGATAACATCCATGATCCAAGAACAAATGAGTAGGTATTCGAGTTCATCACACAAATATTTGCCCCGGCCGGAATAAAAGATATAGCTGGGGGCCTTTGATGGTTGCGTTTATCACGTGATAAATAAGCGACGAAGCATCTGTCACTCACGCTCACATTTAGTCAAAACCTGATGGATGCTTTGTCACTTATTTATCGCGTGCGACCATCATAATTTATAGTGTGGTAAAGGTAACTTCGTAGGCCCGATCGCGATCTAGCTAGAGTGACACTAGTTGCGCTCTATTAGTTCTGAAACGTAAACAGTGATAATAAAAGTAGTGTAGGACTGAAAATCGATTTTCAGCCGAAAACGAAAAAAAAAATCAGCTTCGGCAACAGTCTCAGTTTTGACCGAAAACGGAAAGGAAAGCTATGAAAAATATTATTATTTTTGTTTTTTTTTTTACATCTAGGGAGAGAAAGAGCAAATAGGTTTTATAGTAGGAGGCCTGGGTGGATAAAACCTGCAAATGCTTTGTTTCGTTTCGTTTCGGTGACTACACCCAGCCAGCAGTTCTGCTGCAAGGACGCGGAGGCGCTGAGCATGCAAGAGAGGGAAGGCCAAAGAAGCTCAACGAAATGACTCAGAAGCGCATACTGGCACAATACCGAAAGTCGTTCAAGGTAGTAAACCTTAACATTCCCTGGCTGGAGCTTTCTGTTCTGAGACAGGGCACGTATCCGGGTCATCTCGTGTTCCTTTCCGTCTTCTGCCGCTCCGGCAAGAGCAACTGGCCCTCCTATCCGAGGCACCGGGGAGCCAGAAGTTTATTTTGCAGTCACAATGAGGACCGGAGGGAGAGATCCGACAAGAATACTAGCATCGAGCCAAAAAGGAAATAGACAGATAGTTGTGTAAATATATACAGGGGAGGATAGTGGACTGCGTCTCGTCGTCCAAAGTTTCCGGTTACCACGTAGGATAAGTTCTTGTGTTGTAGGTTGATGTCGCTGAGCCGTCGCTATTTGTATGTAATTATCCTCCAATTTTGACTCCGTGTTTGTTTCTATCTATTTTAGATTTTTCATCTACACTACAAGTGGCCGTGTTGGGTCCATGTTCTGGGGATAATAATATTTCTTCGTTCTGGCTGCCGATTACTCTAGTACTTCAACGGTATAATCCACATTAACGTTGGGGTTGAGATAAAAGTGCGCGTGTGTGGACGTCTTTGTAGGTGACTTCTTGAAGTTTCTTTAGTGATAATTGAAGGAAGGAGGTGGCGAGCCATATCAAGTACTATGGCGGGGTCTTATTTGATGCCTGTATGAGTTCTCGTTGGATTCGCTCCATATTGGTTTCTTATTAGGCACATTCTTCTTTACCCTGTGACATTGTGGTTATGGCCGTTAGATGACGGTTCACTTCCTTTTGATATTTCTCTACCATAGCTGTTATTGTGAGGTAGCGTGATAGCATGCGTTTTTAGTTTATTCTAGGTCGCGTCAATTAATCGGTAAATGCGCAAAAATCAATGATGCTTCGGTGTCAGGACTGTTGAAGTGGACGGAGCTCCGCGAAGTCGTAGAAGACACGATGATTTGGCATTGTAGTATTCGTAGATATATGGGGTGTCCTATATTGTAGTGGTCGCTGATGATTCATATGCACATAGATATTTACCGTAGAGCAACTCACGGCGGCTGAGATTATATTTTTTCCACCCTGAAAACCGTTTCTAAACTGGTTCTGAATGTGTTATCAATTTGTTCCGCGAAGGGAAGAGCATTGTAACCGGGAGACTTTAAGTCTGAAACACTGCCATTAAATCTCTAATTGCATTTGACTGTTATTTTTCTCCTCGGACAAGTGATTAGCGACAGCGAGCAATCCTCGAACCTCCATCGATGGTCGAAATCGGTATCAACACGATTTTCAACAGCCTTACAGGCGGTTCTGGGTTCGAATACCGGCAAGGGCAAATATTTGTGTGATTAATATTTGGATGAGTTATGTACTTAAGTGTGTATAGGTACTCGTATTATCTCGCCAAGTGAAAACCAAAAATCACTAAAATTTCTGTGACTAAACTCTTCGAAACCTAGTTAACAGATTGACACTGAGATAAGAGCTTCATTTTAAGTAGGTATTTTGTTACTTATTTAGTGAGTTTTGCTTGTCAACAGATTCTAAATAAACATGTATATCGTCACATCGTCTACTACCCAAGGTAACCTAGGGATTAATTTGGGTTTGGGTCGATTCGTGTGAGGTTGTCTGATATTTATTTATTATTATCTTGTAACAAATGAGAAAAAGCCCTAAGGAATAAGGATTTTGGTCAACAATTCGTCTCGCAAACAGGCTAGTGTATGTCTAGCTTAAACGCGTCTTCGCAGAATTGGCAATTTGAGATAAAGACAAGAATTGCTTTTGATGTGTGTGGAAAAGATCTGAGCAGCAATTAACCTTTTGTAAAGTGATACTTGAATACACGTATTGAGCGGTTTACACTAACCTGAAATCGTCAGGAATGAATCGACTCGACGGTGCCATGCTATAGCGGGGTTCCCATTTCTCTAGGCGGTTTGCAATTGTCAATTTGAAGCTGGCCAACGATCTAACCTTTCTTCTGAAAACTACTTAATCCAGGTTTTAAGTAGAAAACCGATATTAATTTATATGCATTTTTTTATAAATATAACAGACGGCAAAAATAACCGTTTGGGCAAAAAATTAACTTTTAAAACGCTTATCGAAAATGTGCTAAGCGGAATTGACGATTTTGGGGGAATTAATCTAACGCGTCTTTTCTTGACGTCACTGCACCTAGTGAGTAAAATGTTATAAATTGGATGGAGAACGGTTACCGGTTGCGACAACAGGAACGAACACGGTCGGTTTGCGTTGCGGGATGCGCGGACCGAAGCAGGTGTTCTGCACAGCGGGTAAAAAGTAGAGCTTCCAATCCCGTGATTTGAAGCCCTAGTAAAAGAGTTGTTGTTACCAGCGTCACCACTGAAAATTGCGGGATCTAGCAGTTCAGCATCGTCCTGAAAACCCTCTAGCTGTCATTGGAAATACAAATACAAAAGAGAACGAAAACAAAAGGAAAAGGACGAGTTTAAAGGAGACTAAAAGATGCTCTTTTTTATTTAATTATTTATTTATAATATGCTTACCATGAATTCGTCATTTAAATAACATTCTACGAGTATAAAGACATCCTATCAATCAAACAAGGGTACCATTTCCTGTGAACTGCTCTAAAAATATTCGCTAGCGGAGTATGGGGTCATCCATAAATTACGTCACACGAATTTCATGATTTTTTGCCCCTCCCCCCGTCCTTGTCACAGCTGGTCACATTTGTGAGACTCCCCCCCTCCCTAGTGTGACGTCACATATTTTGCAAATTTACATTTAGAAATTATTAAATGAAAACAGCGGTTCCAAAATTAACATCAAATCAAACATTTAACAAAACAAAAATTGGGCAAGTGCGAGTCCGACTCGCGCAAGAAGGGTTCCGTACCACAATCTATAACAAGTTTGTTGTATGGGAGCCCCCCTTAAACATTATTTTTTTTAGTATTTGTTTGTTATAGCGGCAATAGAAATACATCATCTGTGAAAATTTCAACTGTCTAGCTATCACCGTTCTTGAGATACAGCCTGGTGACCTGGTGACAGACGGACTGACGGACGGACGGACGGACGGACAGCGAAGTCTCAGTAATAGGGTCCCGTTTTTACCCTTTGGGTACGGAACCCTAAAAACGATTGACTATGTTAATTAAAGAAATTAACAAAACAAAAAATTGGACAAGTGCGAGTCCGACTCGCGCATGAAGGGTTCCGTACCATAATCAATAACAAGTTTGTTGTATGGGAGCCCCCCTTAAAAATTTATTTTATTTTATTTTTAGTATTTGTTGTTATAGCGGCAATAAAAATACATCATCTGTGAAAATTTAAACTGTCTAGCTATCACCGTTCTTGAGATACAGCCTGGTGACAGACGGACGAACGGACGGAAGGACAGCGAAGTCTCAGTAATAGGGTCCCGTTTTTACCCTTTGGGTACGGAACCCTAAAAAACGATTGACTATATTAATTCAAAAAATTAACAAAACAAAAAATATTAATAGAACTACACCTATTAATTAAAGATACAAACTTAATAATCTTGAGTCCATGGACTTTGAACCCACTCTTTTAAATTATTTATAACTGGCATAGCAGCCACTTCGTTCTTCGTTAGCAGAACTAAGAACGACGTTGTTTCATTCGCGAAAGTCAGTGGTCAAATGAAATAGAAACAAAGAATAAGAAATCACAGCTAGGCGCAATGCGTTTGGCGGCATTTATCAAAGGGCGCCTAGGCGGTCGGCGCGTAACACTAGTAGAGCGAGTGGTCGACAAAACAATTGGGACCTATCTTATATTTACACAGATATAGTTGTACGTTTTGAGGTTTTCGTAAAGTAATAGTTTAAAGTTCATGTTTTAACACTTAGATTATAATAGATTTTGAAATGTGACGTCACGAAATTTATGACCCCTCCCACCCCCTTGTCACACAATGTCACACTTCGTCCACCCCCTCCCTCCCCCTATACGTGTGACGTAATTTATGGATGGCCCCTATGCGGTGAGCATGGAGAATTCCGGATTTGCCTCGGATTTGCGGGATATGCGACGGAAATAGGATTTAAAGCGCAGGTTCCGCAGGTCGAATTAACTATGGGTTGCCTGGTACAGGGTTGTCACTCAGCGTTAAATCTGGAAATTGCTGTTCAACATATAGAGTTTTCACTGTAATATGATGTGAAGTGAAACGTAGTTCAGCGTAGCGTAGGGTTATCACCACTATCACTATCGGTAATGTAAAGACGCCAAATATCATATTCTTTGCTTTAAGGGTACTGTATATCTTGATCATAGCACCCAAGCTGATGATGAGAAGTGCAGTTTCTGTTATTGAAAGCCTTGTTGATCGAGACAGTAGTTACCTATATTTGGTGAAAATAAAAGCAGTGGTCTCCGCGATATTCAGATACTTGAGTAGTTTTTTAGGGTTCCGTATCTCAAAAGCAAAAAAAAACGGAATTCTTATAGGATCACTTTCTTGTCTGTCTGTCAAGACCTATTATCTCGAGAACGCGTGAAGGTATCCAGTTGAAATTAAAACCATATACTCTGGTCTACAGTAACGTAAAGCTCCGGCCGTCTATGCCACAAAAAACGGATATTTCGACTTCGGCACTCTCAAGGGAATCAAAATGTATAGGGAATATAGATTTATTAATCTTTTCGTTAGAGCAATATGCAGTGTTTTCATATTCCGTACGGAACCGTCGGTGCGCGAGTCTGATTCGCACCGTTTTTTTTTACTTTAATATAAATATCGTAAACTTTCTATACTTCAGCACTGTGCAGGTGTGGAAGTGTGTAGGTACACGGGGAATCTGTATTTTCTCAGTATCAGATAGATAAAAGAATTTGGTGTTTCAGGTACATTGTTTTTGTGTTAGTATTTTCAAAATCAATATGTGAATATTGATTTTGAAATTGACGACACGTTTGGCTCGGTTTGTAGACACCTGCCTACTGAGCCGGCGGTCCCGGGTTCGAATCCCGGCCAGGGCAAATATTTGTGTGATAAACTCGAATATTTGTGCTTGGGTCATGGTTGTTCTATGTATTTAAGTATATATTTATCTATATAAGTAAGTACGTATATCGTCGTCTAGTACCCATAACACAAGCCTCCTTGAGCTTAATTGGGGACTAGATCGATTTGTGTGAGGTTGTCCAATATTTATTTATTTATATTGGTGTAGGGTGTATTAAAAACATGTTGCTTTGGCAATTCCATATGAAAATAAACACAGTAAAAATATAATAATCTGGTATTTTCGGAATTTGGTGGTTGTGGTTTCAAAAATCGAGTAATTCGGCAATTTGATATTCAGGGAAGGAGCGGGTAATCCAAAACCGATAGTATTAGGATCCGTCTATAGTGCAGAGTTCCGTAATTGATACGAATACATTGGACAGAGAAGGGGATGTAGGTATTGAAACCGCAAGTGAAGTGTTTCGGTTTGAGAATTTACATTTTGAGAAAGTGCCAACTGTTACAAAATTCATAGTAGAATTATAACGACTAAAATGCATAATGCCTTATTCACTAATTTCACTAAATTTCAAATTGCCGTTGTTATATTATTCCATTATATGTAAATACCTAATTGTCTTATTTTCAAGGCGAGTCAGAATGACTTTTGACCTAAAACTTAAATTCATGAAATGTATTCCTTCAAAAAATGCGCCAATGTTGTTAGGCACTTACGCGTTGCGTGTCTTGAACTAAAAGAATATCCAAGTATAATTATACTTTATGATTCGTCAGAATTTTGTGCAGGTATATCTCGCACCTTACCGGGCTTATGCCTTCAATATTTAACTAGCAAGCTCGCAGATTTGGCCTGGCAATAGGTATCTATCGTAGGAGGGATGTAGTCGGGACTGGTGGCAATTTTTCAATTGCAGCACCTCTGGCTGCTGTGACACGCGTCTCTTACTCGCGCGAGAAATATTACCTATCTTTTTCTTCGCTGCACTGTGAGAGAGTGACGGGCGCATGCTATGTCGCGCGACAAGATTTGCGAGCGGAGTTGTGCTAGGCGGGCAGTAGGTATACATTTTCACATGCGATGCGATGTGACTCGGATGCTTGTGCAGTGACGAATACTGTAACCACAGAATAAAGATACTACTTATTGTAACTCTTTACCACCACCCTAGGGGCACGTGCAGGGCTGTGGTAGGTTCATCTGAGTATTTAACATTCGTGATGATGTTAAAAAAACAACCAATAATAAGTCATTCTTAATGTACATATCTTTAACAAACAAATATAGCTTTGGGACTAAAATGGCTACGTTATCCTTCATCTATCAGGCCCGTAGATTTCAAAATACGTAAACGCATGATTTTTATTACTCCTATTTTTTCGTTGGCAGTTAAAAAGTCTCACAGTAAACCCTTCGTAAACCCGTTTCCGCGGAACCCCGCGTGGAGTGTGTGGCGGTTAAAATGCAAATGCGTCGGCCCCGGGCGCCGCGAGGTACACTATCTTTTTCTGCAAAATGACTGTCACAGATCTAGGGGTCGTGGAAATGTTATGCCGCGTCCGCACGCTTGCCAAGCCTCGTCAAGCCTACAGGAAGCAGTTAAATGTTAGAGTGAGCACGATGTAGTTAAGTCTAACTCTAACATATTATAACTGCATCCTGTAGGCTTATCGAGGCTTGGCAAGTGTGCGGACGCGGCATTAGGTGTACATTTGTAAGAGTTACGATTGAAGGGTTGTAAACTTTCCCAAACTTGAGTTGTGAACTGATCTGACTTTTCGTGATGGTGAATAATTATATAAGTATATTATTTTTAAGTCATGGTTCGTTATTTTATCGTGGCTAGGGCTCGTTAATTCATTTCATTGGCTTTATTTATTTATGGAACCTACCGCGAGTAGGTACCATACACGTTGTTATTAATACTTTTGAGTCCTCCCGGTCGGTTATTGTATGTAAATTTTTGTGATAAATCGATTAACGGTTCCAGCAATAAAATTATTAATTGTATTTGAATTGTAAGACAAAAGGGGAACCGATTTAGAAAGTACCTACACAATTTTTACGACTTTAATTTTTTATTTATAACTATACTATTATAAATGTCTAAAACTGTAAGTATTGAAAATCAGTTTTCTCTATGGAGAGATATCATTAAATAATCTTAACAGCGCGATGCAGGATTTGTAGTAAATATTTGGTTCTCCGTTCGTCGCGCCGAAAAGACTGGGCGGATTTTAACCAATTTTGGGAGGTACATTCAAAGATGGTTATAGGGTACTTTTTAAACGGCTACGGCGAAGAAAAAAGTTTTTCGCGGACGAAGTTGCGGACGCCTTCTAGTTTATTATAAACCAGTGACACAACCAGTGTCACACATTGTATTACAATGTAGGATTAGAAACAGCGCTTATCAAAGGGAAATTTTAATAGGCTAGTTCACCCAGTTTTGAAATATATTTGAAATGGTTAATAATGATCTTACTAGCTTAAAAAAAATGTCTTATATTTTTGTGAAAGCTAGAAAGCTAAATTTTATCAATTGAAAATTCGAAATTTCATGAACAGTCAAAAACGCCGTCCGCCATTTTGGCCTTTTGCTAATCTGCGGCGTGACGTAGAATTACGTGTAAATATGTATTCGAAATTCGACGGTAGTATAGTGCCATTCCGCTCACTCCAATATACTTTGACAGGAGATCGAGAGGGACGGCACTATTCGAAGTCGTCAAAGTAGACTTTCAGTTTTCTTTACAGGACCGATGACGTCGCTATCATAAGCGAAAATGTCGGACAGTGTTTTAGGCATAAAACGTTCCTAAATACTATACGGAATAAACTTAGTTTATGACAATTTGACATGAGTCAACTAGCCTATTATGGGGGACGTCTTGTGACGGACGCGTTTAGTAGCGGTGTCCACCAACGGCATTTTATGACTGTAGCTTGGCTCGTAAGATGTTCTGGAAACCTTTTAGTTCCTCACTCCAGGCCGATGTTTCGTGTATATAAAGATAAGTTCCGTAGTCGAGATCGTATAAAGATAAGTTCCGTAGTCGAGATCGTACCCAAGCGATGGTCGCCGCGGGCGTGGACTCCTCGAACGGCACTTCAGTGTCAATGTATAGTCCTTTGGTTAACGTTGTGTACGATCTCATTAAAGAATACAGTACTGTTGTGTGGATTAGTACCTCCTTATCGTCCGTCATAAAAGAGAAGCGTGCTTTATATATAAGGTGTCATTTTGGTGGATTATAAACTCTAAGGCCATTGCTAAGAGTTAAAATTGCTTCATTAGTAATCGTGTTTACCTGACTACATGAGTTTCTTTTCCTGACTCCTGAGGACCTCCACCAAATGACGAACGATAATGAGGTACAAAACCAAACCACACAACAGTACTGTTTTCTTACATGACGTTTTTCGTACGATCGTACACAACGTTAACCAAAGGACTATACAATGTCACAGACAGACACACAGATGCACAACTGCACATATCAAACTTATGACTCCCCTTGTTATTCTTCTGGGATTATAAAGGCAACTTCTAGACAGTTCTAGATCTTCGTATGATAATGGCGGCGGTGTACCACGGTGTCGCAGTGTCTGTTCCGGTTTGGTTTTAGAGCCCGATTAATGATGCCGTTTCGTTTCCGTTCACTTTTGGTTACGGTTGCGATGTACGAACAAAATCGCGGCTTTTATTTGACTTACAACTACGTAGGAATTACAGGAGATGGTGACAATTATGAATGAAGCTTTGGAAAGAAAGGGAATGAAAGTGAATGCAAAAAAGACGAAAATCATGATATTTGAGAAAGAAGATATTGTGACAGAAGTCAGTGTATGGATTGGGGACGAGAGATTAGGGCAAGTGAATGAGTTTGTATACCTTGGGTCAATGTTTACGAGAGATGGAAAGTGTGAAAGTGATATTGAAAGAAGAGTTGCTGTTGGTAACGCAATAAATGGTGTATTGCACGCCTTTATGGGGAGCCAAGTAAATCTTTAAGAGGGTGCGTCTGGCTGTCCATATAGGTGTATTGGTTCCAGCACTCATGTATGGAAGTGAGAGTTGGATGTGGCAAAAGAAGCACGAAAGTAGAATAAATGCAGTAGAAATGAGAGCATTGAGAAGCAAGAATGGTGTAAAGCTGTGCGACAGAATAAGAAATAGTGTAATAAGAATAAGGTAACGCTGTGGTGTGAACGAAGATGTAGTCACCAGAATTGAGAAAGGGATGCTTAGTTAGTTTGGGCATGTAGAGAGGATATATGAAAAAAGATTCACGAAACAAATCTACAGGGCAAATCTGAATGGAAATGTTGGAAAAGGAAGACCTAGACGAACGGTTCTTGATCAGATTGGAGACGTTCTGAAAAAAGGCCAAGTCAAGAGTACTTTAAACCGACGAGCATGCATGAGGAGATTAATGAATGTTGATGAAGCGAAAGATGTATGTCAGGACCGTAGCAGGTAGAAAGATGTGGTCTGCCTACCCCGATGGGAAAAATGTTTTGACGACGTGTTTTGTCGCATAACCGCGTAATTAACTGGGGTATACCAATTTTTTACGACATAGGTATGTAAGGCCCTTATACCGCAATAATCAATTATATCGTAACAGGACACTTGTGGATACCTACAGGGGACCTTATCAAAACAAAACAAGATATTATATGATCTTGCCTCCTCTACTAGTTCGGTGAATAGAGACTAAAGTACTGGGGTGATCTTAGAAACGGTCCGGTAGTTTTGAATTTTTGATATGTTTGTCTAGGATGGTGATGGTTAGTGAGTAGTGACTGTTTAAAATGCAAATGCACAATAACCCCCCCATCCGCGCCCACCGCCATATTGAAAAAAACCGGCACTTTCTTCAGATTTTTGCTTACATTTTCGTTTATTTTATTTTCTTTATTGGGGAAAAAAACAGACATAGACAAAAACAATTACATAATATGAAAAGAAATCTTAAGTTAGGTATAGCTTACATCCTAACACAATTCCCAATAAGATTTTGAGCAGGTAAATAGATAAGGTGGCATTGCCATTAAAATAGCACTTGATTAACACTATACTAAAACTTAAATGAAAACGTATTACACAAACTTAAGGTAACGTAAAAGTAGAACGAGACAAATACTAAGTTAAATTATGCGCATGAGAGTACATACTATTCCTGAGTAAGTGAATAATTAGAAGTCTAGGAGAATTTTAGCTAGAAAAAGCTGAGACAATGTTGTAGAGAATAAAATTTACTATAATTTACATTTTGTTTCAAGGACAGATAGTAACGGAGATAGGCACATTAAAAAAAATAATAAAAAAAATTGATAACCTTTTTCGTTCAACAAAAACTGACCTATTAAAAA
Organism: Apotomis capreana; assembly: GCA_947623375.1. NCBI lineage: Eukaryota > Metazoa > Arthropoda > Insecta > Lepidoptera > Tortricidae > Apotomis > Apotomis capreana. The sequence goes on along the minus strand of OX392508.1, from coordinate 7,448,103 downwards.
AAAACATGATCGCGATGGTCATGGCGAATGCCTCGTGATTGGTAATTTTTTGACAAGTAATTTCAACCAATCAGTGAACAGTAGTGTGTTTTTTTAAATCAAACATCAAACATGTGCTGATGTTCTCTTTTTGAAATGATTTAGAATTCAGTAGAGAGAATCTGAGAGATGTCTTATGAATATTAAATTTCTGTAGCGGGTACCATAGAGTATAGAATTTTGGTACAGGATTAAAAAGTGCGTTATTGTGATTTTGTCTGTGAAATTATAATTGACTGATTAAAGTACGCGAGTATAAAAAAACCATTATATGATTGCTTGTTTTTTTCTACAATGTCAAATATGCGTTTAAAAAAATCAGACTATAGGCGTCGAGACGCAATATCGTACCAAAGTACGATTTTGCGTATCGGACGCGACGTTTATCGCCGGGCCTATTTCACGCGCCGCAGCTTCCTCGGCCAGGACTGTTCATAAAATTCCGGCGAAATTGGAAATTAGTTGACCACACGTAAGTCGCCCATGATCTTAAATATAGTGCCTGGTGTCGTCAGGATAAAATTTCATAGAATCCCCAGAACGAACTATAAAAAATCTCACTGCCTCTCAGCCATATTGCGCGGTACGCAAATACACTTATTAAACTCGCGTACTGTAATCTGTTACTTATAATTATATAGACAAAATCACAACGCATTTTTTAAAACTGTTCCGAAATTCTATACTCTACGGTACCTACTACTGAACTTTAATATTCATAAGACAACTCGCTACTCAACTCAAATGAATTTAAAAAAGAGAGCATGAGCCATTTTTGATTTAAAAAAACAAGCCACCGTTCCCTGATTGGTTGAAATTACTTGTTAAACTTTTTTTACCCATCACGAGCCACGGCCACAGATTTACGGTTCTTTTTTGCTACTATTACTTTTAAATATCTACTCCTCTTAAATGTGAGGCTCTGTTTCAAAATAGTACGAAGAATTATTTCTGAGCAAACTTTTCAGTAATCAAACTGTAGGTATCTTTATGTAAAACGGGTGGACATCTCGGCAACTAATTTAATTAGGAAAGGAAAAACAACTTTTTATCTGTATGATATAGCTCCCGTGAAAAAGGTCGTAAGTTTTTGTAAGTTTTTATAAATATAGGCCTTTTTGTGATTGGGAATATGAAGTTACTTAAGGAATAATTAAAAAATACTGGACCTTCGAAAACTTTTTCATCCAGAGATAGTCGTTGACTAAGTATGAGAGTGTCCAGGAGGCAAATACGATGAAACTTAATATACCTATACAGTAGCGGCAAAAGTCTATCATATCTGTGTATTTTGTATGTGAAATGCCACACTTTTACCATCGCTGTAGGTTTTAGAACTAAACACTGACGTGCCATTTCACTGTAGCAAGTAAAACGTCTAAATTCACATCGAAATAGATATCTAAATCAGCATCATCAACATAGTGCGCGTTTAAAAAAAAAACGGGTTTGATCATTTCACATTCAGTTCTATTTGAAAGTACCAAATACAATACATAATAATTATAAATATTGACACAAAGATAAATTATGTAATAAAAAATATTGTGATCCACTTCAATGTAAGCAGGACTCGAACCTGCAACCCTACGTCTCCGGCGTAGTTTCTCCCAACTGAGCTATCACATCGCTACGTCATTCACACCAAATCTTTGATTCCATAATTCTATGCAACTAGTATAGAGCGCGCCTGTCCTTCGGGTCGGGCTTCGAAATTACTCGGCCATCTCCATCTATCTATTGCTTACTTTCCAGCCTCTACAACAATGCACTGTTTATCCATCTTGCTCGGAAACGTTAAAAATATAAATATTTTGTTAAGATACGAAATATAGCAACAAGTTATTATTGTTATATATATATCCTAGCAAAATATTTTGTTCAGATTTTTATTCTACGATAGCAAATCATATTTCAACTTAATATACATTGTAAACATCTATATTCGGGTACTGTTCACTGAACAGCAATATATTATTTCTGTATGTTTGCTTAGGGCCGAGTCATGTTTGACTTGCCAAGCTAAGCAATATCAAACAGTATTTTATTTTATACAATCAGCCTTCTAAATCCAACAAGCTGAAACGTTGAAGATGGCTTGGTTGTGCTTTAATTAGTAAAGGTTTTTTTTTCTAACAATCCTCGCACGCTTTACCCGCGGTTTATCAGATACAACAACATGTTTTTAGGGATAATTCAGTTGCATGTACACTACTTTATCTACACACGACGTGCCTTCAGTAACTCTATGGAGTGTCCCAATATAATTTTTAGTTATAATTTATTAACTAATTCTTCAGCGTGCATAGAAATTAAAAAAGTGACTGTGACTGTTTCTATTTAAATTAACTTATACTGGTGGGCTTAACAAAATTTGTAATAAGAAAATAGGACAGGAGACTTACAACATTCACGTATCACCGCCGTTACACGAAGTTACTTTCTGAAACCCGAATCTTCTTCTCATAGTTCACGGACAAGTTCTAAGCTTCTTCACCTACATCTTTTAAGCTGTTTATATTTTAAATTAAATTTGGTTTCTAATTAACATGCATTACCTTTGCCCATGTGATAAGTTCAAACCTCCCGATGTATTCAATTATGCAAATGGAGGCATCTTCGGAGTTTGCAACCGTAACGTAATATTTTAAACACGTACTAAATAGACAGACTGTTGTTGAGGGGTTTTTCCAAAAATATAATGAAGTCCTTAAGTCCAAGATTCTACTTTGGGTTTCATGAACTGCATTATGATGACGGGGTAATTGGTGGCGACCGAGATCAGCGCGAGCGGCGCGGACGCGTCGACAGGCAGCGCGCGCAGCACCACGCAGCGGAAGGGCCGCGTGCGCAGGTACTTCAGCGCATAGCACCTCTAGCACAACTGTCAAAAACGACTATTTCTCTTCTCGCCCGAGATAATTGCCTGTCTCTTTCTGTGCAGTAATGTGAGAGGGTGACGGGTAGCGCTATGTCGCGCGACAAGAGTCGCGAAGCATAGTTGTGCTGGACGGGCAGCAGAGTGTCGCGTACCTCCTCCTCTGAAGAACATATAATATGGACACCAGATTACCCGCTAGATGAAATGAAATTATATTTATTTGCTGAATATGTAGAAGTTGTACAGGCGTAAATCATACATTTCAGTATTAGCAGTATTAGTAGTGGGTACATATTCAGCCGGTATGCATTTTTATAGTGGAAGTTACAGGATTTAAACTTTTACTTATTGCTTGATTACGAACGAGTAAATAACACATTTTAACTTATTGAAAACTTTAGATATGTCTCTGTTGATTCTCCTGATCAGTACCGACATAAATGGGGCCCAATATAACTTATAAAAACATCCTACGGACTGCGCAATCAAAATGTAGATTATTATACAGATATTGCCCAGAATCAACCTCTGGGTAGTAGATAGATGATCCACTTTAAATTTGAAACAATCTTAGTATCTCTTAAATATAAAATTGTATCCCATAAGATTTTTTATAGTATATATTATTTTAAATAGGATTACGAAAAGGTGTTATCTTACCAGTGCAGGTAAAAAGTTCATCAGCAAACATAGTTTTAATTTTGTCGATTTCGTTAGCAGCTAGTTCAATCAGTATTGGCGCCATGAAACTGATTATATTGCTTATCAGAACATCAATTAAGAATGAAGAAATGTTTTTAACCTGAATGAATAATAAAGAAAATAAGTAAACAATGGCAATTTGATAAAGAAAATTCATAATTGATTATGTTTTCACAGGGAAATTGCGATTGTGGAAAAATATACACAAAATATACAGTACCAAAGCAAATGATATGGCGCCCATTTAGAGTTTTCCTACTTATCTCGACGTTTTCTAAGGCATGATCCAAAGTAATATGAGCAAACACCATTATGTGACGAAAGTTTATAGTAAACTTGACAAAAATCAGAACAGAAAAAAAAAACAATAGTAAATGTCATGATCAATCGTTTAATTTAAATATTTAGGTCTACAAGACTTTGCAATTAAGGTAAACCAATATATCGCGATAGACCCAGTTCAATAAGTTTTAATTATTCGCAAGTTTACACAAAGGACTTGTTTAAAGGACGTGTATGAATGTGTTGTGTATGGAACAGGTGGAACACTGGAATCAGTTTGGCACCTAGTACGAGTATGTATTTTAAATCAAGGGATTCGTGCGGACTTTGCCTATCTCAGCATGTTCATGCCGTTTAATAAAAAGTAATTGTATTAATATCTTATAAGAATGATTCGGGGGCTTTGCGTTTCTGTGACGCAATCCCAAAAATGTTCTCTGTTCGTATAAAATGATATGGAGATTAATAGACAATGAAGCGAAGACGAAATGTGCAATCAGAAAAATATTTATAGAAACGTAGTATGTACCTAATTGCAAGTAAGTAGTTTTATTATAGGACGAGTATTTTTGCCGAAATTGTAGTAATAATAATAACAGAATCTGATGAACAGTAATAGTTTTTTAATAACTTTGGTAGGGGCTTTTAAAAGTGCTAGAATTTCGCTTAACATATTTAGGTTTTATATGGTTCTTGGTAGCAGTGGCAGGGCAGGGCACAGACGCCGTGTGATGACGACTGTGTAGAGTACCTACTGATCGGGATTGTTATTCATCAATAATTATATTTCTAAACTTTGTTTTGAAATGTGTTACCATGGACATTGTATTCTATACTAATTGTGCATTGTAACGATTATTTCGTAACTATCATTACACCGTTGTTATGGCGACACAGATGCAAAGATAACCAACCGCCAACAATTATAATAGCCTTAATTTAAAATTTAAAACACCCCCGATACAAGTAGCTGGTCTAGTCATCATGAGGCTATCATTCAAATAGTGATATAGAAATCCTACTAAAACTGAACATAACTACAAAATTTGGCCTTCCTAGCTTTCATTTTACTCGTAGCTGAGATCGTGTCACTTGTCCAATTATACAAGTGCGTAGCAGTTAAAGAACTACGACGAAACTGTAAGGATTACGTTTTGGCTGACAAGTGAAACGTTTTGGCTGACAAGTGAAGCACTTAATGAAAATATTTTTCTCAAATATGCTATGCAATATTGACATTGTGAACAATAATATAATGCTTAGAAGTCTCAAGTTTCTTTTTTTATTTTTTTTTTATTGTAGCTTTGACCTTCTTGCTGAGCAAGTGGTATTTCGCCAATGACTCGTTTCGAATCGCACACGGCGACAAGATTGAGGATTTATATCACGTTGTACGGTGAGGTGCCTTTTTGTAAATTGATAGCGATTTACAAAAAAACCACGCGGTCTACCGGGCCTTGACCCAAGAAGGGCTATGTACGCTTCAAGTTGAATTCTTCATTAACCATTCACTCATACGTTAGTTCACTGCACAATAGGCTATCAATACTACACATTGAACAAGCAAAATGAATAAATAACGAATAACTAAACTTAAAGGCATGCGGCCATCTTAAGTCACAAACCGGAAGTCCCTCACGTTTCTTGGTCGTCACGAAGCGAGCATGTGAATTTGAAATGTTATTTCAACCCACATTTTAGGCGCCTCACCGGGAATGCAACCTTCTTTTATTTCAATATATTTTTCTAACACGTCATAGCGGTCAGACATTAAAAATAAAATAACATAATCGTTATGACATTCTGCCACTACACCCATAAAAAAAAACAAGTTTCAATAAAAAAAAAATACAGTAATTACTTATTATCTTCTGGAAGTTATCTATTATACGCGCCAGATTAAACGGAATGTTTTAATGCAGTATGGCACTTAACTAATATGTATAACGTTCGAAGTATAAGGACACCGCGCGGCACTTAAATAAAAATAAAAATAAAATAAAATAGCCTTTTATTTCTTGCAAAAAATAGTAAGGTTTACAAATAATATTTACAGCAATAATTTTTTAGCATTTGATTTTTAAATAATTTTATATTTAGTTGGAGCTACAATTAAAATGTCAATGGTAAGAAAGTAATTCTCCATAGATTACATATCTAGATACAAAATTTTGTCTTAAAATTTATAATTTCAATAATTAATATGTAATAAAGCTAATTTTTTTATGTTATGATATTGAAAAATAAGATCATTGAATAAATTGCATGCAAAAGATAATAAAATAGTATTTAATAAATTGTATAAATGAATAATGAATAAAATAGCTAACATTCCAATAATTACAATAATTAACATTCCTATAAATTATTTAAAAAACGTGCAAGAACCCCTCATGTGAGGGTGAAGGCCTCCTCCAGACTTTTCCAGTGGTCTCTATCTTTGGCTTTTTGTACCCATCTCTTCCCAATGTATTTCGTGACGTCATCTTCCCATCGTGCAAAAGGTCGACCTTTCTTTCTGTGCCCCCCCGGACCAGACCATGATGTGAGTCGGATTGTCCAACGGTCGTCAGTCATTCGGGCAATATGGCCCGCCCACCTCCATTTTAGTTTTAGTGCTAAGTCATTAGCGCGTCGGTCACTTTAGTTTTGTCTCTGATGGTAGAGTGAGGTATTTTTTGGATTTTTCTTACTTTCATGATACTCCTCTCCATGCTACGCTGACACGAAACTATTTTACTTCTCACCCGGTGTGTGTATTTCCATGTCTGACATGCGTATGTTATTGAGGGAAGTAAGCAGGAGTCCATAACCTTTTTCTTTACTTTTATAGGCATATCACTTTTTAGAATTTCTTTCAAACTCCAAAACTTTCTCCAAGCGCCCGTAATTCTTCTCTCGACTTCTGCTTCGTTGCTTTGATTTGAGAAAGAAATCCGTTTGCCTAAATAAATATAGGAGTCTACGTATTCTAACGCTTTGCCTTCTAGAACAATGGGATACTGATAAGAGTTTGACATAATTTTTGTTTTGCTTAAGTTTATTTCCAGTCCCACATTTCTGCTTGCAGTTTGTAGCGAGCTTAGCATAGTCTCCAATTCTTCTGGTTTTTCCGAGAACAAAGCTATATCGTCTGCGAACCTGAGATGGTTGATATAGTTTCCATTTATATTTAGACCCTTTTTTGTCCAGTTTAGTTTACTTATAACTGATTCCAGTACCGCAATGAAAATCCTGGGTGAAAATGGATCCCCCCTGTCGTACTCCCCTTTTGATCGGTATAAGTGGCCCGGTTGTCTCGAGTTTTACTCGACTTTTACAATGGTTATAGAGGTTCCTTAGCACCTCTATGTACTTTTTCTCAACTCCTTGAGAACTTAGAGCTTCCCATATCGAAGAGTGAAGGATCGTGTCGAAGGCTTTTTGGTAATCTACGAATATTATATATAGTGGTCTTTGGTATTCACGGTACTTCTCTACAATCTGTTCTATTGAGTGGATGTGGTCCACTGTAGAGTATCCTCTTCTGAAGCCCGCCTGGTCGATCGGTTGGTATTTATCTAGAGTTACACTGATTCTCTTTTCAATAATTGATGAAAACAATTTATAAACGGCCGGGAGTAAACTGATTGGGCGGTAATTTGTGATATTCTTCGGGTCGCCTTTTTATAAAGAAGTATCATTTCTGACTCTGACCATTGGTAGGGAGTAGAACCCGTGTTTAAAATCATGTTAAATAATCGTGCCAAGGGTGTTACTAAATGATGTTTCGCTGTCTTTATCATTTCATTTGTTATTTTGTCCGGGCCTGGAGTTTTTTCTAATTTCAATCTATTTATTTCCCTGAGAATCTCAGGCTCGTCCACCAAACATATTTCTTTATCATGAAATATTTGAGAAATGAAGTTATTATAATTTTCCGAATCTTGTGCACTGTACAAATCTTTGTAAAAAGCGGTTGCTGTGTCGATAATATCTTTTCTCGTTCTTGATTCTTTTCCTGATTTAAGAAGCCCCTCTATCCATGTTTTGTGAGAGCTCAGCTCTCTGTATGCTTTTTTTAAGCTGCTTGTAGTATTCATATGTTTTTCGATTGTACGAGTTCTGTGGTTCACATAATCTCTTTTTATGTATTTGCTTATTAATTTATATAGAGCTTTAACTTCATTTCTCAATGTTCGTGTTTTAGGCTTTATTTTATGAATCTCTTGTCTACGGCGTATCAATTTTCTTGTGCGATCCGAAATAATGTTATTACTTCCCGACTTATCTTCGTTCGGTATGTGAGCGTTTTGTAGACTAGTTTTTATAGCGCTGATAATTTTATCGTAATAATCCTGTACAGTATCGCTGTCTTTCCAGGTCATGAGGTCTTTTTTGGAGCTATTTAGAGATGCATTGTACTTATTTATTTCTTCCTCGCTTTTCAGGGTCCGAGTTGCATTAGTGTAGTTAGATCTGTTTTTCTTCATTTGTTTTAATTTTATAGTTATTCGTAGGAGTCTGTGGTCTGTGGGATAACACACGTTTAGAGCCTGGATGTTTTGTACATTTTTGTGTAAGTTTGTTAAAATATAATCCAACTCATTTTTTGTAACACCATCCGGAGATTTCCAGGTCCATCTTTGTCTATTTGGTTTTTTGAAGAACGTGTTTATAATACTTAATTTATTTTCATGTGCGAAGCTTACTAACCGTTCGCCTCTATTATTCCTTGTTCCATAGCCGTGTTTTTTCATAATTAAAAATTCCTCAGGTTTCGGTTGACCAACTTTGGCGTTAAAGTCGCCCATGACTATAACGTTGTTTCCGGACATTTCTAGAGCCTTGTTTATGGTGTTATAAAGAAGTTCGACCTGCTCGTCACTCGCCGATACTGTATATGAGTAGACTTGTATAATGTCCACTTGAAAGCCTTCGATATTTAGTTTTAATACGGCCACTCGTTCGGATAGGCCGATGTAACTTGCAATAGCTCCTTTGAGGTACTTTTTTACAATAAATCCTACACCATAGAGCCCTTGTGTTTCTCCAGTATAACAGAGAATATAATTATCATATTCTTGTATTGATGAGCCAAGTCGCCTCACTTCAGATAAACCGATTATGTCATATTTAATGTTTTTCAAAGAGTTCATCAGCTCTATTAGGTGTTGATCAGTAGATAGAGTTCTCACGTTGTAGGTAGCCACGTAAAATATATTGTTATCATTAGTATTTGTTTTTGTTTTTGTCGTCATATCGTTGTCTGGAGGGTTGTTGTCTTCTTCTCCCACGGTGACAGGCCGGATTGGGAGGCTGAGAGGAGGAGGCGTTAATTGTTATGTGTCCTGAATTTTGTTTTCTTGGCCTTGCGTTTGAGAATAGCAGCTCTCCGGGTATGTGAATGATGGAGCCTTTATTAAATTGTTGTTCTTGTGTGTCTCCGTTCCTTTTTCAGAGGTAGCAGTCTGGTTTGAGATTAACTTTGGTGTCTGTAAAACGAAGTCTTTCATATTGGTTATTTTATTTTGCTTTTTCTTCGAGGGTCGGTTAGTTGCTTGTACTTCAGAGCCGCTAGAGTGTGATAATTCGGGTGATTCAGACAAATTTCTCTTGTTATTTTTTGCTTGGTTAGTAGAGCAAGGTATTTCATAAGGTTCAGGTGACGTATTTGTTTGCTGTTCGCTTGAGCTATGTGCTTTACTCTTCACAATAAGTCTATCGTATTTCAGAAAGGCAGTGTTGCCTGCCTCTATCTCTTTCTGTAGCTGGGCTTGTAGCTCTTTGCGTTTGTTGAGGACCTCTATGGGGTAGTCTTCTTTTAAGTAATATGGGATGTTTTGTGTGTAATGTTTTTTATTTTTTAGAAGTTTTATCTTGAAGCCCATTCTTGTAAACGTTATTATGACTGGTCTAATTTTTTCACCTTTCTTTCCAGCTCGTCTTACAGCTGCAATGTCGTTGTAATCGCATCTAACTTTAAAATTTGTGTTTATTATATTTATTACTGAATTTTCTAGTTGGTGATAGGATTTTTCTCCCTCCTCTAATCCAAACATCACTAGGTTTTTACGTCTGGTATATCTATCAAAACTGCATATCTTTCTACCTTGATCTTCCATTTTTTTCTCAAGAATTTCGTATTTTTGTTCTAGGTTGGTAAATTTTTCGTTTATGCTTGTATTAATTGTGTTTTTAATGTCTTCCTTCATTTCCATCATGTCGATTTTGTTTTGTTTTATATCTTGTTGCATATTCAATACCATATTTCTTATTTCTTCCATTGTTGATGTGTTTAGTATTAACCTTTATACTGATTCATTTATAAATGGCGGGGACACTGGCCGCTTTGCTGCTCTCTGTATAAAAATGTAACTAGACTTCAGTGTCAAAATAGTGTCTGCGAAAACAACAAGAATTACAGCTAAACATTATTTATTTCCCAGCTGTAACTTTTGTCCTAGGTAGACGTACTCCTGGACAACTTCAATGGCTACACCTTCGACGGAAACGGGCACAGGGACGATGTGCTCGTTGAACATGACCTTAGTCTTGTCCAAGTTCATCCCTAGCCCAACGCGTCTCGAGGCAGCATTAAGACCGGACAGCATTTCCTGCAGGTCTTGCAGCGATTCTGCCATTATAACTATGTCGTCAGCAAAGCGGAGGTGACCGATGATCGGTGGAGTAGACGGGTTCTCGAGTGGAGACCACGACTCGGCAAGCGTAGTGTAGGACGCCCTCCAGCCAGATGGACCGACGACCTGAAAAAAGTGGCTGGTGGTGACTGGATGGCGAAAACGGGAGATCGGGCCATGTGGCGAACCCTGGGGGAGGCTTACGTCGAGCAGTGGACTGCAATAGGCTGAAATGAATGATGATGATGAATGAATTATTTATTTAAACCGTGTGATCAAAAAGGAAGCTGACGGAGGCCTCCGAAACAGAACGGGCACATCAGCAACGGTAAGTCCTTGATATTTATTCTTGGATCAGTATAGAGTATTTTTCCTGACTCCACACCAAGATCCTCCCTTCGTTACCTACAGTCCGCTAACGGCTTTACGCCACATTTTCTGGTCCTCCGAGCCGGATTTTCAAAATTTTGAACCGACCTATTTTTTTTGTTTAATTCCCCAAATTATAATCTATAATATACCTAACCGTTGCTTCCGTCGCGAATCGTATTCGCTATAAAGCTATTCCCTGTTCTCACAGATTTTCAAAAATATAATTCAACCAATTCGTCATATTTTTGTCCGTGACAAAAATGGCGGAAGGCGAGGTGCAATCTTTATTGCAAATTAGCACTTTGACAATTAAAAAAGAATATTTGTTCAATAAATTACAAAAGGCGTATGATGTATCCAAAACTGTTAAATTGGATAGTCTAGACTCGGTACAGAATTACATGGTACAGTTTTCAGAACTTGATGACGCTCGTAGCGATTTCGAAAAAAATTGTCATGGAAATTATCATGCTTGAAATGCAGTCAAACCCCAAGGCTAAACCTTCAACAAGCGCGTTAGAAAGCTTCGACGAATTATATTATGTTTGCAAAAAGGTAGCTTTGAACTGCACGCGTATAGTCCAGGAGCCAACCGAAAAATATTCAACTGTAACCAAGGATGATTGTCTAGCTAGGCCGGTCTTACCGAAGCTAACGTTATTTGAATTTGACGGGCAGGTAGAGAACTGGGCTACATTCCATGATACCTTCGTGTCTTTGGTTCACAATCGCAAGTTCGAGAACATAGATACATTTCATTATCTCCTATCTTGCGTCAAAGGTCCAGCACTGAGCATTGTCAGAAGTCTTCCGATCACGTCATTCAATTACCCACTTGTTTGGCAAAGCTTACTTGATAAATACCAAGACGTTAGGGCGTTGACCGGCAGATATCTGGATAAAATGCTGAACTTTTCGCCTTTGACAAAAGACAGCGTAGCGAATTTAACCTCGTTCGTGGAGACTTTTGATCATTCGTTGAAAGCGATTCACGCCTTGCAGATTGAGAATTTGGACGAGTATCTATTTTGTCATTTGGCATTACGTGGGTTAGACAGTCATACTCGGAAATTGTTTGAAGAAAGCCGCGATCAAAATAAATTACCGATTTTCGCGGATTTAATAAATTTCGTCAACAAACAAATTAAAGTTTTGGAACATACATTTCCTAGTGCCGGCTCCCGGACTATAAACAATCAACAAGTCAAAGTGAAGTCATCTGTCAACTTCGCACAACCGAGTCATAAACCGGCCAATTTCAAATATTCGAACGCAACTTCGTCTTCACAAAAGGTTGGATTAGCTGTTTCGCGCTTTGATACTCAAAATAATTCGAACCAAAACAAACTGACTTGCGTGCATTGCAACTCAAATCATCTGATTTATCGTTGCGAACAGTTTCGTAAACTGTTAGTTCAAGACAGGATTGACCGTGTCAATGCCTTGAAACTATGCACCAACTGTTTAAAAAGTGGTCATGAAACGTCAAGTTGTAAGAGTAACATGACTTGTGGAGTTTGCTCTCGGCCTCACCACTATTTACTACATCGGGATGCAAGTGTTCTGCAGGCAACGGCCGTGCCGACGCCGCAGACGCCCCGTGCTGCCGTGCATGCAGCGGGGCCTTCACTACCGCGCTCCGTGAGTGTGGCTGTGACACCCGATCCAACCGTTACTGAGAATCTCCATTCCGTGACTGAAAATTCCAGTTCTTACGGTATAGTACTGGGGACTACGAGGACTCTAGTCGTTGACATCACTGGTCAATATCAGAACTGCCGTGCCGTTCTTGAATCTGGAGCTCTAAGCTCATTCATTACTTTGAACTGTGCTCAACGTTTGGGTCTACCTCGCAACAAATGCCCTTACACGGTATCAGGGCTAGGAGGTGAACTAGTCAAAAACTTTGGCATGGTGACATGCGACTTAAAGCCGTGTAAATCGGACGTTCCGAGTTTCCGGCTAGAACTGGTCGTAGTAGAGAAAGTTTCATCCGAAATGCCAAATGTTTCGTTTCCACCGGAAGTCGTGGAAGAATACAAGAATTTCGATTTGGCTGACCCATTGTTCTACGAAAAGTCATCGGTAGATATTCTGTTGGACAACGGTGTCGTGTCTGATTTGATGTTGGACAAGCCGACTAATGTCAAGCCGAACATACCCAAGGTGATTGAGACGGTTTTCGGTTATGTCGTAAGTGGAAGATTATACAACGAAAGCAATCAACTGTCATTAAATTTACATCTGTCGATTTCTGAAGAGAAGACTTTGGACAAAACGCTGCGTGACTTCTGGGAAGTAGAGGAATTGCCGTGCAAACCTGTACTCAGCCCTCAAGATCAGCTGGCTGAAGATATATTCGTGCGTGATCACTCCCGTGATGAGGGGGGGAGATACATCGTGCCGCTGCCTTTTGTGACTGATACGCCGACACTTGGAGACTCTCGAGTTGCCGCCGAAAGACGATTGCTGGCAACAGAGCGCAAACTTGCGCGTTCACCAGTGCTGCAGCAAGCATACAACGACTTCATGCTCGAGTATGAGAAACTTGACCACATGGAATTGTACACTGGTAGCGAGTCAAGCAAGTATCTGATTCCACATCACAGCATTTTAAGGCCGAGCAGTACGTCAACACCCTTGCGCGTCGTATTCGATGCTAGTGCGAAAACGTCTACAAACATCTCTCTCAACGATACTCAGTTGACAGGACCAAACCTGTACCGTGATATAGGTTCCATTATAACTAATTTTCGATTATTCGAATACTGTTTCGCAAGTGATATTTGCAAAATGTATCGTGCAATCCTTGTGCGTGAATGTGATAGAAAATATCAACACATATTATATCGGTCGTCCGTAGACGAGCCGATTAAAGTCTATGAATTAAAAACGATTACATACGGCGTAAGTTCGAGTCCATTTCTGGCCATTCGTACTTTGCTACAATTAGCCAATGATGAAGGTGAACGTTTCCCTTCAGCTGCTAATGTCGTGCAACAAGGTATCTATATGGATGACATTCTATGGTCATGCGCAACCTTCTTCCAAGCCTGTGCATTGCAGGACGAGTTAATTAATATGCTACAGTGCGGAGGACTTGTGCTAAAGAAGTGGTCTAGCAACTGTGAAGAATTATTCGAGCGCGTTCCAGTTGAACATCGTGAAACTACTGTCACTTTTCAAAAGGATCGGGATGACGTTTCGATTAAGCTTCTAGGCTTGAAATGGTCTCCGGTGTTTGACGCGTTCAGCTTCTCTTTGAACAAGCAAGATACCGTCAATACCAAGAGATCTGTACTAAAGACTCTAGCATCTATTTATGATCCCGTTGGATATATTTCTCCTTGCACATTTGTTGCAAAGTGCATCCTTCAGGATCTTTGGAAGGTGGGTCTCGGTTGGGATGATCCTCTGCCTCAAGAAGTGTGTGAGCAGTGGTTGACATTCATCACCGAACTACCTCGCCTATCTGAGTTGCAAATCCAACGGCACATATTGCTTCCAGATGTAACAGAATGCGAGCTGGTTGGATTTAGTGATGCATCGTCTCGTGGGTACGCTGCCTGCATTTACGTCATATCACAAAGTCAGTCGGATGTGAAGTGCAGATTGCTAATGGTGAAATCGAAGGTCGCACCTGTCAAGGCTCAGACGATCCCTAGAATGGAACTTATGGCCGCGGCTCTTCTTGGAAAACTTATGAAGTACGCATGCGAATGCATAACTCGAGTGGATGTGACTAGAATTACAGCGCTAACAGACTCGTCAATAGTTTTAGCGTGGCTGCAAACTGACGCTTATAAATTGAAGACATTTGTGTGTAGCCGTGTTACACAAATAATAGAGTCAATACCACCCCATGCATGGCGTCATGTTAAAAGCGAGTACAATATGGCAGACGTAGCTTCCCGAGGTGTATCTCCGTCGCAATTCATGCTTGATAGCTCTCAGTGGTTTGACGGTCCTATCTGGATGTACGAGGATCGTGAAACTTGGCCTGTATCAACGTACACAAATAAAAGTGAAACTCAAATTCTTGACATGAAATCAAACACGAATACGTTCAGTTTGATATCTCGAAAGACGGAAGAAGAAGATAAACTAGAGTTTGTTGAGCGAGTCTGTAACCGGTTCTCTTCTTTTTCAAGAATGCAAAGAGCAGCATCGCCTGGATTTTACGTTTACTTCGACGATCCCGCGATGACGTTTCGATTCGCCACCAAGTCTTAACGACTGAAGACTTGAACGCAGCCCACGATAGTCTTATAAAGCTAGTGCAAGCTGCATATTTTAAAGAGCAAATTGAAACACTGAAGAGGTGCGAGACGTACATTCCTTCGTTAAGCCCTTTCTTGATGCTCGTGGCTTCCTCAGGGTGGGGGGTCGTATCCCGCACTCTGATTTGCCATACAATGCAAAGCATCCCTTATTGTTGCCGAAGCAGAGTAGGTTTACAAAGCTCTTGGTCGAATATTTTCATAAGAAATATTTGCACACAGGTCCGCAAACCTTGCAAAATATTATCAACCAAAGATATTGGATCTTGTCGGCTCGTAGCCTCATTCGATCAATTCACGGGAAATGTAAGAACTGCTTCAAATGTAAACCGACGCTGCTTCAGCCTAAAATGGGTGATCTTCCCTCAACTCGGCTGATGTCTAATAAAGTGTTCGAGAATGTAGGTGTAGACCTAGCCGGACCTTTCCACATAAAGGAAAGTTTACGGCGTAATGCAAAGATAGAGAAGGCTTATTTAGCGGTCTTCGTGTGTTTTTCCACAAAAGCCGTGCATTTGGAAACACTTTCTTCTCTATCTGCGGATTGCTTTCTGGCTACCCTTGATAGATTCGTATCCCGTCGTGGTCTCTCGGCATGTTTTTATTCGGACTGCGGAACGAATTTCATAGCAGCCAGTAAACATCTTGCTGATGTTCAGAAATTCATGTCTGACAACAGCACCCGGCAGGATATTTTGAACGGCTGCGCTCAGCGCTTAATTAACTGGCAGTTCAACCCTCCTAGTGCTCCTCATATGGGCGGTTTATGGGAGAGCTGCGTTCGAATTGCGAAATATCATCTTGTGCGTACTGTCGGTGACAAGGCTTTGACTTTTGAGGAACTGTCAACAGTTTTCTGTAAAATAGAAGCCATAATGAATTCAAGGCCATTATGCGCTCTACCGGCTAGTGATAATCCTCATGAGTTTAATGTGTTAACACCAGGACACTTCTTAGTAGGCAAGAGTCTGACAACTGTACCAGAGTATGATTTACAGTCTGTACCCGTAAACCATTTAACACGTTGGCAATATTTACAAAATTGCTCCCAACTGTTTTGGAAGAAATGGAGCCAAGATTATTTAAACACCTTACAGCAAAGGTCAAAATGGTTCACCTCGCCTCCCAATATCAAAGTAGGAGACTTAGTATTGGTGAAGGATGATCGGGTTTCTCCATGCAGTTGGCCACTTGCAATTGTCGAACAGACACATCCCGGTTTGGACGGCATTGTGCGCAAGGTTACCCTGCGTACAAGAGCTAATAACTCTTTATCAAGACCAGTTAACAAACTGTGTCCTCTTCCTTACACTTCCTAAATTCCCTTCCTCTTTCTTCAATTATGAAGATTTTATTTTCTAGCGCCTCAGTGAGCGCATTTTTCGTTTTATTTCTTTTCCCTATATTTTATGAAAGCCACATAGTGCTTTCGGTGGGGGGTGTTTAGTATTAACCTTTATACTGATTCATTTATAAATGGCGGGGACACTGGCCGCTTTGCTGCTCTCTGTATAAAAATGTAACTAGACTTCAGTGTCAAAATAGTGTCTGCGAAAACAACAAGAATTACAGCTAAACATTATTTATTTAAACCGTGTGATCAAAAAGGAAGCTGACGGAGGCCTCCGAAACAGAACGGGCACGTCAGCAACGGTAAGTCCTTGATATTTATTCTTGGATCAGTATAGAGTATTTTTCCTGACTCCACACCAAGATCCTCCCTTCGTTACCTACAGTCCGCTAACGGCTTTACGCCACATGATGTGTATAAGGTGCCTTGTTAAATAGTTTGTTGATTTCTGCGCCCTCTTGTGGCGAGTAGTGGAAATGCTTTTATATATATGAACGTTGTAGTTTCGCTGAACTTTATTGATCGAACAAGTCTCGCTATTGCGCACTAGATGGCGCTGTGCATGACGACATTGAGTGTCTACTATGAATATGCATAAATTTGATAGTTTTGAGGTTATGTATAGCACTTTTTTATTTTTCTAGCACGTTTTAAACACAATTATTTGAACATAGCCACGCTTTTTCACCGTCACAGTTGCTATATCACTGCCGAATTAACTTTATGTCCAATTTTTAACGGTTTGTTTTCATTAATAATCCGTAAGTGTTTTAGTCCGTTGCTTCACATTTCACAGGTTTTGCAGATAGTCTATTAAAGATACAGCTTCCTAAGACTTCACATTTCTAATCTTTATCTCTTTATAACGTTTCTAATCACTTATAATATTTTTAATTAACGGATTAAAGCAGAGCCGATGTCAACCGTGGACGGTGGCGCCCCCTCTCTCCGCGGCGCGGCACTTACGTCATTTTAAAGAAAATTATGAAATTCGCATTTGCAAACAGGATAAGAAAGTTTTAACATTTGGTGGCCAAATTGTAATTTTTTTCATGGTGTCATTTGATTTAATTTTGTTAATGTCTGATGACATTGACAAACAAGGTGTGTGAATTCGTTGTGTTATGGTTAACACGGCGACAGAACCACAAGGTCGCCAGAATGATTCATGTGTGATATGCCAAGGGCCCACGTTACAAATCAAATTGATTTACTGAGCGTAATAACTTCTAGCTCCACGGAACTCTGTGAACCTAAATCTGACCTTTTTCAGCGACAATAAATTATTGTGCAATAAAACAATGGAATGAGATACTGCCGTCCGTCCGCCTGTCGCGGCCGGCTAAACTAGCTCGAACTGTTTTAGTTTAGATTAAAAATTTGGTGTGCTTTATGCACTGCATTTTCTAGTTTATAATTGAGAACGTTTAATTTTTTTAACCAGGTATTTTATCTATATTATAAAAAGAAAACAATATTACCTCTTTTTTCCATTTTCGAAAATATCTTTTGATAAGTGGAACGTACCTACCCACTTGCAATCTTTCACGTTTATAATATACTAGAAGGTACCTGCGAACTTCGTTCGCATATTTTTTTCTTTACCATAGACGGATAAAAAGTATCATGGGATACTTTAGATACTTTGTACAGATGGTTATGGAACCATCTTTGGATGTCCAGCTATCCCTGCACTGAAATTGGTTAAAATTTGTCCAGCCGTTTCGGCGTTATGATAGGACAAAGGAAATTATGAAAACAGATGGCGCCAGGCTGGCATGGCGCCGGCGTCCATACAAACCTAATGACGATCCTGCATCACGCTATTGATATTTTTCTCGAAATCATGACCTTTCTCCATAGAAATATGATTTTCAATAAAATAGACTCCACAGAAATATGTAATTTGGATCGGCCCTCACCTGCCCACACAAACACCTGCAATCTGGGACATTCACGAATTCTCCGCCCTAGAAGTGTAATGCACTATATTTCCTTTTCGTTTTCACAATCACGTTTCTAGCTTTTACTTTACAGATACTCGTTTTAAATGAGTAGAACTTCTGCATTTCGTTAACGAAAAACCTTTTTACAAAACTTTGTAATAAAAGTATGTAATTAATTAAGTTAATTACTATTCACGACGGGTTCAGCGTTCTACAATTACAAATAGAACTTTCTGAGGGTAGTCTAAAGTTTCAAGTGTCGAGCGTAACTGCCGTGGTGCGAGGGACGTACGTCAGTATTTGGAATGTCATTAGGTTCTTTTTGTGACAATTGAGGTAAATGACTAGATGGGACAATTGAGGTAATTTATTGCACATAACAACTATTTAACAACTATTTAGATACAGGCGAACTTATTCCTGTAAGGGATTTATTCCAGTTAACCTTTAAGCAAATGAGAGAAGTAAAAAAACTATGTCTGATCATCACGCTAAAACGGTCGCCGTGTTAAGGTCGTTTTGTTCCAGAAATATCTCGAGCGACAGTCTATTCTAGTGTCTTTAAGATTTAGAATTTATTCATGGACCTGTCCTGGTGGACCAGATCCGTATGTAGGCAGTTGACACTCTGGATTAACACATAAGGCTACTTTTTATCCCGAACGCGGGTAACACCGCGGGGCCTCCACGGGGTTAGCTAGTTTTATTTTAAAACTGTGTGACAAAACCCCTGCCTGCGACCTTGTCCACGTAAAACATTTTTACCGGTATTCTCTTCTTTTATAGAAAAACACGTCACCGATGGTTTCAATTTTTTTATTGCAAGCATTCGCAACTAGGCCATCAGCTTAAATCAGAGTAACGTCACCGAAGGCTTCATTTCATAGACAAATTTTTCCTCGGAAGTACCTAATACATTTTTCAGATATCTAGAAATTGTCAACGTATAGATTAGGTTAGGTTAGGTTGGTGATATAAAAGTATTCCGAAATATTTTATGGTTTGAGAAAAAAAAACGCTTTCGATGAAATGAAAATTCGATGAAACGTTTGTCTGTAAAACAAGGGTAAACCCTTTTTTACCATATTCGCCTAAATGTATCCTATAATCATGTTTGGATGTCCGGCTAGGCTAAAAAGTTGCTGAAACGATTTTTTGACGTTTAAATTTTACAAAGTAAGTAGATTGGTTTTTACCTCTATCACGCCCGTTCGAACGAGAACCGGATCTCGGAGTATAACAGTTAGTTACACCGCAGCAACGCGTAGCAGTACGGTACGTGACGGCGGCGCCGACACGACATGGCAGGATTTTCCGTCATCAGGGGTACCTACGAGTATAATACGACGTTTGTAGACCACGCTTCTGATGAAAGCTTCTCATATTTCACAAAAACCGGTAAAAATGTAAGGGATCATTACTTATTTCAGGAAAAATCTTAACGTGCAGGGTTTGTATCGGCGCGCGGCACCAGCAACCGTAGAGCGCGCGGGTAAAAAAATCTTTGGTCGCACATCATGCCCAAGCGGCTAGACCGATTTTAACCAATTTTGGTACAGGAATAGCAGGACATTTAAAAATGGTTATAAGCTAATTTTTATCCGACTACGATACTAAATTTATTAAAAACAACATTCGAAATAAGTGGTAAAACAACTTAGAAACCTAAAACCTACACTAACCTAACTCTAGCCAAGGTCGGTCATTGGCGGAAATGATCCCAAGATGCTGGCGGCGTTTCCCCGCTGCACAGCAATACTGAGCCTTTGTCCGAGAAACGCGCCAGCTCTGGGATCACAGGTAGTTCGTATTAGTTTTTTTTATGGAATCAAACAAACTGTGAGCGGCTGGGCCCCATGGGCCTAGAGTCTCCACCGCAAACGGCACGAAAATATAGTTGTCACCTAAACACATATATTTTCGGCGTTTAGCCGCCTCAGCGTTTGTGGCCGCCCCACCTGGATTTTGGCACGTTGTTGCAATGTGTGACGGTGCCAAAGTGTCCACACAGGTGGAGTCCCACACTAAGGGCCGCCCCAATCGCCACGGTACTAATATCATGCCGTCGGGTCTCTTGCCATCATCTCGTGCGAGGCCATTTGGTTCGAGAACTGCAGGCACGTTGACGCTGACAAGAGCCCGACGTATGATATCATTTAGACAAGCGTGGCGGGAGAGTCTGCCGGCGCTTTTGGGGCAGCTAAGGCCGTGGTGACCTAAACGATCTACCTGGTATCCGCAACGACATTGGTGTGGAACGACGATGTCTAGGCCTAGACGAAGGCCAACAGCCACCCTGAAAGAATTATCATCAAATAAATAAAGTGCCGAAATTAACTGAGGGAAGTGCGTGAAGCCAGTATCCGGACTCGCGAGCAGAAACAGCAAGGAGCCTGGCCTTGTCTCTCGGGGTGGGACTTGTGTCAGTAAGGTGGTGGTGTACTCTTAGATTTATCGGCATGTCCCACAATTTCTGGATCTCTGTACTCGTCGGAAAGTCTGTACCAGGGCAGGCCTCTTTCCAAGCGTCCTTGGCCTCTGACATACACGCCACCTCAGAATCGGAAAGTAAAGGGGATAATATTTTACCGATAAGAGGTAGCGAGCTATGTGTCGAGGACAAGTACGCTGGAAGGGCGACACCAGAGATTTGCCTTACGCCGAGGCCACCGAACCGTACAGGTAGCGTAGCCTGTAAAAATTGACGAGCGTCAAATTTAGCATTAATGATTTTTTCTAAGTGAGCGTGAATAATGTTGTCAATGTTTTCACACAGTAATTTAAATTTCCAAAAGGGGCAGTATCGCAGGGCATACGTGAACTTCAGGTACAAAAAGGCATGAACGAACGTAGTATGAAAACGGCCATGTGGGCATGAATTTCTAATAGACGATCTGCGGATTCTTCAAACTTGCTTATCTTATTCTCTACAAAACTAGGAATCACTTCGGCAAAGATGGGAACACCAAGAAGGCGAAGTGTTTCTTTGGATAAAAACTTGATTCCTGGACTAGCGGACTCAAAAGCTTGTTTGACAGATAAAGTGTCGAAGTTGCCATCTAAAAATACTTCGCATTTGTCAAAATTCAACTGTAGACCGATCGAATCAAATTTATTTTTGATTAAGCTAAGTTCGTTTAGGACAGAATCCGCATCTCCTCCGAGAGTACCATCATCGAGATACCAAACATTAAATTTAGAGGTTAAATCTGAAATGATTGGATGTATTGCCAGGCTAAAAATGGCCGGACCGAGAGGGTCACCTTGCGCACATCCGACAGATGAGAGCAAAGTGTTATTTTCAAAAACGATAAATAGAAAAGTTCTACGTGGACGAAGTTGGGGCACCACCAGTATCAAAATATTCGTAATAAATGTTGTCGTCGGCTTCGCTTTCTTAATTTAGTTCTGACTTGCTTAATGTACCTATTGTTCTAATTCTAACATGTCAGTCGGAATATATCTTATAATTATCATTATAATCAAATCGCGATACGTAATACACATTGTGCCGGTTAAATATATGTACTAATTGTCGAATTCAATCCCATTCTCATTGCGATTGAATAATGAAAGTATACTATAGGGACTAAACTAGAAGCTAGATGCGGAATTCCAGAGCAAGACTCCTAGGCTATTCAGAGGTGCTCCATATCGTCATCGTGTCGTAGTCGTAAGCCGTAAAGAGGCCGGGAGCGGCTGCAATTAAACCTTTATGTGTACTCAGGCTGCGTGCGGTCTTGTATATCCCATCAAAAACATAAATGTTAAATTAATAATAATAATAATAAAAAATCTTTATTGCCACAAACTTAATCTAGACATTAACATAAAACAAAAACAAAAGAAGTGGTACTTAATAGCTATTTAAAAATGCTACGATTAAACAATTAGAGCCAAGTTCTCGCATGCAACGTTGTCGACTTCGCCGACAAAAGAATTGAGATCTATATGGGCGCCAAGTTCTTTGCCCTAAATTTTTTAGATACAAGGACATGCGACATACTCAATGCATTTATTTTACTTGGGGTGTAATTCAATATCAAGACTGGACTTGGCTAGTTTTTACATATAAATGTATATTACATTTGTCTAATCATTAACCTATTTTCGTAAAGGTATGTACGCAAGTTAGTGTACGTCCTGTTACTTATACTGTTAGCTTGATAATAATACTATGTTACTTTGATAAAATTAAGTCAGTTTGTGAAAACTAGCCAAGTCAAATCTTGATATTGAATTACACCCCAAGTAAAATAAATGCATTGAGTATGTCGCATGTCCTTGTATCTAAAAAATTTAGGGCAAAGAACTTGGCGCCCATATAGATCTCAATTCTTTTGTCGGCGAAGTCGACAACGTTGCATGCGAGAACTTGGCTCTAATTTAACATTTATGTTTTTGATGGGATATCATTACTTTTTGTACAGAAATTTGAATTGACGCCCCACCTGTCTTGACTAGAGTGACGCGGGGTAGAGGGAGGGGCCGGACCGCTCCTCGCCACGCCGCGCTCCCGCGCTTCGCTATCCGTCCCCGCGCCACGGCAATTTATTAACCTTCTCTCTGTGTGTGTGTGTGTGTGTGTGTGTGTGTGTGTGTGTGTGTGTGTGTGTGTGTGTGTGTGTGTGTGTGTGTGTGTGTGTGTGTGTGTGTGTGTGTGTGTGTGTGTGTGTGTGTGTGTGTGTGTGTGTGTGTGTGTGTGTGTGTGTGTGTGTGTGTGTGTGTGTGTGTGTGTGTGTGTGGTGTGTGTGTGAGAGAGAGAGTGCCATCTTACAAACAAAGAAAGAATTTTCCAAATCGGTTAATAAATGACGGAGTTCTGAGGCAACAAGCATAAATAATAATAATAATAAAACTAAAAAATATCACTGTTTTTGATTTTTATATGTGTACACACACAATTACCAAGCTGAATGCCAAATTTCATCTTTCTAGGTCACCTGGAAGTGGGTTAGGTTTTTGATTACTAGTGAGTCAGTCAGTCAGTCAGTGATAAAAATGCCGTTTTTTGGACGTCAATATCTCAATAACTATTTCATCTACATTTATGAAATTTGTGGTTCTAGTTGTTCTCAGGGACCTAAATACATAAGCCAAATTTCATTTTTTTCTGTTGAATAGATTTGGAGTTATTGAGGGGTCAAAAGTGGCTCCAAACGGTTCGTGTAATCTAGACACGCGGCAGCGTGTCCAGCCAAGTTCACCCCAAGAACTGGCGAGCAGCAGCCGTGTGTTATATTACACGAACCGTTTGGAGCCACTTTTGACCCCTCAATAACTCCAAATCTATTTAACATAAAAACATGAAATTTGGCTCATGTATTAGGATCCTTTAGAACAACTAGAACCCCAAATTTCATAAATATAGGTGAAATAGGTATTGAGATATTAAAGTCCAAAAAACGGTATTTTTATCACTGACTGACTGACTGACTGACTGACTGACTGACTGACTAGTAATCAAAAACCTAACCCACTTCCAGGTGACCTAGAAAGGTGAAATTTGGCATTCAGCTTGGTAATTGTGTGTGTACACATAAAAAAATCGAAAACAGTGATTTTTTTACTTTTTTAATTATTATTATTATTTATGCTTCTTGCCTCAGAACTCCGTCATTTATTAACCGATTTGGAAAATTCTTTCTTTGTTTTAAAGATGTATTAGCATAGCTCACACTCTTGCTCTCTCTCTCTCTTACACACACACACACACACACACACAAGAATCCAACACGTACTAACCGATTTGGAAAATTCTTTGTTTGTTTAAAAGATGTACTAGAATAGCACACACACAAGTAATTAACAATTAATTATTAAATAATTCACACATCATAATAATTTCTGTACAAAAAGTAATGAGATCCCATCAAAAACATAAATGTTAAATTAGAGCCAAGTTCTCGCATGCAACGTTGTCGACTTCGCCGACAAAAGAATTGAGATCTATATGGGCGCCAAGTTCTTTGCCCTAAATTTTTTAAATACATGGACATGCGACATACTCAATGCATTTATTTTACTTGGGGTGTAATTCAATATCAAGATTTGACTTGGCTAGTTTTCACAAACTGACTTAATTTTATCAAAGTAACATAGTATTATTATCAAGCTAACAGTATAAGTAACAGGGACGTACACTAACTTGCGTACATACCTTTACGAAAATAGATTAATGATTAGACAAATATAATATAAATTTATATGTAAAAACTAGCCAAGTCCAGTCTTGATATTGAATTACACCCCAAGTAAAATAAATGCATTGAGTATGTCGCATGTCCATGTATTTAAAAAATTTAGGGCAAAGAACTTGGCGCCCATATAGATCTCAATTCTTTTGTCGGCGAAGTCGACAACGTTGCATGCGAGAACTTGGCTCTAATTTAACATTTATGTTTTTGATGGGATATAACACACGGCTGCTGCTCGCCAGTTCCTGCGGTGAACTTGGCTGGACACGCTGCCGCGTGTCTAGATAATCTGTGGTGCGGTGAGGAATGTTGAACCAAATACGGGCGGGCAAATATGCTGAAAAATATCATATGCATGTATGTATTTTGATGAATAAAGGATTGTCCAAAAAAATTGGGCAAGTGCGAGTCCGACTCGCGCATGAAGGGTTCCCTTAAATAATTATTTTATGTTATTTTTTATGTAGTATTTGTTGTTATAGCGGCAATAGAAATACATCATCTGTAAAAATTTCAACTGTGTAGCTATCAGCGTTCTTGAAATACAGCCTGGTGACAGACGGACGGACGGAGACAGTAATATTAGGGACCCGTTTTTACCCTTTGGGTACGGAACCCAAGAGGAGACCCTTATGTCCACAGGAAAGAGAGAACCTAAAAAGATGACGCTCTTTAGGTATCCAATTTTTTTGGCTAAGTTTACTCAAACAACCAATAAAACTCAGTGCATTCTGAACACGTTGGATGAGAGCCCTCGAGCGTGCCAGTAGACACCCGTTAATCACGGTGTCGACGTAGTTAGTTAAGCTTGGACAGGATCAAAAAGTCACATAATTTTATCCTAACTTCAACACTGAGATAGTTTCGAACCTGGTATAGGACTTCTAGCCTGTGAAAGCAATTTTTAACCGTATCTATTATGTGCTATTAGAAACGTAGCTTGTCGTCCATGAGAAGACCAAGATTGCGGGCCTCGGTAACACGCTCAAGACGCTCCTTTACAAGCACTACAAGAGGGTCCCATTTAAGAGTTATTGTCTATCAGGCCTCTCGTACCAAATAATTTAAGGTACTTAGACTTAGAGGGATTAAGAACTAAACCGCAATGCTCAGCCCGATCTACACGTGCAATGTCTGGATTTAACAATCTTACAGCATTCTGGGTTTCACGAGGGGAAAAAAGATTGTAAATCGTCTGCATATTGGTGAAAATTGCAGTTTTTAATATACAGTACGACGAGCACGGGCCCAAGAATAAATCCCTGTGGACCCCGCAGTTCACTGCGATATCTTGGGAATACTCTGTTAAGCCAGACGAATTTGTCATGCCAACCCGCTGCGTCCGAGAAGACAAGGAATTCGCGAACCACTTTATAGTTTTGTCGCTAAACCCATAGTAGGTACGCAAGTTTTGAGAGAAGTAAGAAAGAGTTAGTTGTGTCAAACACGCGAAAAATCTAATATAACAAGCAGCGTGCGGGAAGATCAAAAGAGGACTCCTTTTGTAGCAGTAAAAGCGTGAAAACAGAAGTCAAAAATGCTCGTGGCATCTTCCCTAACTTCCCTTATATCTATGCAACTTACATTTTTTGACCCCTCTTATACAACTGTAGCATAAAATATTATGGAAAAGAGATAACCGATTTTAATAATGATGAAAGGGGGCTTATGATGGTCGCTTTTATCGCGCGATAAATAAAAGTGACAAAGCATCCGTTACGTTTTGAGAAAATGCGAGTGTGAGTGACAGACGCTATTCACTTATTTATCATGTGATAAACCCAACCGTCATACATTTATTATGGGTCAGAAATAAAACACAAAAAATAACAAATTTATGAGATTAAAACTAAAAATTGGGCAAGTGCGAGTCCGACTCGCGCATGAAGGGTTCCGTACCTATATATATGTATATATAGGTATAACAAGTTTGTTGTATGGGAGCCCCCCTTCAATATTTATTTTGTTTAATTTTTAGTATTTGTTGTTATAGCGGCAATAGACATACATCATCTGTGAAAACTTCAAGTGTCTAGCTATCACCGTTCTTGAGATACAGCCTGGTGACAGATGGACGGACGGACGGACAGCGAAGTCTCAGTAATAGGGTCCCGTTTTTACCCTTTGGGTACGGAACCCTAAAAATTACACTAAGATTAAAATATATTTTTAAAACTAAGACTCTCGGTAGGGTGCCCTTGATCTGGTCCCTGGTCTGTAATGTGTTTACGCAATTACGAACATTCGCCATAGGTACTAAACTAAAAGTTGATAAGTTATTCGTTTTCCCTTTGGTTTAATGTTTAAATAAGGGTACTAATTAAACAAGCTTCTTTTTAATAGCATTATTCGCTTCAGAAAATATAAGTTACCTTCTAAATTACTAAGTCAGCCACAACCAACGCGCGTCTGAATAATAATATCTCAGCCACTAGTTATCTTCTTTGTAAGCCACTGTAATTGTAACTTAGCATGGTGATTATTTTTTAGCATCTAAATTTGAGGCATGCATTCAAATAGCAAACTTCTAAAATGTTATTATATGACACCAAAATAGTAACTCTATTAGCTTCTAATTTTATAACTTAGTATGTTTAAAATGTAAGTCATCCTACATTAATTGATCGTAAAATTTACCTAAAATTGTCATCAAATAGTATATTAAAGCCACTATTATTACATATGAACTATTGAGGAGAGAACAAAACAAAATACTTAAATCTAATTTTAGGTTAGGGTCGCAGTTCAACCTAACACTCCTCCTCGCTTCGCTCGTCGTCGTACCTAACTTAAGCCAAGTCGGACCTGCCTTAGAACTAGATTGTTGTGGGTTTTTTTTTTTTTTATGCACACTAAATAATGCGAATTCAATATGCTATTTAAAGGTATTTGCAAAACTGTTTTACTGAATATAAAAAAAAAAACTAACCTAACCTAACCCGGCCGAGTCGGACCTTAGTGTGCAGTGCGAGGATAATTAGTTTTCGAAAACTTTAATTAATTACACATGCACCTATCGCAATATGAACGAACGAATGACAATAAACAAACATGGCGGGTCGTTCGGTACAAGAATCGAATGGCGCTCTCTGATTGGTGCAAATGGCCGTGGCTGTCATGGCGCGCACTCGCGCCAAATCGTTCCTACAGTGGCTATTTTCATGATAAAAGAATATGAAGTATTATTTTAGATGTTAAGTTATAATATATGATGCTGTCTATTGAAGCTCGAATATATAATTTTTGAGGAGCTTGTATTGAAGCTGTAAAACGAAAAATTATGATGAGTTACAAATTTCGTGGCTGAGTTAGTAAATTAGATGGCAATGTATAAATCAGGAGGACAAGTAATAATAATTGTTGATTACGACTTGATGCTTTCTTTAACATTTTTAGTTGGCGTTGTAAAGAAGATGAATTAGTTTATTAGAGGCTATCTCATATTCCCGATGCTTAGTTATTAAAAGAGAAGTTCGACCAAGTGGCCAAAAAATAAAATTGCGGCCGGATTTATTATTTCTCTTTAAATAATACCTACACGTCCGCCGCTGGAACTTGTAGTAGAGTTTTCTTAGCGACGGGGACTGTTTTATGAAACGATAATATTCAGTTCCGGACTGCCAACGGTCCGTACAGTCTGCAATAACATCGGTATGTAGCTTCAAATAACTTGGATTTTTGAGTACATTACACTTGTATTTAGTACTAGAAGGTTACTGTAACCGTTAATGATATCATTTGATATCTAAATATTATTCTTTATTCTAAGCGACGGAAGTGATCTGTTTCAGCTTGAAAAAAAAAATGCTTTCGTTTGTCCAGATTTCATCTTCTGCAGATTGAATTTTTTAGCCGATTCTTGTGAAATTTTGTGAACAAGTTCCATCTTTGTAACATCTTTATAACATCTGTACTGTCAGTAGCAAGCTGTGTTTCAGTGACGGGGCAAGTTGCACAGCTGCTATCTCGCGGGGCCAGTGCTCGGCAGTATTCATGTGTGTTGGGCCACTTTTTTTATTGTTAGGAAGTGCTGTGTATGCACTATCGTAGCATGCATATATACTTATAACATCTGTACTGTCAGTAGCAAGCTGTGTTTCAGTGACGGGGCAAGTTGCACAGCTGCTATCTCGCGGGGCCAGTGCTCGGCAGTATTCATGTGTTGGGCTACTTTTGTTATTGTTAGGAAGTGCTGTGTATGCACTATCGTAGCATGCATATATACTTATAACATCTGTACTGTCAGTAGCGAGCTGTGTTTCAGTGACGGGGCAAGTTGCACTGCTGCTATCTCGCGGGGCCAGTGCTCGGCAGTATTCATGTGTGTTGGGCCACTTTTGTTATTGTTAGGAAGTGCTGTGTATGCACTATCGTAGCATGCATATATACTTATAACATCTGTACTGTCAGTAGCAAGCTGTGTTTCAGTGACGGGGCAAGTTGCACAGCTGCTATCCCGCGGGGCCAGTGCTCGGCAGTATTCATGTGTTGGGCCACTTTTGTTATTGTTAGGAAGTGCTGTGTATGCACTATCGTAGCATGCATATATACTTATAACATCTGTACTGTCAGTAGCGAGCTGTGTTTCAGTGACGGGGCAAGTTGCACTGCTGCTATCTCGCGGGGCCAGTGCTCGGCAGTATTCAGGTCTGTTGGGCCACTTTTGTTAGAAAGTGCTGTTTATATGCACTATCGTCGAGCATGCATATGCATAATGCAGTTTTATCACTCTTAGAAGATATACAACGATAAATGCAGTTTAGAATAAGGCTGTTACAGAAACGCAATAAATGATGATTAAGCATGCATTTATTTATATTGCTTCATAAATAGGGTTTTGATGTATCGTAACAGTAATAAACAATGTACCAAAGAGCTCACAAAACTATTAAATTACTAGAAATGAAATTTATGAAACATGTAATATCTCATTATTTTTAATGTGGCTACATCACATTTTTTTTTAAATTGAACCATTAATAGATAGATCAAAGCACAAGGGCAAATTAAAATGCGTATTCGAAAGTTATCTGGTGTTAAGGTGATGGAGTAGTTAATACGTTGGACCGGTAGTACAGAGGAACTGGGTTCGATTCCCAGTCTTTTCCGCCAGGTTACGAATTTCAATTTTTCTTTGTGTTTAGTAGGAATGGTAGAAATTTAATTAAAATCGGCCATTAAATTGTTTGCAAATCATATTAGGGGGCAATGAATGGCTTATATTTTAAGAGGCCTATTCCCACAGACCATACCTATTCCTTTTAAAATTTATTTTTTTCATATTATGACAAATATATTGATAATTTCAACCAACTTTTTGAAGTGAATAATACTTTTTCTTTTCTTTTTTGAAATAGAAGTTAGCTGAAACGACACCAATTATTTAAAACTTCGGACTTTTATAATGGGTAGTTTACACAAATGTAACTTTGACAGGGAATTGAAAAGTTGTTGAAACGTTGGGCTATTGTATAGGTATAGTTAGATAAAGGAATCAGCACGAATAACCAAGCTCACTTTTCAGGTCTCATGTCCCATTTGGCTCGATCCCAGACACGTCCTACGTGGAGTATGCAGTTTGATTTAACCCTGTATTCCTGCCAAGCTGTCACGAAAGTAGGTCCTGAACAAGTTATTTATGATTTTAAACTTGATACTTTGTTAATTTATTGCTTACAGGAGAAAAAACCGCAAAGTTTTTAGCTTAAATAAAAAGTTATTGGGTATGAAGATTTATGTCGATATTTTTATCCAATTTATTGACTTCCGGTAGAATTTGCTGGAGGTAAAATTATCTGTAGGTACTATTATAAAATAGTGAAAATGATTTTTTTGTCTTCACGCCTAAAGCGCTGAACTAATTTGGTATAGCGGGTAGCTGCGCATCTCCAGACGGTTATAGGATACATTTTACCTGACCACGGCGAAGCTAAAAAGAGGGTTACGACTTTTTCTTCCACGCGGACAAAGTTTGCACCTTCTAGCATGAACTTAAAACACTTCAGTTATGCCCGTCTCGTATCGTAATTTATTGTGGTGATGAATTTTTACAGAAAATTTTGCATGACAAGTTTGAACAAAATATTTCGATATTTTTGTATCGTATATGTTTTATTTACAGTAAACTTACAGGAACAGTCTTGAGAATCGAAATATACGTTTTTCGCGGCATAAACGGCCGTTTTTAGGGTTCCGTACCCAAAGGGTAAAAACGGGACCCTATTAATGAGACTTCTCTGTCCGTCCGTCCATCTGTCACCAGGCTGTATCTCAAGAACGGTGATAGCTAGACAGTTGAAATTTTCACAGATGATGTATTTCTATTGCCGCTATAAAAAAATAATAAAACAAAAAAAAAATATTTAAGGGGCAACAAACTTGTTATAGATTATGGTACGGGACCCTTCATGCGCGAGTCGGACTCAATTTCCCAATTTTTTTTATGTTAACATAATTAGAAGTTTTATTTTGCGCAGCTTCAAGGGACCGTAGACCTGAGTTTTAATTTCGGTTCTATACCTCCACGCTTTTTTGAGATAAAGGGTCTTGACAGACAGACGGACGGAATAACAACAACAAGTTGATCCTATAACGATTCCGTTTTTAATCCTAAAAATAATAATTGTGACACTTCCATGGTCGGCGTGCGACTAGCGCCGAAAGACAAGTCTGCTATTCTAATCTATTCAAACGATTTTCGAACTTTTCTCTTGGCCCAAAATTCATTCGTACGGGATGTTCCGATGTTCAGTTGATCAGATTTCCGGCTGTTCTCACCTCCGGATCGCATTCCTCAACCGATAGATTCGATAGGTAAGTATTCAGACTTTTTTGTCAATTCAATTATTAAAATTTTTAGGGTTCTGTACCCAAAGGGTACAAACGGGACCCTATTACTGAGACTTCGCTGTCCGTCCGTCCGTCCGTCCGTCTGTCACGAGGCTCTATCTCAAGAACGGTGATAGCTAGACAGTTTAAATTTTCACAGATGATGTATTTCTATTGCCGCTATAACAACAAATACTAAAAATAAAATAAAATAAATATTTAAGGGGGGTACGGAACCCTACATTCGCGAGTCGGACTCGCACTTGCCCAATTTTTCAAAATGGCGGAGATATTGGGATAAAATACGCAAAAATTACAAGTTTCAGCCATTTTGAAACAAATCGCGAGGTCACAAAGCCACTAGTAATAAGACAAGTATATATATACATTGCATAATTGCCCGTTCATTTTCATTTCGCACCAAAAACTTAGCATCTCTAAAGTCTCATTTAAAGTTTGATGTTACTAATTAGCAATTAGTGGCGTCGTTACTAGTGGCAACTAGTTATTCAAAGGCTACCGACGGCTGCAGGAGGGTGACGAGGCTAACTTTTTGGGTATAAACTTGGAGTTGCAAATATAGATAATACAAGAGCGTTACGGGCTTAGGAACTAAGACGTGCAGCCCCAGGAAAGTTTGATATGGCAGTAAATCCCGGGAGACTCTCTCTCTCTCTCTCTCTCTCTCTATCAGACATACTAAAATACAATACGAAATGGGTTCGATTGACGGAATCGGGTGATATTGAGAAGTTTTCGATTGGCCGCCACCGCGACTGATCGTAGCTCCTGATGATAAATCGCGTACCGATTTGTAACATGTCGAGCGATATTCGACTTCTACGACGATATTAATATACATGCGAAACGGGTAAGAGACATTTCTCTTCTATAAGATCTTAAGTTTGCACTAATACCTACCAGTATATCATTTGAGCGAATGGGAGAGGATCGGCAGGTGAAGACAGCATGCCTTGGGCGACCGACTGGGCGTCGTCCGGTCAAAGTACCGCTGGATAGATCTGGTAGAGAAAGATCTGCTTGAGCTCGGAGCCACAAACTGGCGATTGCGCAGGATCGGGTAAAGTGGCGAGCTCTTGTGTCGAAGGCCAAGACTCATTTTGGTTTGCTGAGCCAGCGCAGTTAGTTTTTTTCGGTTATATCATTTAGGAAGCATTGACAATTCGATTTAGAAGAAATACCGCTGCCCATCTTCCCTTACCGTCCGTTTACGTTAAGTTTGCACCTGGTAACTATGGCGTAGCATACAAATGAGGATAGGCATAAGTTCGTCCGTAGCCCGCCATCCGTGTTACAAAATTGTTTACAATAACATCCATTCACGGGATGAGCGCACAAAGATATTCTGACTGATAAACGGCGCTGTAACCAAATGTCCGTAAAAACTAAAGTCATCCTGCATAGCGCTATTTAAATTTTGCTGAAGTAATACCCCTCCATACAACAAATGGTTTTACATGAAAGGTTTTAGCAGGGTAGGGAAGGACATGTGGCCCCGTACCGTGTCCCCAAAAAAATGTTAAGAAAATACATCTATCCACTCAATTGCTTCGAATACTATAATATAATTCTAAATTTGTATTGAAAATATTTTTTCTATGGAGAGGGGTCATTCAGGAAAAATCGTCATTTGTTTTGTATGGGTGCGCAGCGCCGTGCTAACATGTCGCCTTCTGTTTTCATAATTTCCTTTGTCCTCGCATCACGCCGAAACTGCTGGACAAATTTTAACCAATATTGGCACAGGGATAGCTGAACATCCAAAGATAAATAAATAAATAAATATTAAGGGACAATCATACACAAGTCGACCTAGTCCCAAACTAAGCAAAGCTTGTACTATGGGTACGACGATATACATAATATATAAATACATATATAGATAACATCCATGACCCAAGAACAAATATTTTGCACAAATATTTGCCCCGGCCGGGATTCGAACCCGGGACCGCCGACTCAGTATAGGCAGGTGTCTACCAACCGAGCCAAACGCGTCGTCGTAGATGGTTATAGGATACTTTTTATCCGTCTACGGTTAAAAAAATACGCGGATGAAGTTGCGGGTAACTCTAGTTTTTATATTATCACTGTGACAGTTCAAGGTAGAGGGCTGAAAGTTGGAGTGATTACTAGTTATGAAGCGACAAACAATTGTCATTTACCAATTTCTTTTATTAGCCTGCTAAACCGTGGTATAGATGAAGGGCTAAAGGAACTGGCTATGTCTGAAATCACCTTATGGCCGTATGGCGAACGTAAAAATATATAAAAAAAATCTGGACCCAGCAAGTTTTACCCCTGTTTCAGATAGTCGTATGATGAACTGGGTAAATTTGTAGCCGTGGACAAAAAAAAACGTTATGAAAAAATTATAGACGAACTTTGTTCCCTCAGCGCTTCAGATAAAAATATACTGCTATAACATTTCTCAAAGATCAAACGATCTAAATCTTCTGTATTTCTAACCTGTCTTTATTAGTTCTTGGCTTAAAAAGCATCATAGCTTCCGTAGTCCTGTTGTCCACCTGTTAATTGGCAGAGAAATGCACGTGAAACAAAGGCCAAGGGTTGAGTAAACAATGTTGCAAACCACTTTATGCTCTAACTCCGAAATTCTTTTGAAGTGAATGAAAATTGAAATATAACTTACAATTAATTTACGTGAATAGTTAAATTGGCTGCTTTTGCGACAGCGCTTTGATCTTTAGTTATTTCAGCTTCATTGCATGATGCAAGATGGTACAAAGGCAAGTTTAATGTCGTAAATAAGGCATTCCCTCGTAGTTAAATAGGACTTAAAAATGACCTATGGTGCGGGGTCATTAAAGATCTGACAAAATAATGAGACACCTAAATCTGGTCTCGGGGCACGGCAGTCGAGTAAACGCGAGCGACGAGTAAAGCTTCGCGCCGTACCATCCTTTTCTCGAAGTCATTCAGAACATTTTTGAACCCCCTGTATTTCGTTGTGGACAAAGTTAGAAGCCTGAAAATCAGTATTCTATGGTCATTATTTCAGGAAAAATCTTAACAGTGATCTTCAAAAATCTCATCATCATCACCATAGGTCAGTCTAATCACTACTCTCAAACTTTTGGCCAAAATTGGTTTATCAATGTAATGTATATTTATATTCATAAATGAAACCCAAACTTGGCCAACAATTAGTGTGTATTGCCGTCAATTTTCTTCTTAACTCTTGTTTTTCTTTTCTATTCTATGATTAATCTGACCTATGCACGCCGAAATGACTGGACGAATTTTAACCAATTTTTATACATGGATAGCTGGACATCCAAAGATGGTTATAGACCACTTTCTATCCGACAATGTTAAAGAAAAAATACGCGGACGAAGTTGCGAGCACCTCCTAGTGTAGTATGATAATAAATGTCTAATAGAGACGTGTAAGTCGTGTAAGGAGGAAATACATCTCCTGTGATACATAATGACAGCGAACTGAGAAAGCGGTGCTCGGCGCATGACATAACGACAGTGACAGGACCGAAGTTTTAATCAAGAACATTGTTTGCTGTCGTACTGGAGCGGCCGCATTCGAGCATGGTTCTGGGATCTATAACAGTGGTTATTTAACGTTTTAATGACACCTGTTATATCCCGACAATTTGCTTTTCGTTCCTCGCCGTTTCGCGGATTTTTAGATGTTTTTTCCTGAAATAATAACCCTTCGCCATACAAAACTGATTGTCAATACAATTTTACAATTTGTATAATAGAATAGAATAAAATTATTTCGTAACACACTCATACATTTAACATTATTTTATACACAATGATGTTAATAAGATAGAGCATGCTTCGTCAGTCATTACATTAAATACAATGCCAAAAGTTTCTGGCTGGGGAAATATGGCGGCTTAAAAAAAATAAAAAATATGTCATCGTGATTGTCATTTATTCTGCTTTTTCGTGTATGGTCTTGGGGTTTCTGTTGGTTGTTGTTTTGATTTCACGGCGTTTTAACGATAGTAAGTCGGAAAATTTTCGAAATGTTCAAATTGGAATATAGCTCCGTGATCAAATTCCTGACAAAGGAAGGGGTCAGCCCGACCGATATAAAAAAAGGTTAGATGCCGTGTAAGGGGATACTTCTCCGTCATTTTCCACGGTAAAAGAATGGAGTTAGCAGTTCCGTTTAGGGCGGGAGTCCATTGACGACGAACCTCGCTCCGGCCGGCCTGTGGAAGTACTCACCAAGGACTGTGTCAAATTAGTGGAAGAGGAAGTTCTGAGTGATCGAAGACTTAAGACTAAAGAAATAGCGGCAAGAACCGGGCTTTCGAAAACTTCAGTACTTAGGATTCTTCATGATCTTCACATGAATAAAGTTAGTGCTAGGTGGGTACCCAAACTTCTTTCGAGCTTGCAGTGAACTGATCGAAAAACGGGTTCTAGAGAAGTTTTAGATGCGTATAGGCGTTACGGATAAAGTTATTTGGAGTTGATTGTTACGGGAGACGAAACCATGGTTTTGTACTATTATCCTCTGTCGAAAAGGGAATTGATGGAGTGGCGTTGTCTTGGTGAAAAGCTGCCAAAGCTGCTGTAGCAAAATGTGGCTTCGAGGAAATTCGCCATCCACCTTACAGCCCCGACCTGGCCCCAAGCGACTACTATTTGCACTTGACTCTTAAGGCAGACTTAAGGGGAAGACGATTTTCTTGGGATGATGAAGTGGCTCAAGCTGTATTCGCCCATTTTGAGGACAAAACTCCAGAGTATCTTTTTAAGGGGATAGAAATGCTTATCACGAGATCTGCAAAGTGCGTTGAAATAGAGGGGGACTATATCGAAAAATAAAAAAGGTTATGTAAATATATCTACTTGTTTTCTTTGTTAGGCCGGACACTTTTGGACCGCACCTCGTACATGCGTATTCATTTTCACAATTCATAAAAAATCAAGAATTCTGTAATATTATTTTCCATATTGACTAGAATTAATATATTATACAATGTTATTAAATTATTATTATTTATCTAGTTCATTCATTTCAATATCAAATACATAATCATGATTAAGATATTCCTTGGTACTGTATAGTATAGTGTCCGATCTCCGATCCAACAACAGTGTTTTCAGACGTAAACGGAATGCATTGTCACTTTATCACTTTATACATTTACGATATCAGAAACTGTGCTTAAGTTGGCAACACCTTGTCCATGTAAAAGAAAAAAATTGGGCAAGTGCGACTCCGACTCACGCATGAAGGGTTCCGTACCATAATCTATAACAAGTTTGTTGCATGGGAGCCCCCTTTAAATATTTATTTTATTTTATTTTTAGTATTTGTTGTTATAGCGGCAATAGAAATACATCATCTGTGAAAATTTCAACTGTCTAGCTATCACCGTTTTTGAGATACAGCCTGGTGACAGACGAACGGACGGACAACGAAGTCTCAGTAATAGGGTCCCGTTTTTACCCTTTGGGTACGGAACCCTAAAAAGAAATGTCTTCAATACTAGCTGAATGGAAAATCTCGTTTAAACAGGTATAAAATGCTGAATAGAACGCTCCTCCCGTCGTGCAATTTCCTGCTAAAATACGTATTTATGCTGCACAAGAGCCGTTTAAGAAGTTATTATCGTTATCCAAAAAAGGAGGAGGCTCTATGACCGACTGTATGTATTTTTTTTATGTATGTTCACCGACTACTCCGCCAATTGTGGACCGATTTTAAAAATTCTTTTTCTATTTGAAAAAGTATACTCCTGACGTGGTCCCATTATATTTCTAAAGCTATTTAAGTATTTGCATATATGTAGTAGTCATCATCTTCCTATGCTGTGCTGATGATGGAAGGTATAACTCCTTAACGGTTAGGAGTTAGGGGATAATTCAACCGAAATGCATGCAAACAAAACCTTCCCGATTACCCTGCCATAAGTATTTTATTTGAATCACTAAAAATAAAAAAATAAAAATTTTAAACAAAAAAAGACTGAAAAGCCAAAAATAACCCGTTCATGTACAGATTACATTAGAATCACTTTTTGAAGTCGGTGCCAAACCTCACGTAAACTATAATATATAAATATCGAACAAAAATACTCGTAAATACCAAATGGTACCTAATCATTAAAGGCTTTATGCGCGGCATGTTTTTTCATAGTAATAATTGAGTGGAGAGTTTTTACGTTACACACAGGTTCATTAATGCGAACATGGGCGGTTAAGTGGGAATACCTACAATAAAAACATTTTATATTTAAACATCCAATAAAGTAGACCCTTTTGTTTGAAGAAGTCACATTTATACTATTTATAGGATACTTTTAGGTCAATGTAACGTTTTTAGAAAACGAGAGGGAAGAGGGAAGAGGGAAGAGGGATTCATATCAATAAATATTCTACCGAGAATAAGACGTTGTCACGTAAAATCTTCCTTCGCCCGTAAAACCGACTTTACAGGCAACCATTTTTTTGTGAACCAGCATTACCAAATACACAGATAGTTATACTTATTCCAATTAACCTCTGACCAAAATGTATTTACTAATAAAAATACACAGATCTTGCACGTATTAAATGCTCTACATTTTTTTACCAAGTACACAGATAATTACTTATTCCAATCAACCTCTGACCAAAATGTATTTACTAATAAAAATACACAGATGTAGCACGTATTAAATGCTCTACATTTTTTTTTATTTACTTGCCCGTCTTTTGCTGCATCCATTATTGTGACAGAGCAGTCACAGCTGAGAACGCTAGGCGACGCTGACGTCGCGCCTGACCAATATAACAGTCCGACTAAAAAGAGTAGAAATTAAAAAGTGGCAATACTGTAGTGTCGTCCCCTTTTAATCAATCTAAGAAAACGGGGACGACACTACAGTATTGCCACTTTTTAATTTCTACTCTTTTTAGTCGGACTGTATATGTCACATGGCCATTACATTAACATTCGTTATTGCATTTTGTTGAACAAGGACAATTGAAGCCATTTTACAAACTTTATTTCGCTTGTAATGAATGTATTTAACTATGTTATGTGTAACTAGATAGATAAGTAAAAATCACTAATTAAATATATTCTGATTGTTATGCTGAATGTAATTGGTTTGCAAAATAAACGTATCTCCTTCTTCTTCTATGTTTGTTCGGGTGGAATCTTGCAACTCAATTTCGAAAGCAGACATCTTCAACCGATTAAGCTGAATTCTTACATACCTACTTAACTTTGATGACGATATAATAATATGGTGCCATGGTGCTGGTCTGATCATGGAACCGGAAGGTGGCCCTAGAAACTGTGTAATAGATAAAGCAATCCTACCGAATTGTAGGTCTTTAGAATCGTCTTATTAAGCAACTGATGGATATGGATATTCAAATAAAAGGACCTATAGTCGGCTATAAAATCTTGACACTAACATGAAATTTTCGACAGGGACTTATTCAGCATTAAATAAGAGTAAGAGGGACGCCAATTGACTTAATTTAATTATATTATAGCATTAACGATTAGGTAATTTAGTTATTGGAACAATCAATGTGTACCATGTACATACATGAGTTTGGAAGAGATAGTTGGCAAAAACGGCTCGGCTAAAAATGCAATGAGATGGAATGCGTACCTTTACCACTACCTCTAGAAGAAAATTTTACAAATTAAAACGTTCGCTGTTTTTAATTAGGAATTTGGGACCGTGCGAAGGTTTCAATTAATTATTTTTGTCATTAACTCAAAAAAACATATACAACAGGGAGTTTTTTTGTAACTGAACGCTTATTTAATACTCTTTCTCGTTTTCGTCCCTAGGTATAGATATCTCACCACTATAAATTACGCCTGCTAAACTTTTTTTCTCATTGTGATTGAAGTACTCTCTTTTGATATGTAGTTTTAGATGAGGTTAGGTGAATATTTTAGACGACAATGGCGATATCAAGTGCAAACGACAGACCGAGCAATATACATTCATATCTTTTTATGATAAATAACTTAATATATATCGTCGACCGTAGGTTCAATTGGGGTAAGGGACAAAATACGATTTTTCAGGAGAGGCTGACAAAGTTTTTTTTTAACTAAATCGTTCATAACTTTTTTTGTAGTGAACCTTTTTTGGGCCTGCTTTCGTACATAATCTTGTATTTTAGTGTTCTGTCTATCTACATAGTGCTTGTTTTAATAATTTAGATATTATAGAAAATGACACATGTCCCTTACACCAACTTATTTCGCTGTTGATGTCCCATACAGACAGAGTATTCTGTAGTCTCGTCCCTTACCTTAAATTTACCTATTCATTGTATCCACTATATTGATGAAGAAATGGCGTAAGGGACTAGTTGAGATTATGTGTAAAAGAAAAAATAGCGTAAAGGGTTCGTTGTAAAAATAAATAAGTACATACCTTTGACGTAAGGCGTATCTTAACATTGGAAACCTTTAAAAAAATAATATAAGAGATATATAAATGTATTGAAACCGTGTGATCATTTTTTGTTTGTCCGTTACATGCAATATTTATACACGTTACGTTTCTATCGAGTGGAATAACCCACATTTTAACTTATGACTATTTTTTTATTATAATCACATTAATTATTTCTCAGCCTCTATGATCGAATACTGAAATAAACAACCAATGTACTTTATACAGCGAAATTATGAAAAGTTTAGGGCTTGTGTTGAACGATAAAAGTTACAGAATTAAATACAATTCAGAAATAATAATTTTACATTTGTACTTTTTACGAGTCCTCTTAGATAACATAGTAGTTGCTCACAATTCAGTGCCTCCAGTTAATAAGGGATTACTCAAAAACGGCACTTTTCAGAAGAGACAATATTTTTTTTTTAATAGGAGATATTTAGAACTTGAACTTTTAAGAATATGTATACAAACTATAGTGTTAGGCTTTCATTTAATAAATAAAGAAATAATGAATTGACCGTTTTTTTGTAGTTATAGCTTTTGTTCGCGAGTATTCAAAGACGTAACTCAATTTATTTGCACCAATTGTAAACGACGTGCATAAGCGAAAGAATACGACTTGTACCTGTGTGAACGACATGCATAAACGAAAACGACGACTTATTCTATTAATTTATTATGGTATTTAAAAAAATATACTACTTGTCAAACTTGAAACTTGTTACCTAAGGAGTCAAATGGGGCTGTATAATAAAATGAACATATGAGTAATGTACTTGAAAAACATGAATGAAATGAAAAGTTCTTGTTTATAGCTCTAAAATATAATCAATATCAACATCAATGTCAGTCAATGAATAGCAAGAGCTCTAGTTAGATCCTTTGATTTCTCAACACTTGTCGGTAGCGGAATTTCAGATAATGACTTTTAAAGTGTGTTATACTTAGGAATGCCTTTTAATTGACAGTGAAAATTTTCCTTTGCAATTCATCAAGTACCGAGGCGATTTTAAGAAGCCCAAACTCAGTAGGATTACCGTATCGTTATCTATAAAGTTTTATCCATGTCGACTATCTGGCCTCATATACCTAATTTCAACTCAGCTAGTCCTCGCAAAGTCAATCTAATCTTCCTCGAGATATTTTTAAACATACAATGTGTAAAGTTAATTAAAATCTTTCAATAAAGATTGTGTTAATACCTCCAGTATTCCATTGGTTATTGTTTTTTTCGACAATCTTAGCCCACTTTTTTAAACTATCTGCTTAACAAAACACTTCACGGGTAGAATAACAATCACGAGCTGTCGACAAAAAGCGAACTGACGAATTATACTTAATAAAATAAATAGATACTTACATTTCTCGGTGGATTAATTACCAAATTTATATGAATACCTTCATTTATCGTGAAAGTTTGCATGTAAATAAGTCAAACTACGCTAGTAGTTTCAATGATTTAGTAAAGCCAAAAATTAACATCCAGTTTACACGGATACAGGTTATACAACTGATGAAGGTGTTTTTATTGCAACATAACACTTTCTTTATTGTCAATAGATTCAAACAATATGAAATTAGATGTGTTTGTATATAAAGGGAACAGGGATAAGTATTCATTGATTCTCACGAGAAAATTAGCGTAACCGACACGGTATCTAAACATAAATCGGATCAAACCTAAATATCATCTTAACCAAATTGGTGTAACGTTCACACTGTTAAAAATATAAGATGGCAAATTGGGGTAAGGAGCATTTTTTTCGAAGCTCGTGCAATTATTTTAAGGTATCCTGGGTGTTATTTAATTCATGAGCCAAAAAAAGCATTAGTGTAAAAGCCAGTTTCATAAGATTGTCTTCAAAAACAAGTCATGTAAAGGTAATTCCTTAATTAATTGGAAAGACCTTTACCGTATTCAAAGTGGATTGGTGGCAGTAGTTACCCTATTTGATGTTGCTTTATTAAAATAAAAAACAGATACATGGTTTTTGTGGGTCAGATTTGATTTTGAACCCATAAAAATCAGTAGGGTAAGGAACACTTTTTCAAGCTAGATTTTTTTTATATACACCATTCGATAGAGCGGAAAATTCTGAACAAAACTGTATATTCAACTCATTTTGCGTATTTTGTCCCTTACCCCAATTGAACCTACGGCCGACGATATTATAACGTAGATATATAACTCAATATAACCTTATCAATACATTAATATTTACCTATGTATAATATACGACCTATTTGTAGCCTGCATCAATATCACTTCAATTAGTATCATTTGTATCGTTAATACCCGCTGCGCTGCCTAGATGTAACTAGATGTAAGTAGTTTCTATCTACTACATATTTGGAGTATTTAGTCAAATTCATGGGATTCGTACACCCTTTGCTTATAACACTTCGACCAGACAGTTTGAAAAGAGCTGAGGAATGTTCTGACATCTGTCTAACAGAAGGCTGATTTGCGATACAAATTCATGAAAAAAAATGTAATTTTAATGAATTTGCATCGCAACAGACATACATAAAAAATCCTGCGTCGTTCGTGTTGTATAGTATTACAACACAATCAATGCGCTTCTCAAAATATTACTTTTTCTCAGTGTTGCTATAAAAATCGATATTATTTTTGTGAATTAGTAATTTTTAGGGTTCCGTACCCACAGGGTAAAAACGGGACCCTATTACTGAGACTTCGCTGTCCGTCCGTCACCAGGCTGTATCTCAAGAACGGTGACAGCTAGACAGTTTAAATTTTCACAGATGATGTATTTCTATTGCCGCTATAACAAAAAATACAAAAATAAAATAAAATAAATATTTAAGGGGGGCTCCCATACAACAAAGGTATTGGTTGCGTTACCTTTGCACCTCATTTGTATGGAGCGCTATACATACCAGGTGCAAACTTAACTAAACCACTTAAGGATGGAAAGTGTTTGTACGGAACCCTCGGTGCGCGAGTCCGACTCGCATTTGACCGGTTTTTTTTTTATTTGTACTCACTGTAATTGATATTTCAATCTTCTTGGCTTTCAAATCTTTCGTGGTCGTGCCAGGACGTCCCCAGCACGAGCACAACGACTGTGTCAGAATGACGAAAATATAAAAGTACAAACCAAGAGTATAATGCGAAAGTACTTTTTTATGAAATTGTACCGCAACAGAAATAAAAAAAATCCTTTTTGATCGAACTCTATCTCACCTGGCAAGATACAAAAATAAAAATATCCTTCGGAGTGCAGACTTGATTTAGGCTTTTCAATTCGCTCTTACCTTAAGTATTTATAAGCTTAAAACAGCACTGTAAACATTCGCAGATACTTATAATTGTCTAAAAATAAACTACAAATTAGTTTTTGGCAAAATATTGATAT
This sequence comes from Apotomis capreana, assembly GCA_947623375.1. Taxonomy (NCBI): domain Eukaryota; kingdom Metazoa; phylum Arthropoda; class Insecta; order Lepidoptera; family Tortricidae; genus Apotomis; species Apotomis capreana. The sequence goes on along the minus strand of OX392508.1, from coordinate 7,404,784 downwards.
TTTATTAAAACCATGCGAAAAAAAAACATTGTCCAAAAATGAGTGCAAAGTAGTAAAAACGTAGGCATGTTTGCTTAACTGATTAAATTTTCCGGAATAATGAAAAAAGTTTGGAAATCCTAACAATAAGAACGGAAAGGATTGAAAACATTTGGTTTACTTTTAACTGAGAGTTTGTAACTTTTTGCAATTGCGCTCTGAAATGTGCTGGAATCTCAGTTTACGGCCTGACCGCAAATGTGCTCCGCTGCTATTAGGGGTGGTAAACTTTTGGTTCAGGTTTTGCCCTGTGGATTTTCTATTTAAATTTAAAACATTGTACAGGTTATTCGTCCTTACTTGTGAGATCTAGCAAATAACTTTTTATAAAAATAATGTGGTATTTCCACATAAAAAATAAAATCGATAAAAAAGATTCTATAAAAATAAATAACTTTTTAGCCTGAAAAATGCATTTAATGTCATAAAGGTTTTTTTTAACAGAGTTCGTTTATATGTTATATGATTAGTTACGTGTTAATTATTTAGTAACCGCACATTCCTTAATATTCTTAATATTCCCATTCTTAGTAAAAACTAATGCGAAATATGTACACGTACCTACTTACATCAAACATTTAACGCAAATTGGCTCATTACGATCTGGCGCATATCCGAGTATTTCGTGAATTATTTCACTTTCATCAACTTTCTATAGAGCCGTGCTATTTCTATGAATCATAATTAAAGTACGATACAACGAACATAATGATAGCGATGATATGATAGCTATATCGGAGCTTAATTGTACAGCTGAACCAAGTTACGTTAATATAAAGGTCCAATCAATACTTAGTCGCAGTGTGTGCGCCTCAGAGTGAACAGCTCAGAGCAATGGACGAGATACTGTCAGAAGCCAAGACGTCGCGCGGGGGTCGTGTGACGCTGCGCACCGTGCTGCGTACGCGCCTGCTCTTCGGCTTCTATAGCGGCATCAGCCGCAGCGCCGCCCTGCGCTTCCTCGCACGCATCTACTGCATCATCCTGTCCAGCGTGCTTATCTACATCGTTATATCAACTATCATAGCGTATCAATTTTATTTCATTTTATTAATACCCATTATAATAATCGTTAAGTACAGCATAAATGCTCTCATCACTTTATACGCGGGAGATAGCGTTATTAACTTTTGTAAAACAATAGCGATAGTGGATACAGAATTGGGATACGGTCATCTACATTTAATGACTCCTACTACACAATACATATTTTTCCTATTAGTTATCACCAGTATATTAAGTCCTCTTATAGTTGCTATTCACTCTTCAACTTTTTCAACAAGTTTGTTATTCATCTCCTTTACCATAATTCAAGCTGCTTTGGATTTCAATGCTTTGATTAATATCTTGTGCTTGGATTTGGTCAATCATCGGCTATTTCTGCTGCGTCGTGTCTTCAAAATTAATTTAAAACGACATTATATTAGAGGCAGTGGAATTAGCATTAATCATAAAATTCATTATATCCACCATTGCTTGAAGCTTTACAGAATTATAATTGAGAATATGAACATTATATTGCCATGGACAAAACTGCAAGTAAGTACGTGTACCTAATAAAATTTGAATTATCATTGAATCAGTTCGACACAAAACTTTTATCTTTCACCTTTAGAGGATTTTATCATTTTATAAAAACATATTAAAATAGTAATAAAGAAAAAAAAACTATTATCAATAGAACGAATAACTAAAACAACATATATTTAGTAAAAACGTAAGCGTACACATAAAAATATTGTCCCGAATCCGAATCACTGACGCTTGGAAGTGTGCCCAGAAAGCTGTCCACATTGCCACGCTGGATGGCAATGATGATTCAAAATTTTATTAATCAAAAACGCCGTTGCTCATTTTTGTCTTTAGCTTATCTGTGGCGTGACATAGTCGTTCCCGTAAATGAAGACCAGTAAATACGTTCTATATGGATGTGAATGATGTCTTTAGTTTTAAATTTTTTTACTGGATTGGTGACGTCACGTCACTATCAAGGGTGAAACAGCGTTTTAGGGATTTTAAAATACAGAATAAAACTATTATTCTTATTTTAATTTTTTAAGCCATCTTCTACTTTTATGAACTGTAAAATATAAATTATGTAGGTTTCCTATGTCAAATATTATACGAAATAAACATTAGTTTAAGAGGGCGCCAACGCGTTGGCTAGCTCTCTCTCTCACTGACCGTAAGCGTGAGCGAGATGGAAGTGCGTGCTCGGAAGCGCGGAAATCATGTTTTTTGAGTTTGTCATAAACCTGTGCATTTTATATTGAAAATAGTTTTACAGTTTTTGAGAACTTATAATTGTGCATCTAATAAGCTAAAAACATTGTTAAAAACGGAAGGGTTTTGAAGATCCAACCGAAAATATCTAATAAAAGGATTATGTTTGAGAGATAAAAGTATCGAGGAAATTATTACCAATCGTGTTTTCACGTTGACAAGATTGAAGTAAAACTGTTCAAGTTTCTTAATTCCAAGAGACAGATTCTTAATCACTATGAATGTTAAGATCTAGGATCATTCACCTGACGATTTTTGCATGGGTGGGCTCTTAATACAATTTAATATGAGTCAACTAGCCTATTCTTAATTGGATTTTGTTACAGCTATGTATCGATTTCACTGAGGCTCTTATCTACGTTCTCGTCACTAGCCATAAAACCATCTTGGCAATTAAAAATGATGTGCGTCGTAAGTCATCGTATTGTTTATTAAATAATCGTATTTCGTTGTGAATGATGATGTTGGTGTTATTTTTCAGAATCTACAGATTAACATGCTTACTGCGGAAATAATAAGAATTATTGTCATTTTCGTACTTCTATGTTTACCGTGTGTGTTTGCCGAGCTGGCTACTCGAGAAGTGGAAGAATTTAAAACGGCCATTGGAAATGAACTTCTTGAATGTGAGGGTATGTATATAACGCTATGCCCGTTTGGGAGGTATCTGCGTGAGAAAAATATTCTCCATATGCGATTTGAATATATTGCTCTTCTATACGGTCTCACGAGGTGTTTGACGGTTTTATAGCGACCAACAGCGAGTTGCTAGATCAAAATTCGACCAACACCGACCAAGCGTCGCTAGATCAAGGGTCAGACTTAGAAGGTTCCTTTCTATGCAGCTCTAAGCACCAGTAACTTTATTGCAAAATTCACATTACAAATAGGTACGTGTATGCATACAATGCAAATGTCGAATACTATTAGAATACACAACTTCGCCTGCGCTGCGTTCTGCGCTGCCGGTAATCCAGAGGTACCGGGTTCGATTCCCGGTCTTTTCCACCAGGTAGCTCCTTTTTAGGGTTCCGTACCCAAAGGGTAAAAACGGGACCCTGTTACTGAGACTTCGCTGTCCGTCCGTCCGTCCGTCCGTCTGTCACCAGGCTGTATCTCAAGAACGGTGATAGCTAGACAGTTGAAATTTCCACAGATAATGTATTTCTATTGCCGCTATAACAACAAATACTAAAAATAAAATAAAATAAATATTTAAGGGGGCTCCCATACAACAAACGGGTTGGTTGCGTTAACTTTGCACCTCATTTGTATGGGGCGCTATACATACTAGGTGCAAACTTAACTTAACCACTTAAGTATGAAAAGTGTTTGTACGGAACCCTCGGTGCGCGAGTCCGACTCGCACTTGCCCAATTTTTTTTCAATTTTTCTTTAAGCTTTGATCTTTGTATAAATGGTTTAAATAAAAAATTGTGGGGTACCCACATTAAAAAAATGAGACATTACATATTTCATAAATTTATATATATTTTATTTTATTTTTAGTATTTGTTGTTATAGCGGCAATAGAAATACACCATCTGTGAAAATTTCAACTGTCTAGCTATCACCGTTCTTGAGATACAGCCTGGTGACAGACGGACGGACGGACGGACTTTTTACCCTGTGGGTACGGAACTCTAAAAATTTAATATTACCACATTTTTACCATTTCAAAAATATCTCAACTTATGATAAAAAAAATCATTTGAAAAGTTCCTCATTCTAATAGAGCGTTAGTCACAAGTCAATTGGTCACAGAACAGAAAGTCTTACAGTCGGACTATAGTACAGAAATTGTACCACCTCTTCTTTGTGTAGTTTGCAACTGTAATTTTTCCACAAGGTGAAGTAAATTTGAGTACTGGTTTCTTTGACGATGCTGGTTTCGCCTTTTTTTAACCAAATAAAAATAACTATTGTCTTGGGATTTGTTTAAATGATAATAAAGTAAATAAATATGCGGCAAAACCCAACGACTCAGTAGTAGTGGAGATTGCGGGACCGTGGGGTACTGATAAGGCCAGGGACTTTATAAGGGAGGCTTTATCCTCGCTCTGGGTCGTATCTGGTTCAACATATTTCATTGGCCATACAACGTGGGAACGCTGCCAGTGTAACGGGAACGTTTGGGCCAGGTGCGACTCGGGGCGAGCCTTTTTAAGTCCTTCTTCACCTTCCAGTATACTCGTATATTTGTTATCGATCCACAACGTTGACGAAGCCTGTTGCAGATGTCACGTTATTGGTGTGTTGTTTGACGAAGCCTGTCGCTGATTCGATTTTGTATTCTATCTGACAAAGCCTGCGTTGCGGATTTAACACTATGTTGTATGAAAATTTGAAATGATATCAGATGCCTCACTAAAATTTTATAGGTTATAAAAAGTATAGATAATGTGGTGAACTTGTCTCCATTGTTGTATTTAGACGAGAAGCTGGCGGATGCGCTGGCGTTGGCCGGCGACTACCTGGAGCTGCGGCCCTTCAGGGTCACCATCTGGCGCGTCTTCACGCTCGACGCCTCACTCGCCGTGTCCTTCGTCGGTCTCTGCTCCACTTATTTAATGGTCATCATACAGTACCATGGAGTAATTTGATTCAGAGATAATAGAGAGAGATGACGACGCGACGCGGTTGGCGCAGTTTGCAGACCCCTGCCTACTGAGCCGGCGGTCCCGGGTTCAAATCCCGGCCGGGGCAAATATTTGTGTGATGAACTCGAATATTTGTTCTTGGGTCATGGATGTCATCTATATTATGTATTTATATATAATGTATATTATCGTCTAGTACCCATATTACAAGCTTTGCTTAGTTTGGGACTAGGTTGATTTGTGTATGATTGTAAAAAAAAAAGAAAAAAAAAGAAAAGAAAAAACAAAAAAAAAAATGCGTGTCTAAGGAAAATATGTGATGTTGAAAAAGAATCAATAAAAGGCGATACATTCGTAGGCCACTCTCCATCCATTCATTGTATAAATTTAGACAAGCGAAGCTCTGCTTTTGTCGTTGACGGTAGACAAGTTTTAGTTACATAGATTTAACTCCATTATCTCTAATAATAGGTTTCCTGGTGTTGCTAATGTATTGTGTCTACTGTTTGCTGATGACGTACGAATATTTTTTTTCATGTAATCGTTCGAAAGTTTCTGATCTTCAGAACAATACATGCAGTGCTCTAAGGTCTCAATTGACCTAGAACCTCAAAAAATCGCATTCAGTATAGGAGGTTCCGATGCGCACCTGGGACTATCCATACTAATATTATAAATGCGAAAGTGTGTCTGTCTGTCTGTCTGTTACCTCTTCACGCTTCAACCGCTGAACCGACTTAGATGAAATTTGGTATGGAGATAGTTTGAGACCCGGGAAAGGACATAGGATACTTTTCATCCCGAATAAATTTAGTGTTCCCGTGGGATGAGCAGGTAACACCGCGGGGCACAGCTAGTTTACTATAAAAGAAGTAAGTAAGTAATGTTACATTTTATGGAGTTCATGTACGAGTACATGTAACCATGGAGCAAAGTATTTACGTATACATCTACCGAAAATTGGTACCTCTATGTGTTTGTAACGGCAATCCGAGTGCTCAATCACCCCCCGGCAGCCAGAAAAGCTCTGGAGAAACAGATTTAAAACTATAAGAATTTTGTTGCTTATTAAGAAAGGATTTCATAACTTAAAGCCATTTATTGAATGTCAATGTTAAGTAATAGATAATTGTAGATTTATAATATAATATTATATTTGGATAAGGTCGCACGTTTTGGCGTATTACGTAAATTTACGATAATATATTGATTGTCGCCGCACATTTTAATTGAGTGAGTTAATGTGGTATTTTTTTGGTTATCACCAATTTATAAGTAGGTAGGTATGTACTCGTATACTTAATTAAGTATTGCAAGCCTGGAACATGTAACTGTTGGAACGATTTATGTTTTTGTCTATGTAGGTACACAGTTTTGTACCAAATCATTCTTACTTATTTATTATATAGTATAGTTATTCTTTAAAGGAGTTCGTTTTTACTAATGCACTGTTTGACTGATTGTTTTAAAGAATAAAAAGATTTTCTTTTCGATATCTTTGTTAGTGTTTTTTATCTCCCGACGAAAAACGAAGGAGTCATAAGTTTATAGAGGGGGTCATAAGTGTATCTGTGTGTGGCATCGTAGTTCACAAACGTCCATCCGTGATTCGATTTGAATCCGGTTTTTTTAACGAACGTCTTGTCTGTTGAGTTGATATAATTTAGTTATTCAGTTTCGTTGGGATTAATATCTCAGCTAGTACTGTAGCTACAAATTCCAATTATTTTGGTTATAATTATTATTTTTATATCACTCATTAAGTGAGGGTGTCATGACAAACACGGGGGCGTTTTAAATGTTGGTTACTATTTGGCAAGCATTTATCAGCCAATATCTCTATTAAATTCTACGAAGTGAATTTTTGTTGATATCTTTCGTTGGGTACATACCAGTTAACCATTTTAGAGATTCGTTAAAATCACAGACTGTGTGTGTGTGGGAAATGAGTAAGCAGGATCAGCCTACACTGATATTTTATCATTTCACTAAACTGGTTCAAAGATTTGACCAAATCACCGACATTGTCTAGGAAAATGGCAAAGCAAAATCAGCCTACAGTGATATTTTGTAACTTCACTAAACTGGTTTACAGATTTGACCCAATTACTGACCTTGCCTCGGGAAATGGCAATGCAAGTTGAGACTATTAGCTTATTCTGTCATTTCACTAAAGCAGTTCGGAGATATGATTGGATCCCTGAAATTTTCCAGTAAAATGGCAATACAAATTTAGTTATCAACCCGATTTCGTCATTTCACTAAACTAGTCTAGCGATTAGATCAAATCCTGAAATATATTTTGTAATTCTGTCATCCGCCGTGGGTTTATCAAATCCCTGATTTTACCATTCCACTGCGACATTCCAATGCATTACGGAGCACTGGATTCAGGATGATAAAATATCCTTAGTAAACATCTACAAACTGGGAGCCCAGTTCTCAAGACAAACGAAAAAAGGAGGCGGCGCCTGTATCTACACCAGGTCGGAGATGATAACTATGGACCGCAAGGAGATCGCTGGGATGTCGGTGGAATGCCAGCTCGAGGCCTGCGCAATTGAATGTATAGGACTAAACCTCGTCATTGTTTGTACGAGTATGAGGTACTAAATTTAGAAGCAATTCAGAACTATAACGTTATAGTGGTCGGTGACATTAACATTGATCTGATAACGGTATGTCCTAACAGTAAGTACCTTATGAACACTATTAAGCAATATAATTTCCGCCAGATAGTAAACACACCTACAAGAGTAACTGACTCATCAAAAACATGTATAGACCATGCATACACAAACATGCATAAAAGTAAAATTAATAACGTGTTTTGTAAAGATATCAATCTATCCGATCACATGAGTGTTAATGTCATCATAAATATCGAAAACTGTATGTCTCCTACGATGCATATATCAAAAAGAACATTTTCAAAACAGAACATTAGTAGTTTTATATTTAGTCTTGAATCATATGATTGGGATACTATGCTCACAAAATATCAATGTCCAAACATCCGAACATCATCGGTAATAAACGTTATCAAACATTATTATGATATTTATGATATTCATTTTCCTGTTAGAAAACAACTGCTCAAAAACACTTCTAATACTTGGGTGAATGACCTCATACGTAAATTGCGCTATGACATACACAGGACTAAACTGAAATTATCAAAACAACCAAACGACACCGACTTACGTTCGTACTTACTAAAACTTGAAACTACATTCTGGGCAACATTAAGAAGTGAAAGGAAGGATTACGTTAACCACAAAATAGGACGTTGTACTGATGGCAATGTGAGTCGAGCTATGTGGAGTGTGATCTCTTCTGGGACATGCAAGCGCAACATCAGCAGGAGCAACCCGATCAATGTGCTTATCAGCCGGTCGACGAGACTGCGAGCGGGATCAGCTGAACCACTACTACACACACACAAATGACACAAATAACGTCAACACGCAGCCGCGCACTGATGATGCGCTTGCATATCTTGACCAATACATTAGCTAGTTCAGCGCCTACATTTATTTTCGAACCGTTTACGTTGGACGAAATAATTAGTGCATGTAAAAAAGTAAAACGCAAACAATCAAAGGACATTAATGATATGTCAACCCACATCATAGACTTTCTTCCACCTGTCCTAATATCATTGCTCCTTTTATTGTTAAACGAGTGTATTAGCGCTGGCGTTTATCCGGATGCGCTAAAGTTGGTGAAAGTGCAGCCTATTTACAAGGGAAAAGGAGAAATGCATGTACCAAAATTCTACAGACCAATATCGCTCATTCCTGTAGTATCTAAAGTGTTCGAGCGGTTATTGAGTGCAAGACTAATGAAACATTTTACATCAAATAACCTTCTAAATGGGCAGCAATATGCGTACCAACCAGGCCGATCGACAAAGGACGCGGCGCGTGACCTGGTCGCACGGGTCATGTCGCATCTCGAGGGCGGGCGACAGGTCGCAGCGATATTCTGCGACCTCTCGCGCGCCTTTGAAATGATTGACCACACGCTACTATTAAAAAAACTGGCTCGGTATGGCTTTGAAGGAAATTTCCTAAATGCAATCGCATCATTTTTGTGTAACCGACAACAAAGTACATATGTTCCTGGCGCGAAAACAAAAAACAAACCTCGAACCTATCGGATGTTGCTCGGTTCCTCAAGGATCGGTGATGGGGAATAACCTTTTTTTTAGCCCTAGTTAATGACATAACAACTGCATGTTCCGATCCCGAATACATTATGTTTGCGGATGATACATGCATAATAATTAATGATGTCGAATTTAATAGCTTAAAAACTAAGGCCAATAGGGTGATGCATCAGATTTCCGAATGGTTTGAATCGAACGGCATGCAATTAAATATCGAAAAAACTAATATTATGTATTTTAAACTGCGCAAAGGCGACACCAATTTATTTAATATTGTTACCAATAACATCCACCTACCCCAAGTTGACCATGTTAAATATCTAGGACTTACAATAGATGCAGGTCTGACATGGTCTCTCCACATAGATGTAGCCTGTGACAAGTTATCATCAGCTTGTTTTGCCCTATCCAGACTCGCACCCATCCTGTCACCCGAAAACCTCAGGATCGCTTATTATGGATATTTCCACTCAATTCTAATTCAAGGTGTCGATTTATGGGGTATCGCGGCAGATTGTGAGAGACCTTTCTTATTACAAAAACGGGCGCTAAGAATAATCTCCGGTAAGCCTTATGATTTTCCGGCTCAGGCGTTATTTAAGGAGAATAAAATCCTCACGCTACCGTGTATATACATATTAACAGCCTGTCAATATGTGAGAGCTAACCTAGACCAGTACACGCGCCGCGGGCAGTGCCACGACAGGAACACCCGAGGCGCGCACCTGCTGCTCGTCCCACGGCGGAGACTCGCGAAAGCGCGAAAGTCACTCGGTGTCCTTGGTGTTAAGATTTACAATACACTTCCGAGTGATATCGTGAACGCTGCAAGCGACAAAATATTCACTCATAGACTAAAACTAATGTTAATCGACCTCGCTTGCTACAGCATAGCGGAATTTATGTCGAGGTAATAAAATCTACAACACACCTTGTTTTTGTGTATTAAATTAGATAACACCCTACATCATTGGCTTGAGAGGTTTGGATGTTTGAACATAATATGGACAACAGATAAATGTTAAATGTATAATTATTAAAATGAAGAATTATAATTAAAATACTAATATAAAAATAAAACCTGTAAATAATTTAAATGAATAATAATTTCAATAACTTAAATGAATATTAGTAATGTCATTGCATAATATAGAATTTTGTATTTGAACTTACTTAATATACTATTTATGTTAAATAATGAACTGACATGTAAAATTCTATAGTTTTATCAATAAATATCTCAATCTCAATCAATCAATATACATATAAAAGAAAACTGTTTTTTTTTATCTTCTATTTATCTGTTTTACTTAGCCTTCTTGAGTGTCGATTTCTACTGGGCTATAAATGTTTCAGGAATATTTTTGTGATGGTTATTTTAACTGATATTTGACATGAGTCCCACAGGTATCATCCACGACGCGGTTGGCAACATTAAGAACTGAGCCGGCGGTCCTGGGTTCGAACCCCGGCAAGGGCAAATATTTGTGTGATGTACTCGAATATATATCGTCGTCTAGTACCCATAGTACAAGCTTTGCTTAGTTTGGGACTAGGTCGATTTGTGTATGATTGTCCCTTAATATTTATTTATTTATTTATTTATTTATATGTAAACTTAAATATAGGGTACTCGTACAAGGTGGAGTGCATCGGTACGCCGTACGGCAGTAACTGTAACGATAACTGCGGTTGGGCATGGCCGGCTCCGCTGCCAACTGGACGGGCCGATTGGAATCCGAGCACGTTATGGGATATGGGACTGCAGTTGGCAGACAACGCGCCTAATTTTAGCAATTTCGTTTTGCGTGTGGTTGAGCGTAACATTTTTATTCCTGTCACTTTTTATGACCGAAACTAAAAGGCGCTCAGAATTTCGTTGGCGCAGAAATGAAAAAGTGAATACGAGCGAGAATCTTTTCAATCGACCTCAAAAAATAGGTTCTCAATTCGACTGTGCTTTTAGGGTTCCGTAGCCAAATGGCAAAAAACGGAACCCTTATAGATTCGTCATGTCTGTCTGTCCGTCTGTCCGTCTGTCTGTCCGTTTGTCCGTCCGTATGTCACAGCCATTTTTTTCCGAAACTATAAGAGCTATTACTGTTGAAACTTGGTAGGTAGATAGATGTATTCTGTAAACCGCATTAAGATTTTGATGCAAAAATAAAAAAATAATAATAAATATTGGGGGCTCCCCATACTTAGAACTGAAACTCAAAAATTTTTTTTTTCATCAAACACATACGTCATTTTTGAAGACCTATCCATAGATAACCCTATGGATAGGTCTTCAAAAATTATATCGAGGTTTCTAAAATAATTTTTTTCTAAACCGAATAGTTTGCGTGACAGACGCTTCCAAAGTGGAAAAAAGTTGGTGCCGCCCCCTCTAACTTCTAAAATAAGAAAATGAAAAATCTAAAAAAAACATATGATGTACATTACTATAAAAACTATCAACGAAAATTGTTTTGAACGAAATCTAGTAATTAGTTTTTTTTTAATACCTAATTTATATGGGGCGCTATACATACTAGGTGCAAACTTAACTTAACCACTTAGGGATGGAAAGTGTTTGTACGGAACCCTCGGTGCGCGAGTCCGACTCGCACTTAGCCGGTTTTTTAATGTTTGTACCTCAGAACTCCCTTCACATTATCACCTTTATGCTGACGATCTTCAAATTTACTTGCAGGGTGGAGTTGGAGAACTCCCGTCTATTATTAGTTCAGTAAATGACGACTTAGAGCACATTTTAGACTGGAGCAACAGATTTGGTCTAGACTAGACTTAATCCTGTAAAGACTCAAGCGATTATAATTGGTAGTGCTAAACTAATATCTAGGGTTGATTTTACTAATTTGTTACCGATCTATTTCGATGGTGTTTTAATACCTTTTTCACACCAAGTTAAGAACCTTGGTATTATCATGGATCGGACCTTATCTTGGGTACCTCAGATAAATCAAGTTAGCAGGAAGATGTTTGCAGCAGTGAGTTCTCTGAGAAGACTCCGTAATTTCCTAACAATCGCCACCAAAATTGCGCTTGCTCAAACTTTACTTCTTCCTATCATTGATTATGCTGATATCGCTTACCCTGATCTCACAGAGGAACAGCTAAATAAACTTGAGCGTATTCAGAATATTTGTATCAGGTTGATATTTGGGTTACGCAAATATGACCATGTATCCAGTTTCCGTTCGCAGCTCAAGTGGCTTCCTATCCGTTTTCATCGTAACTCTCACATCCTTTCCCTTCTTTACAATATACTTTTCAACCCTGCAACTCCCCGTTACCTCAAGGAGCGCTTCAGTTATCTTCGGTCTGTTAGATCCTCTCAAAATTTGCTTCTGGCTGTCCCCTCTTCCTCCTCTAAATTCTACAACAGCTCTTTTACTTTCCAGGCTACCTTGTTGTGAAACTCTCTGCCTGTAGACTAAAAACGTAGCTAATACGTTGCCAATTTTAAAACACTCCTTAAAGAACATTATTTGTCCCTTCTTTAATTTTTTGGTATTCTGACCGACATGAAGTGTGGTTCGTTACTAAAATTATTTTATATGTATATGCTTATGATATGTATGTTTAAGTAGGTTTATTTGTGCATATATATTTATTTTTTTGGTATTTTATGAACGTTTATTTATGTATTATTTTAGTAGTTTTTTTTCCACAGATTCCATGACTACTTTTGCATCGCCTACTCATTTCTGACGTTTTTATTTATTTTGCTACCCAAAGCACAGATTATATACAAGTTACTACGTAACAGATACCCCACTTGTTTGGACGGCAGGCGTTGCCACCGCTATCGATGCCCCCTCCCGCGGGTGACGCAATGTCATTGGAATGTGCGCTAGGGTTGCCTCCGTTATGTAAACGCTAGCTTTTTCTCGTGCTTTCGCTCGTTTGGTCAACCAGTCTAGTCAGCAGAGGCGTGGCGTCCAGACAACCCGATTCCCACTGGGTTGCCCACTTCAGGACGATTCAACACCATTCTCTACACGGTTTGAACAGGGTCTTTGGTCTTTGTCTTTAAAAAGACCCTGTTCAAACCGTTTGGTTACCTTTGCATCCGACCGTTCCCTCTTTCCGCTTCTCTGCTTTCCGTTCTCCGCACGCCGCACTCCGCTCTCCGCACGCCGCTCTCCGCTTTCCGCACGCCACTCTCCGCTCTCCGCACGCCTTTCTCCGCTCTCCGATCGCCGCTTTCCGCTCTTCCCTCTCCGCTCTTCCCTCTTCCCTCTTGTTACAGTAATACAAGATGGTTTTTATAGTGCGGTACTCTAAGATGTTCTAGGCAGGGACTTAGACTTACAAAAAGTCTTATCTTATTTTTCCTAATATTAATCGAGAGTTCGAGAGAAAGTAAATCGAATTAATTAATCGATTAAAAATTTAATCGCTAAAAATTTATCGACAATTAGGTAACTTAATCTTTCGAGATTAAATCAATCGGAACTCGTACGATTAGATTAACTAATCGTCAATTTTAATCGTTCATCGAGATTAAAAAAGTTAATCTTAATCGTTAATCGATTAACTTTTGCCCATCTCTGCTGGGAGCGCGGAAATCATGTTTTTTCGGTTTAATTATTAAAATAATACAGATTTTGAAAATGTAAGACGTATACATTATAGTTAACATCTCGTTATGTTATTATTAAAAAAACTGATAACTTTCCCTGCAGTATTTATGACATACTCTAAGGGTTTATGTTGCTTTTTTGAGGTAACTTTAAAAAAAAACTATCGAGGAAACTACAAGTAATCGTGTTTCTAAAACATAACGAATAATAGAGTGAATCTTTAAATATTTTACTTATTGATTGTATAACTAAACATTTAGTAATAACAACACAGCATGGAATCAAACCAACACAATTAATTCGAAAAAAAGCTAGGCGCCCCCATAAAGATTTTTAGAGAAATACCCAGACTTTAATAGTTACGCGTCAATAGTGCCCCAGTAAACGTTAATTCTTAAACAAAATCTTTTATTCCGAAGGGTTTAATGTGTTCTGGAACAAATGAAATCATTTTCAATCGTCTTTGTTGCCACAAAAACAATATGCCCGACTTTTATTTTTCGACATCGTACAGCACAGGTTGCGCGGGAAACGTTAACTGTACGCCGTCCGCTCGCCGCGAGGCGTGGCAGCCCACTGGCATTTTGTCGCGCCGGGGAGCCACTTAGAGATTGGAATGTTTCGCGCGGCCGAAACGCGTGGGGATAGCCTGCCCAAAGGTTGTCTGGAAGAGATCGCTCTTTAGCGATAAGACCGCCTGTTGTTTACCTCTATTGAATGTTACTTGTAATTTGTTTGTATTTATTTCCTGTTGAGGTGTGCAATAAAGAATATTCTATTCTATTCTAACTCCGTAATTTATGATCGTTTTTTTTTGTGGCCTACTTTCGAAGGTATCTCCAAATCGGTGTCATGAAGAATCTAGAGAACTCCTAAAATATTATAGGCACATCTATGACGATTTCGGTATTTTTTAACAGACTTCAGAAAAAGGCAGGAGTTTCTGTTTTACTGTAGGTACTTATGTTATTTTTTAAATAGTAATTCCTTCAGAAAATGCATTTTTTCTCGTTGACGTCGGCATTTTTATTTGTGAAATAGATGTTTATTAGCTCTGGCTCTCTCTTTATGGCGAGTCATGGGGGAGGCCTATGTTCAGCAGTGGACGTCTGGGGCTGCGAAATAAATAGAGAGCTCTACCATAACCGGGTAAAAGTCCTATAATCATATTTGGCCACCCAGTCATTTGTGTGCCGAAACTTGTATCCACAGACGTTTTGACGTTTTGAGGCTGCAAATACAAATAGTATAATTTTAAATATAGTAGTATAATAAATGGAAAATTGCAAATTTTCTAAAATTGTATTGTTCAAAATTGTAAATCAGTTTTTTACAGACAGGTCATTATTTTAGCCAGCCGTACAGTGCAATATTGTTACTTGACGTCTTAATTTTGTACAATTTTTTTGAGAAATGCTCAAATATGTGTTGAAGCAATCATATTTCAGCCGTTTCGAATGTTTTCTTTGTTTTTGTATTAAGTACTTATGTATCTCTTACATAATTACGTTAAACGAAAATATAACATCATTAAACTGACAGTGTTAAATGAAGTAAATCAACAGGTTATATGTAGTAGATAAGTATGTGTCCAAGTTTTCGTTATTGTGTGAATAAAGATGTAAATAATAGAATATAAATACGCCTTGCCACTAAAATGTGCTGTTTTAAAACTATTAGAGTTATTTATGCGGACCCTAGTCCGCTAGCAGGACATCAATTTTATTTTAGTTCCTCCCGAGGGATCTCTTTCAGTCAACCTCTCAACAATCCAAATAGTTTCCAACAAAGTTTATGCGTGGTTGTAAAACGTTAACATTATAATGAGCACTGTTCGCATTTCCCATTTGAGCAACACAGCTGAATTTAAAGTTTTAAACTTTATATGATCGCAATATTTTTAGCCTCGCCGCAAGTATATTTACGTCACCCTGGGCCGTAAGTGGAATTTACTGCACGCTACGCGGGAAGGCAACATGTAAAACTTTAGGCAAACAACGGGCGGTAATTAGTAAAGCCCCAGATCGCATTCACTACTTCACCACCTACGAATGTAATGTACTATAAGGTGTGGGTATTTTAATATAAGTACTTAGTTCATAGGTACATTCTTAGGTGCTAAATACCTAATGAAGGGCATTGTAGGTCGTCCAGGTGATGTACAATGAGAACACAGTACTTAGAGCCTTTGCACACGGTTGTCACAAACGCCACAAAGAAACTGCTCCATGGAATGTAAAATGCGCGTCGTCGGCGCGTTTCAAATACGCGGTGTACACGGGCCTTTAGGGTCGCGAAAACTATTTAATTATGGAAAATATGCGACAACGCGTGTTACAAATAAGAGAAAGGTAGATATACGCGTGTGACGCAGCGGAACGATCGTTATAACCGTTGCATTTTGGCAGCACCAGTCGGCTTTTGTCTATCTCTTTTATTTGTAACACGTGTTGTCGCATATTTTCCATAATTAAATAGTTTTCGCGACCCTAAGTATAGAAATAATTCTTTTGGCTGAGCGAATCCACTTAGCTTTGTACCCGATGAACAATACCCATTATCTGTATTGTTAGCTGTGGCCACAACTGCCACTTCAAAATGTAAGGCGTTATAAGTGCAAATTACTTTTACACTAAATTAGTCTTTAAGGCAAACGAAATAAGGTTTACTCTTAAACAAAGAGAACAGAGATGTTGGTCACTTCATTGTCTTATAAGCATCGAAACGAGCTTCACTGCTCTTTCACTTACGAAGTGACCAACATCTGTGTTCTCTTTGTTTAAGAGTAAACCTTATTTCGTTTGACTTAAAGACTAATTTAGTGTAAAAGTAATTTGCACTTATAACGCCTTACATTTTGAAGTGGCAGTTGTGGCCGCAGCTAACAATACAGATAATGGTATTTGTTCATCGGGTACAAAGCTAATGGGATTCGCTTACCAAATGTGATTAGAACTATACTTGTGTTCTACATTGTACATCACCTGGACCACCTACAAAGTGGTCCTTCGAGCCGGATGAATGTAGCATCGTTGTTATGGTATCATAATATGAATGATGATTAATGATAATTGACATTGATGCGTTATGAATTAAGTAAAGTACCTAGACATAAAACAGTGAAATTTCGGAAAACTATCATTAAAGCGTCAAATTTAGTCACAGGTGCAACGCATGACGCCTGGGTTTTCTTTCTAGATTGATATACAACTTCTCTGAGTGAGGGACGAGTCAGGTCTGTGATCTCCTGTGGGGTCGATTCCTTTTTTGCTTATTCACACCAGTGCACCGAGGTAAGCGTCTGGGTTCAGGGACTAACCAACAAACCAACACACCAACAAACCAACAAAACAACAAACCAACAAACCAACACAACAACAAACCAACACACCAACAAACCAACAAACCAACAAACCAACACACCAACAAACCAACAAACAAATAGGTTAACTAACTACCACTAACCAACACCTTAAAGATGTGATGGTCTGCTGTGCCGATATACTCGTATCTGTGGCAGTTGTGTCTTATATCACAGTCTAATAATTCAGAAGACAGCCAGTGCCTAGTACCCACAGTACAAGCATTGCTTAGTTTGGGACTAGTGGTCCTATGCTTACATTAAAAAAACAAATGTCCGGTAGTCCCCCCGAGACCCGGAACGTGGACAACTGATACAAGTTGCGCGCAAGTTTAATGGTTTTTTTATGACACGCGAACTTTCGGGTCGCGGACGTGGGAAATATTTCACCGTTTCGTTAGATGTAATATGAGACTAATGTTTAGATTCGTTAGTTTTGTCTTTACATGTAAATATACAAAGTGTTACCGCCAAGTAGGCTTTTCTTAAAGTAGAGTAAAGTAACATAGATCTTTAACGTATCCATGACCTTAATTTAATTAATTAACTTAAATTCAGGCTTTGTTAACTTTCTACCAATTTTTTTATTGCCAGTAATGTACAGTTAATAAAGTGACAAGTGAGTGTTAAATGACAGCGTGATATGAGTTACGACAATTACGCTGTACTCCCACTACATTGAATGTGCGGATTTAAGAAATTTAATTGTGCAGTTAATTCGCATAATTATGATTAGCTAATACAATTACTAATGGATACATGCAAACAATTACTAATGGATCATATTATTATCAGTTTTAATCAATGCCCGCATGCCGGTAACAGGCTGTATACACTAAGCATACTTAATAGCTACTAAAACGCATTTCTTAACTAGTTGTAACTCATCACATAGCCCGTGGTTTTTGGTGCACAAATGATTTGACACTAGGATGACAGATGTGTGAAGGCATTCTTTTTTTTTAAGACATGACTTGAACTGTATCAGGGCTGGTTAGCCCTCACTACTTTGTGTGGGAGTATAACCCGCTAATGGGATTATCTCCGCGCCACAGGGTAATTGGGGTTGGGATGACGCGGGCGCACTGCCTAAAACCCTGGGTATGTGACGTCACATTCATCGTCATGTCACAGAATTAAACACTAAACAGAAGGTTCTTTCTTATTGACCGCGAGCGAAGTGAACGAAGCGTGTCCGTTTCAACTTGTCCAAAAAATATTTTGGTCAAGTTGAAATGTCCTGTTGTCCAGATTTACGACTGTTCTACACTACAGGATGCATTTTTAAACCGATTCTCATGAACTTTTGTAAACAGGGTGCGTATGAAGGTTGCGTTTATCTCGTGATAAACAAAGCATCTGTCACTCACACTCGCATCTTGTCAAAACGTGACAGATGCTTTGTCACTTATTTATCGCACGATAAAAGCAACCATCATAGGCCCCTAGCTCCTCTAGTATAGCTGTGACACGCGACACTTTGTCGTGCGACAAATACTACCTGTCACTTTCCTTTCAATACCGTGCGAGTAAGACAGGTGGTACTGAGTCAAGCGACAAGCGCAGCCCTGCAAGCTCGTTAATTTTTTTTGTAGATTCCTTTTTTCTTTTTTTTTTATATTTCAAAATGGCGGAGATATGGGGATTGAAAGCGTAAAAATATACATATTTCAACCGCTTTCATTGAACCTTGGGCTATACAGAAACATTTTTAGGGTTCCGTACCCAAAGGGTAAAAACGTGACCCTATTACTGAGACTTCGCTGTCCGTCCGTCCGTCTGTCACCAGGATGTATCTCAAGAACGATGATAGCTAGACAGTTGAAATTTTCACAGATTATGTATTTCTATTGCCGCTATAACAACAAATACTAAAAATAATAGTGTTAATAATTTATCGCAGTTACCGGTTCGACCGAAAAGTTTCATATTCGGAGTGAATTTTAATAAGTTGCCCGCGAGAGTCATACCCAATTTATCCCACGCGAAATGTAAAACATGCTATAAACAATTTCCGATACAGAAATGATCTACTATACCTACGGAAGTAGCTCAAGCTGTCTTTCTCTCACTATGCGAAATGGAAAGAGATAAGAATCTTTATCACGCCAGACAGTCACGTAGCGCAGGTTTGATAAAAGCGGCGATGTCCAGATCTTCGTCATTTTCAGATTTTTCTTATTTATTTAATCGTATGGCGCATATACATAAACATTCCGACAATCTAATCAAATTTGACAATCTAAACAAATTATATAAACTAATCTAATTTATAAATCCACACTCAGGGACCCAAGCCACGAAATAGCGTCAGGTGTTAAGTTGTACACATCTTCCGGAGAGCCCGAGTACGAGTGCAGGGGGCAGCGCTGTATGATGTGCTCCACGGTTTGAGCCTCCACGCCACACTCGCAAAGAGCCGAGTCCCGCCAGCCCCATTTGTGTCGGAAGTAGCTGCACCGTCCGTGACCTGTCCTCAATCTGTTAATACGGCACCAGAGTTTGCGCGGCAGGTTGAAACCATCTGGTTTGGCCGTGGGGTCTACGACTTGCAGGGCAAGACCGGTGGCCTGTGATGTCCATTCTTCTTTCCACGTCTGCCTGAGGTCAAAGTCACTCAGCCTTTGAGCAGTGACGCAGGCAGGCCGTCGGGATTTTAGCCGTTGGGGCGGAGGGTGGCAAAAAGGCTGGTGAATGGGCAAAGACTGTTGCGACTGTATTTTTTCCGCTTCTCTCTTTAGCGCTTGCAATCTCCGGAGGTGTGGTGGAGCAATATGGCTGAGAACCGGGAGCCAATGGAGCGGGGTCGATCTTATTGTGCCTGATATGCATCGCATAGCTTCATTCAGTTTGGCATCCACTTTTTGCGTATGTGCGCTTTCGAGCCAAACTGGAGCACAGTACTCAGCAGCCGAGAAGACCAGTGCTGTAGCCGATGTCCGCAGGCAGTCAGCGGAGGCACCCCAAGTAGTGCCGCAGAGTTTGTGGAGGATATTGTTCCGCGACGAAACCTTTAAAGCCACTTTCTGGAGGTGTTCCTTGTAAGTCAAAGCCCTGTCCAAAGTCACCCCCAGGTATTTAGGGAAAGGGTTGTACTTCAGCAGCTCTCCTCTGAAAGATACGCTAGGTTGGTAATTAGCAAGCTGGTTGTTGAGGTGGAAGCAGGCGACGTCCGTCTTGCTAGTGCTTGGTATTAGGCGCCATTCATGAAAGTACCTACTGAGTTTCTCCAAATCAGATGACAGCACTTCCTCACTAGACTTGAGATCTTTACTTTGGTAAACAAGCGCTATATCGTCAGCGTATATGAATTTAGTTGACTCAGTAGGGGGCAAGTCATGAATATAAAGATTGAACAGGATCGGAGCGAGCACAGATCCTTGTGGCAAGCCATTGTTCAGTCTCCTTTTGCGGCTTTTTTCATCTCCCAGGTAGACCTCGAACTCTCTATCGCTGAGCATAGTCATGATAATGTCTGCTATTTCTTTGCTGGGGACTGTTTTCAGAATCTTGTATATCAAGCCTTGTTTCCAGACAGTGTCATACGCCGCAGTTAGATCCACAAACACAGCAGTAGATTTCAGTTGCCTTTGAAAACCGGCTTCGACATGCGTGGTTAGGGCCAAAACTTGATCCGTGCAGCTCCTTCCTTTTCTAAAACCAGCCTGATCTTGTGGGATGATGGCGTCTATGTGTGGCGTGATTCTAGAAAGGATAAGACGTTCCAATAGTTTGTAGGTGCAACTGAGAAGAGAGATGGGTCGGATGTTTTCAGGTTGGTCGTCTGTTTTGCCAGGTTTCAGAATAGCGATGACTTTTGCCAGTTTAAATTCCTTTGGGATCCGATTGTGGTGTACAATATCATCGAAGAGGGCAGCAAGCCAGCTCACGCTCACAGGGCCCATAGCTCGAATGAATTCGTTGAACATGTCGTCTGGCCCCGCAGCTTTGCCGAACTTTAAAAGCTTTATGCCATCCTCGACTTCGCCAATACCGAAGGGTCTTGAGAGGGACTGTCCTGTCGGGGCATTCTTTCTGGCAGTTTTTAATGCTGTCTTAACTTGTTTTGTGAACATTTTGTCCCGCTTTACTCTTGTTACGTCCACCATCCGGTTTGCAATAGCATCAGGTTTTAACTTCGGACTATGTGTTTTTGGGTGTTGTTTCCCCGACAATCGGTGTAGGACTTTCCAGGCTTTTCTGCTGGACCTTTTAAAATCCATATCAGTGACTGTGCGTTCCCACTTCTCTTTCCTATACTGGTCTAATGATTGGAGTAGGGTGGCTCCAGTACTGTGGTCCTCCGTCTCTTGATATTCCTGGTATAGTTTTTCACTATCAGCATTCCAGCCCGGTACATACTCCTTCCTATAGCCCCTTGGAACATTCGCTTTGGCTGCTTTTATGACTAACTCGACCAATTTACTGTAATTTGGAGTGCTAGGTTGTAGGTTTTCAGCTGCAAGTTCCGTGTCCAGTGTCGCTTTGAAACCGTCCCAATTGGCACGGTTGAAATTCCATCGAGGCATAGGTATTGAGTGTGCTAGTAGTATCTTGAGACCTATTTCCGTAACAACTGCTCTGTGCTGGCTATTTGGGAAGTTGCTAAGAACCACGCGGGTAGCAGGTAGAGGCTGGTCAAGGTGGTCTCTTGAAACGAAAGTCAAGTCAGGGTTGTAGTCTTTCTTCCATCTTGCGCTGTGGAACGTTCCCTTATCCTTGGCATCAAACAGCAGGTGTAAATCGTTGATGTCCGCCCAGAGTGCAAGTGCTTCTCCATTGTCGTCTGAGCTTTGATAACGCCAGTTTGAATGATGACTGTTGAAATCTCCGGTGTACAAAGAAGGGTGGTGAAAACTTGGTAGCACGTTTGGTGGCCATTTCACTTTAGGTGGTTTATACACGTTAGTCACCGTGAGCTTGTTTATTTGGATCGTGATTGTAAAGATTTCGTTCAGGTTACTGGTGTCTATCAGCTTGACATCCTGTAGGCTTGACTTTGCGTAAGTGGCTATACCATATTTTGGGTGGTGTACAGCTTTAACTAGTGTATATCCTGGTAGTCGGCCTCTCCTTTCCAGATCTGAGTCATCTTTCGTGTGGGTTTCCTGTATGGTGACCACGTCGATGTTCTTCTCGTGCAAAAGCCTTTGCAGGTAGTCGCTCTTAGCTAAGCTTATGCCTTCTATATTAATTTGCAGGATGCGGACTGATGGTACAACATCTCTTGTCACAGGGCCCTGAGAGGGGTCCTTATGTATAACATTCCTTGACATGTGGATATCGCTTCTGAAACTATTTGGATTTTATTTCTCGAAAGTTTATCGAAAGTTTATTTCGCCTCTAAGTTTGTTACTCTTTAGCACCACCCAGGGGACACGTGCAGGGCTGTGGTAGGTAAATCCTGCGGACGCGAGTAACAATTGTCCCCCCACGCGAGTAACAATTGTCCCCCAGTAACAATTGTCCCCCAGTAACAATTGTCCCCCCAGATTTTTCTAACTGGTCAGCACTCAGCAAGAAGTTACAAAATTATCGCGAGAACCGGCGTATCTAAGATTATTTTTTAAACGGAACCTGGGTGGGATACGGGCCTGGCCATAGTCTATGAGATGAGACCTTGGAATTTCTATCGGTAACCCAACATCCTGGGATGGGCCCTAGATTTTTTTTCCGGGCCGGTCGTTTATCGACCCGAAATTTTCACAGTTCATTACATACAAGATAAAAACTAGCATACGAACTTTCAAGCGGCTTGAAAAAAAGAAAACTTTCTTTTCTCTTTTCTTCGCTCGCGTACAGGGCGCCGATCGCACCTGGAACCTAAATATTAATTATATAATAAGCGTGTGGTAACCTCTATGTCAATCGGCTTGCCTCGTAATAATTTTCTTTTTCAGCCCCCTATTTCCGCCCTAGGTCAGGGTTGTACGACACTTCAGGAGCTAACCGGTTAAAATTCTGAATTAATTAAATGGATTTATGAGTATGAGTATGTGTTAAGACTCGGGGTCTCAGTAGAAAAATAAAGAAGGCGTGATGTTCGATACTTTGTTGTAATTCAAGGTTCCACAATAGTTGGTTAATTTAAATAATAAAAAATGGTATGCGCGAGCCGTATGTGCGCAGCGTGTGTCGCATGCGCGGTCGGAGAAGCAAGAGAAGGGAGCTCGGCGGTGGCGGCGCGGCAGCGGCCGTGGAAGGGTTATCTAAACTGGTTAGGCCCGTCTCGCCCCCGCTTCCCCTGTAGATCATGCTAGGGCCGCGACAGTATGAATACGGTTTTTTTTACTGGCAGGTGCCCGCGACCTCGTCCGCGTATATCTTTTTTGACCGTCGAACATCTGGATATTCAGCTATCCCCGTACCAAAATTGGATCAAATCCGTCAAACCCGTTTGACGTGATGAGAGGATAAAGAAATTCTGATCAACGGACGGCACCAGACTGGCATGGCGCCGCGCGACCAAACAAAACAAAAGGCGATCGTGCATCACCTTATTAAAATTTTGACTGTAGGTACTCACCCGTAAAAAACTGGGGAAAATTTATATTGGGGGAATTTTATACGTATGAGCCCGAGACTCAAAAAATGAGAAACAAATAATAATAAAATTTATTTAGTTACAACTGATTCTAAACACAAAACTAGATTTTTATAATAGTATAGACGTTAATTTCGGCTCCATCTCTCTAACGTACAACCATGCTAACGAAGATTCCCAACCCTGATAAACGGTAACCTAGAACACCAGTGTCAATGTTATGCAAGATTTAATTAAAGACAATAAGGGCGGAATTATTAATAAATCCGTTATTCGATTAATTAATCATTCTCGCGTAATTAATCTGAGTCCGCGCTAATCATCCGAGTATTGTTGCCGGATGCCGGATCGAGGGTGAGACCTGTCTATATTAATAACTACGGGTCAGTTAGTGTTGTAGTGTTGAACTTCCTCTGTGTATACTCAATAATAGCTTTAAGGATGTGTATGTCAAAATCATGAAATTTATATATAATATTTTTTGTGTAAAATACACAGGAATGCTTATTGTAAATTATAATTACTTTCTATCAAAGAATATTGCCAAAAAAATTATTTTGACTAGGTTCTCTAAGCGTTTAGTTTTATTGATATTTTTTATCTTTCCGTGGAATTGTTGGTGACACCATTTTAATTGTTTGGGCTGAAAAAAATCGCAAATAGCAATCGAGTAAGTATCTTTATATCGTAAAATACAGATGTTAGTTGCCTGCAGCTAGGCTGCCATCCGTCTGGGTTTCCCCGGATTTGTCCTAATTTAAATGCCGACCAGAGAAAACCCGGACACTTTTAATGTGAATGAAAATAAAACGATTGCTTTTTTAATAATTTTATTTTCGGTCACGTCCGGGAAAAATGCGATTTACGCCATATGTCCGGATTTTATTCTGTCTTTGTCCGGGTTCGGCTTTAGAGATGGCAGCCTTACATGCAGCTGACTATATTAGTTGCATGGTGGTAAGATGGCGTTAGTAGTAGGTATATAATGTATGTAAATGTTTAGTCTTTTGTTTTTTTTTCATCTATCCAGCTTTGCTTTGGCGTGACCAGCGCACCGACCGGTAGATGCCGCTGTAATCAATACCGTATTCGAGACAAAAGACAAATTAAGATTTTTCCTGAAATCAGGCCCTCTCCATATTGGTTTTAAATACAATTTAAGAGCTTTACAATACTGCGCCAGGGCGGTGTTACCGCGTTCCGGATAAAAACTAGCATGTGTTAATCCAGGGTGCCAGCTACCCCCATACTGAATTTTACCAAAATTGATCCAGCTGTTTGAACGTGAAGAAGTATCAAACACTCATAAACTTTAGATAACATTAGCAAGAATGTGCTTATCCGAGGGTAAGCCTGAGTAAAACTTAAGTGGCAGCATGTACCATCCATTGTACCATCCATTCTAGAGGACTTCGAATGCCAAAGATCACCATCACCAATTGGACGTATTTATGCATAAGGGAACCAACCCACACATCCTCCAAAATTGAGTTAAGCACGTAGAAGACTTTAAAAATGCACCTTATATCCCCTACAAAAAGATCAGAGTCGTAGGATCAGTCTAACATATAAAACATTTCGTTGACAAAGTTATCAAACCACAATCTGAACTGTTTCATAAAAGTTTAAAAAGATCCATGCTCTATGGTATCTTACTAATCTAACATTTTATTTATTTGAATAGATCCATGTCACATGGGCCCTTTTTACAATATCGTTTTAATAATATTTCATAGTAGACTATGCGGGTTGATTCCCGTTTGCAAAACAAAAATTGAAAAAGTTAATTTTTTCACAAAGATCCACATCACATGGTTCCTTATTACAAAGTCAATTTAGTTATTTCACAAGAGTCCATGCGGGTTGGTTCCTGTTTGCAAAATAAAAATTACAAAAGTTAACAGTTTTACAAAGATCCATATCACATGGTTCCTTATAACAATGTCACTTTAAATTATTTCACAAGAGTCCATGCGGGTTGGTTCTTGTTTACAAAATAAAAACAGCAAAAGCTAAAATTTTCACAAAGATCCACATCACATGGTTCCTTGTTACAACGTCAATTTAATTTATTTCACAAGAGTCCATGTGGGTTGGTTCCTGTTTGCAAAATAAAAACTGCAAAAGTTAACATTTTAACAAAGATCCACATCACATGGTGCCTTGTTACAACGTCAATTTAATTTATTTCAAAAGAGTCCATGTGGGTTGGTTCCTGTTTGCAAAATAAAAACTGCAAAAGTTAACACTTTCACAAAGATCCACATCACATGATTCCAGGTTACAACAAATTTGTTTATATTACCTAGTGAACCAAGTTCTTTGAATCTAGTTTGCATAATCGAAATTAGCTTACTGTATTAAGTTCACAAAGGTACATATTACATGGTTCCTTATAAAAAGTATTATATGAAAAAAAAAAATAGGCAACCAAGTATTTTGAATCTTTTTATGTGTACAAGATTCTATCAAAATCTTTTCTTACAAAATGGGTTTGGATCAGATTCGGATCGAACGTAGTGCGAAACCGCACTTAGTGTCTGTATGTTTCATTTACTGTGGCAACTATTATTTACAAGTAGCAACATTGCGTTTAATGTCAAATAGTGGCGTTTGCTAAAAAGTTTAGGTTGATACAATAACTTTCGCAAAAATTTGTACAAAATCAGTGTAACAATGAAGAGACTTGGTGCTAGAACGCGGGCGATGGTTTTAAGTTGCTTAAATAACCATTCAGACCATGAAAACGACAGCGTTCCAGGTAAGTTAACAATGTCATTTTGTTAGATATTTAAAATTGAGATTTGTTTTATAAACCTTTTGTTAAACTTTCTTACAACGATCTTCCTGTTTGCTTTTATGTCGGTGTATTAAAATATGTTTAGTGTAACCTGGTGTATTTTCAGATTTCCTTGACGATTCTCGATCAAGCAGCCCGATACAAATATCTGCAGGTATTGTTTTTTCACTTGCTTTTGTTTTCGTTAAGTACTTATCCCACCAAAAACATTTCATGTAAAATTGACGGCCAAGACTCACATTCTCATAACGCTTTCGCTGTAAAAAAGTTATCAGATCCCAGGAAAAGCCAAGCCCCTAAGCCCCGACTTTACTAACCCCACCACCTTGGTTTAAAAAGTATGGCATCAACTGGCTTCAAGCCCCTAAACCCGGAGTTTACTAACCCTACACCTTTGTTTCAAAAGTATGGCTTGGCCGTTTCATAGACTACCGTAAATAAGTCTAGCGGACTGTCCGGCCGGATTAAAATAAATCAATACCGTAAAACTACCCAAATAACTATAGTCCAATCGTCTATTCAGCTATGGTCCAGAACAAAGATTATTCATTACTATCAAAATCCATATTCTATTCGTGATTTTATTTGCTTTTTTTTTCATTATGTTGATATTAAAATTTATCCGTAATAATTGTCATGGTTCACTAAATCATTGCAGAAATTATTTTTCGTCGAAAGTTTCAATTCGCTGAAGTGTCATTTCGTAAAAATCATTTTTCTCTAAAACCTAATAATAATAAATCTAAATAAATAATGGGATAACCTAACCTAACCTAACCTATAGGGTGCACGGATGATATTGGCAAGAATGATGGCAGGATACCAATTGTCATTACTAACGAGCAGTTTTCGAGTTGATTTGAGTCCATAAAATTGTCATTACTACCGATTAATTTTCGAGTTCACTTGAGTCGACAGTTATGTGGACTATACTATAGTTGGGTAGTTTTACGATACTTCGACTGCCATTGACATATACGTGTTTGAACGATGTATGGACCATGTAACGAACATATTATTATCACCGTGATAGCATAACTACAAAATCTATATTTTTGCCATTATTTGCATTTATTGTGCATTTATTTGACTTTTACATCTAGAGATACCTGTAGTAATTAGCCTCTAGACTTCAACGCCAGGACAACAACTATTAAACCCGTTGCAATTTATTATTACATAATATAGTTATAATAAACCCCAATACCTTAATCAAATAATCATGCTCCAATACCCAACACCCACGGGAAGATTAATTGACAATTATAGTGGATTGTTTTATTTTGCACAATACTGGCGTATAACTCGTATAATATCAGAAATTACCTCTCACGGCATTAACAGGATTCAAAGTAATCCATTCTTATCAGCGCTTAAGGGTCATTCTACGAGTTCGTCCGGATTTGGTGTCAGAGTCCAAATCAAGAGTTTAAATAAACCTATTTCACAGTTTATTATTTTATATAAATATCTTCACAATTTACGCAAATGGAGTATCTTTTAGAATTCAGCTAAATCTAATAATTTATAAAATATAAAAAAAAAAACTCACGAAAATTTCATTTCCTTCTTACCTAAAATAGCGGACCGTGAGTTCATGAATTTGAAAAAAATATTATTTGCTAATTATCCTTTTGTTTCTTAATTGGATGTTAGAAAACACATAATTAATGTTGTATTTTTACATGGTAACACTAGTTAAAATATATTTTTCTTAGAGAGAACGCAGTTTTGTCCTTTGTCAAATAAAATACTTCATTTCCTACCGCAAAATTTGAAACACGTCGTAAGTCTGAACGCGCCTGTATTTACCTAAAACTATAATGCCTGCACGTTTTGCCCACCTCATTCTACCCTAACGTCTCAGACAGGAAGATCGCGCGCGAGTGATATAGAAAATATTGCGATTCTCTCCGCTGGATAACCATTTTGTCACAAGTAAGTACTCATTATTATCCTGTTAGTAATATGATATCCTTTATTAGGCGTCATTTCTCTGGCAAGTTATTTATTGAGATTTAGGTGGATGTTCACTCTTTTAGATTTATGTCCTTGAAGCACGTAAGAATGTGTAGTAATTTGGAATTAAATGGTAAAAATTCATTCCGCTCGAATGCATTTCCTTCCATTCCTTCCAATATTTTCCAGGAAGGAAATGAATCAATTTGGAAGGAAATGTTTTATTGCTTTTGGTTAAGGTATATAATATAATAGGTGAACGGGACGAATTCAAATAATTTTACCAACGTATGTCGGAGGTTATTAGAAATAAAAAATGTTTCATGTTTTTTGTTAGCCAATAGTAAATTATATTTGCTTGCATTGTTACTTCTTGTATTTATATTTTGATTAATACTTTTGTCATATTATCATTTATCTTTTTTCTCCAACGTGTCTGACATTTTTTTTAGAGTGCAGATTAATTTTCTGATTGATACCTGTCATTTTGAGATCTAGCAGCAATTACTACAGCTAGCCTTGACTAGAAAGTGGCAACGTCGTTAATAAAAGAACTATACACTAAGTAATCTCACACGATTATTTAATCATACATACATATTAGGAATTGTTATGAACATTTTGGAAACCAAGCCGAACCTAGCCAAGTTTATGCCACATTTTGAATTTTATAATATCGTCAGGAATGGTACGTTGGTAAAATTATTTGGATTCCCCCCGCGTATCGTGTATTACCAACTTTTACTCTAAAAGTTATTAATATTATATAGATGTAATATTCCTTTATTTGAACATTAATTGACACTCCATATTTCGCATATATCGCTATGAATTTATAATGTGGTAATGGTAAATAATGCAATATTCACAAGCACAGAGATTTAGCTCACTGACACTGACTATAAAAAAAAATACACTTATTAATATAATAGACAAGTCTTATATGGCTTATTGTATCTTGTAGGTAATGTGCTGAGAAATATGGCAAGGACAATGAAAAAATTTACCAAAGACGAAAAGTTAGCAAAGGACAGGGATCGAAAAAAGTTAAAATATGCTGAAATTAAGAGTAATCCAGAACTTAATGCCATTTTCATTTTCAAGAAAAGGAGAAACAGCGATACCTTTTAAAAAACGAGAGAAAGAAGGTCGTTGGCATTCAAGAAATGAGTGAAAGGGCAAAAGGGGAACAACGGCGCAGATGGAGAAACAAATTATCTAACTTATCTGAAGAAAATAAAGGAAAAAATTAACTACACCAAATTCTCATAGAGAACTCTCCGCTAGAGAGTGAGAATAAGGAAATCAGTAATCATTTATTGCTTGATTGTGCGATACAAAGTAGTCCGAATAAACCAGTTGGAGAGTGTCACAATCTACCGTCTTACGGCATACAATACTTACATTATATATTTACGAGAACCTTGCGTCGGTCAAGATGATCCTTTGGCTGAACCACCAAACTCACCTGTGCCTATAGCTAATCCAGTGAATGAAAATAGCTCAAATAACGAGAATACTGACAGGGTGAATAAAACAATCAGGCGAATGAGATACAATATGATAAAACATATTAAAGAAGACAAAATTCAAGAGGTAAGAAGAAAACTGTTGTTCAATGAAACAATTGCGAAGGGATTCTGTGAAAAATACACTAAAGCGAAAAAAAAAGATAAGAAAATCTGCCCAGGCAGGAAAAGTTTTAAAATATCGTATCGTGTCGAAACTTTGTTAATTGTTGCAACTCGATTAAGACTAGTTCAGTTTTGAAGCTTTTATTTTGGTTAAACTTTATTATTGGGTAAATTTAAGTGTTTTTTTTTCTATTCGAGCAGTCAAGAAACTTTATTTCATATCATTTTATGTTCCTAGTACCATTAAGTGAGATTTTGAGACTGAGAACGATATTTAGGAATGTTGTTTATAGTAAAACAGGCGATTTTTTTTCTTTTTTTATGAGAATGAATAATATAGTTTTTTTCGGAAGCCCTTATTCTTCCATCTATAACGTCAATGCATAGTTAATTATAAATACCTAGTTAATAATGCATTAATTCATTTCCTTCCGGGCATAGTTCATTACCTTACCTTCGTTTTTCATTTCCATCGACGCCTTCATTCCATTCCTCCTTTATTTTTCTTAAATAACAATAATACATACGTGCCTTGCAAAAAATAACATATAAAATATGTATACACACACACAATATGAAAATAAACATAATAGCACGTAAAAAAGAAAAAAAACTCAAAATCGCCAAATCCGGACGAAAAAATAGAACGACCCTTAAGTGCTTTTAAGTCGATTTTCGCAATATATTCCTCCCACTACGATTTGGCTTTAACACATTTATGAATTATGGCGTAATTCCCTTTGAGAACATGAGTTTTAACGGAAAATACGTGGTTCAGCGATTTAATTGCGTCCACGAGTATTTGTGTTTGTTATAAATACGGATCATTGGTGTTGTCGAGAAACTGGCTAAAAGGAATGTAGGTAATTTATTTCATTGCGTGTGATTATCCCTTTTAAACTTCGTATAACATCTCTCAGAGATTTTTACAAAACAAGAAAATGCTCTTACGAGCATCCGTGAAAGCAGTTCATTCGTGAAAGCAAAATTCACAATCCTGTTTTTAAAGTTCCTACTAAGACTCCAGTGGCCGTCCGTCCATCCATCCATCCGTCTGTCTGTCTGTCACCAAGCTCTATCTCACCCAGCTAGACAGTTCCAATGTTCACAGATGATGTATTTCTGTTGCCACTATAACAACAAATACTAAAAACAGAGGCGTTAACTTTGCACCTCATTTGTATCCGGCACCACACATACCAGGTGCAAACTTAACTTAACCCGGCCAGTTATTTAATATGATGGTACGAAATCCTTCAGGTGCGGGTCCGACTCGCACTTGGCCGGTTTTTTTCCTCTCAACGTCAGTCGGTCGGATATCATGGATATCATGGAAATGCACTAGGTATTTAAGTAATTTTAGTTTTCGCGAATGATTTGAAATAATAACTCAATGTCCCAATCCAGGAGACATAATTTGTGGGTATACTACATAGGAAGAGGTTTTTTTTGGGTATCAGAAATAAGATGGTCTATGGCATAGATATTTCTATTCGTAGTAAAATAGTTGCTATTTTGTGGACAAAGTTCTAGAGCTTCATTAGAAAAGTTCTCGCGAAAATAAAGGACCCTGTTTTCTTAGCTAATCTTCAACTAAATTCATTAAAAATTTAAC
This sequence comes from Apotomis capreana, assembly GCA_947623375.1. Lineage (NCBI taxonomy): Eukaryota > Metazoa > Arthropoda > Insecta > Lepidoptera > Tortricidae > Apotomis > Apotomis capreana. The sequence continues at coordinate 7,373,186 of OX392508.1, read as the reverse complement.
ACATACTGGATTTTCTCTGTATACAATTATTTTTAAGACCTTTTTTATACATTACTAGCTGCGCCGTGCTTTTACCCGCTCATCCCACGGGAACACTAAATTTTTTCAGGATAAAAAGTAGCATTTTTGTTAATGGTGCCAGCTTCATACCAAAATTTATCATATTTAGTCCAGCCGTTTGAGCGTGGAGAAGTAACAAACATACACATAAACACACGCACAAACTTTCGCCTTTATTATATTAGTACGATTATGAAATAAATAAAATTAACTGCAAGCTTACTCCAAAACGAAGAGATTTATTACCCCCGTTCCCGTAAGCGATAAGAATTTAAGTACACTTCACGTAAATAACAAAAACAGCGGCGTGCCAGCTTATCTCAAGATCTGCCTTCACTGGGTTGCAATTTAAAGATATAATAAGTCTTAAACTAACTATTAAAAGGTTTAGCGTTATATAGAAGAAACAGGAAATAACCCAAGGAAATAAATCAAGTCAGGATTAGGAGGCGCATCTGGCAGCATATTTGGGAGACACATGTTTGATAATCGATTATATTGAGATGGAGGAGAGAGACAGATGCAAGCACATAGTTACCTCTATAATAATCTATAATGTCTATTTAATATTTAAATGTAAACAAAACAAAATGTTTACCCGTTGATACAAAGATCCAAGCTTAAAGAAAAATTTAAAAACTTCCACCAAGTAACACTTTTTTAAATTGTTCAATGGTTTAAATAAAAATTGTGGTGTACCCCCATTAAAAAAATGGGACATTATATGTTTCATCAATTTATAAAACAAAATTTCGATTGAAAATTGGCTTCCATTAAATAGCTATCACAAGACCGCGTGATGAGCTCGCGCTTATCATACAAGTTGCAATTCCGTCCCATAACGCCTCGTCCCGATTCGCCCGTATTATGCAAAAGCACGTTACGTAAGAGTCTTCAAAGCGTCTCACGTCTTATGGAAGACGGCCCCAACAGCATCACCCTTTCTGATCGTGGCGGTAACATGAGAAGAAGAGGACCGCCGCTATACCTGTGGCTAGACCCAAAACTGTTGGGTCTAGCCACAGGCACCCATAGCCATAATTGTTGAAGTAGTATAACAATAACCATAACCATAGCTGATCCTAAATAACCATAATTTCTTTCAGTATAATTTCAATTAATATAAAACACAATTGATATAACGTTTATATTCGCAAGATAATCTAACACTTCTCGCTTCGCTCGTCGTCGTACCTAACCATGACTCTATGACTGTTTTACATTTTTGGTTGCTAAGTTTAAGTGTATTTTGAGCTTTTGAACGTATTTAATTCAATGATATTATGCCATATGATATTATATAGCCATGCAAGGGGTTTTAAAACCCACGCCATATTGCGGATTTTCAGTGGTACTAAATTATTTTACTGGCAACGACAAATTTTTGGTAACTGACGTTGAAAGTCCGTGAATGTCACTGACGTAAACAAAGAGGAAAAAGGACTAAATATTTCGCAAATTCCAAGTAATTATTGCATAATAAAGCCAAAACTATCCAGTGATGAAAGTCAAGTTTTTTCAATAGGATTCAGTATTTATTTCGCATGAAGTACGAAGGATTAAGCAGCATTCCGGTAAACAATGTTTTGAATTTTGATACTGACAAACCCCTGCCTGACGTTTATTAATGCAAATATGACGAATGCACATTATTGCCATATGAAAGCTGTTTGTAGCGCCACTATCCCTGGGCCGGACCGACACTTGCTAGGCTATACCAAGTGTTATTAGATGATTCGTTTAGTTATATCCTTTGTCATCGTTATATTGACCATTTTTAGGGTTCCGTAGTCAACTAGGAACCCTTATAGTTTCGCCATGTCCGTCTGTCCGTCCGTCCGTCCGTCCGTCCGTCCGTCCGTCCGCGGCGTAGCTCCGTGATCATTAGTACTAGAAAGCTGAAATTTGGTATAAGTATGTATATTTATAACGCCGACAGAACGGTAAAATAAAAATTCAAAAAATTTATTTTTTTCTGGTACCTCTCGAACACCTAAAGTGGGGGTGACTTTTTTTTTCTTTTCATACTGGTGTGTGGGGTGTCGTTGAATAGGTCTTGTAAAAATAATAGGGGTCTTGTAACATTATTTTTTGATAAAGTCAGCAGTTTTGTAAATATTCGCTCCGAAAACAAAAAAAAATAGTGTCCCCCCTCTAACTTTTCAACCATGGGTCAAAAAAATTCGGAAAAATTCATGTAAATGAGACCTTATCAGTACTTTCAATGAAAACTATATTGAACAAAATCGGTCGAGCCGTCTTTGAGTTATCGCCAAATTTCATATTTTTTCTTTAAAAGGACGTAAGTCGACTTCCAGAAGGTAAGTGATTACAGTTTCTAGGGCGTTTACGACCTTTTTATAGAGCTTAAAATCTTTCTTAACTTAAACCTCGGGCTAAAAACAGCAGTTTATTGTGAAGGATGACCAACTACGGAACCCTACACTGAGCGTGGCCCGACATGCTCTTGGCCGGTTTTTTTTATTTCATTTATTGTATGTAATTAACACATAAAAAACAATACATTTAACAATAATGCAACGAGCAAAAGCATACTAAGGTTTAAGTGCCGTTGAATTCACTCACATAACAATAGGCAGGTATAGATATTAGATATTATTAATTACGATCGGACTTACATCACCTATTAAATGAACCAAATCATATCAGAAAATGCTCTAGCGACGGTTACTCAGCCCGTGGTCATAGCTACGAACCTGGGACCCCGCAACCGCACTCTAGGACCTTCCCAGTGACCGTTAGTGCTACCCGTACCTACTGAGAAGAAATGATGGATGTCGGTCTCACCTCTTTCTTACGGTAGTGCATCGCCGGGAACACGAACTCCATGGAGTCCACGGTGAAAAACCTCGGAATCTTTTTTGGACATCCTCATGAGCGTCTAACTGGCGTCTTTGGATCTGTCAAGAAAATATAAATAGTTAGGATTTCAAAAACCTTTAAAGCGTTAAGCTCTGGTTTCTAAGCAATGGCCCAAGCGCGGTGCCTCGCGCCTATAGCTGTCCCTCGCCGCTGACACCACCGTTATCCTAAGAAACCAGGGCTTAACGTTCCGTCGTCGTGCCGTGGAATATGTCGTGCCACGTAGCGGCCCAGTTTTAACTTCGGCGTCAAGCGCTAACCGCGTATAGGTGGAACCGGAAGGTCCGAGCGCGCTATCTCGCTCACTCGTATGGCCACCGCGTGCCACCGAGGTCGAGGCATGTCCGTAAAAAATTACATCACCACCACGTGATGTGGAATGCTCTGACAACGTGTTATAGTCTGGCTAAAATATCTTTGCCCCAGCAATTTTAGTTTTTGTATTTGTAAAACGGTATATGACAACACTGAATATAGGGCACTAATAACGCTAATTAGTCTTGATCTTATGTACTATTCTTAATCTTTATACTAGTATTAGATTCTAGCAAATTTAATATAAATAAGTTATGCTTTGATCAGTATTATATAAAAATATTTACAAAATATTTATAAAATATATTTCGGAGGAATTTTGCCTTGTAGAGTAAATTCAGCGTTTATTGACATTCTTCCTCTAAGGGCTCTAAGGGAATTAAAACTCGATAAAAGTGTGTATGGGTAAAATAAAAATAAAAACCACCAAAAACATTTCATGTAAAATTGGCGGCCAAGACTCACATGCTCATAACGCTTTCGCTGTAAAAAAGTGGTCAGATCCCTCGAAAAGCCAAGCCCCTAAGCCCTGAGTTTACTAATCCTACACCTTGGCTTCAAAAGTATGGCTTGGCCGTTTCATAGAGTAACGTAAATAAGTCCACAGAACCGTCTGGCCCATACGGTATCAAGAAATTAAGTTTATGTCTTCATGATAAAATATATTAAACTTAATTCCTTACAATATAGGCCGGACAGTCCGTTAAACTTATTTACGGTACTTTATGGAACGGCCAAGCCATACTTTTGAAGCCAAGGTGTAGGATTAGTAAACTCAGGGCTTAGGGGCTTGGCTTTTCGAGGGATCTGACCACTTTTTTACAGCGAAAGCGTTATGAGCATGTGAGTCTTGGCCGCCAATTTTACATGAAATGTTTTTGGTGGGATCTCATTTCTTTTTGTAAGGTAATTTTTAATTTATATGTTTTTTTTGTGCTGAAGTGTTTCTAAGTAAGTAGTAATAATAATTGTGTATTAAAGAAATACTTACGTTTAGCCCCATATATATATATATATACACTTTTATCCCCCATTATGGAAAGCCCATACAAACTTTCATCCCCTTATTTTAAGGGTGGGGGGTGATTTTCTAAAAATCCTAGAATGTGTATTTTATTTATAACAATGAGCCCAATAGGTATAAATTTTCAGACCTATCAAAATTTGCGAAAGTCTCATACAAACTTTCATCCCCTAGTTTAAGGGGTTGGGGGGTAAAAGTTCCAAGTTTCAGAATTATTCTATTGTTTGTGTACTAAACCTAGCTTACATACCAAATTTCAGCTTTCTAGGTCATCGGGAAGTACCCCAGAGGTTTTGATACATCAGTGAGTGAGTGGCAAAATCGGCGTATTTTAGGTACCAATAAAACCTAAAGTATAAAAGCTAGATCAATGAAATTTAGTACATTTCATATGTTCCCTAACTGCATCTTAACCTGTGAATTTGGGCGCTCTGGTGTTAACTGGGACGAAACTATGATGGTTTGAAAATGAGACGAAACGGTTCGAGAAAAGGTAGGTAGTGCCCCGCCTCTTTTTTTTTCGTCTTGGCGGGGGCACTACCGTGCCCCCAGATAATGTGCATGCCAGTGTTTTAAGTGTATTTTCTTAGAATTAATCCTTACCGATTCAAAAATTTAATTGATTTCATTAAATACGTCAAAGCTAACACTAACCTGAAAATGCAGGACTAACATTTCGTAATTTATTGGAATTCGTTTAGTTGTTGACTCACAAAGGCCATAATAGGGGAAAAAGTCAAATAACACTTGTTTTTAAATTTATATTACTTAGTGGCGTACCATCCATTGAATCCGATTCCCACCAGCTTGCCTATTTCAGGAAATATTGCCTGTTGTTATTTAATAAAAAAGCTAAATCGGTTCCGGTTTATCCAGAGAATTTGTTTGACGCCACGCCACTGAGGGATATTATATAATCGGGTTGGTACGAACTTGTAATGATATTTTTACGACTAGGTAGTTAAAGGAATATGGGCCAAGTAACAAAAAAGTGTTTCAAACATGGGTGTGGGTAGTTGGGTAGGTTCTGGTTATGGGTGTGTTGTGATTAATGTTAGGCTTTATTTTCGTTCTAGATTGCCTGGGTTTGCGAAAAAACTTTCATACAGAAAATGTGGCTAAAAATTTGCATGAAGAAAGCTTGAATGAGACTACTAACGGTGTTGCTAAAATATTAACAGCGTTTGAACCTTTTCAATTGACTCCTGCTCCCGTTAACTCTATGGCAGCCAACCAAACCGATCTACTCACCGAAACTGCCGCTGAAAAATGTGTAAAGCCCCCTCCATACTCTCCTTTGACTCCTGCTCCATGTGACTCTGTGGCGGCCAACCTCACCGATCCACTTACAGAAACTGTCGCTGAAAGAAGTGTAGAGCCCCCACCGTACGCTCCGTTGACTCCTGCTCCGATTAACTCTGTGGCGGCCAACCACACCGATCCACTTACAGAAACTGCCGCTGAAAGTAGTGTAGAGCCGCCTCCGTACTCTCCGTTGACACCTACTCCGTTTAACTCTGTGGCGGCCAACCTCACCGATCCACTTACAGAAACTGTCGCTGAAAGAAGTGTAGAGCCGCCTCCGTACTCTCCGTTGACTCCTGCTCCGTTTAACTCTGTGGCTGGCAACCACACCGATCCACTTACAGAAACTGCCGCTGAAAGAAGTGTAGAGCCCCCTCCGTACTCTCCGTTAACTCCTGCTCCGTTTAACTCTGTAGCGGCCAACCACACCGATCCATTTACAGAAACTGCCGCTGAAAGTAGTGTAGAGCCGACTCCGTACTCTCCGTTGACTCCTGCTCCGTTTAACTCTGTGGCGGCCAACCACACCGATCCACTTACAGAAACTGCCGCTGAAAGAAGTGTAGAGCCCCCTCCGTACTCTCCGTTAACTCCTGCTCCGTTTAACTCTGTAGCGGCCAACCACACCGATCCATTTACAGAAACTGCCGCTGAAAGTAGTGTAGAGCCGCCTCCGTTCTCTCCGTTGACTCCTGCTCCGTTTAACTCTGTGGCGGCCAACCACACCGATCCACTTACAGAAACTTCCGCTGAAAGAAGTGTAGAGCCCCCTCCGTACTCTCCGTTGACTGCTGCTCCGTTTAACTCTTTGCCGGTCAACCAGTCAAGTCTGCTTCTTAATACTTCTGCTGAATATATCGACTCATCATACTCACCAGTTCCTCTTATGTCACCTGATACGGCTAATACGTGTAATTTTTTAGCTGAATCTTTGGACAATATCTGCAATGAAGACTACTCTAATGCTAGTACATATAGTGATGACTCGGGTAGAGATCCCGATTATGAGAATGACAGTGACGATCATAGCTCTAACGATGATTCTTTTATCTCTGTTACTACAAATGCAGATGTCCACCCTACACCGCAAGAAAGAAATTACCTTAACGTGCAGTCCAATACCGTAAACTCGAGCCCATTTAGCCTGCAAAAAGATCTTACTGAAGACAATGAAATAGTTTCTACCAGTGGGTTAAGCACAGATATAGTTTCTGATAATGAATTGTCGCAAACTGATTCTCACGTCACTGGAAGACCGAAAAGAGGTAGAAAGCGGAAGTTTGGTGGGTTATCGAGAGACGATAGGAAACGAAGAAAGTATTTGAACTTGCCATATATAAACTCTAGGAAAAAATCTGTCGATGCTAAAATGTTCATTGATTTTCAATGCAGTTGCAAAAATAAGTGTCACGAAAAGCTATCGCCAGAGAAAAGAAGGGGTGCATTTCAAAAGTTTTATTCCTTGGGCTCTTACAATGCACAAAACATGTTTTTAAACGCTCTGGTACAAGAACGACCCGTGAAACGTCATTACGTTGCAGCTGAAACTAAAAGCAAAGTAACAAAAAAAAAGTCTTTCGCACGACACTATTTTATAGATGGTACAACAGTATGTAGAGATATGTTTGTTAAAACCTTCCAAACGTCATCAAAAAGAATAAATACATCGCTTTGTAAGATGCGGTCTGAAAATAAAATTGTAGATAAACGTGGTGTACAAAACAAACTCGACAAAATAGCCCCGGAAATTGAGCAGTTCATCATAGATTTCATAAAAAAATTACCGACATATACTCGTATATCCTACTACCGACGAGGACAATGTAATGGAGTTAAGTTTCGAAGATCTGACATGACGCTCTCCAAAATTTACGAATTATACAAAGAGGAAGCAAGTGCAGCAGAAATGAGAAAAGTGTCATGTGCGAAACTCAATCAAGTATTTGTCACTAACTTTAATTTGTGCACCAAGCCTTTGAAAAAGGATACATGTAATAAATGTGATTACTTTCAAAGCCAAATACTAACTGCGTCAGACGAAAAAAAAGCTGAAATTGATCAGAAGCGGATAGCACATCAGGATGTTGCAAAAAATTTACAAACTCAATTAAAAACTGATATGAAACTTGCTAAAGATGATCCTTCTGTTGAAACAATAACTTTTGACCTGGAAAAAACGCTGCCTTTGCCACGTATACCAACAAATATTGTCTTTTATAAGAGACAGCTTTGGGTGTACAATCTTGGTATACATACTGGAAGCAGGGATGAAGCCCATTGCAATGTGTGGGTGGAAGGCGAAGCTGGTCGTGGAGCACAAGAGGTCGGCTCTTGCCTTATCAAACATATTGCTGAAAGACTTGACAGCAACGTAAAACGCCTTATTTTATGGAGTGATTCATGTGGTGGCCAAAACCGGAATATAAAGCTTGTGTTGATGCTTAAAGCGATTTTAAGTGAACATCCAACGCTTGAACAGATTAATTTACGATTCCTGGAATCGGGACACAGCTTTCTTCCGAACGACACAGATTTTGGAAAAATAGAGAACGCTTTAAAACGGCAACAAAGGATTTATACGCCAGATGATTACATGGATATTATGAAAACTTGCAAGAAAAACAATGCTATGAAAGTTCACCGCATGGATCAGACAGACTTTTTGTCCTCATTGATGTTGGAGAAAAATATAACCAACAGAAAAAAATATACGGATGGCACGAAAGTATCTTGGCTGACCACAAAAGAAATAGAGCTCAGGAAACATGAAATGTTTAAAATTTACATGCGATCCAACTTCATTGAAGAATTCAAGGAAGTAGATATTAAAAAAACTGCTCGGGGAAGGGCATCATTAGCTATTACCAAACAGTTAATGGTGCCCCTTTGGCCAACAGGAAAGCCTGTTGCCGACGCAAAGCTAAAAGACCTGAAGAGCCTACTTCACCTAATTCCACAGGTCCATCACGATTTTTACGTTCGGTTGATTCCCGATGAAAGCATCGAGGATGATCTGGAGGGCTTTTCTGGTGAACCAGACTTCGAAATGGAGGTCGAAACGGAGACTAGTGAGAACTAAAAATGTTGATGTGCTAAAAATGTCTTCTAAAATTTTTAATTTAAGCATTTGGTGTTTGAAGAGATGAACATTTTGAATAAAAAAATATGTATTTTTATAGCATTTTTTCATTGGAAATATTGGTTCAATAAATAACTTTCAAACTAGTGTGTTTTGTATGCTTGTTTATATTCCCTATTAAATCGACAAGGAACCAACCCACACTTATATATTTTTGCTAAAAGGAACCACTGCCTTTTTAAGAAAAAACAGCCCTTAAAACTAGCCTTTGTTGGCACGTCTACATAAAAATATATTAACAATACCATCTTGTATCGCTTGGCAATCTAACTTTGTTAAAAAACATGCTCACAATTTTTGTATACACGTTTTTAACAAAAACCGCTTTTTCTCAAAACTATCATCGTGTGGGTTGGTTCCCTTATGCATAAATACGTCCAATTAAGCATTCGCAAAGAATAATAATTGAATTTATTCGGCCAGAAACTGACGGGTTGGTATCATCTCCATGCTTCACTGTTTCTTGGTTTTGCTTACCTAAAGAGACAGGGTTAACCCCTCCAATGCTTTCCAATTTCGAGTGAAAACCTCTAAACATTGCTCCCACACAATAACGTGGTCGCATATAACTTGGATCACATCGACTCAATAAACTATGGACTTGCGAAATATATGGACGGGTAATTTGAAATTAATAATAAATTTTTCATTCGGTTATTGGTTTATCAACAGAGATAGGAGACATATCACAAGTAGAGCTTTGAAAATTACATGTACCTACTTAAACCGTCCGGTCACCATCAGACCCTGGTCACCACACTAGGTTATGGTTTTGACAAGATAAAACGAATGAGCCCCAACACACTTTCCCATAAGCAGTTTTTAAGAGATGTTTAAGCCACGTTCCATCTTAATCATCAGATTATCGGCTCGATAACATGCGAACTTCATCGCCACAAGTGAAATTAAATACATACTTGTGATAACAATATCACGGCAGTTTACAGGAGGCAGGTTCACGGCAGGTTCGTCGTGGGATCCTGTCGGCTGGTATAAATTGATTGGCATAACGTATTGTCGACATACAATTGTTAGCCATAATTTTGAAATTATTAACTTTACAAGAATTTTGAAAGTAAAAACTATGCATCCGATAAGATCCCTATATGCATATATATGTAAACATTTTACTGTAACTGAATAAAAATAAATATGTACAATAGTGAATTCATAAGGGATTTATTTAACTAAAAGGTTAGTGGTGTATAATACACGTGGTTGTTGTTGACTCTACGAATATAACTCACAGGCATACAGCGCGGCTAAACACGACCAATAGCATCGCATTATCCTCAAAACGGTCAATTAAAATACGAGCAGCAAAAAAAGCACCACACACCAGTACAGCCACTATGTTGTTCTGCTAACAAACTGCTGTGAATTTTGGCAGATACTCAGAAAGTTCATTGTACTATTGTGTTCCATAAAAAATAATAATTTAAAAACTCGACCGCAACGGTATTTACCACCTAAGGCTGGATATAAATTATAATTTATTACCGAAATTTTGTAAATATTTAAACGATTCTGAACAATATCAAGTCCATACAATCGACGTCGTTGCAACAACCCCACACATTTGTATAAACTTTTTACAAGACAGCAGTCACGGTTTACGCCCCGTCGTAAAACGACACAAGCCCGGATTTTGACAAAATATGTTCTGCCCCATTTTACGGCGTTTTGTCTTTATGCGGCTATCACGTCCCGCGATTTATTTCACTCGTTCAAGTGTCTGTAAAAATATGCAAGCGAAGGATTGTGTTGTTATGGAGCCGTAACATGGATGGAGTCACGTTGTGATGCGGGGTATTAGTGGGACAAGTAAACAACGTGAATGCCGACAAAAGACTAACTTTATTAAAAGAAACACAATTTATAATTATAGTAAATAGCAAGCTTAGCAATACTTATAACTAAACACCGTACATCTCCCACGGGAAACAGAAAAAAAAAATTAAACATAGTTTTGTTTTTTTTTTTTTACATAGGAGTAAAGTAATACTTAGTTCTATTCTTATGAACTAACGTAGGTTTTCCATTTACCTCTATTTCTATGTTAGGTGAAAGATCTTTCAACACTTTATATGGACCTAAATATACACTATCTAACTTACTACCTACTTCATTTTTAACTAAAATTAAATCATTAGGTTGATAGGTTACAGGGTTTTTAGAACAATCATATTTTTCTTTTCTTTTTAACTTTGATTTTAACAAGTTATCCCTGGCCTCCTTTTGAGACACTTGCAATCTATATTTTAATTCCCTAGGGTAGCTTTCATGATTGTACAAAGGTTCAACTACATCACCTAATAAGCTACTGGGAAGAGAGCATTTTCTACCATACACAAGTTCAAACGGCGTAAATTTAGTTTCGGTATGAACTGAGGTGTTAAATGAAAAACTCCAAAAGGGTAACCACGAGCTCCATGTCTCGGGGTGCTTTTCAGACTGAATGCGTAAGAAAGCAGCCAAATGCTTGTGAGTATTTTCTAACGCACCTATACTCTGGTGATGGTATGCCGTAGAGTTTAACTGGTCTATGTTTAGCAGTTTACTTACCTCTTTAAAAGTAGCGGAGAGAAACTCTGTACCCCTGTCGGTCGCTATTTGTTTCGGGATGCCGTACCTGAGTAAAAAATTGTTGACAAATACACGAGCGACTTCTTCACTTTTCTTTGAAAACAATGGATAGGCTTCGCAGTATTTCGTTAACTCACATTGAATTGTAAGTATATAAGAATACCTATTATCGTCTACATCGATTGGGCCGACTAAATCTAAGAAAATCTTTTCGAAGGCGTATGTGGCAGTGGTTGTGATAACCATCGGCTCTTTTACTGGTATAGAATACTTATGTTTTTGGCATTTATCACAACTCCGTACAAAGTTTCGGATGTCGTGTTCCATATTGGGCCAAAAATAGTATTTTTTCACGTTATTATACATTCTTCTCATACCCGCGTGGCCACTAGTGGGCAAGAGATGAAAGTCATTTAGTATTACCTTTCGTTGATCTTTATCATCTACTCTTTGGACGTCCTTTAAAATACATAGTCTTAAATTCGTACTGCAGTCTAACTTTTTAAATTCACATAATAACTTCTCCACAAAAATATAATTATTTTTATTCTTTGTTATATATATAACGTTAACGTTTATTTTTCTACTAAATAATTCTAGTTCTTTCACAAATTCGTCTGGCGATAGTTGCGATGAAGAGTCTAGAAATTTTATATATAATGTATTTTTATTTGAATCGTAGAGAAATATTTTATTTTCTATAAATAATACGTTTTGTTTCCGTTTCCTTGTTAATTCTTGCTGTGATATAAATCTCAACTCTACTGACCCCTGGGGTTTACTATGTGTTTCCACGATTTTCGGTTGATCAGGCCGATCATCTGTAGAATCAATAGTCTGCCTAGAGGTAGCACAAGCCTTCCTAAACTGAGATCGCGTCATAACATGAATGTGTTCATTTAAAAATATAAAACTTATGTTTAAATATGTGGTCACGTTCCACTAATTCAATAAATACATATCCAATTGCTTGTGTTTTTCCGCCTATTCCGTTGATAGTTAATTCCTGTTTATGAATCGGAATATCTAGTTTCAAAGCGATCGCTAAGTTCAAAGCGCTAATTGATGCTCCGGTGTCTACTAACCATAATTGCTGATTATTCTTTACATTAAAATAAACAGAGCATGAATTATTACTTGCGAATATAAAATCGTTAGTCACGAAAAAACTGATTTTGCATTTTTTCATTTGAATCATTATTTTCGTTCATAAAAATGCGTTCCGTACGGTATCCATTGTTTCCACGAAAAGCAGGCTTACCTCGACTTGCTGGGTTGGTCGGGCCTCTCTGGCTATTCGGGAACCGGTAGCCACCTCTGTTAGCGCCTCTGCCAAAGTTGTAGTATGACTGCCCTTGGTAATGTGGTGCCCTTGAACCTGCAAAGTGGTGTGGTAGCCCCCTGTTAGAGCCGCGTCCACGCATGTATCCTCTTCTGAAATTACGATTATTTTGATGATTAAAGGAAAATACATCGCTTGACGAATTTCCTGACGACGTCTCTTCGTCCTTAGCTCCTTGAATTGCGTCTTTCAAGGTCTCGTAATCACGGGCTGCTATTATAGTACTGATTCGCCGATTGCGCAACCCGTCAGCGAACCTTTTAACAGCCTGGTTTTCATTGATTTTTTTCAAAACATTAAATGTATTCGAATCACCATCTGACTGCGCGATCGTCAAATCCACAAACATTTTTGACAATTGTTGACCAAAGTCGTCTATCGAAGAATCACCCTGTCTAAGAGTTTGCATCTTATTTTGAATTGCAGTGGCTGATTTCTTTGGCAACAATTGTTTTTTCATATCCTTTACTAAGTTGTCAACACTAGTATAGGACTGACTTAATTTTAATTTACCTACCTGAGAAAGCCTATTCTTTAGAACAAAGTTTATAAGCTGTTGTTTCGCATCACTTTTTAAAGTAGAGTCGTAATATTCTATAGAGTCAATTAACTGATTTATTACGGCCTGGTCATCAGTCATAGATGATGGTATCAAGGACAACGCGGTTTTTAAATTAAAGTCACCCATTTTGGACTTTTTATCAGTTTCCAAATCTACACTCTTGCTTGAACTTGTGTATGTTTTATGACAAAACTCCTCTATCTGTTTATATAAACTCTTAATGTGGTCACAATAATTCTGGCAGTCTAATAGGCTTTGACCTGTTAATTTCTTGTTATCGATTTCTCCTTGTAAATTTTCCCTAACCTTAATATACTGGGAATATATTAGGAATGCTTCTTCTAACTTAGAGTTTAGTACTTCAGAAGTTCTCCTGTTACGTATAACTAAGTTTTACTAAATATTCCTTGATAGTTTTTAACTCTTTTAATATATCTTGCAATTCAACAGACATGTCAGTAATTCATCTTACTCGTATTCTTAAAATATTACTCAAATTTAATTAAAAGACAAATGTTTATACTAAATAGAAGCATTAGAAGTAATAATAAGTCAACCCTTACAAGTATAGAAAAAAATCGACGTATAACTAGACAAATACGTATTACCTTAAATCCGAACTTATCTTAATTTTCACTGCACAGCACATACTTTGGACTTTACGCATCACTCACTGATAATATCACTTGATAGAATTTGGGCAGAGTCCAGCAGCAGCGTCCTCGTTCATATATCCGCTGAAGAACGAACTCGACCAGCCGGTCCGCAGTTGTGGCAGTGGGCCTCGCGAAGGTCACGGTTGAAAGAACGGCGAAGGTTGTATTGGACGATCAGATCATTAGACCACTTATCATGACACTTCTTGTAGAGCTTGTAGCATCCATACAATAAACCAAGAGCCAAAAATGAGCAGATGATTATCATCACAACGCTGATTGCTGATAAATGGAATTTCATCTCGTCAAATGTAGCATCGTTGCTTGATTTTCCAGCCGCATTTTGATTAATTATGATATCTTCCTTTTCTACTCTGGAGTTGCACATTTTTAAATATAAATGATGGCAATTAATAACTTAATGCGCGCGTGTCGCTAAATCTTCAATGAAAGTGCACACCGGCGGCGCCGAGCGAACCCGACACCTGGCCTGGCAGGATCGCCATGTGATGCGGGGTATTAGTGGGACAAGTAAACAACGTGAATGCCGACAAAAGACTAACTTTATTAAAAGAAACACAATTTATAATTATAGTAAATAGCAAGCTTAGCAATACTTATAACTAAACACCGTACAACGTGCACTTTGAACCGATTTCTAAAAAGATATTGTAGCTAACCGTCCGAGCGAAGCATCTCCGTTTCTGTTCCATGTTCGGATTTTCAGATGCTTTCCGTCTGTTCTCGCCTAAAGGTCGCATTTCTCAACCGATTCTTATGAAAATTTGTGGGTAGGTTCGATAAGTATACATTTATACAGATCATACTGGTAAAATAATGTTAGGGATGAATGACGAAGAGCGATAGGTAGGCCAAAAAAGCGATGGATGGATTGTGTGAGAGAGGAAATGAGAAAGAAAGGAGTAAGCGCTGAAATGACGAATAATAGAGATGAATGGAAGAAGAAAACATGTTGTGCCGACCCTACATAAGTGGGGTAAGGGCAGGGAGATGATGATACAGATGTTTTTATTCGATTCAGTTTTCCGTTTTTTTTATGGCGGAAGCATGGGGGTTGAAAACGTAAAAATCTCATATTTCAGCAATTTTTAAACTAACTTGCGAGGTCTAGTCGGGTCTAATCTAGTAGTCAGCGCACAGAGCCACTAAGTCTATAGTCTATCTGCTCTTTACGTTTTTTTTGCGATATTGATTAGAGTGTACTCTGCGGTGGTCCCGTTTGAAAATAAAAAATACCCCTAACAACTCACGTACTATGGACCGTACTTTATTTACAGACAACGATCGGTCTTGCGCCACCCTCTTTATTTTTTTTGCCTGTGATCCTAACTAGGACGTCGGTCCAGCTTGTTGCGGGTCTTATCACTGAAGAACCTTTCTGCCCCAATGGCTATATAAAAACTTACTGTACGTTAATATAACTTTCCAGGTAAGGTTTTATTACAACATTTTTTCTCTAGAAACTGATACCATACTATCATCTGAACACATAAAAAGCGCTTTAAAATTGAGGGAAGTATACTGTTATAATATCCCCCAGGATGGAAGTAAGTCAGTTTTAAACTGCGCCAATAAAGTGTTGTTAGCTGCGAGATGCTAAAGTTTGCCCAAGATACTTCACTACTGCACAGTGAAGTATCCTGACCAGTACATTGCTTTATTGGCCGAGCGAGCGTAGCGTCTCTTTTTCACTTTGGTAAAAAAATCTTTCGTGTTTTCAAATTTCAAATGTTCGGCTGATGACTTCAGTTACGTTCTCCGTTGGTTTGGAATTATTGAAAAACTGAATAAATCAGAAAAATGATTGAACTTCTTCACGAAAATTTGGCTGACAAATACGATATGTAAGTGAAACAGGAAATCCACACAAACGGACATACAAAATATTTTTTCTCGAAGCTTTTACACTCAACGACCGCTTCAATACTTCCAACACAAAGCCTGACAGTTTCGACAAGCTCACATTGATCAAATGAAAGGAAAAAGGGGACGCGGATGGTCGTTGTATCTAATTTTGGATTTAATCTACTATGGAACAAATTTAATTTGACTATTTCTTGGCAAATATACATAACGATTTTCCAAACAATTCGTTTCGTATTGTCGATAAAAAATTAATGCTCAGTGCTTTGAAAAATAAAACCACTAAGTTCCAAATAAACGCATCGACCAGTGATCAAGGTACTGGCTGTAGTATTTTTACCGTGACTATGTAGTAACTTGGCTATGAATACATTAATTTATATCTTGCTTGTCTTTTGTATAAATTTTTTATGGAAATTTGCTTCCGAGTTTGTTTTAAAAATAATTAGTTTTAAGAGGAGGTGAGACGAGTGGTAAGTCTTAAGCCAAGAATCGTAATTTATGCGATATTAACTAGTATTAGGTATCACAGACCTATACCTAAATAATTCGCTAGTTGCTCTGTTTAATGAAATAATGAACTTTATTCTGCTAGTAGGCCACAAGGGCACTTTTACATGACTGAGTCTACCGGCATTTCACAAGAAGCTTAGGCGACCACTGTTGAGATTTTTGGAGTAAATAAATGAAGCACATCTTTAATCTTCTTGTACATAGCTTTATTTCATTCTCCTCCGTCTTCGTTACATATAAATCTTGAACGCCAACCTGACTTATAGCTGCATCACGTTTTGATGCAGCTATAGGCAACCCGTTTGGTCGCAGCTGTGAGCATCACGTTTTGATGCAGCACCACGTTTTGGTGCAGATGGATGGGACCCGTTTGGTCGCAGCTGTGAGCATCACGTTTTGATGCAGCACCACGTTTTGGTGCAGATGGATGGGACCCGTTTGGTCACAACTGTGAGCATCACGTTTTGATGCAGCACCACGTTTTGGTGCAGATGGATGGGACCCGTTTGGTCGCAACTGTGAGCATCACGTTTTGATGCAGCACCACGTTTTGGTGCAGATGGATAGGACCCGTTTGGTCGCAACTGTGAGCATCACGTTTTGATGCAGCACCACGTTTTGGTGCAGATGATGGATAGGACCCGTTTGGTCGCAGCTGTGAGCATCACGTTTTGATGCAGCACCACGTTTTGGTGCAGTTGGATGAGACCCGTTTGGTCGTCGCTGTGAGAATCACGTTTTGATGCAGCACCACGTTTTGGTGCAGTTGGATGAGAATCACAGACATTAACTATGCTTATGACAAACTTATCACAATATCAAGAACTATTAAAAAAGGCCACACCTAGTCCGTTCAGGGCGACTCTCGAATACAAACTGCCGATCCCGCGCCCGCTCTATTGTTTTGAGACCCTGTCGTCAGAAATGTAAACAGACTTGCTATTAAAGCGTACCTATAGTATCTAATTTAATATCGTTTTATCGAAAATGGGTCAACTAATTTTCCAAAACCTTACACTCGACCATCCTGACGACGTGCATGTCCCCATGCACGAACCAGGTGGAACCTTACACTCGGCTAGCAACAGAATCAAATAATATTAACGTGATCTCTAATCAAATATCACTATTTTGATTTATATACATACTGCACGTCTAGCATAACTGACACGCGACTTTCTTTCGTGCGACAAACAGTATTTGTCACTTTATTTTCACTACCAATACCGTGCGAGCGAGGCAGTTGACACTGAGTCGCGCGACAAGCAGAGTCGCGATAAGATATGCTAGCCCTGCCGCGATATATCTCAATAACTTATTTAACAAGTAAGAATAACTTGTATATTCTATAATAGTGCTATACATTGGTAATATTTGTCAAATTTTTGGGTAATATAAATAACAAGTAACAATTTGTAAAAATAATAATTGAGGTTATGCTTTACCTAAACGATAAACTCGAGCACGAACGTAACATTTTGGATAAATAAATTTTCAAACATATATCAATTAGAGATGATCCTCCTTCGTAACATCAATAGCTTTGTATACATTTGTATAACATAAAATGATAATCTTCTCATTTGTCAAACAATGCCACTACAATACGGTATTTGATGACAGCTCAAATCAGCTACTCTTTATGAAATGTCAAAAACGATCTGTCAATAAGAAACTTCTATGATGATACAGGCATGTGACGTCATAAAAAGTAGTAGTCAAAACACGTCTTCTTTTTAGTTACTGTACAATTAAAAATAGTGCAATGTCCAAAAGTTAGTGATAACTGATAGTTTATTTGGTTCCGCGTATTTTTTAACGTGTGTTTAGTGGTTTCAATGCCATAATGTATATTCACTATAGTCAAATACCGTATTGGCCGTAAATGTCGACAAGTAATAGAGTCATACATTTAAAAATAAAGATCTAAATTATCAAAATCAGTATTCGTATGTAAGTATTCGTAAAAAATATTGAACTACTTATCAGATTACATAATTTACATATAGCTTTGCCATAGAGTCATTATCGTTTAAATTGTCGATGATAATATTATTGTGAACAACATATATCAATCAGTCAATCAATCGAATCACTTCTTTTCAAGAAACTGTGGCCCAAAGACAAATTACGAGTACCTTAATTTAACATGTTTGTATATGACATACTTTTTTTCCTTTTCATCCTTCAAATCCTGGCAATGAACTTGTACCGAACATTGCCAATGACTATCACAACCCAGAATGGAACTTCCAACGACGACATGAATTATATTGACCAAGTTCTGAGAGTCTATTTTAGATAGTTGTTTTGGTTAAATCTCTAAGTATGTATCTCGATCGCTTTCTAGCGATAAGACCGCCTGTTGTCTACCGTTTTTAATTTATTTACTCATATGTGATTTCTTGTGTAAATGTTTTTTGGTGTGCAATAAAGCGTAGGTACTTGTATTGTATTGTATGTATATATGGTCTGGTTGCTTGCCCGTGGCCCTGATATTATTATTTTTGATACTTCAAGGTGTCATTAATTCGATATTTTACTTGATCGCGAAATTCAGAGAGATTGGATACATCGCGTGTCTTATCTCTTATCTTGTTTAACATAGGACTAACCTTACTGTTAATTTCGGTTCCAAATATAATTTAGCTGAAACCCTGCCAATAGCCTACTGCCACTGCATTGTTTAAGTCGCATTGTAGATGTTTATATATATTTTTCTTTTTCCAATTTATTACCCCTGAGGTTTGGGCAGTTAGCGAGTTATATCAATGCATTTAGAATATGCGACAATAATACCCGAATATTTAATGTCTTTATTATATAGGTATAGTAGGTGAGAAATGAGATTTCGTATAGGTATTAGGCCTGGTTAATCAATTCTCGTACGAAATCGTAACAGTATCGTAGAACAACCGAAGAATTCATACATACATACATAGATAAAAGCAGTATCTACTTACTGAATTAGCATGCGTATAAATGTATTGTTATACCTACGTATAAAGTCATGAACCAAAACGTAAAAGCTTCGTTACACTTTGCAAAACGGTGTGTGTTCACATGCCTATGAATCCGGTTAAATATTACTTAAATTATAAGTACTTTATTGAATGTGCGTTTAGTACTCGCTTACCTATCGTTGGGCATACTTATAACAAAAATACTAATATAATATTTATTTACTGTGTTATGTGAAAACTTGGGTTGCACTAACTAAAATAGGGCATTGTAATTTTACTGTCGAGAGCTTATTAACGTCGAGATACAGATGTTATAATACAAAATATTGATTACTTCTAGAGTCCGCTATAATTATCAAGTTAGAATAAAATAACAAGATTAACTGCCTGTGGTGATGTGCAATAAGGAACCCTATTTAAGTTCTACAGGCAATAATTCACTACTATATATAATAAGTGATAATACCTAAAACATATTCTTGCTAAAGTTGGTTTATAGTATTCTTTGTATCAAGTACCTACGAGTATTGCAAAGATATCAAATTTTTGTGAACGAGAACACTGGAAGTACCTACGTTTATATGTGACCTGAAGGAATGGTGAATTTAATCTTATTTTACGTATTTCAGGTAGTTATTGATTTATTCAGCAATTAGTAAAGTCTTTGAAATATTTTCCAAATAATTTAAGTTATTCATTAAAAATATTAGAGCTATGCTTTGCCCGTGTTACGGTGGTCATCTTAAGTGTTAAATTACCTACCAGAAAGATTCATAGCATTATAATCTGATGACACCTAATTATAAAAACATTATGGAATATTGGAAAGAACAACAGCTGCCATGTGTACAAAAAAGGGGTTGTTTCAAACCTTGTGTAACTCCTACAGTTGTTATATTCTTAGATAAACAAAATCTAGTTCGGACTTTCGAACCAGGTCATGGCTAAACCTGTACTTTTCTTTCATTACAAAGTCTACCGTTGCCTTCTCGACCCAGCCATAAACCTCAGCACACTGATTAATTTTCTAGAATCAATCGTCTACACGTTGATTTTACTCATTGGGTTTAAACTTCGAGAGAGTGTTTTAAACTCTATTAGTCGCAAATGTGCCTTCAGTTTGTAGCGAAGTCGGAAGGTTATCTATGATTGATTGAATAACTTGGACAGCATCCTTAGGCGAAAAACAGGGCTACATGACCTATTGTTCCGTGTAGCGCGGTTCCATGATGTTTTCGCAGGCTCTCTGCTGCGGCTATAACCGTTGCGACGCGACGCGGACTCGCGACGCTCGGTTCCCTGACGCCGCTGCTTGGTGTCGCGCTGCCGCTGTCTCGTGACTCGTGCTGCCGTGTCGCTGCCTTATGACGCTCTGCTGCTGTTCGGTGTCGAGCTGCCACTGCTTGGTGTTGCGCTCTCACTGCAGGTCCTCTTTCATCAAGCGCTGCCTCACGTACTCTCAATCGACGACAGTGGCTGCGGCGTCGGCACTGGCGACGTAGTCTGACTTGTCTGTCTGCGCACCTGAGCTTGGTATGCGTATGTTCTCAGGAAGTCGTCCTTTCAATGTCTCTCTCCATTATCTGGAACTTGTCACAATAAGGAGTTAATAACGTATCGAGTGAAATTTATGTATAACATGGTGATTTCCCGTTCCAAAAAATAGAGAAATAAGTAAACTAGTGTATAAAAGTAAAGTATTGTCGCATTAACGACGTTATATTTTAGGTTTATAGAAATTGAAAAATGTATTTCAGGTATTGAGCCGATATATGATGATACAATTAGTTTCTACAACCCATAACCATTAGCAAAAGTTGCAGAATAGTCCTTTCTTTTACTTAAATTGGTAGTCGTATTTTTTTTTATGGTTATTTTCCTTACTAAGTTCCCAACTGGATTCGCCAAGACCTGTACGAATAAAACATAAAAACCCTATACCTGAACCATTAATATTTTGTATTGTCAGTCTGCAAGACAGTTTTTTTTTGTATTTAAGTAATTCGGAATGAATAACAATTTTCGCTAAACTAAAACTCACATATACACAACACACTCTGAACCATGAAGTGTTTACGCAAAGTAGGTAACTAAATTACATTTCTCAGACCCCAGGTACGTTCGGCAGTGTTTATATTAACATCTTGGACTGTCCCGCTCGTAAGTACAAAGAGTTCCTTTGCAACGGATCCAATATCAACCTTGGCCAATGCCGCTAACGTAAACATTGAAGGGTATGCGGGCCCCCATAACAGCGTACCTAAAAAAAAAGTTAAAACGGCCTACGCCGATATCTAAGCATATACTTACTAAATTGGGGATACTAGATAGATTTTATTTACCTGTTGACTTCCCTTGTTATTTTAAACTTATCTTGAAATTGTTTGCCTTATCGTGGACGATCAAGATATTAATTCGTATAATATTTGACATCAAGCTAACTTGTGATGTTAAGTTATAAAACTAGCGATCCGCCCCGGCTTCGCACGGGTGTAATGCTTATACTATATATTATACATATAAATCTTCCTCTTGAATCTATCTATTGAAAACGCATCAAAATTCGTTGTGTAGTTTCAAAGATCAGGGACAGCCAGACAGCAAGCGACTTTGTTTTATACTATGTATTGATAAGGTATTTATTTATTTATTTAAACTTTATTGTACAAAATACATAAGTCAAAGTACAAATGGCGGACTTAATGCCTTTAGGCATTCTCTACCAGTCAACCACTGGGTTAAACAGAAATATGTTTTCGGTGCAGGATCAAAGAATACAGACAAACAGTAATACAACACAAATCAATTACCTAAAGATATATATAAGAATGTATATAAAATTAATTAATTAACATAAACTTAAAAGAATACTTTATATGATATACTAGGTATTCTTAATTAAGAAAACATAATTATTATCCTATTTAAGAAGACATATGTGTAGGCGTGTGTACTTACGGAACATTTTGTCCTTATCCCGCTTGCTGAGATTTTGGAGTAAATAAATGAAGCACATCTTTAATCTTCTTGTACATAGCTTTATTTCATTCTCCTCCGTCTTCGTTACATATAAATCTTGAACGCCAACCTGACTTATAGCTGCATCACGTTTTGATGCAGCTATAGGCAACCCGTTTGGTCGCAGCTGTGAGCATCACGTTTTGATGCAGCACCACGTTTTGGTGCAGATGGATGGGACCCGTTTGGTCGCAGCTGTGAGCATCACGTTTTGATGCAGCACCACGTTTTGGTGCAGATGGATGGGACCCGTTTGGTCACAACTGTGAGCATCACGTTTTGATGCAGCACCACGTTTTGGTGCAGATGGATGGGACCCGTTTGGTCGCAACTGTGAGCATCACGTTTTGATGCAGCACCACGTTTTGGTGCAGATGGATAGGACCCGTTTGGTCGCAACTGTGAGCATCACGTTTTGATGCAGCACCACGTTTTGGTGCAGATGGATAGGACCCGTTTGGTCGCAGCTGTGAGCATCACGTTTTGATGCAGCACCACGTTTTGGTGCAGTTGGATGAGACCCGTTTGGTCGTCGCTGTGAGCATCACGTTTTGATGCAGCACCACGTTTTGGTGCAGTTGGATGAGAATCACAGACATTAACTATGCTTATGACAAACTTATCACAATATCAAGAACTATTAAAAAAGGCCACACCTAGTCCGTTCAGGGCGACTCTCGAATACAAACTGCCGATCCCGCGCCCGCTCTATTGTTTTGAGACCCTGTCGTCAGAAATGTAAACAGACTTGCTATTAAAGCGTACCTATAGTATCTAATTTAATATCGTTTTATCGAAAATGGGTCAACTAATTTTCCAAAACCTTACAAGATGAAATGCCGAAAAAAAACTTTACTCAACAGTCAGTCATTTTTAGGGTTCCGTACCCAAAGGGTAAAAATTGGGCAAGTGCGAGTCGGACTCGCGCACCGAGGGTTCCGTACAAACACTTTTCATCCTTAAGTGTTTAAGTTAAGTTTGCACCTGGTTTGTATAGCGCCCCATACAAATGGGGGTGCTCCCATACAAAAATAGGGCTTTTTGCATGATATTTCGTTCAACGGGCCTTTTACCATGAACCGTTATAGGTAGGTAGTAGGTACCTAGACAGTTGAAATTTTCACAGAATGTATATTTTTGTTACCGCTATAACAATAATAAAAATAAAAAATAAGTAAAAATTAAAGGAGGACCCCATACAAAGAACGTGTTTTTTGTTCAATATTGGTACGGAACCCTTCGTGCGCGGGTCCGACTCGCACTTGGCCGGTTTTTTCAGAAAGGTAAGTACCCTTACTATTACAGTATCATTAGCTATCTTAAGAATCTAGGCGAACCTATACGCAGTCCTCGAAAAAAGAACATATTAAAAGTGTATTTTAAGATATAAATAAAGAAAAACAAAAAACGTTTGAAAGCTATTTTCCCATACTATTAATGAATGTTGAGTTTACACCTGTTAAGTATGGCGTCGGATACAAATGAGGTCCAAGCTTAACGTAACCGGGTTTGACAAATCGAGCTTTTATTCTCGACTGTCTCCTCTTTTCTCCTCCTCCTCCAAAACTCAATAAATCGGAACATCATTTTGGAAACTGAACTGGAGTATATATTATTCTGTGTTGGACTGTTTTGATTTTTGCACCGTTTTGAATAGTTTTATTATTATTATAGTATTTTTGTAAGTACATACATATACATATATTTTTGACTATATTTTTGTTTACTATGTTATAATTTTGATATAATTGTGTTTCTAATCCCTAGACTATGGGATCTTTTGTATTACTAATAACCTATGGACTCTAGTCTGAAACAAAAGATTTGAATCGGAATTTGAATATAGGTAGGTTAGGTACGTAATAGTTACTAAGTCTTTTTATTGTTATATTTTAACTTAATCTATTTTATTCCGCTGATAAAACTATTTATATGGTAATCACAGAGCCCGATGTTCAATCCATTAATCAGGCCGAATCTTTCCACCCTTTATTTTATGAGGACGTAAACTTTTTTCATTGGCGATAAATCAGTTACCGTGCAAAGGAACTCTTTCTTTTATCGAGGAATGGGATAAAGCGAGTGCACATGGACTGAAAGGATATATTTTGTGGTTTAAATAAAACTAGCTCTGTGAGCTAGATGACCCCGTGAACATTATTGAAATTACAGTTTTTTTTAGTTTTCAATCCTCAATCTCTTCATGATCCTGCTGCACCAGATTATCTTAAGTCAAAATTTCAATTTGTAACTACCAGGCGGCGAGCTCCATACCACTCGTTAACTGTTGCTCTTTGATCCTCTCAATCGTTTTGGTGCTATGGGCAACCGATCACAGTGCAGGCGATTCATGGCGAAAGCCCATCCCCTCAGTATACGTTACTAAAAGTTCTGTAAGTTTACGATTTTAGAAAAGTACTGGAATTAGGAAATGAACAGGTTGTTGTTTGTTTATTACCGTAAGAATGAATATCTATTAGCCTAATTGTTAGTCAAGTATGAGTACCTAAGACCACATTTACCTCAATACGCGAAAACAACATTAGGGTTGTGATTGTTTGTTTCCGCGTGAATGAAGTCGCCGACTTCTAGTACACCTATAATTATGTATTTGCATACTAACCATATGTCCTTACCCTAATAGGTAAGTCCTGTAAACACTAGGTTTTCGTGGAGGCTGCGGTTGGCAGCGAGATAGCGCAGTAGCTTCTGCTTCAGTGATCTGTTCGGATGACGGATAGCCGACGCCACAGTCGGAATATATCAGTAGTACAACAAGTGGGCCTATGTGATACTAACATTTATCGCGTGATGTATAAGTTATATTAGCATCGGTCACTCTTGTACTCACATGCTTGATAAGACCTGACAGATGCTTTATCATTTATTTACGTGTAATAAGACATGGCTATCATTGACCCGAAATACCATACACCGTGTATGGTCTCATGTTCCGCTGGCAGGGTACCACGTTATGTGAAACAAAATGTTTTGCCTGTACAGAGCAGGCATATATATGATAGACTAGATTTTGCCCGCGACTACGTACGCGTGGAACTTGATAAAAGGGATTATTAAAAGTGCCTAAGCAAATGTAAGAGCAATTGTGCTTTTGGTCTAATAATTACTTTTCTTACAGGGTCACCGCATCCCAACAGAAATGTTCACTCACTTTTCAATCTTTTTAGGTATAATTTTCAGGATGAAAACTATCCTATGTCCTTCCTCGGATCTTAAACTATCTCCATGCCAAATTTCATCAAAATCGGTTCAGCGGTTTAAGCGTGCAGAGGTAACAGACAGACAGACAGACACACTTTCGCATTTATAATATTATAGTATATAGTATATAGTATATATAGTATATAGTATAGTATAGTATAGTATAGTATAGTATAGTATAGTATAGTATAGTATAGTATAGTATAGTATAGTATAGTATAGTATAGTATAGTATAGTACAGTATAGTATAGTATAGTATAGTATAGTATAGTATAGTATAGTATAGTATAGTATAGTATAGTATAGTATAGTATAGTATAGTATAGTATAGTATAGTATAGTATAGTATAGTATAGTATAGTATAGTATAGTATAGTATAGTATAGTATAGTATAGTATAGTATAGTATATATATTATATAGTATAGTATATAGTATAGTATATAGTATATAGTATGGATTGCGAAGTTATTTAGAAGTGCGAATGACTAATGTTTTTCATTTATTTATCGCGTAATAAGTGTGCCCATTAAATACTAAAGTAATGGATAGGATAAAACACAAGATTTTTATCACATCTTATCATTTATTATTAGGCAACTGTGGCCCATTGTTATTATTATACCTATAAACTACATATATAAAATAACAAATTTATTTATAATGAAATATATAAACATGTTAAATAGGCTACGCGTGGCGCGGCTTCTTGGTGTCACCTTACCGACGCCAGTGCTTATTTATGCCGGAATTTCGAGAGGACAACAAAATAATAATATGTAGCAATAAAGTATACGAAAACTGTGATAATCGAAATCGAAAAGAATATATGAAGGCTGGCGTTGTCTGAGAATCGGAAATTTACTCATTATGAATCTTAATTCGTTTGTGATGAGTATCAACATCTATACTTCTACTAAGTACCTAATTAATATATCGGCTTTTCTAAAGATACTTACTAAAATAATTTTACTGTGCCATAGTTAAAGCCGTAGGTGGGAATCGCCGAACCGTCTCCCCTATCTTAATTGAGTTACGACATCCCGTCTGGCCTAAGACGTAACGGACTTAAGGACTTGTCTCACCAGACAAGTTCCGCAAACGGTCAAGGGTGATTCCACTTGGAGATGAGCCGATCTCGGGAACGTTCCTTCGATTGCTGATTCCGGTTACAAAATATATTGAACCAGAAGAGAACACTTTAGTTGAAATTCCTCATTATACACTTAAAAGTGCAACTTGTCGGTGAAGCTGTTGCTCCATTTAACCTTATCTATTTGTCAGTTCCTTGACTCTCTTATATGACACGATGTCTACCTTCTCTTTTATTTGTTACTAAATACTATATAAATCAATACTCATTAATTTATTGCAAAAAATAAAATTGAAAAGGATTAGTCATAAAATTGGCATTACCTCTGGCAGCTTTAATTCTTCGGAATACTCTCACGATATTATAAACAAGTACATATTTTTATGCGTGAAGCGAACATTAAAAGGTCTTGACTTGAATACGGCCTAAAATATCGGGTATGGGTTAGCCCCTGAATTATTCAGTGCGCGTTCGCGACATCTGGCGGCAAGTCACACGAGTCTGCCGGTTCGAGGAATCAGTTTTTGATCAGTTACAGACGTTTAGAAGAATGTAGTTGAGCATGCTCGTCACTATATGATAAGATCGGAATTTTCTACTCACATACACATTAAAAGCCTTAAAGTAGAGTTTGTCATATAATTTTTAGTGATAATTCTGAAATAATTAACTTTACAAGAGCTTTGAAAGTGGAACCCATTAGCTGAAGGTTATATTAGATTAGATTGTTTTTAATAGTCCTGGAATATCAATTGTTTGTTAGTGAAATTATGCCAAGCAATATATGTATGATGCCTATTAATTATATGCCAGTAATTCACCAATGACTTCGGCCACCAGTGCCACCACCCGAATAGATCAGTTGCGCATGCTCGACTATGATTAATCTACATCTGTTTATTATCGCTTGTGATAAAATCTGTATAATATTCGACTACCTAATCGCATAGGTTGGCCGGAAATAATGTCATATGAAGAATATTTGACTTATATATTACTCTACGATTGGTACCTATATGTAGGTACTCGTATAGGGTTAAGTATAGAGAAATCGGAAAATCGTGCTGATGTAAAATGGGCACTGTTCTCGCCTAAAAACCGGCTTTCTCAACCGGTCGGTTATAAGAAGATCTAGATCGAATGCTTTCCAAGTTTTCCATGAACCTAATCAATAATATTCGAGATCAAACATTCTGGGTCATTACGTTCCCAAGTTCCCAAAAGTCAGTTTATGATGCTTTCCAAGAGCAACATAGTAGAAGTTATCGTTTACCGTTTTCCTGCCAACTTAACATAATCACGAAAATCGCCGTATATCACCATTATCTCTGATAACGATAACTTCTGATTGTAATTCAGTTTCAAACAGGTCTCCTCAATCGATTCAAATCTTTTATTTTTTATATGCATATTTGAATTTTGCGGTGTTCGCCGCCAGGAGTTCATGTAATGAACTAAGTGTTTCACGTGGATAATTTTTAACCAAAAACAGTTTTGATGAATTGCAGCCAACTATTATGTCATAATCATAACGGTAATCAGTGTTTATTTGCGTAGCAATCTAATGCTCTGCATCAAAATGATCATTTTATTATTCATATTTGAAATTAGCTATTATAGCCAGAATTTGAGGGTTACGCGCAATTCTGATGACAGGAAGATAATTTGTTTAGTATTTTTAGCTATCAATGGCTAGTCTTCATAAACGATGAAAAAATAAATGAGAATTATAAATTACTAGTTGTGCCCCGCGGTGTTACCCGCTCATCCCACGGGAACACTAAATTTATTCGGGATGAAAAGTATCCTATGTCCTTTCTCGGGTCTCAAACTATCTCCATACCAAATTTCATCGAAGTCGGTTCAGCGGTTGAAGCGTGAAGAGGTAACAGACAGACAGACAGACACACTTTCGCATTTATAATATTAGTATGGATAGTATGGATAAATAATTTGTTTTAACAAAAAAAGCAGCCGGAATGATTGATATTACTAATTCAATAGTCGCTAAAGTGTACTAGCAATAGAGCGTATGTTCATAGCACTTGCGTCTTTTTTGCGTCTTTAATCAAAAAAGATGCAACCGATCAACATGAAGAGGGCTCACCATGTCTTATAGTTCGTTGTCAAGTCACAAGAAACTTGTGACCTGCCCGTTTGACACGTCTTCGGGCTAAGATCAGATTTCTTTAAAATAATATCTTGTCAGTGAATTGTGAATGTCGTACGGTTTTTTCAGTTCGGTGACGTTCCACCGGCCAAAACTATGATTTTAATATGTCTCTCCACTACCTCTCATCCCTTAGCCCCACGGGTTTGAT
The DNA here is from genome assembly GCA_947623375.1 of Apotomis capreana. Classification (NCBI taxonomy): domain Eukaryota; kingdom Metazoa; phylum Arthropoda; class Insecta; order Lepidoptera; family Tortricidae; genus Apotomis; species Apotomis capreana. The sequence goes on along the minus strand of OX392508.1, from coordinate 7,344,300 downwards.
CGCTCGTCAAACCGACCCTTTTTATGCATCAACCTAAGAGCCTAAGTCTCCGGTCTTGCTGAGCATTATTTCCTCATTTGATCGCATCCGCGTATTCAAAGGTTTACATTGAGTTCGTCAGGATTATATGTTAGAATTTGGTTTGATTTCGAATTCCCTTTCAATTGTACTTACCTAATGTTTGATAGAGTGGGAAAGGTTTGATTGCCGTAGACTTGCTGGCTTTGTTTGATTATTTTTGGTTTGGTTTTGTTCGACTTTTGTTATGCCTATTCAATGAGAAAGCCAAGTGTCTCTTACGGGAAGCTTATATAATATTATAAGTGAAGTTTCTATTCTTGTAGTTTTTTTACCTCCTATTGTCATATTTATAGAGGGGTTTGAGCTATACACAAATTGTTTTTTAAGGTTCCTTACCCAAAGGGTTAAGTACCCTATTACTATTAGGGTTCTCAAGTCAAAATACCAGTACAAACCTAGAACTGTATACTGGTATTTTGACTTGTGACACGCCGTAGGTATAGTCCATCCGATCTCTAAGATCAAATCAAGTTAATTTCTCACCAGTAACCATCGACCGTACTAGCTATACCAGTAAATTTAAGATAATTTTTCGCTTGGCCAGTATGTCATTATTTGATCTTGGGGTTCCGACTATAATAACTAATAACAATGCGCGCCGGTGTTCTGCCTTTTCGCCCAATTATTTTTCGTTGAATGTTTAATTTCATCGATACTTCGCCGGATTTTTACTCCTCTGAAGTCAGAAATTTTGCATAAGTATGGATTGCAGGGACTCGCTGGATGCGGGTCGCTTCTATTCGGCCCATGTGGAAGTCAATTGAGGAGGCCTGTGTCCAGCAGTGGACGTCCTATGGCTGAAATGATGATTGAAAATATAGATAATTAGGTTAGGCCAGGTTTGTATTATAACTATCCCGAATAGTTGACGGTTTCATAGAAAAATGCTTTCCGACTTCGGGGAAATGCACAATTCGATGAAAGGTAATTCGGTGAAAAGGCAGAGAACCAGTTTATTTGTTGTAGAGTTTTAAAGAGTTCACTTGTCTACCTACACTTCGGGAATAAAGTTCAAGTTAGTTTAGTCCACAAATAGTAGGGACAAACTATGTTAGTAGGTGAAAGTTTTAACACAGTTCAAAATCCACGTTTTGACACAGAATAAGAAACTAGTGTTTATAGCACGCTAGGTTCTCTGCCTTTTCGCCGTATTATCTTTCATCGAATGGTTCATTTCTCCGAAGTATAATTTCGTCGAAAGCATTTTTCTCTGAAACCGTCAACTATTTGGGACTAGTTACGTATTTTTCAATTTTGAACTGTGTTAAAACTTTCACCTACCAATATATGTAGTTGGTCCCTACTATTTTTGGACTAAACCACACTAACTTAAACTTTATTCCCGAAGTGTAGACAAGCAAAGTCATTAAAACAATCCCTGTAAGTAACTAAACTACATTTCTATTACCATTGTTACCTTTTGTCTTTTTACATGACCGCGTTTGGTCGTAAATTATTACGACCGAGGATTGTGTCACTGACTTAAAACATTCGCAGTTTTTTGGAGCGTCCATTAAGAGTGGCGTAATGGAGAAAAGGCAGTAGAATAGTTTAGGTGTTAAGGAGTATAATTATGTGATAAATTTGTTCTGGTCTTATTGTATCGCCCGAATTTGATGAGGGTTGTGATATTCAATAAGGTGTTTGTAGGCCTTAACTTTTAAATAAGATTAGGCTGCCTGGTTCACTGGAGTTAAGGATTCCAATCCGGGTTTTTTTTGTATGGGGAGTCCCGGGATGTCGGTATTGTCCATACAAATAATCTCGGGATTGTCAGCCCTAACTGGAGCAGAGCGGAGAAAATGAACCAATCAGGATGTTTCATTGCAGTATAAAAATAATTGAATGCAGTTTTTATTAAATCTAAAATCGACGCTAAGGCTCCTAAGAACAGATTTCCCTATCTCTCATAGTTTTAGTTGTCTCCCTACTGACCCATTTGGATTGATCACCCTGTATACTTTTGTACACTGTATTTTTTTGTAAAAACATGCTTTACATAGTCTACATTATTAGAAATTGCTGAAAGGGAAACCTACAACGCGAAGTGAACAGCGTAGTCCGCCATATTACCAAACGTTATCCCGCTGTGCGTCTGATTTCATATGTTGGAGTATAATTTATGCAGTCCATTAGACTCCGAGTCGCCACATTGTCTCACGCGTTGTCGCTGCAATCTTTATGAGACGAGGTAGGCTCTTTATCAAATACAACCAAAAAATTAAGGGTTATGTATGATTACAGTTTTTTTGTTGGTACTCTTTTCAAGCGCGGCAACCACCAACACCATTCATTAGAACGCCTGTTCACTGAAGCGGAGCGGACGAAAATTGACCAATCTAAGGTTAAATGTTTACAAATGAAGCGAAAATTGAAAAATTTAATGATTCGGACAGGAAAAAAAATAAAAATAAAAAATAAGCAATCTAAGGTTGCCATCCCTGAAAACTGGCTACCCAAAGGGTAAAAACGGGACCCTATTACTGAGACTTCGCTGTCCGTCCGTCCGTCCGTCCGTCTGTCACCAGGCTGTATCTCAAGAACGGTGATAGCTAGACAGTTGAAATGTTCACAGATGATGTATTTCTATTGCCGCTATAACAACAAATACTCAAAATGAAATAAAATAAATATTTAAGGGGGCTCCCATACAACAAACTTGTTATAGATTATGTATATATATAGGTACGGAACCCTTCATGCGCGAGTCGGACTCGCACTTGTCCAATTTTTTTGTACTTACTGAGTAAAACTAAAAATCAACCTTCATACAAGGAAGGGAGGTCTTTCATCATCTTAATATTTTATCCGCTGTAGACGAATTGGCAGTTTCATGAAGATAAAAGTCGCCGTCCACAAACGTGGTCCCGTATCACGAGCTAATTTACGTCGCTCGACGTACTGTGCGTGAAAATGTTAAACCAGGACTAAATAAAACCCCGCGCTTCCCAGACGCCCTTTAAACTAGGACAATCCGGGGAAGCCCGGACGGATGGCAACCCTAAACCAATCAAGCTGTGTCTTTGTGATGCCCTAACGAAGTGCATTAAAATATCTGAGGAATGTGATTGGTTCATTTTACACAGCTGCGCCTCGCTCCAGTGGACAGGCAGCCTTAGTATCCGGGCATTCCCTTTCAGTACCTACACATCATTAGGGTTCCACTTTGTTGTCCGTCCGTCTGTCTGTCTGTCTGTCTGTCAAGACCCTTTATGTCAAGAACGCGTGGAGGTATCAAGTTGAAATTAACACCATATACTCAAGTCTACGATCCCTAGAAGCTGTGAAAAAATTAAACTACTACATTACCGTGAAAAAAAGATTTACATTTTGACACTCTCAAGGGAATCAAAATGATAGGGTACGTCCCGATGACCTAGAACTATGAAATTTGGCGAGTAACATCGTCACATACTACAAATACTTATAAAAATCTGCAAACTATACATTTGTAATAAAATCATAAAAAAAGTAGTCCTTTTCAAACATCATATTTGGAGAACTCGGTTGCGTTAAGTTTGCACCTCGTTTGTATGCGGCGCAATACATTTTAGGTGCAAACTTAACTCAACCAGGCTCAATTAAGATGGGATAAGTGAAAGTTTGTACGGAACCCTCGGTGCGCGAGTCCAACTCGCACCTGGCTGGTTATTATTTCTTATTCTTCTTCTTATTCCTACACTCTTGTCAGAGTGGTCGTGGTTATGGACTCTCTGTTTGTCGCACTCTGTGCACACTTCGTTAGGGAACATTTTGTCGTGGACTTTATGAGATCCGTCCATCTAGCACAAGATCGACCGCGAGAATGTAGACCTTCCATTTTCCCCTGCACTACCAATCGCTCCATCGATTTTATCAACGTTTTTATTTGGACACCTAGATACAACAAAAAATTCATAACTACATCATGTCTTGCGATTTTAGCCTTTTTTAGGATAGTTTCTACTGCGAAAGTTCGAGCGAAAACCAAAGCAATGTACTCCTGACCCCAACGTGTCTCCATCGCTTTATCATTTCATTGCTACGCATCAGAAGTTTGCAATAACCCTAAAACGCTTCACCGTGTTTTGGTACACCAAATGGAAAATGCATATAACAGTAAAGCAGCATTTTTACGAGCATATAAAACGACGATCTGTTTCGGCGGGGAAATGGAAAGATATTCGACTTGATTTATTCTTCAATATTGCTTGACCGCTTCTGTTTATGGCCTGATAAAAACTATTGCACAAATAGTAGTTATTTATGTTCAGTTTTGCCGTAAACGAGACCGTTTTAGAGTTAAGATGAGGCTGGCGGTTATGGACCGTGCGAGCGAAGACCGATCGTTGTGGAGAGCTATGAGAGAGGGAACGGGTCCCAGCAGGGCTACACCACAGCAAATTTCTCCAAGGGGCCTCTACGTGTTGGATCCATGTCCTCACGCAAGCCTTTTAAAAGACCGGGACGTGTGAGCCCGAGACTCTAAAACGAGATACAAAATAAATAATAATAATAATGAATATTTAATATTTTGGTTTTCATAATAATTTCAGCTTGATACCTCCATGAGATCCTGTGAAAAAGGTATTGACTGACGGACAGACTGACAGAGAGAACGGAAAACAAAGGTTCCGTTTGTACGTGTAAGTGCGGATGCGGAACCCTAAAAACAAAAAATATACAAAAATATGCTTAGCCGACCATTAGGTAAGAACATGCACAAATTACGAAGTCAGTGTGACCACAGGAACTATATGCAAATACATATTCCGAAACAAATTAGAGCCAGACAATGAAACTAAAAGCTTTCACTCGTATATTTAGTTTCATATAATTTGTATCTATCATGTTTACGTCTCAATGACTTTCATCAATCTCACTAACAGTAAAAGCAATATTTTCATAATTAACGATACTCGTATTATCGTTACCAAAATCTGGCAACATCTGAATAATTCGGCTGGCAAGCGTCCAGCACTAATGTGATTGTTTGTATATCTCTCCAACTGTCATGTCTAGTTTTTTGCCAAGAAAAAGTTCTGCATACGAAGCTTGCTGACGTTTCGAAGATTTGAGAGAAATCGCTTAAGTTAGCAATACATATTGCTATGTAATACTAATAATCGGTTCTTTATGTCTGAAAAAAACAATTGACCGAGATAGTCCTCCTCGCCGTGTCCGGCGACAGCGACTCCGTCAATTATTCGTGTCCGGGTTATGAAAGGCTCTGATGTGACTCGCAAAACCAAACTTCGTCTTGAAGATGCGATTACAAGGTACGCTATAACAAGATGTTTGTTGGAATTCTTATATACATTCTTTCGACCGCATTGATTGGTGATCAAGTGACCGCGGTTTGCCACCTGCGCAGAAATTGAGACGAACTATTTTTAGGCCACCTTTTCTAGGCCCCTCCCCGGATTGGGGAAAGCAGAGCGATCCTAAACAGGGCTGCTTTGTCGCCGGATGAGCTGCCGAACCAGTTCTCTCGTCTCTGTCGAGTCCCGGAGCGACCATCACCACCCAGCCGCCTAACGTGCAGAGCACCAACTAAGGCTCGGGCACACCAGGCCCTTACCCCACCATCAGCACCCCATCGCCGCAGGTCTTTTTTCAACTCATAATCCTTGAATATTGCCGGAGTCATCTGCGCGTGAATATATTTTAGTGGACGAGCAGTTGCGCAGGTGCAGATCCACTCTCTCGCCTTTGACCCCCTGTTGTCAGTGGATCGGGTGACCAATACGACTGACTGGAGGTGTAAGGTGCAGTGATTGGCCGCATGCCACTAAAAGTATCCTGACATACGCCCTCTAAAGGCACATCACAAGCACCTTGCCTCACCGCTGAAGTTGCCGGTTGCGTTTGCCTATCGACGTTGCCCGCCTCCTGCACCGACGAGGTCTTCATGTGCTCATGCGGGGGATCACCCGACTTAAGATTATGTCCGCCAGAGGCGTTCATAACACCCTCCACTAGGTTTAGCCCACGGGTCGACGTGGTTTGCCGGGGTGTGGCCGCTACACACACAACAGCTACTTGGAGCCACTAGTAGAGATATTATGGAGTGCTGCAGACCAGGCAGCAACTGTCACCTGCAAGCAGGCCGACCGACGGCCCTGTACAGGTACTACTGCTAAACAAACCAATACACCCCACACAATTGACCACAATGTCATCAGTGATAATGTATATGATATAATATTAGGTTCAAAATAGGCAAGTATAATTTCATTGACCACCAAGACTGGGAAAACCTTGCGGAGAAAAACGGACGGAGTAGGAGTTGTGGAGGGGTCCATAGATAAGAATGTAATAATCGAAAAGAGGGGTGCAAGATATGCGACGAGACCTGGCTCGTGGCACTCAATGACAAGAGATAAAAGCGTCGTCAAGGACGCACCTGTCACAAACTCCTCTTGTCGGGCCTGCGGTAGAACATGTCGATCTCGTATTGGTTTATTTAGCTACCAAAAAAAACGGTGTCTTCTAAACATACTGTAAATCGTCTGCAGTAGACGCAAGGGATTATTCCTATGATCCCATGCCCTTATCCCATTTATTTAGGGTCATGTCATCTTTCATACAATCCAGCCATTTTTTTTGGTCTTGCTCTTCTTTTATATCAAACCACATTCATACTTAACACTTTTCTGGTCACGTGGCTTTCTTCTCTTCGCATCACGTGCCCATATCATGACGGTTAGCTTGCAACTTCTCCCTAATTGGTGCTACTTTCAGACTTCCTCTTACATAGAATATGAGACGCGAGGAAATATACGATAAAAACCATCATAGTTAGGTTCGCAGTTATAGTTAATTGAAGTTAGCAGCAATCGAATTAGTGCAAATAAGGAGCCATTTCAGTACATCCTCCGGTTTCCTGCAACATAAAAACCGTTTCGCAACTTAGTACATAGTTCAAAAGAACAATATCCACGTTTCCAATATAAAAGGGGACTTATTAACGGTCAGCGGCTTCTTTCAGCGATGCTGTAGTGTCTGGCGCGAACTCCGGCGAGGGTGTTCGTTGGACTGACTCCGTATCCGCTTCCGGGACTTTGGCACGATAATCCGATAACTAGGAGAAAGTTGCTATTGTGATAATAGGTTGTTCCCTGAAAACAATATAAATTAATTGACAGCAACCCCCATATCAAAAATTTCAAAAATATGCACAAAAATATATTATTATTAGTATTTTTAAAATGTTTGAATATTTGTTTTAAAATAAGAAAAAAATAAACGTTTCACGAAAAATAAAATTTTGATCCGTTAGGAAAGTAGCCTTGGTGCGTATTTTGGTGATCTGTAAATACTCTTAAGAATTTTGAAGAAATAAGCCAGTTTATATAAACCAGCATAATATTTAAATATCAAAACATTGAGAACTCTCATCACGCCGAAACGGCAGGACAAATTTTAACCATTTTTGGTACAGGAATTGCTGAACATCCAAAGATGGTTATAGGATATTTTTTACCCAACTACGGTATAAAAAAAAATACGCGTACGAAGTTGCGTACCTTCTTGTAATTCATAATTATATTAGTCACGTTATACGTATAAAGTTATCAAGAAATACAACTGTATTTATTTCTCCTTGTAGACTTGTAAAAAAGAACCGACATTGTTACAAAACAGTTCGCAGCTTATCAGAACCCCATACTAGTGATTCATGTGGCAGTTACGGCAAACCTAATGGTGCGCCGATAACAAAAGGGTAACCACCACTGGTTCCGAAGTTTTTAAGAATGGAAGTGGAAGTTTTATATATGGGTGAATTGCAGAAAATATGTACCTTTGGAATTTCGTAACTAAACTGAGAGTAAACGAAACTGATAATTGCTGTAACGAAACTGATAACATAAAGTGTCGGACTCATGAAATACTAGTGATGTTTTATGGTTTCGTAAAAATTATTCTACTAAGAACTGAGACATTTCTTTGGGATTGAATGCTCCGTAACTAACCCAGAGTAACGAAACTCCAGTAAGTTGGGACAAGTTTATCATTATAAAAATTTCACAACTATTTATAATAAACGTACATATATTTGTACAGATTAAAGATGATCTAATAAGGACTGAATAATTTACAGTTAAACTTTAAAATAAATAATATCAATCGTAACAAATTTCCAAGATAAAAATACACTCAGAATTGGGAATATATGAAGTAACTGCGTACCTCTTCGGAAAAAAATACTTAAAAAATAAAATAAAAAAAGGAATTGAAATAAAAATATCTTATCTGAATTGAAAGAATTCTTATTATCAAAGTAACATAGTTACATTGTGTTTTCTTCTCATGATATATGTTTAAATTCATTGTGTTTTCATGGGACACTCATAAGCATAAAGGGTGCATATTTTCTGCAATTCACCCATATAACTGGGCCGAATGGGACATTAATTGATTGACACGATTATAAAATTCCAATTGGTATCGTGTCAGATTTACGTTCGTGTCTTTCCGGTGGACATATGGAAAATAAAGGATTCCGGGCCTAATTATCTGATAAAACTCGTATGAGAATAAATAAAGTTTCCTCTTCTACTTATAAACTGATGCAATAGCAACATAACTTAGATTCATACAAGCTTTTCACCACCGGAGAGAGATGAATTTTGTATTTTGAACTGACAATGACCGAATCACGTATGTATGTATAACCCTATACATATGTACATATACATAAGTGTGCTTCACAGATATCTACTTATATATTTAGCTATAGAAGGTAACACAAACAAATAAATAGTAAATAGTATCCTATAACCATCTTTGGATGTCCAGCTATTATAGGACTAAAATTGGTTAAAACCCGTCTAGCCGTTTTGGCGTGAGGAAAGCATAAAGAAAATTTTACCAACGGATGACGCTGCCAGCCGGCCACGCTGCTGTATCTTGCTGTTAATATACCCCTCTCCATAGAAAACTAATTTTCAATATATTAAGCAATTTTATAGTAGTATTAGATACTCGTATACAAAGATATTATATGTACACTGGGCGAATAGGTAGCAAGCTGTATATAACTTATAAAAAAAATACTGGCCCAGATATACGTTTTTAGGGTTCCGTAGTCAAAATCCTTATAGTTTCGCCATGTCCGTCTGTCCGTCTGTGCGTCTGTCCGTCTGTCCGTCTGTCCGTCTGTGCGTCTGTCCGTCTGTCCGTCTGTCCGTCTATCCGTCTGTCCGTCTGTCCGTCTGTCCGTCTGTCCGTCTGTCCGTCTGTCCGTCTGTCCGTCTGTCCGTCTGTCCGTCTGTCCATCTGTGCGTCTGTCCGTCTGTCCGTCTGTCCGTCTGTCCGTCTGTCCTTTTGTCCGTCTGTCCGTCCGTCCGCGGCTTAGTTCCGTGATCATTAGTACTAGAAATCTGAAATTTGGTATGAGTATGTGTATGTATCACGCTGACAAAACGGTAAAATAAAAACAAAAAAAAACTTTTTTTCGGGTACCTCTCGTACACCTAAAGTGGAGGTGAATTTTTTTTTCGTTCCGACGTGTGTGGGGTATCGTTAAATAGGTCTTTTAAAAATAATAGGGGTCTCCAAACATAATTTTTTGATAAAGTCAGCAGTTTTGTAAATATACGCTCCGGAAATCCAAAAAATAGTGCCCCCCTAACTTTTCAACCACGGGTCAAAAAATTATGTAAATTTTTATGAAAATGAGGCCTTATAAGTACTTTCAATGAAAACTATATTGAATAAAATCGGTCAAGCCGTTTTTGAGTTATCGCAAAATTTCATAATTTCTTTAAAATGACGTAAGTGCCGCACCGTGTCCTTATATTTCGAACGTTACACATATTAGTTAAGTGCCATACTGCATTAAAACATTCCATTCAATCTGGCACGTATTATCGATAACTTCCAGAAGGTAATAAGTAATTACAGTTACTTTGGCGTTTACGACCTTTTTATAGAGCTTGAAATCTTTCTCGTAATTTAAACCTCGGTCTATTGAATGATTGGCAACTACGGAACCCTACACTGAGCGGTCTTGGCCGATTTTTTAGGGTTCCGTAGTCAACTAGGAACCCTTATAGTTTCGCCATGTCCGTCTGTCCGTCTGTCTGTCTGTCTGTCCGTCCGCGGCTTAGCTCCGTGATCATTTGTTCTAGAAAGCTGAAATTTGGTATGAGTATGTGTATGTATCACGCCGACAAAACGGTAAAATAAAAAGTAAAAAAAAAAAACTTTTTTTTGGGTACCTCCCGTACATCTGAAGGGGGGGGGGGGGTTTCGTTCCAACACTAGTGTGTGGGGTGTCGCTGACAAAACGGTAAAATAAAAACAAAAAAAAACTTTTTTTCGGGTACCTCTCGTACACCTAAAGTGGAGGTGAATTTTTTTTTCGTTCCGACATGTGTGGGGTATCGTTAAATAGGTCTTTTAAAAATAACAGGGGTCTTCAAACATCATTTCTTGATAAAGTCAGCAGTTTGTGTAAATATTCGCTCCAGAAATCCAAAATAGTGTCCCCCCCCCCCACTCTAACTTTTCAACCACAGGCCAAAAAAGTATGGAAAAATTCATAAAAATGATACTTTATAAGAACTTTCAATGGAAACTATATTGAATAAAATCGGTCGAGCCGTTTTTGAGTTATCGCAAAAATTTATAATTTTCTTTAAAGTGACGTAAGTGCCGCGCGGTGTCCTTATACTTCGAACGTTACACATATTAGTTAAGTGCCATACTGTATTAAAATATTTCATTAAATCTGGCGCGTATAATCGATAACTTCCAGAAGGTAATAAGTAATTACTGTTACTTTGGCGTTTACGACCTTTTTATAGAGCTTGAAATCTTTCTCGTAATTTTCGTCTATTGTAAAGGATGGGCAACTACGGAACCCTACACTGCCGTGGCCCGACATGCTTTTAGCCGGTTTTTTTTTACTAACATTACAAATTGGAGGATAATATTTTAGTCTTCGCCAGTGTTGCCAACAGTAAAATTCGCTTATGGCTAAATTTGGTATAAAGTTATATGTAAACACTTCAAAGAATGCATTGCACTTATTCAGTTAATGAGAGCATAAGTAAATATATATTTTAGGGATAAACAAGGCTTTTATGATACGACACTTTACAGTGCTATTAAAGTAAAAGCTTTTTATAAAAATACGTTTCAACTACCTATGTAAGTACCTACTAAGCAGGATTTTTAGCAGAACAAAAATTAACTTGTGAAGTAGTTGATGTTAGAATCAGAACATTGGCACAGCGGGGGCTGTTATAAAACTTGGTTCGCCGGAACCACTACAGCACTAACGACGGTCATTGAGCAGAATTCTAGAGATATATAGCGTTTTAGCGTTTCAACCGGCGCATATACTCGTAGGAGTTCTAGTTGCATGCAAAACAAGCATTTTGGCATATGAAATACAAAGTATTGTGTTTCATCCTATTAATTTTAACAACATAAGTACTCAACTTTGTTTGCGTGGGCGACTAACAATAAAACTCTCTTTTCGTGTTATCTTAGTCGGGTAAAAAAGTGTCTTATAGGCTATGTGTAAGCTACCCGTGTACCAGTAAAAAAAAGTTGAGAGTAGTCGAGGATTACTTTTTGTTTCTAGAAGAACGAAGTTGCATCGTAATAAATAGAGTTAGCAGTCCTAGTGTTACATATAAATTGATTGTACAAGTATCTTACATTTATTGTACTTTCAATATCCTATCGAAAATACAATGTAGCTTCATTTTGAGGAAAAGTTATAAAATACAATGTACTATTTACTCAAATGTATTCGTATGCTACAAAGTTTGTTGCTAAAATACTTTGTAGAATCTAATTCATGCTTTCAGCATTACTGTTTTTTGCAGTCGATGCATATATGTATGTACATATACTTTTATGTCTGTTGTAACTTGGACAAAAATAACTGAGACTACCACAATGAGATCATAACAGCTAGCCACTGATGCGATAAATAAATGAAAAACCAATCAATCAATCAGTTTATTGCAATAACATAGTATTGCATAAGGAGATATAGATAATAATACAGTGTTGTTTATGCAATGACAAGTAGCCGCGAGTCTGATAATTGATAAATAAACACTAAGAGCATTAAACCAACGGGAGTCGCCATTGACAGACCTACAAAACCGTCAGCCATAGCCGTTATAAATAAGACTATTTAAATAAACGATTTTACGTATTTTGATCACCGTTCTCAATGGATGTGCAAGAGACGTTCTACTATGTCTAGTTTACCAAAAGATGGAATATCATTTCACAGATAAGTGTATTTTGCTTTAATTATCAATAGTTTACAATAAACGTTTTAATTCAAATCGCAAATCAAGCTTCGATTACGAAATTGATTTGAAAACAATCGTTATACATTCTGACGGTTGGGAATTATTTTGGCGTTTGACGTTTTTACTACTGGCTTCTACATTTTGTTTGAAATTACAAACTAAAATAATACTTAACAGCATTTGTAAGGAATTTGCATTAGTGTAACGACTTAATAAGTTTGTTGTTTTATTTTTGTTTGGGTGCGCAGATTGTTTAGATGTGTTACCACGGCCCCTTAGGTTTTGCCAGCTTTTTATTTTGAAATAAACGGCGATCAGTTGTTTTAAAGCTCTAAGGATACCAGGTAATTGCTGTACGACCTACGACTATTTAGTTAAAAAAAAAACATGTTTCAACATGTTTTAAAGCAACCTTGCACCAGGCTCATGTTCCATATATTACGTCCGCTGCAGAAAACAGTTGTATCCCCGCGGGAGCTGGGATATATTTCTGTTAACAACTTTTGGTGCGCCTTTACTTTGTGTGAGATATGTTGAACAACATGCCTGCATGTGCGATTGGCTTAGTTGAATGTGAGCGGAACTTCAGTGCACTTTTCCATTTGTTATAAGTAATATTAAAGTGTGGATTCGTCGAATATCGCTCAACATGTTTCGAATCGATTCGCGATTTACCATCTGGAGAGCCGATCAGTCGCGGCAGTGCGGGCAATCGCCCTGTCCTGCTCGACGCGGGTGTCACCGGCGGAGGCGAGAATCTACCCTCATCAACACACACAATGTCAATTGTGGGGCTGCACACCACACTGAGGCTAGGCGTATGCTGAGCTGAGACGCAGGCGGCGCAGTTCCACGCAGCGCAGGGCGGAGCAGAATTTGTAAAGCATGGAACGTCCATGAGCTAAGTACGCTGCGGCGCAAGCATGTGTGACGCAGACATGTGTCTGTCCTGCTCAGAGCCTCGTTGTAGAGCCGACACAAATTCCCCATGAGTAGAGCGTTTTTTTAGATAATCACTTTGCCAAATACTTTTTCTACGCTTTGACAAACTGTAAAGTAGCAACAACTCGTTAATTTCAGTCACTGCAAAAAAAATTCTGTGCTGAGCTGCGTCGCCTGCGTCTCTGCATACGCCTAGCCTTACTACGTCATTTGCTAAGATCTCGTCCACACTAACCACCGATGTATCCAAAACAGTTCTCCAGCGGGGGGCACTGACCATCCACAATCTCGGTTAAAATTCGGATGACGACTAACTTCGATAGCCCCTGTACTTTCCGCGTAATATTAAAGTGACGTCGAAAAACACCGGCCGCACCGACCGCCGGCCGGCCGGGCCGGGTCGGCTGCCGCCGCGTCGCAACGGGCGGTCTGGCAGCCGGCAGCGGCCGTCCGCGTCCAGTGACGCGCGACGACAGCCGAGCACCTCCGTCCGCGTCCGCAAGCGCCCGATCGGCCGGCAGCGGCGCCAATAACATTCGAATATGGGATCTGACTGTCGCAAAGAAGCTCTACATTCGTTTGGCAACTATTTAGATGCGCTTGAGCGCGCGCTGACTCCGCCCGGTCGGTGGGAATCGTACACGGTCTTAATTGATTATGTAAACAATCTCTTTTACTTGATCGATGTATCGAATATAAGTATTACGTTCACAGGTCAGATCATGAAAATCAAAAAAAATACAAATGTCACCTGAAGGCGAGAGCAGTCGGCAATCCAGACATCCGGACTCACGAAAGAAATTTCAGCAAAGCTAAAAACAGACACGCTTCGTTCGCTAAGTCGTTAGAAATGTCAAATTTAGTTTCTGTATAACCTATTTGGGCAACAAAACATTTAGGTATTATTTGAAAGAAAACTTGCACGGGGCCATGTTCCATATATTACGTACTACGCTGCAGAAAACGGTGCATTCCCTTGGGAGACGGGAATAAGTATATTTCTGTTTACAACTCTTGGTTTGCCTTGATCACGTCGGGATACGTTGAACAAGATGTCTTGATGTGATTGGCTTAGTTGAAACTGAACGAAACATTCAATGCACATGCTTACTAAACATTGTTTATTAAATATATTAAAGATTTAATAGAATAAACAAATAACATAATACACACTGTAAAACTAAAATAAATAATAATTAAAACTAGTTTTTAAGCTAGAAGGGAACTATGAACAGTTCCGGAAGGTGCCTGGCTCAAAAGTCCCTAGAATACTAGCGGAGTTGCCGCGCACTATAGCTAGGGAGATCCTTTGAGCCAAGTACTCACCGGAACGGGGGTCCACGCCTCGGTCTTTCAGCCTTCGCGCCAAAGCCGCGACAAACTCCTTAGCCTCAGCGCACCATGGCCCACCAGTCTCTACGGCAACCGGAACGAACTCATACACTGGTTCCAGGTTACTGTACTTCACGTGCTTTAGTTTAGCGGCGGTTTCGGCAGCCCCACCGGCGGCACGTGTCGTATCAGCGAGGTGAGAGGGAGCAAAGGTGCTGACGCAGGTTGCGTCCCATATAAGGCTGCGACCTCTCACCCATGGGACCAGTGTTAGCCCGTCCGGTCTTTTGCCATCGGTACGACTTAAGCCCTGGGGTTCTAGGGTGCATGGGATGTTTGCCGCGACCATAGCTCGACGGATGATATCATTCAAGGCGTGATGCCTTGAGAAACGCCCAGCAGCGCGTTGGCAACTTAGGCCGTGATGGCCATTGGCCTCTACTGTCGCTCCGCAAACACAGCGGTGTGGTTCGCACACTTGGCATCCGAGTCTGAGGGCTGCGCCTATCCTTAGGGAGTCGTTATCAAGGAGGGTTCCCAGGTGGGGTGAGGGTAGTGCGTGTAGCCATGCTCCAGACTCGGATGTCATGGCGGCTTTCAGGCGGGCCACATCGCTGCCCATTGCGACATTCAACAATTCATTTCTTCTTGTTTTGCATAAGATCTCGTCCCACTGGCGTTGGCATTTAGTATTTTGAGGTATGTCAGCGCTGGGGAGTCGGACTGACCACAGTTCAAGCGCCTCGTCTTTGAATGCGATTGCCGCGTTGTCACCATTAAAAGGTAGGATATATTAAATATATTATGTTCTTATCTTCCACATCTATGTCATCTATGGCATAGCAGCTTCTCCCCCTAAATAGCATCCAATAGAGAGCGACTTGAATTAATCATAAATAATAATAATAATAACTTATTTCCAACAACACAACATTTTTTTACAACTCTCACCTGCGCAAAACACAGCTCAGGCTGTAGGATAAGCAATGCTATTAGCAATAAATTTGCCCGATGTTTAATGTTAATCAATAATAATACTAAGCCTTTTCTACATAAGTTACACACGCATGTGTAAGTTTGTGTGCGTATGCTTAAGTGAGTAATGTGTGTGAGTGCGCGTGTGTGCCACCTTTGATACTCTTCCTTTGTATATAGGTTACTTAGTGTTCATGTGCATATTTTAGATGCAAATTGTCGGCTACCAACGTATTTTAGATCGGCTTGACTCCTTGGCGCTGGGTAGATGTAGCCTCGCTTCTCCACTTCCTATCGGATGTATAACGGAGAATGCTCCAAGGGCTTATTGGGGCTGATCCCTGCCACTTTTTTCCGCCATCGCTCTACGCGACATTTTCATCTTCACCACTTATGTAGGTGGTTATTAGGGTGAAGACAGATAAGACGAGTGTAATTTGAGTCGCGTAATTTCGGTCGCGCCATACATCACGCGATCACGTCACACTAAGCATGGCGCGACCGAAAAAACGCGACTCGATTTACGCGCGTCTGGCAACACCTGTAGTCCTCAACTGTGCGTTATTCCAAAAACTCATAGAGAGTTAAATTGTGGAATGAACTGTCGCTTTTAGAAAAGAGTTTTGTAAGACTGTTTTGTTTGACCTGTAAGGCTGGCGAGGCAGTAGTAGTTTGGTGTTTCAAATGTCCATGGATGATGTTAATTGCTTGCCAATAGGCAGTTAGAAGGGAGCAACTGTCTCAGTAAAACTTCATGAATAATTTACTTAAAATAGACAAAACCAACTGTTAAACCAAGGCATACCTACTTATGGAAATTGAACAACAAACTATTCATTTGAAAGCGCTCTCGCGGAAGTCGCGGAGCGAGCGTCTCAGAAGCAAGTTGTTGCAAAATGTCCGTGGTCCAATCCATTTAACTACTCAACCGCCCGCAAAACAAAATGGGAACTCGGCAATAAATCAAACTTTTTAAATTATTTCAACGTTCGTTTTGTTCTGGGAAATATGGCTAGTTTCGTCGTAAATCTACGGGACTTTTGAACTATGTAATGCCTGAAATTTAGAGGCTTGGCAAAAATGGACGAATGGCGGTAGGATGTATTTTGTTCTATGGCGTTTTCGGTAGATACAAAATATGGAAAGAATAAATAAATAAGTGAATCAGCAGCGTTTGTTTTTAACAATGTACGTGTACTATTCGTACCTATATTGTTGTAAACGCTGTAAAGTAATCAGTAGAAGTATATTATGAGTTCAACTATATTGCACTTCTTGCCAAGACTAAACCGCTAATGCTTTACAAATTTTTTTTTTATTGCAAAATGTTACTTATTTGTGGTTTTGTAGCTCATTAATCAATATCATCCGTCATAAAAGAGAAACATGCTATGTAGGTAGGTAACGCCTTCGTGCATTGTTATTTTCGTGAATTATCAACTCTAAGGCCTTTGCCAAGAGTTAAAATGGCTTTAATATTAATATATTAATAAGCCATTTCTGTAGAAATGACGTATACCTGATTTAGGTACCTAGTGAGGGATGGGTACCAGGGGTGCAGAACATTTATGTGCTTTGATGGCCTGCAGTGCATGTAGAAAAAATATACAAATATAAGTATCTCAAAATAAAAAAAAAAGGTTCACAAATTGATTTAGGAACCATCCGCATTTATAATATTTATTACTATTTTTGTAAACTTATTTTGGTGTGCAATAAAGCATTTTGTATTGTATTATATTGTATTGTAATATTATATACATATTTGTTATTTTTTTCCTCATCAGCTTGGATAAATTGTATTACGAGGATGGCAAACGGCAAGTAGGTACCTACGCCTCCGACCTTCGCTTTTCCTCTTACATTTCAGATAAAACTTTGTGACAGGCTAAAATAAAGACAGACAAACTCAGTAATAACACAATGCTTTTTTGTAGTGTATTTGTAGGTACGATTTTTTAAATTTATTTCGTGAAGTGTCTCTTACCTTTTCTAAGAAAATTACAATACATAAATAAGTAAATATGTATCGCTGCTTGTCCCGCGATTCAGCATCTTCTCTCGGTCTTATTCGCACGGTATTGAAACAATAGAGACATACATATTATTTGTATACGTCGTGCGACAAAAAGTCGCGGGTTGCAGCTATGTAAGACGGGCTGCGACAATTTAACACCAATCAACCTAGTCCCAGTCCCAAAATAAGAAAAGCTGGTACTTCGGGTACATCCCGTGAGCTTTTAATGTGAGAATCGGGTTTGGGTGAGAACTGAGTGGTTCTTATCTGTATCACGAAAAATAAGTTACATTTCAAATCGATGTATCAATAACGGAGTTCTAATACAAACAACGCAGCGTGGTGTGAGGCAAGGAGATGTTATATCTCCTAAATTGTTCACAGCTGCATTGGAAGACGTATTCAAGCTTCTGGATTGGGACGGACTTGGCATCAACATAAACGGCGAATACATCACCAAACTCCGCTTTGCTGATGATATCATGGTCATGGCTGAGACCCTGGAAGACCTCGGCAAAATGCTCAACGACCTCAGTAGGGTCTCTCAACAAGTGGGTCTTAAAATGAACATGGAGAAAACGAAAATTATGTTTCACTCCCATGTGGCACCCACTCCACTTAAAGTTGGAGACTCTGCGCTCGAAACTGTAGACGACTATATCTACCTTGGACAAACGATCCTGTTGGGTAGGTCGAATTTCGAAAAAGAGGTCACTCGTCGAATCCAACTCGGATGGGCAGCGTTCGGGAAGCTGCGGAATGTCTTCTCGTCCCAAATACCGCAGTGTCTTAAGACGAAGGTTTTTAACCAATGTGTGTTGCCAGTGATGACATACGGCACTGAAACATGGTCGCTTACAATAGGCCTCATAAGAAGGCTCACAGTTACTCAAAGGGCAATGGAGCGAGCTATGCTCGGAATTTCCTTGCGGAATCGAATTCGAAATGATGAGATACGCAAGAGAACCAAGGTTGTAGACATAGCTCAGACAGTCGCCAAACTTAAGTGGCAGTGGGCGGGGCACATTGCTCGTAGAATCGATGGCCGTTGGGGCAGAAAGGTTCTTGAGTGGCGACCGCGGACCGGAAGACGCAGCGTTGGAAGGCCTCCAACAAGGTGGACCGACGACCTGGTTAAGATCGCAGGTAGAAATTGGATGAGGGCGGCGCAAGATCGATCGTTGTGGAGAACTTTGGGGGAGGCCTTTGTCCAGCAGTGGATGTCTATAGGCTGATATGATGATGAATACAAACAAATACAGTCAAATTGAGAAGATTTAAAAATCCTTCAACTTTTGGCCACTAAAAACTAAATCAAAATATTTGCGTCATTGCGCAATGAATTCCTTAAATTAAATGGAACTGGAGCCCCAAATAGGAACATTTCCCCATTCCTTTTCCAATTTTCACTCTCCAGCGTTAAGAAATAAACAAATAAAGGGAATGTCCATCGTTGATTGACTGACAAACATCCGAGTCTGCTGAATAATTTATGGCGCCAAGCAAATATTTGTACCTTCACAAAACAACGGCGAAAATGTCACCTCGTTATATTTCTGGATAAGATTGAACCTGTTTCTGAGATCTGTTCAAAAAGTGTTGTACCCCGCTGTTAAGATATTTACTCAATTAATTTATAGCATATTTATAAAAAAATACTTATAAGTATATATATGTAAATCTGACTTTCTGAGCCTCCGACATGAAACACCTCGAAAAACCGTTTCTAAGATGATTTTAAGCTTGAAAGATACCAAACATTAAGATTTTCTACATTCTACCAGTTTACTGAATCGAATCGCTTCTTAAATGAACTGCACTCCAAACTAATGTAATTGGAACTCAGTTGAGTTAAGTCATTGGTTCGATGTTATTACTCTATTGCTTCCCTTCTAGTTGGCGCTTCAGTCATGGACATAGCCAATTATTCCATAGTTTTTAACCCTATACTTGGCAGGGGAATACGTGTGGGTTTTTCATTTTTTTCTTAATTTATTTAGTTAGTGATAATAATACACGAAAAAAATAGATTAAAAAAAAAAATTTTAACAAAAAAAAGAACCGACTTCAGTAAAACTAAAAAACCAAAAATAACCCGTTCAAGTACAGATTACATTTGACTCACCCTTCGAAGTCGATCCCAAACCACTCAGTTCTTATATTTATATTATAGTTTATGCGAGGTTTGGCACCGACTTCGAAGGGTGAGTCAAATGTAATCTGTACTTGAACGGGTTATTTTTGGTTTTTTAGTTTTACTGAAGTCGGTTCTTTTTTTTGTTAAAAATTTTTTTTTTTTTTGCTTTTTAGTGATTCATATAAAAGTTCTAGTGGCCAAATCCTATTTACTGAATGTAAATTCTTGACTTTATCAATAAATTACCGAAAGCGCCGTACATGTCCCTATAACATTTGAAGAGTTCCCTCGATTTCTCCAAGATTCCATCATCAGATCCCGACTTAGTGCCAACGGGACCAACTCGGAGTTATACCCTTTCGATTAAAAAAAAAAAAATGAAAATCGGTTCACGATTCTCGGAGATATCGAGTAACATACATAGAAAAAAAAAAAAAAAAAAAAAAAAAAAAATTTAGTTCGAATTGAGAACCTCCTCCTTTTTTGAAGTCGGTTAAAAAATATATTATTTGTATTTCAGTATTTATAGTATGTATCTTATTGGATACATTACCAAGTGTTCATGATGCTGTTTTTTAGAAGGTGGAGTGGAATTCACGCTGGAACAGCTTCTCAATCTTTACCATCTAGCTCAGATCCGATCGTCCATATTTGGGATGGTTCCGCCAAGTACCAGATAAGTACCTTGGATTCAGCAGAACTCATTGGTGATGCCGCCGGCTTTGCCGGTCAGGTAGGGGCATTATCCAGAGCCTAGAACTTCGCCGCAAAGTTACAGCATGTCAGTTTTCTATTGGATCTATTTTGGAGAGTTTGCGTAGGATTTTATCCCACCATCCCCATTTCACCATCGAATATCCGGGCGAGGAGGGACTTCATCCTTATGTTGTCAGTTTACATTTTATTGGCTATCGCTATAAGGAATGGAACTCGCTCTCATCGTGTGTATTTCCTAAAGTTATTAATTCGGGTCTTCAAGGCTAGAGTAATTCGGTAAAAAGTACCAACTGACCGATGGTCGGTATGACACCTGGTGTGACTGGTTGGTATGTGAGGAGAAAAGTACTAACTGACCACCTGGTTGCCAACTTAATTGGCTGTTTAGGAAAAAAGTACTAACCGACCATCTAGTTGGCAGTTTGGATGGTTAGTTGGGAAGAAAAAAGTATAAACCTGATAGCCAGGGTGCAGGTCGGGAATGTTTACTATTAACCTACCAACTACAAGGTTGTCGTTTGGGAAAAATAAGTACTAACCGTCCAACTGGTTGGAATGTCTGGTGTGTCGTGTCGGTTGGTAAAAGATGGTCCAGTTTAGGGTTAAGACGCTCGTTCATCGCGCTGCGCTGTTGACTCCTCTTAGGACGACTCCGAAGCATAGATAAGATAGAGAAGCATAGTTTAGAGGTAATCTAGTGACAATTGTGACAATTTAGTCAGTCGAACCTTTTTTCAATTAAGCCCGATTGGCGCCTCATACAAAGGCTGTTGGCCGTAATTCTGCGAATCGCCCCTTGATGAGTCCTTTCTGCAATATCAAGCGCTCGGCACCTCTTGTAAGGCCGCCTTATTTAGTCCTTCGGAGAGCTCTATTCCGATAAGAACCATAACGAGATTGTGTCTCAAAATGCTTTTGGGCTAAGCATGATACAAAACCTGTTTCACTGCCCAAACTTTTTGTGACTATTAAAAACCTAGCACAGAATTTTGGTAGCACGAACTAAATTCATCCTTTAATTTTTTTAAAGTTTTCTTAGCATTTGCCAAACGTACGCGACAGTAGGCATACAGTAGGCATACATCATGATTGTCCCTTAACATTTATTTATTTATTTTATGAGTATTACGGCCATGTATTGCTCATAAAACAGATGACGCGCGAGTTTCTTGGATAGCGACCACGTATCTTAAGATGTAGGCCTTTCTCAAATTGAACTGACGATTAAAGTCGAGAGGAAACTGCGGAGAGGGGTTGTATTTTTTACAGTGAGATTTGTTACGCTACTTCCAAATCGTGGTACAGTAAGCTGCAGAAAATAGTATTCAATCCCCCTCTGATACAAGTTATAATAAAACTACGGCGTGATACATAGCGTTATTCAGAATAGGTGCGCTACGAATCATCTCGCACACCTTTCTTAATTTTGCCGTGTCCAGCCCTTTACGTAACGCTTGCTCGGCGAGATTGAAAAATGTCACCGGTGGGTCATAGGGCTGGGAGTTATGGGGACGACCTCCGGCAATCAGCCGAAAGTAGGTCTAGGTGTGCTTCGAGGAGTAAAAGGTAAAAGGGATAAAAGTTCGTACATATTTGTAGTGTTTTGATGGCTGCGGGCCTAAAAAAGCTAACCGCGACTACGCTTGCCATGTGAATATCATCATCCGTGTTTTACATCATTCGGGCGTTTTGGCGATGTCAATTATTAGGAAATTGTTCACTGTAACGTGCTGTCACCGAGTAATATATTTAATTTGCAAATTCACATACGCGGTTACAGTTTATCGGCCTTGTTCCGTACAATAACTGAGTAAATGTGAACGTGAGTGAGCGAATGTTTACAGAAAGTTTCAACTATCATCTTGTTAAGTCACTCCTGGACGGGACGTTTACACATGAAGCACTCCACTTGGCATTAATTCGACTGTGTTTTGATAATATCACCAAATACTGAGTGCGCTACCTTAATGAAATACTGAAATCATAAACTTTATTGTGTAAGCGGGCTACAAGGGCACTTTTACATATTGTCTACTACTACATTTCTGAAGAGGAGACCACTGTTCACTACATAACTGAAATCATCCAATGAAATATAAATTAATTGTAGGTATAAAATAATTATGAAATGTTGATATTAATGTATACAACTATATTTATGATATATGAATTAATGAATTATCTTATGAATATCTTCTAGTACATAACATCATACCCAGAATGTGCAAAGAGCACAATAAATTCTTCAAGGAAAGTCAAACAGACATTTTAAACGTTTCCTTGAATATGTTTAAAAATAATTTATATAAATTTAAGGCTGGTCTAAATAATTAAATATTTTTGAGTAGTTTTGATCCCTCCCTCGATGCATCTAGTTATCTACCTATTCCTAGAATTGTGTATACGTAAATATGACACTTTAGTCTTTTAAGTATAGTGCAATAGCTTTTTAAATATTGTAAATTTTAAATAAATACATAAAGTCAGTTATTAACGTAAGCGAATTTTTGTTCATAACGCACGTTGTGTTTGCCTGTAATTGGGTAAATACTCTGATATGTTTCGTACTTGCATTTGTTTTTTATGTATGTTATATAGTATTGTACCTGTTGGCAAACCTAATAAATAAATAAATAAATAAATAGTGTAATGCAAGCATGTTTTTTAAACGACCAGTTAGCGAATGGTGGATATGTTAAACATTGTTTGTGAAATAAAATTAAAATGAGTAAAAAATCCCTCAAGTGTTTCTATGCCAACGTTCGAAGCATAATCAGTCCGGGAAAATTCGATGAGCTGAAATGCATAATTAAATCTTTTGACACTACAATTCACATTGCTGCTTTAACAGAGACGTGGATAAAAGACGAAGAAGAAGCCAAAAGACTACAACTACCTGGCTACTCGCATTACTACAACTTTAGACATAACATCAGAGGCGGCGGTGTTTCAATCTACGTGCATAATACATTAAAACATAATTTAATCGAGGAATGTTGCATAAATGAAAACCATTTCGTCTGGGTCCACATAGACAAATTTTGCTTAGATGTTGCCACAGTTTATAAACCAGAACGGACGAACTCAAGCTCCTTTCTCGAGGAATACTCTCTCCAGCTGAGGCGAAGAGAACGAGTTATAATATTTGGCGATTTTAACTATGATATTTTACATCCAAAAGGTGCTACCAAAGACTACAAGCAAACGCTGAAGGAAAATGACATCACAATTCTAAACAAAATAGATAAAGAATATGGCACTCGACAGACATCATCGACAAACACAATCCTAGATCATGTCTGCTCAAGCCTTAAAAATAACTCTTTTCATCTGTCTCTAATAGATTCATCAATGGCTGATCACAAGCAGATTTACTTCGAAGTGAAGCAATATGAGCCACCAATAAATAAGGTAATAGAATACACAGCATTAGATTACGATAAGCTTTTCAAAACCATTAATGAAACAAAAGACAACGATAACTGCATTTATGACACTCTTGAGGCAAAAATAATGACATGCCTAGAGAAAAGTAGAATAACGAGAACTAAAACCCTGAATCCACCGAGGCAGGAATGGATAAACAAGGAAATCATACATGCAATAGATAGAAGAAATAAACTTTGGCATAAATGCAAAACAAACAATACGGATGAAAACTTAAAACAGAAGCTACAAGAAGAAAGAAAACTGGTATCAAAAAGTATACAGGACTCAAAAAAGGCTTATTATCTCAAGGCTTTCAAAGAATGCACGGATAAACCAACAAAAATGTGGAACCTGATCAACAGCCTCTCCAACAATAAGATAAAAGACATCGCCCACCCTGCTCAACTACAAGTGGATTCGAAAATTGTGACAGATCCCATGGAAATCTGCAAAGAATTCAATGTATACTTTTCTACGATCGGTTCCTCCCTAGCTAGCAAAATCCCACACACGCCCTTCCAATCCTATGATGTTGACATGGGCGATGAGCTTAGTTACCTAAAACCAACCAGCGAAGACGAAATACTAAAAATAATACACAATCTTAAAACGAATACTAGTTCCAGTTTAGATGAAATCACTATAAAATTCATCAAATGCATAACTCCAGTAGTAATTCATGAACTTACAAATTGAATAAATAAGTGTTTAGAAAATGGTGTGTTTCCTGATAGTTTAAAAATGGCAAAAGTAACCCCTATTCATAAATCAGGAAATAAATCACAGTCAGGAAATTACCGGCCTATATCTGTTCTCTCAACTGTTTCAAAAATTTTCGAAAAAGTCATTTAGGCGCGTCTTAATACATTTCTAGAAGCAAAAAAATTTATATCGCAGAAACAATATGGTTTTCGGCCGAAATCTAATACCCTCTCCGCAACAATAGATCTCGTAACTAATATAAAAGTTAAAATAGACCAAAAACAAATCGTTCTCGGAATATTCATAGACGTAACTAAAGCGTTTGATACAGTTAGCCATGACATCTTATTAAAAAAGTTGACTAGTTTGGGAATAGTAGATAAAGCATACAATTTACTCAGGAGCTACCTCGAAAATCGTCGACAGGTGGTGAAAATAGGTCAGTACAGAAGCGGCCCTAGATTTGTAACATGTGGCGTTCCACAGGGTTCGATTCTCGGCCCGCTTTTGTTTCTTATCTACATCAACAGTATCCAAGATATAGGGTGTAGTATATAGACATTTATAGATAATAAATGTACCCTCGATCCGCCAGCTATCGGTCATTACATTGACAGACGTCACCGGTGGCGGACTCACTGCAGGTTTACTGGAAGCCCGATTAATGTGTTTATTGAAGTATTCCAGTAGGAAACCCTAGTGAACACTACAATGGCGACGAGTATAAAGCAACGGAATAAAAGCGTGAGTTAAAATTGACTTAAAAATCATCGACGTAATTACCAACGTCCTTGACAGTATTTTCTTGGAAAATAAAAAGGGAGGACAAGGGCATTGGAAAAGTAGATGTGGTTACTTTGGGGGTGATAAGACTATTAAAACACAAGTTTTCGGTTGCTAAATGTAGAATAATTTAATTTTGGGTGGTGTATATTAGTCACGGGGTTCGTGCTGAGGCCTACCCACGACATGAGGCTGAGGCCTACCCACAAAGCACCACTGGGTGGAAAGTTGCTTAAATAAATAGGAAAACAGGCAAAAAGTATTATTTTGAATATTAATTAGTAGTTGTGCACTCGAGGAATATGAATATTTAGCAGTTTAGCGTAATTCTCGAATTGGTCGTGTTACTAATCTTCGACTGCGCACTCTGCGCAGTGGCGCAGTGGATGACGTTGTTTGACCCGCAGCTCTGGCATAACTGGCACATGCGACTATTTCTCGCGCGAGATATTTGCCTGTCTCTTGCTGTGCAGTAATGTGAAGGAGTGACGGCTAACGCTGAGTCGCGAGGCATTATTGTGCTGGACAGGCTGGCAGGATTAGGCAGGTAGTAGCAGCCTGTAGCTGCTGGGACACGCGTAGCTCTAACGAGCTGAATTGCACGTAGTGACAGGTCTGAAGTGGTACACCTTCATGTCCTCGTTGGACACGGTGTCTGTGCCACCTAGTGTTGTGGGGCACCATGCGCGTCTTGCTCTTCCTTTCCACCAGTGTGACTCCCTCCCTATCCACATTGGTGTGGGAGAACTTTTCCTTATCGCGAACGCGTACGGGGACCGGTTAGCCGCGACCGCGACAGACTGATCGGCGACTACAGCATATTGCACGCTGTCGCGACTTCGAAACGGTATCCTTTGTGTATCCTCGATGTATCCTCTAAAGCGTTATGTCAAACAAGGTTCAGGGCAAGTTTATATTGCAGAACTAGTTCTAATGGGTTGTGTGAAACGAATTAAATTTTAAATTTGCTTTGATTTCAGAATATTGTTTTCAAGTAGGTATCAGGAATGTTGTTTCAAGTCACTAATGTCGAAAACTATCACTGGTTTAGAAGTGAATATACTTACGGCATTTTACGATAAGGAAAGTAAGCTCGGAAAAAATCTTCATTAAAATCTTTGAACTAATTTATATATTTTGCTGACAGGCTTGATAGAATTATATTAAAAATGCAATCTGTGAGTTTTATTGCGGCGCTTCTTTATCACGCAAGCCTTGTTTAGAAGCGCCGGTAGATATTATAAACTTTCAAATATAAATAAATAGCTTTCTAGCTAGCGCATGAGTAAATACTTAATTAATATCTTAGAAACATTTAGTAGGTATGAGATGGTAAAAAAATATAAATTTACTAAATAGTTAATAAAAGTAATGACAAATTGGAAATAAATAATAAAATAGAAACGAACTGAAATAAAGATAAAAATTTAACGCAAAAAAAAGTTGTCAACGGGATATGGAGGGCGGCATAGAAGTTTCCATGGGATATAGGAAAAAAGTGGGTATGATTAAAATAAATAAGTAGAAGACCAAATTGTTCATGTTGACTACTAATTGTATTAACTTGAAGAAAACTAAGTAGAAGACCAAATTGTTCATGTTGACTACTAATTGTATTAACTTGAAGAAAACTAAGTACAAAGAGGATTATAAAATCATAATACAAAACAGCTCGGGTTCTTAACGAGACGTCGTAATCGACATAGTGTAAAGAGCGTTGTGTTGTTGGTCTTCGAGATCTTTGAGCGAGCATTTCGTGTGTTGGTGTTTGTCATAGCTGTCTGGTGTAGGGCGCCTGGAAGTGGACCCTAAACAGAATTAGTTGACACTTGGGCGGGACAGTGAGTAAGTCTACTAAAGGCTTGTAATACTTGTAACTACCTAATTCCAAGCAATTTCTAATTGGTAAAAAGGGAGAGATGTAGTATATAGACATTTATAGATAATAAATGTACCCTCGATCCGCCAGCTATCGGTCATTACATTGACAGACGTCACCGGTGGCGGACTCACTGCAGGTTTACTGGAAGCCCGATTAATGTGTTTATTGAAGTATTCCAGTAGGAAACCCTAGTGAACACTACAATGGCGACGAGTATAAAGCAACGGAATAAAAGCGTGAGTTAAAATTGACTTAAAAATCATCGACGTAATTACCAACGTCCTTGACAGTATTTTCTTGGAAAATAAAAAGGGAGGACAAGGGCATTGGAAAAGTAGATGTGGTTACTTTGGGGGTGATAAGACTATTAAAACACAAGTTTTCGGTTGCTAAATAATTTAATTTTGGGTGGTGTATATTAGTCACGGGGTTCGTGCTGAGGCCTACCCACGACATGAGACTGAGGCCTACCCACAAAGCACCACTGGGTGGAAAGTTGCTTAAATAAATAGGAAAACAGGCAAAAAGTATTATTTTGAATATTAATTAGTAGTTGTGCACTCGAGGAATATGAATATTTAGCAGTTTAGCGTAATTCTCGAATTGGTCGTGTTACTAATCTTCGACTGCGCACTCTACGCAGTGGCGCAGTGGATGACGAATCATAATAAAATAATTATAAACAAATTAGGAAAACGATTGGACTGCTAGGCGTCTATTTAATTTACACGACTGTTCATTTGTGCGTGCGTAATTGAATATGCTACTTAATACTTTCCTATGGAGTGGGCTTGATTGTTCTGAATTCCAAAATATATTGACGGGTTAAATATTATAAATTAAGCTTATCAAAGCTTAATTTGTCTTATGTTGAAAATGTATTTTGGAATAATTATCCAGAGTATCTTGTATAGTTGATAAACCGTATGACCATCCAGCTCAGTATGACACATATAGGTGCATATGTCACATGTAATAAATTTGGTATAACAAAATCATTAATGAAATACCAGCAGATACGTCTTGTAAGGTATAGAGAACAACGAAATATAAAGAAGCAAGAGCGCCATACACCTGTGTCAATTTCGTTGTAATTATAATATATTTGAGAGTTGTTGAGTGGTCATTATCATTATATACCAAGACGGATTAAAAGTGATATGGAAGACTTTTATTTGGAAAATCATTTTAAATTAAATTATAACACAGTTCAGTAACACAGTAATCCAGTAAACAAACAGTTTAGTATCTCTTAAGTGTTTGATACTTGTGCTTAGAGGCAGCACTTTTCTACGTGGTAAATTATTTGTATTATGGAAGAGTTTATTACTTTTTAATTAAAATGTTACTGACTAGTATACAGTGGAAGTCATTTGCCAGTATAATAGGCTATGACTGGATTGTTATAGAAAATAGGTGTTTTTATAAGGAAGGTCAATATGATAGACCAAGTTGAGTTTAAAAGTGATATGGAAGACTTAAGTTGAAGGTCATTAGTCAATATGATAGGCTATGACTGTATGGTTACAGAAAACGAATGGTTTTATATGAGAGGTCAATTTGATAGGCCAAACTAGATTTAAAAGTGATATGGAAGACTTTTAAGTTGAAGGTCATTAGTCAATATGATAGGCTAAGGGTTTATGAGAGGTCAATTTGATAGATCATGCTGGATTGCCAATATGATAGGCTAAGTTTTATGAGAGGTCAATTTGATAGACCACGCTGGATTGCCAATACGATAGGCTAAGAGGATTGTTAAAGTAAGCGAAAGGCATTATGAAACGTCTATTTAATAGACCACGGGAACCAAAGCATTCGTAAGAAAGATAGTAAGGCTTAAAGGCTAAGCAAATATAATTGCATGGAAGGCCAATTTGATAGACCATAGAAATATTATAAGCGGTGTGTTAAGTGCCGCGTTCGTGCTGGAAGGTCAGTTTGAAATACCATATTATTAAATTTGATTACTATATGTATTAAAGTTTCCTTTTAATTGGGAAATATTAAAAGTAGTTTGAGACTTTAAATTCGAATTTGTAATGAACCTGAATCTAAGGTATCAAAGCGTTCATAAAATGGGGAGCGTATGTGCTTTTGAGACTTCTATTAAAATTTGAATATCGGTGGCTCCGACGCGTCGATTAAATTGAAATATGATGTGCTTTAAATCTTTCATTCAATTGAAAACGGCTGTTTTTGAAGACTTTCATTAAATTGGAATATCTGAGGTTTCAGAGGGTCCGTAACATGGGAATATGACTTGGTTTTGACTATCATTCAGTTGGGATACTAGAGATCTGAAAGCCTCCAGTGAATTGGAATTAATTGACAACCTTTATTGAATTGAAAATAGTTTGGTACTTCAAATGAATGCCTGGATAAAACTGTAATTGTTCGACAACATTTTTAAATTGACAAAAGTTTGGCATTTAAAATGAATGCCTATATTAGGTTGGGATTATTTAACAACCTACATTATATTGACAAAAAATAGTATTTTGAATAAGAGCTTACATTAAGTTCAAATGGTTTGAAAACATTAATTAAATTGACATTAGTCCGGTATTTCAAACGAATGCCTAACCTATTAGGTTGGAATTGTTTAACAACCTCCATTATAATGACAATAGTTTAGTATTTAGAATAAGAGCTTACATTAAGTTCGAATCGTTGGAAACATTAATTAAATTGACAATAGTCCGGTATTTCAAACGAATGCCCCCATTAAATGGATGTTTATCAACCTTCAATTGAGAACGGTCTGGTATTACAGATGGAAGCCGGAATTAAATTGGAATTAGTATATCACCGTAATTTAAAACCTCGATCCAATTAGAAATGTTGCGGTTTCAAGATCTCAATTAAATTGGATTATAGTTGCATTTTAGTTTAGGAATTCAAATAAGTGCCTTCATTAAATAGGAATCGTTTGAAAACATTAATTAAATTATCAATAGTCCTGTATTTCAAATGAATGGCTCCATTTAACTGGAATTGGTTATCAACCTTATATTGAGAATGGTCTGGTATTCTAAATGAATGCCGCAATAAAATTGGATTTTGTTTATCTGTGATTTAAAATCTAGATCCTATACGAAAAGACGCGATTTCAACATCTCAATTCAATTACACTTTAGTTGCAATTTCGAAAATTTGGATTCTCATATTCTTTTGAATGGTATATCGGAATTTTAGATGACAAATTATAATGATGGCCTTAGTGAGAATATTGAACGAGAGTACATGATGACGTATTAAGCAAGTTAGCTACTTTCAGTTTCAGTTTCATTTTAAATAATTGAAGATAAATAATAATGAAGATAATAATTGATGGTAAAAGGGGGAAAAGAGCAAGCACTAGTTCTTAAGCGCTTGACAAGATGGTTGTTGTGAAATAATTATCCAGATAAGGCTACATGTCGCAATTCTTAAAAATTCCGGTATCAAGTGTATAAACCTTTGTTTTAATAATTCATTTATTTTTCAAATAAGTTACACGATATTACAGTAATTAACCCTACATGCTTTGGAACTACAAAACTACATGCAGACCAAACTTAAAACTAGTTAGATTTAATTTAATAAGCGCCTTAATGGCTTAAGCGACATAACAGCGTGGCTCCGTTGCGTTGTTTGACCCGCAGCTCTGGCATAACTGGCACATGCGACTATTTCTCGCGCGAGATATTTGCCTGTCTCTTGCTGTGCAGTAATGTGAAGGAGTGACGGCTAACGCTGAGTCGCGAGGCATTGTTGTGCTGGACAGGCTGGCAGGATTAGGCAGGTAGTAGCAGCCTGTAGCTGCTGGGATACGCGTAGCTCTAAAGAGCTGAATTGCACGTAGTGACAGGTCTGAAGTGGTACACCTTCATGTCCTCGTTGGACACGGTGTCTGTGCCACCTAGTGTTGTGGGGCACCATGCGCGTCTTGCTCTTCCTTTCCACCAGTGTGACTCCCTCCCTATCCACATTGGTGTGGGAGAACTTTTCCTTATCGCGAACGCGTACGGGGACCGGTTAGCCGCGACCGCGACAGACTGATCGGCGACAGCATATTGCACGCTGTCGCGACTTCGAAACGGTATCCTTTGTGTATCCTCGATGTATCCTCTAAAGCGTTGTGTCAAACAAGGTTCAGGGCAAGTTTATATTGCAGAACTAGTTCTAATGGGTTGTGTGAAACGAATTAAATTTTAAATTTGCTTTGATTTCAGAATATTGTTTTCAAGTAGGTATCAGGAATGTTGTTTCAAGTCACTAATGTCGAAAACTATCACTGGTTTAGAAGTGAATATACTTACGGCATTTTACGATAAGGAAAGTAAGCTCGGAAAAAATCTTCATTAAAATCTTTGAACTAATTTATATATTTTGCTGACAGGCTTGATAGAATTATATTAAAAATGCAATCTGTGAGTTTTATTGCGGCGCTTCTTTATCACGCAAGCCTTGTTTAGAAGCGCCGGTAGATATTATAAACTTTCAAATATAAATAAATAGCTTTCTAGCTAGCGCATGAGTAAATACTTAATTAATATCTTAGAAACATTTAGTAGGTATGAGATGGTAAAAAAATATAAATTTACTAAATAGTTAATAAAAGTAATAACAAATTGGAAATAAATAATAAAATAGAAACGAACTGAAATAAAGATAAAAATTTAACGCAAAAAAAAGTTGTCAACGGGATATGGAGGGCGGCATAGAAGTTTCCATGGGATATAGGAAAAAAGTGGGTATGATTAAAATAAATAAGTAGAAGACCAAATTGTTCATGTTGACTACTAATTGTATTAACTTGAAGAAAACTAAGTAGAAGACCAAATTGTTCATGTTGACTACTAATTGTATTAACTTGAAGAAAACTAAGTACAAAGAGGATTATAAAATCATAATACAAAACAGCTCGGGTTCTTAACGAGACGTCGTAATCGACATAGTGTAAAGAGCGTTGTGTTGTTGGTCTTCGAGATCTTTGAGCGAGCATTTCGTGTGTTGGTGTTTGTCATAGCTGTCTGGTGTAGGGCGCCTGGAAGTGGACCCTAAACAGAATTAGTTGACACTTGGGCGGGACAGTGAGTAAGTCTACTAAAGGCTTGTAATACTTGTAACTACCTAATTCCAAGCAATTTCTAATTGGTAAAAAGGGAGAGATGTAGTATATAGACATTTATAGATAATAAATGTACCCTCGATCCGCCAGCTATCGGTCATTACATTGACAGACGTCACCGGTGGCGGACTCACTGCAGGTTTACTGGAAGCCCGATTAATGTGTTTATTGAAGTATTCCAGTAGGAAACCCTAGTGAACACTACATAGGGCTCAGCGGAAATCTAACGCTGTATGCTGACGATACAAGTCTTTTTTACAGCGGAACATGCCTTGAAGATATTATGATTACTGTGCAAAAGGACCTAGATCTCTTAAACAAATGGTTTCAATCGAATCTCCTAACTATAAACATTACCAAAACAAACTATGTAATTTTTTCTGCAATTAATAAAAAAATCAACGATTTTTCACCACCCTCTATTAATGGGCAAGTGATTAACCGCAAACCATATGAAAAATATCTTGGCTTGATCATAGATTCCCAACTGACATGGAAACCACACGTAGATAAGATAAAAGCGAAATTAGCATCTCTTACGGGAGCACTGCGAAATGTTGCACGATGTCTTCCGCGTAAAGTTAAATTTATGATATACAACTCTCTTGCTAAACCACATATTGATTATTTAATTGAGGTGTGGGGCACTGCTGTCAAAACAAATATAGCAAAAATCCAAATAGCCCAAAACAAATTAATTAAAACCTTATTCCACTACAACTATCGCACATCTACCAAAAAAATCTACTCCGAAACTAAAATAATGAATGTAACACAAACATATATCTATTACACTTGTATACTCATACGAAAAATTCTTGAAAAAAGAATACACACTCAAATTACATTCGCTAAAAACATCAATTCCAAAGGATAAGACTCCGAAATGCAGATAGTCTGGTATTACATCATCCTAGAACAAACTACGGAAAAAAGAGCTTGGTTTTTGAAGGTGCTCAACTATATAACAAATTACCGAGGGACATTAAAGAAATAAAATCTATAAACAGATACAAAAAATACCTTAAATACCACATAATCAATAATTTAAAACTTTTTTAATAAATATTAGTCCCAATTAGCAATTTAGCACCAGAGATTAAAATACACATCTTTTTAATTGTCACATAATTTTATAAATATCACAGTTACTGGCTCCTAGATTTTTTTTTTCGTACTTAATGTTGTTTTTATTAAAATTATATTGCATGGTGATAATAGGGAAACATTTATTTGCATTCTAACATGAATTATAAATTACAATAAATTAATATCAACTAACACTATATGCAATTACATGTAACACAATCAAACATATGTATACTTTGTTACATCTATAAAAAAAAAAAAATCAAAAAGTAAATAAACATGTAAACAAGAAACAATAAAAATAAAATCAACGCATGAATATACAAAAAATTTAGGTACATTAGAATTTTATGCAACTACGCTCAACGTAATCTCGATGCCTACTCCATTTTTGCGCACATCAATGTTCCCTAACTCCTTATCGCGATGCGCTTGGCTTGGCGACACGCCGCCGCACAGCAACTTAACCATCCTGCATGCCGATTGTCAACTTACCTGCAAATTTGTTATAAAGTGATTACCGTTATGATATTGCACTGTACGTTTAACTAAATTTTTAATTTTAATTTATAATGTTCTCATATAAGTGAATTTGTAATTCTTTTGAGAATAAAGATTCCTTAACCGAAAAAAAAAATATGTATTTGTGAAACGTTTTTTGTGAAATGATTGGCTGCCCCTTCTTAAGTAGACCTACTCAAAAAGGGGCAGCCAATCATTTCACAAAAAACGTAACACACACCTATTAAACAGGGACCTGTACCTGTTTAATAGGTGTGTGTTAGTTGTACATATATAAAGGCTCGGCAAACGGATGGGCAACTTACGGAAAGTTTCCAAAAACGTGAGAACATTTCCGGAAATTTTTAGAAGCTTTCATAGGAATTTAAATTTACAGGAAATTTCCAAGTTGCGCAACATTGGAAACTTACCGTCGTCGGCACATTTTTAAAAGCATCTGAATCCAAATATCCGACTTAAGTATATGAGAGATGA
This sequence comes from Apotomis capreana, assembly GCA_947623375.1. NCBI lineage: Eukaryota > Metazoa > Arthropoda > Insecta > Lepidoptera > Tortricidae > Apotomis > Apotomis capreana. The sequence goes on along the minus strand of OX392508.1, from coordinate 7,309,836 downwards.
AACTTTTACGTCAACGTTGTTCTAACCAAACGCACTTTTGAAGAGCTTAAAAGTTATAACGTTAACAACCTATACATCCATTAAAATGCATGAATTTTATCCAAAATTATCGTACTCTCTTCGGAATAACCCTTAACCAGTAAAATTTGATTAATTAAAATTATGTCAAAGGGCGCTGGGGATAGAGACATAAACAAAAGGTTCAATATCAAAGCGGAGTTAACTGAATTAATTTCACTGTGTACTTCGTAATCCCGGTATAATATTATTTGATCCTTACTCTAACAAAGTATTTTTCTGGGTTATTCCCACCTGTTACCACCAATTTGTTACCACTGGTAACAGCTGGGATTATTTTTCCCACCTTTTACCACTGGGAACTGCTGGGAATACGAATTCTCAGCTGTTACCACTAAAATTAATTGGTGGTAACTACTGGGATTGTTTTTCCCACCTGTTCCCAGTGGTAACAATTGGGAAAAAAATCCCAGTAGTTACCACCAATTAATTTTAGTGGTAACAGCTGAGAATTCGTATTCCCAGTAGTTCCCGCTGGAAAAAGGTGGGAAAATAATCCCAGTAGTGACCACCATCACCAAACTTAAATTCTTTATTCAAAAATAACACAAAATGTCAATAGGTATAGTCACTTAACCTAACACAACCCAAATAAGTAGGTATTAATCAAATAACCCGCCCCGAGTCATTCCGGGAGCAAAGGTGCCCATCACGCTCGCTGCATTACCGCGTTGAATCGCAATCGACAGCCTTTGCAACAGGAATGAACCGGCACGGGGGTCATGACCTCTCTCCCGCAGACGGCGCCCGACTTCCGCCAAGAACGTTCTGGCTTCTGAGCACCAGCAGCCAGTTGTCTCCACCGCGAGAGGGACAAATAAGTAATTTGTTAGGGCGGAGTACTTGCCCCGCTTTCTAAGGGCAGCCGTCTCGGCCGCCGCTCCGGCCGCACAGATGGTACGACCCAGGTGCGAGGCAGCGAAAGTGCTGACGTATGTTGCGTCCCACAGCAGGCACTTGCCCTTCTGCCACGGCACCAAGGTCAAACTATCCGGCCTTTTCCCATCCGACCTACTCAACTCTGAAGGCTCCAGAACACATGGTATGTTGGCTGACACTAGCGCCCTCCGCACGATGTCGTTCAGAGCGTGATGGCGCGAGAATCTCCCCGCGCAACGACAGCAACTCAACGCATGGTGCCCGTTGCTCTCCACCCTGGTACCGCAGATGCATAAATGTGGTTCACAAACATCGCAGCCCAGGTGGAGAGCCACAGCCACCCGCATCGAGTCGTCGTCGAGCAGAGTGCCTAGGTGGGGGGAGGGAAGCGCATGTAACCACGCCCCAGACTCCGGCTTCGACACGGCTCTCACCTTGCCCTATCCACCCCCTCCGCGCCATCGACAAGAGAGCACAGTACCCCGCCACCCCTGCGTCGTCCCACAAGCGCTGGCGGTCCGGCCTTTCAGGCGCACTACTATTCGGGTTGAGAGCCATCCAAGCATCCCGGGCATCATACGCATACGGTATGGTTGCCTTGTCACCTTCCACGGCCAATATATCAGTCACAAGGTCCACAACACCACACGCCGATGCCAAAAAAGCCGGAACTGATGTCCCGCGCACGCCGGATCCCCAAGCCACCACTCCGAATAGGGAGAGATGCAAGATCCCATTGATCTGAATTGAAGGAAACATTCAAGATTGACTCTAATGTCTCCCTCAACACAGAGTCAAAGGAGTCAACATCCCCGTGATGCAACCAAGCCGGCACAGTGCGCAGAAAGTACAAGATCGTAACAAAGTGAGAGCAACGTGAGCCGAGAGATCTTTAAGCCTTGTCCCCGCCGCCAGAAGAATCCGCCTCCTCAACGAGAAAGCGTCAGAAATAGCTTCAGGGAAAATAAGCGACCCCAGGAGGTTAAACGTTTGCGTCAATAACATCCTGAGGCCGGGAAACAGAGTTAAAAGAAGTGAAGGACCCACAGGATGCGGCACTGCAAGGGAAGAATTCGCACTTGGCACTGTTAACCTCCAGACCCAGCTCCTTGAATCGAGGAAGGATGGTATTAAGATCTCGCAATACCACCTCTGGCTTTCCACCAAGGGTGCCGTCATCCAGGTACCAGACATTCAAAGGAGCCTGCAGCTCCGATATGATCTTCTGGATGGCCAGGCTAAAGGCCAGTGGACCAAGTGGGTCCCCCTGCTGCGCCCCAACCTGGGAGAGTATTAGTGACTCGTTGTAGAAAAGATTAGAAGGTGACGAGTATACCTGGAAGAGGAATGGATAAAGGGAAGCCACCCTCTCTCTGACTTCACAAAGCAAGACATCGCGTTCGATGGAGTTAAACGCATTTTTAATGTCCAATTTAATAATGACACCATCTGCGTTCTCAGAATTTAAAGAAAAGGCCCGTGTGGCGTGAATGGCAGCCTCACATCCCAGCTTCGTCCCAAACCCCAACTGACACGGTCGCAAGTAGGCAGCCATCTCCTTCCTCACAGCCTGATACCCCAATTAAACGGTCAACCGACGAAACACGCTGCCAACTGCTATAGATCTTAAACCCCATCTTTTTTAGATAACGCTCACAACGAGGCTCCGTAAAAATATGGGCATACTTCAGGATTTAGCTGACCACTAAGTAAGAAATTGCAGAGTTTAGTCAGGGAACCAAGTAAGCGAGATCCGCTATCACCAGCCGACCCAGACGTCAGCTCTTTTAAATGTACCGGCTGAGTGCCATCTAACCCAGCCGCAGAACTACTGTTAAAGGACGCAATAGCCCCCGCAACATGTTCAGCCTCCGCACTATATGAAGGGATGGATCGGTCCGGCTCCAGCGGAAGCTGCAAAGGCCGAGATGGGGCCGGATGCTTCGATTGTAGATTGGCAAGTGTCTCCGGACTTTGTGGCGCCACTCCATCTTCCGACATAAGCACCCGGACTGCCCCTCTCAGGTCCCCCTCAAACACTTTAGACTGTATTGTCCTAACTACCGAGGGTGCCCTTGGGGCCACCTTTCCTGACCCACCAAAACTCAAGAAACCGTCGACCCCCGCTGAATCGACATTTCGCTTTACCTTGGCTTTTGGTTACCCTCCGCTGTCGTTTCTGGTGCCCTGAGTGCCGTATATGCAAAAGTTAGTAGTCCATTCAGCAGTGCCATTGGTGGCGATACATCTATCAATGATATCACTCAACCTACCCGCCGCAAGCAGTTCTGGTCTTAGCTGATATGTTTTTTTTTTCAGAATATCTCCGCAAAGTTAGCCGTTAAATACTCGCAGTACCTTTTATTGATTTTACAACACTAAGTTTAAAGTCCCAATTATTTGTAGTTTTTTTATTTATTACGTAAGTATTACAGGCGTTTACTAAAAAGGTTGTCTGATATTTTAAAATGCCAGAACGGGATAACGCACTAGGGAGGAAGCGAGATGGCGCCTTACAAAACTCGACGTCCTTTTAGATCACGTTTCTCCAATACGACGCACGTTACCGCAGAAACAACGATTCAAATCTATTGTATAAATATGAGAATAGAATAAGAGCGTAAAAAAAACCGTTTTCGCTACGTATTTCCTTCACAATCGGCTAAAGAAATTTCATAAAATTCTTCATTTCGCGACCGTCGGCAATTTTCGGCGATCCCTCGGTTATTCTCGCTATTACGGGTTAGGTTCAAGTAGCCTAAAGTTTCTTTTCGCCATATGACAAGTTTAAGTAGCCAAACATTTTTGGCGTCATGTTGGTACGCCGTTATATCGAAGTTTTTTGCTCGAAATGTAATGACTACGCACTTTGCTTATACGATAGAGTGAGACGACATGTAACGTCAGTCTCAGTCAATTGAAATGTCAAACGCCGACATGACATAACCTCAACTCTGTGATGTGTATTAATGTTTTGAATGGAATTAGTGAAAAAAGATCAACTATATTGTTGCCAAAACGTTATACTCCGTATACGCCTAGCATATATTTACCTATAACGGGTAGGAACGTGTTTGTGAGAGAAAACAAGCGTAAAATAAACACAGAAACTATGTTAGTTAAATCGGTATGTATTTTAACATATTACTTTCTATTGAAAGATTAAGAGGGCCTTTTACCGATAAAGGCTAACGTCCACCACTATTTTCCAAGACACACACAACGTAGCATTAAGTTTTTAGTCCATTTTGACGAAACAAACACCCTTTAACCCTATTTTCTGCGGATTCTTTTATCACGGATTTGTCTGTTACTGAAACGGCACTGCCCATTAATGGTTAATATTTTTACTTTTGTTTGCTAGGCTTTGCTTTGCTTTGAGTAACATTTGTACATGTACCTACGTATTACTCTGGAGCCCATGTACGAGTATACAAATATAGATTTTGTTGAATCCATTTTGATTATAATTAATTTTATTTGCACTGAGTAATGCAGTGTCCTTTTTAAAAAAGCTTTTATTTAACTTGCAACGTAACTAAATGCAGTTTCCTTTTTTCATTATATATATTGAGAAAACTAAATTACGGGGGACCCTCTGGTCGCATAACAATTTTCATAATATCGATTGTCATAACAGTTTACGCATAAAGTTGCTACGCATACATTTTTTTTGGCATAAATTGTACGATGTCATAATTGTTCGCTGTCATAATTTCTGTACGTCATAATTGTTTAGCCATAATGTCGTATGTCATACATTTATTTAGTCTGAGAATTACAATTATTTTTAGTATTATTTTTAGTCCCAGAACAACTTGGCGTCGCTCAGTAGAGCAGGAACTGGGCGTCTTGGACATGACGTGGGAGGAGGTAGAGTAGAACAGACTGCCCAAGACCGCTGCAAATGGAGGAATTTGATTCGAGCCCTACACCCCAGCAGAGGGTAATAGGAAATAAAGAAGAAGAAGATAATTGTAAATGTCATACACTTTTCAAGCCATAATATTGATAATTACAATTATCAATATTATATTGGTCAGATCCGACTTGGTTGGGTTAGCTTTAAGTTTTTTTTTTATGACCTGAAATCGGACTTGGTCGCATCCGACTTGGTTAGGTTAGGATTAAGTTATTTTTTTTAAGACCCCAAACCCGACTTGGCTAGATCCGACTTGCTGGGTTAGGTTTAGGTTATTTTTTTTTATGACCTGAAACTCGACTTGGCTAGATCCGACTTGGTTGGGTTAGGTTTAGGTTTTTTTTTATGACCTGAAACCCGACTTGGCTAGATCAAACTTTGTTGGGTTATGTTTAGGTTATTTTTTTTATGACCTGAAACCCGACTTGCTAGATCCAACTTGGTTGGGTTAGGTTTAGGCTATTTTTTTTTATGACCTGAAATCCGACTTGGCTAGATCCAACTTGGTTGGGTTAGGTTTAGGTTTTTTTTTATGACCTGAAACCCGACTTGGTCAGAACCGACTTGACTATGCGTTTTGCAATGTATGCGTTTATAAAGTATGGTTGCATTGTTTTATGAGTAATCAATGTATGACCATGACAAAGTATGCTTAAATCATTTCATGCGCATCAACTGTATGCCCATTACACAGTATGTTCTTAAACATTATGATTAAAAACGTTATGCGCATAAATGTATGACTATTTACAGTTATGCGTAATGATGAGTATGGTGCAACCCGACCCCTACCCCAAAATTACATATTCAAGTGTTACAAATAGGAAGTACATTTGATTTACGCGAGCGAAGCCGCGGGCACGTCTAGTTATTTATAATAGACACGAGTTAAAAATTAGTAACCATTTAACGATATAAAACCGCAGAAATGTGTTGTAAAGAACTATTAATAATTATAAATATAATATAAATATAATATCAGACAACCTCACACAAATCAACCTAGTCCCAAATTAAGCTCAAGAAGGCTTGTGTTATGTGTACTAGGCGACGATATACATATTTATATAGATAAATACATACTTAAATACATAGAACATCCATGACCCAGGCACAAATATTCGTGTTCATCGCACAAATATTTGCCCTTGCCGGGATTCGAACCCGGGACCGTCGGCTCAGTAATAATTAGTACTACAACCATCTTTGACTCCTAAGCGGTTAACCTTGTGGTATTATAAACATGTATCCCGATTATTTACTTCAGCTTCATACATATTTCACGTAAAAAGTTATAACTTAGTAGTTTCTTAACAGAATCTTTCCAGAAAGTCAAATCCATTTCAAGCAAAAACAGAAATCTTGAAGTTATATCTACAAAAACCGATTTTCGATCCGATTTCGACAGTGCGTACTTTTCAATATGGTTTACGGATTAGGTTACTAAACTCATCTTTATTTCAAATTCATCGTATTTATAAAGTACGTGTAATTGTAGATTAACACTATGATAGGCACATTTGTAATAATTCTCAAATAATTTTAAGTTAGAATAACTAAAAAGGGATTGCGATTCAGCTAAATCACCACGTGAAATACAATGTGTAAGTTACTTCTCCCACCAGACCGAATCGAATACCAAAAAAAAACAAAAAAAAAACAGATTACTTAGACGTTTATGTTTATGAAAGTCTATTTTGTCCCACAGTATCGTGTCGTATTGCAGTAATACTAGATACGTATTTTTGCTTATTTCACTATTTTGAAAACATTTTATTCCCAAAATTAAAATAATAAATAATTTGGTGGTAACTAATGGGATTCTTTTCCCATCTTTTATTAGGGGGTAACAACTGGGAAAAAAAATTCCAGTAGTTACCACCAATTAATTTTAGTGGTAACAGCTGAGAATTTGTATTCCCAGTAGTTCCCACTGGTAAAAGGTGGAAAAAAAATCCCAGCTGTTACCAGTGGTAACAAATTGGTGGTAACATGTGGGAATTTTATTCCCAGTAGTTACCCCCTGGTAAAAGGTGGGAAAAAAATTCCCAACAGTTACCAGTGGTAACAAATTGGTGGTAACAGGCGGGAATAACCTAAGCAAGGGAAAATTTCGCCTACAACCAAACCTAACGAAATCTTTCATAAAATCTGTAAAATTTAGACAAATACTACTTACGAGTATTAGTTAATTTAAGAAAAAACAGTATTCTAACTTCAAAAGGAGGTAAAACGATAAGTATACTTAGTTTAAGTACGGATACGGGCTACCGGGTAAAATAATAAATGAGATGAAAAAAAAAACTTTATTTGAACTGGAAAAAAATTGTATTGGGGTCCGAAAAGTAAGCAAAAGATGGATGACTAAGTTTCACAACCTTAATGGTGTACATTTTCATGAATGTAATATAAAAGTATATTGCAATACGCGGGTTATAAAGCTACTAGCTTTTGCCCGCGACTACGTACGCATGGAACTTGATAAAAGGGGTTATTAAAAGCGCCTAAGCAAATGTAAGAGCAATTGTGGTTTTGGTCTAATAACTACATTTAGGTGTTCGAGCCTTCGCTTGAACCACTAGAGATTACGCTATCCGAACTCGTCTTTATGTCTATAAGATCTTGCTGTAGGTATGCATCTGTCGACCTATCGCTGTCTCTTTCACACGGTGCAGCGCGTGGGGAGCGGCGCAGAGGGCGCCGCAAGTGCCAGTACGCTTTTGAATTCCGAACGAAACACTTGTGGAACATCAAGCGCTATAATACAAATCGTAAGTAACAACCACCCTCTGATTAAGAATAAAATATACCGCTCGGCTCCCTCGGACCAGCGACGCCGTACGTGCCTTGCACTTACGAATAATCTTAATCACGGACAAAACTGACCTTCAAAATAGTACGACTCTTGTGGGCTCACGGTCGTACATCAAGGTCACACTTACCTGATACTACAGCTATCAGACGACATTGCAGTCGACATCGCAGACGACATATCGTCAATCAGTCGACGTCGCATACTGCAGACGACGTCAGACACTGCAGACGACGCCTTATACTCAGACGACATCACATATGTCAGACGACATCGCACACTGCAGACGACGTCGTTCACTGCAGACGACGTCGAACACTACAGTCGACACCTTACACAGGTGACACCGCATACTTCAGACGACGTCGCACACTGCAGACGACGTGGTATGCTCAGACGACATTCAAATAAATAGCACCGCATTACTATCACATAGCTGACGGTCTATGCTTTCGCTTTCAGATCATGGCCCTCACTACCATGGGTGACCCGGCGGGTCGAGCGTACCCTCCGGAAGATGAAGACGCCTTCCACACAGTTATCGAGATCTTAGACAAGAGCTTCCCTAATGATTGGCGTAACTGGGAAGTCCACGACTACTCCTTTCAAGACCTGTTTGGCGAAGAAATCCTTCCAAGCATTGACAGTAGGCTGCGATTCGCTATTCCTACGGCTGAGTTGGGCAAGGCATTTGACCCAGACTGCAACACTCTCTCTGAAAGGAGGTACAGATGTATCAGAACGAGACTGCTCCAGTGGCCTTTGGGCAGAGCTCTTATCTACGCACCCCATGATATAATGGAAAAGATACACGGATCCGGGCGACCCTACATATCCTTCATGGACGCAGTCCTCTCCATAAAACTGAGGCTGAAAAACCGTCGTGAGGCGTCTGCAGAACTGAGCAGTCAACTGGGAGAATCGCAGGCGCACTGCGCATCTCTAGAACCTAGGCAACCAAAGAAAAGAACGCGGCCTTGTGATACACCGGAACCTAACACCGACACGCCGTCGAACACTTCGAAACGTCAGAAGCAGGATGGCAATGAAAACGTTTTGATATCCATACTGAACCAACAAATGGAAATGTTCAACAGAATGATGGCCAATCAATCGGAACAAAATAGTCGGATGGAAAAACTCATCGCTGCGGCATCTGCCCCACCACCTAGACAAGAAACCATCTGCACTGAAAAGAGCATAAATCTGGACGAATCCTTCGATTCTCTACCAGATAGCACCCATTGGGACGACGAGGATGAGACCCCGGCCACAGAAGCCGCGCCCCAACAATCTACGGCCACGCTAGCATCTCCCAACAATTCCAGAGAGTCAGACCTTAGGAACAAAATAGCTGAAGCTCAAAGGGAATTGGCTGCCATGCAGTCCGTCTCAGACATAGAATACGACTTTGAACCAAATACCACGGAGGCGGACCCCAAGATAGCCACGACCGAACCATACTACTTAGAGAAGGGGATAAAAGTCCAGCGTCTTGGCCAGACAGGCTGGCGCAATCTGAAATACAAGGAAACGCAAAAACAATTCCAAGCATCTCCTGCTTTTTGCGCACTTAAGGTAAATAGTCTTCTCGCAAGTGTGACCCCAACATGGAAATCCACAGCCCTCCTAGAAAAATTTGACCTTACGCTGGGAGCCATTACCCACGGACTGTTACAACAAAGAAAGATTTTCAAGGACTTATTTGATAAAATACCTTGCGAAACGAAAAACAAAATCGGTAATGACTACCTCAAAATGGACTCTAAGTTCAGGAAAAAATCTGACGACCTCCTACAATATGTTTGCGGTCGACGAGCGGAGGTGATTGAGGCCAGACGTAACATCTAAACAGCGAAGAACCCCCTCCTCAGCGGTCACCTTCACGACATCCCTCCGTCGGAGACTCATCTATTTGAGGAAAAGGCTCTAGCCCAAGCCGTAAAAAACTGCTCGAACACAGACATCCAGAAGTTATTTCCGAGCTCCTCGGGATTTCAGACAAAAACCGGAGGTGGAGCAAATAAATCTAGACGAACGGACCGCCCAAAAGCCGCCCGCTCGCGCTTCACCGGATCGAAGCAAAACACTTTCACCCAAAGAAAGGGCCTCTATGAAACACATCGCTCGACGCCAAAGCACCAAAATCAAACTCAGTTCAAACAACGCCTTCAACAACAAAAGCGAAAGTGACTCGTTTCGCGCGGTGTGCCTGCGGCACTTCGCAAAGAACTGGATCACGGCTCCACACGCCTAATCAAAAACTTCATACAAGGTTACAGAATCCCATTCAAATCAAAACCACCAATCATAAAATTTACACAAAACTCAATCACTCGATTCAGAACCACAGACACACCAGAAATGTCAAAACAAATCTCAAGCCTCCTAAAATTAGAAGCCCTTCAGATAAGCCCACATCAAAACGGATTTCTCTCAGAACTATTCCTAAAGAAGAAAACAGATGGCTCCTTCCGACCAATAATCAACCTAAAAGGACTGAACAACTACGTCCTGACTCCAAAATTTCGTTTAATAAACCATTTGCAGATCCCAAAACTAATATGCAAACAAGACTACCTAATGAAACTCGATATATCACAAGCTTACTTCCATATACCCATAGCACACAGCCACCGTCGCTTCTTATCAATAAGTTATCAAGGAGTCGTATACCAGATGACATGCCTACCGTTTGGCTTGGCCAGCGCCCCTGCTGCATTTGCCAAAATCACGAATTGGATCGCTCACACTCTAAGGAACAAAGGTATTCGAGTGGCGGTCTACTTAGACGACTTCCTACTAATGCACGAAAACCCGACCACTCTAGCAAATCAAGCAATACTCGTGAAAGAACATCTAAAACAACTTGGCTGGGAAGTGAACCAAAGGAAATCCTCAAGTATACCCGAAAAGAAGATCGAGTACCTAGGCGTGGTATGGGATACAGAGAACAATCTGAAGTTCCTATCAGAGGAAAAGACAGCCCGCCTCTCCGACAGCCTCGAGACCCTAATAAGGAAAAACTGTTGGAGCTGGCACGACTCAAAAGTCATCTTGGGGAAATTAAACTTCGCAGCCTTTGTTGTGCCACTAGGTCGCCTTCACTGTCGTACCTTACAAGTGGAGTCCCGGAAACTACCCCAGAACAGAGCATACCTGAGGCGCATACTGCCGTCCTGCGTCCTGGAAGAGTTGATGTGGTGGAGCAGAAACATCCAAGGGAGATCGCCAATCCACACACCCGATCCAACAGTCTTCATAACTACAGATGCAGCAAACAATGGCTGGGGAGCCACCCTGAACGGCCGGAAACTCTGGGGACTCTGGGAAAACAATCAACTCAAATGGCACAGCAACCGGAAAGAGCTTCACGCACTCTACGAAGCCCTAAAGCACACGGACGGCGAACTGCAAGGGAAAACCCTGATGCTTCAAACGGACAACAAAACCACAGTTGCCTACATTACGAAACAAGGCGGCACGAAATCGCAGAAACTGACGAAAACGGCAAGGAAAGTCCTGGAATTTTGCCACCAACATCGCTGCTTCTTAACAGCACGCTACATCCCCGGGATGTACAATGGCCTTGCAGACAGTTTATCGCGAGAGAAAGGCCTTCCCGAGTGGCATCTCAATCGGACTGCCACTGCAATGATCTTTCGGAGAATGGGAACTCCCACGATAGATCTGTTTGCATCTGCAAGATCAGCTGTAGTTCCAGCATACGTCAGCGAGGATGTGAAAGACACCTGCAGCCAATTTACAGACGCCTTCAGCAGGACATGGGCGTACAAACTAGGCTGGATATTCCCTCCACCGGCTATGATACCGCAGGCGCTACGCCACCTAGAAACCTCAACAGGAACGTACCTACTAGTAGCCCCCAGTTGGGACAGAGCCTTCTGGGAACCCGAATTGAAACGGAGGGCGGTGGGCCCTCCTCTTCCAATATCCAACCTGAAAACAGTACTGACGGATCTTCGGACGAACCTGCCACCTCCCAACATAGGCGATCTACGTTTGCAGGTCTGGAAGGTACAGGCTGGACCAGACACACACAAAAATGGTCACTTACCGACATCAGGCTGCTTCAATCGTCATGGCGAAAATCTACTCTAAAAACATACAAGCCAGTCTGGATTAGATGGTGCCGCTGGGCCAGAGCTAACAAGGTGGCCCAAGATAACCCGGAACCATCAGAACTTGCGAGATACCTCTGTCACCTTCACACTAAGGTTAAACTGGCACCACGCACCATATCCGTACACAAGTCTGTTATAGCAAAGTTCGCCAACCCTCAACGCTCCGAAGAGATGACGACTCACCACCTAGTGAAACATACCCTCAAAGCCATCTTCTCAGAAACACCACCAAATAGAAAACCACTTCCGTGGAAGATGGACGACCTGCTTCAATTCCTAAGAACCTATGAACTACTCGACACCAGCCTCTTTCAAACCTTTAGACACACTTGCGTTCTGTTGCTCCTAGCTTCGGGACGAAGAGTACATGACCTCACACTACTAAACATCCAAGAAGGATCTTATAGGGACAACGGAGAGGAGATTACTCTGTGGCCTCAATTTGGGTCGAAAACAGACTCAGGCTCTTATAGGCAGTCAGCGTGGGTTCTAAAAACCAATACACAACAAGGAGAAGAGCGACTAAACGTAACACACTGGATAAGGAAGTCCATCTCATTATCTCGTGAGCGGCGTAAGGGCAAAGACTTAACAAATCTATTCATAACAACTAGAGGCCCCGTAAAAAACGCTTCGCGCTCTGTTATCGCGGGCTGGATCCGAACATTGTTCAGCGAAGCTGGGATCTGCGCATCCGCCGGATCGTTCAGGTCCACTGTAGCATCTGATAATTGGACGAGCTACAAATATGACATCGATGAAATCTTAAATAAAGGAAACTGGCGTTCAAGGAACACCTTCTTCAAACACTACTTTAGAGAACTGCCTCAAAATATCTTTATCAATCAACCTTACAGAATATCTGATGATTTCTCAACTCTATAAACATACATTCATTTACTTGACCTATCTATGAGAAGATTAACGTACACATAGGTCACTTTGTCGTACATACTTTGTTGATTACCAAATATGTTATAAGTTACATAAAATAAGCAAGTCTTTCATTAGGACTATTACTCACCAAACTATCCCTTTATCACAGTACGCACTAGCAGCGCCGGCAGAATACAAACACCTCTCTAGTGGTTCAAGCGAAGGCTCGAACACCTAAATAGAAGCGTTTTCCCCCCGAAGGGCAGAAAACGCATATTTAGGTTTCAGCCGGAGCTTGAACCACCCTTTCATGGGCCTTGCCGGCTCATTCGAAGGTACTGGCACTCGCGGCGCCCTCTGCGCCGCTCCCCACGCGCTGCACCGTGTGAAAGAGACAGCGATAGGTCGACAGATGCATACCTACAGCTAGATCTTATAGACATAAAGACGAGTTCGGATAGCGTAATCTCTAGTGGTTCAAGCTCCGGCTGAAACCTAAATAAGCGTTTTTTGCCCTTCGGGGGGAAAACGCTTCTATTTCCTACAGGGTCACCGCACCGCAACAGAAATGTTCACTCACTTTACAATCTTTTTAGGTATAATTTCCAGGATAAAAAACTATCCTAACTATGTCCTTCCTCGGATCTTAAACTATCTCTATGCCAAATTTCATCAAAATCGATTCAGCGGTTTAAGCGTGAACAGACAGACAGACACACTTTCGCATTTATAATATTAGTATGGATAAAAGAGTTAAGTTTAATTTAAGGATTTGGTAAATAAAATGTAAAAAGATGTTGACAGTAATGAGTGCGATGCATAGTAGTGTAATGAGTAGATAGGAACTTAACTCATTGATGGGACAATTTGAGATATTTATTTATTTTTATTTATTTATTGAAAAAAAAACAGGTTACATAACATTACAGTTTACACCAATGCGTCATGAACCGAACAATATTTAATTTGACGGCGAAACGGCGTGGCCCCGTTGTTCCGACATCTCGGGTGTTGGATTTGGTAGGTTGCCCCGGAACCGACGAAACACGACACCTTTCGGCCAGAATTCAGCAAACGCGATGGTGTCCTGGAGGCGTCTTTACAAAGCCTATACTGATAGGGTTCAGATGCGAACTGAACCAGATTAGCTTTTGTTTGGACAAAACTTAACAAAACCCTAATCTGGTATAGTAATTTACTGAAATCGTATAGACTTTATTAACCAAATTCATACGGATATTGCTGGTACAAATGCTAGTCTGTTGCGGTCTATAACTTGAATAATACTTTAGTAACGACTCCGATTGTATCCAATAAAATAATTACCGTTCATGCCAATTGCTAAGCATTTTTTTTACGTTTAGAATTATTTCAGTTGATAGGTACAGGTACTCTTATTAGGCCATAATTATTATTTAGTGTGAAATCGTGATAAAATAGTTGAATTTATATCAGGAGGCGTGCTGTTGTGGTCGCAGTTCTAACCTAACCTACTTTACTGGTAGCAAATCGTTTCTGGCGCTTCGCCGACCGCTGCCGCGGTACATTCGCTTCGCTCGCTCGGCTCGCGCGCTGTTGTGGTCGGAGTTCTAACCTAACCTAACCCATTAATCTAGTTTACTGGTAGCAGTTTGGTTCATGCGCTTCCTCGTCCACTACCGCGGCATGCTTGCTCCATATAGACGTTACCAAACTCGACTAGGTTTTTGTCGTGAATAATACTTGAAAATATGTAAAAAGCATTTAATATGTAAAGGACATTTGAGTGACTACTTTTTACCGTAACAGTATAGATATTGTTAACTAATATGCACAAACAAAAGCTCCCCGATTTGAATCTGAATCGTGACTGAAATAGGATAGGTTTTGTAAATTCGCGTCCTGTCACTACAAACGAGCTGAAGTGCACGTAGTGGCGCGAATGCAACTGGAACACCCTCAGCGAGTAGCCGGTTTTCTGGCGAACATACTGCGTCACTTCTTCAGCGGTGGCAGTGTGATGCAGGCGCGACACGTACAGCGCCTTGCTCGGTGTGGAGACCCGCAGACCACAACCAACCGGTTCTGCAGTACCACACTGACTCTTGCGTGTCTTACGCTTTCTTGACACCGTTGTGAAACCCTCCTTGTCCACACTGGTGCGAGGGGTTTCCTCTTTGTATGTAGTCATAATGTTGACGAAGTGGCCAAAGAGTTAAATGTATTTACTTTTGCAATCATATCAGGCGATTATATCGGTATCTAATTGTAGCTTATTGTAATTAAAGGTCAATCCAATCAGCACAATAAGCAGTCACACTGTGCTTGTTGCAAAGCAAACTTGAATAAGTACTGCGAATGTGCCTTCTTTTCAGCTTCTGTAGAAGCATCAGCCGCAGCGTCACCCTGCGTTTCCTCACACACATCTGTTTGGCTTGCGCAAACTCTCTCTTTCTTTTGTCAACCTTACCCTACAATCTTATGTTAGTGTCTTCTCTCTCTCTCTTCGTTCCCTCACTGCTGAGGATCGTGAATCCTTCTGATTCCGTCAACTAGTTGCCTCCATCGGTTACGTTCCGTTGCTTGGTGGAGTGCAGCACTGACAGATATGTCCAGCTCCTCAGGTATCTGGTCTGCCCACCTGTTGGGACTTCTGCCTCTAGGTCTTTTACCTTTGATTTTACCAGTTACCATCAGGCGTTCTAAATTATTCGACTCTCTGCGTGCAACATGGCCAAAATACCTCACTATTCGTTGTAAGCAGGTAGTTGATAAGCGTTGTGTTTTCTCTATCTTCAGTTGCTTCAGAATAGAGACATTTGTGCGGAAAGCTGTCCATGGTATCTGCAGCATAGTTAGTGTCTTAACTTCCTCTTTTCTTTGGTTAACAAAGGGGAGTTTTTGATAACTCTCGCTACTCAAAACATGTTGTTACGTGGATTGGCTTCCATCTGATAAGGGAGCGTTCAAGTATTACGTAACGCAATTTTTGAAGATTTTTGACCCTCCCTCCCCCCCTTGTAACGCGCCGTAACATTTTTCTGTACCCCCCCTCCCGCTCTCTAAACGTTACGTAACACCAAAAGTGACACAAAAGTTACCATTTTTACCCAAAAGTCACAAAAGATATGTTAAAATGATTAAAATGACGACCAGACCGTTAAATAAACGACAAGGGTTGCCAACTTGGGCGTTTTAAATCCCATTTTTTTTATAAAAAAGAGAAACAATGTTACGTAACGTGTTGTAAGAAAGACCCCCTCCCGCCCCTGTAACGCATCGTAACGTTTTACGAGACCCCCCTCCCCCCTAAATTGCGTTACGTAATACTTGAACGCCCCCTAAGATTAATTATGCTGTTGTATGGAATTGCTTTTTCATTTATAACTTTCACAATATGTACCACCGTTATAATAATTAAAACAATCACTTTAAATTTTTCTCACAATTATCCTACCATTAGATCTTCTGCGACGCCGATTAATTCTGCTACGTCAATATTTCATATACGTATATGCAGCGGGACCCCATGTAATTATGGTTTAAGTCCTATATAATCGAGTTGGTATATATTTCTACCTCTCGGTTTTATGTACTTTTAAATTTCTACATTTGCTAATAAATGAAAAAAAATTATTCTGTGCCAGCGGGGCCCTTTGTTAATTGTAAGTTTACAGACTAAATGAATTACTATTCATGGAGCCTCTTATTTCTACCTACCAAATAACTTTTCACTACACCCTAGATATAAATAGTTTTTGAGAAATACACGTTAGAAGATTTTGCCCTTCTAGCAGAGCCCTTTGGTATTTAGTGACTTACATGACCCCAGGTAATTTATAAGAGTCTCCATGAATAGTAATTCGTTTAGTCTGTAAACTTACAATTAACAAAGGGCCCCGCTGGCACAGAATCATTTTTTTTTTCATTAATTTGCAAAGGTAGAAATTTAAAAGTACATAAATCGAGAGGTAGAAATATATAACAACTCGACTATATAGGACTTAAACCATAATTACATGGGGTCACGCTGCATATACGTATATCAATATTTCAATGTAATTTTCACACCACATGGCGAGAATAATAGAGATAATAGAAACAATACAAACCATACATAGGTGCTAACCCGTTAGATATAGTTACTTGCATATTTTATTTTTTCATGCGTTCATGCATTAACGCGAAAAGAAAAGTAAATACACGAATAAACATAAACAATTAACCATCACAAAAAAAAAATATAAGTCGACACGTGTTTCGCCTCTCTCCGAGGCATCCTCGGGTGTTGCCGAAGATGTTGCCAGCCCGACGTCCACTAACCATAACCGTGCGAATCGGAAGTTTGTTTGTTACGGATTTTAGCCTATTTACACTAAATATTTGTACGCATGCTTGCATGCTAAATACGAGGACTTTTATATACCTTAAGGCCATGTATATAACTGTATTCTGACAAATGAACAATTTTGAATTTTTAAATTTGAATTTTTGATCAGTGACATCTATTGACCCATTAATAAACACCTGTCTACAGATAGGCACATTGAAACATTATTTTTTGATAAAACTGAGGTATTTCGAAATATAGTAATGAGATACAAAATAAAATAAACAATAAATAAATAAATATTATGGGACAATCATACACGAATCGACCTAGTCCCAAACTAAACAAAGCTTGTACTGTGGGTACTAGACGACGATATACATAATATATAAATAACATCCATGACCCAAGAACCAATATTCGAGTTCAACATACAAAATAAGTCTCCTGAGGGGCTAGCACTAGCATGTCTTGACGCGACTTCGTTTGTCGCGCGACTTAGCGTCACAAGACTGCGACAGGAAAGTGACAGGTAGGATTTGTCGCGCGAAAAAGAGCAGCGTGTCACAATTATGCTAGAGGTGCTGGTTGAACAGTAATTTTGAAATGATATCAGGGAGTTATATCGGAGTCTAATTAGGTATATGCTTATCTTTATCATCCTACAATTTCTATGAGTTCAAGGCAAATCAATAGCTAGTCGTATTTTTGACAACAGCTGTGCGAGCGTGTTGCGCGGATAGCATTGGCCGACTGAAGCGACACACATAGAAGAAAGACGTCAAAATATGACGGCGCTGCCGCTTTACCCTACCCTTAACTATTACAATTGTAAATCATGCGTTTATATAAAACAAAGGAATATATATATACATAAGCAAAATATGAGCACGTCGCCAACAATGCCCATACGAAACAAATGCGAACGTGCTTGGCGCTATCAAGTTATAAGTGTAACATATCCAAGTTATAAATAGTTATCGCAAATAACCTTTCAGGTTTCTGTAACGCGTATTAATTTGTAAATTATGTGTGCTTACTTAACTTTAAATAAATGAAAAAAAAAAATGTAACGATTACTGCATTACGTCGGCTATTGCCTATTACAAGTGTAACTGTAACCTGTCGTGTAACCTTACCTTGAGTTAACGTGACCGTACTCGCTAGCGAGAGCGTAAATGATTTGTATGGAGAATAGTGCATTGCGGTTACTTTGTTACACTACAATTATTCATACAAATAGAGAGTACTGTCACTGTAAATTCATGGTAATGGTACATTCGGCTTAAAACATGAATATGGCGAGCGAAGCGTGTCCGTTTCAGCTTGGGAAAAAATATTTCGTATGTCCGAATGTCAGGTATTGTTCGGCTTTTTCACCTTCATGTCGCTGACGTTGACGATCCTTTTTGGGATTTTTCTTTTATTTCTATAATGTTATGTAAAATGTACGATTATTTTATTACAGACAGCTTGAGCGGTGTTTTTTTGAACCTTGTTATAGTTATTTTAGAATTAGTATTAATTAGTGACTTATTTTTTTTAAGTGGTCTCATTCTGATATTACCTAATTAAACTATTATATGAAGCTAGTTTTTCATTTAATAACAATTTCCGCAGGTGGCATTAGATAATACTGGGATTATTTTCATTATTATTAATATATACGACTTGGACACGTTCTTCAACGGCTGACCGGAGGAGGCATCTGATCAGAAGTTGTGGATATCACGGGGAGAGGCCTTTGCCACGTGTAACATTGCCCACCCATTTAAATCAACTTCAATAAATACCTAAATAATAAGAACCGCACCAGCGATCACTTTTAAGTAGCTGGGTTGTATAATAATGTATAAGTAGTTTAAAATCGTTATAAATCCTAGTAGGTCAATAAATTTGCTGTAAATTTGGCAAAAGTAATGGAGAACTTTTATCTATCAGGATGTGTATCTACTCCCCCCCCCCCACGTCCTCGAATGTGACCCGGAGCGCGGTATTTTCCACTTTAAAAGAAAACCGTATACCTACCATACATAAAAAAATGTGTAGGAACAAAATAATCCTTAATTAAAATAATAATATACTTTGCTAATCCGTGATATAATATCGTGCCAGTTAATTTGTGCTTACCCTTTATTCGGTTGTCGCACTCCATGACCGTCAACATCACCTGATGATGCCTCGTAGAGGGGCGAAACACGTGTCGAGTAAGTTTTATTATGTTGGTGGTGGTTTTTTTATATTTATTTTTCTCATCTTAACATTAAATGCATGAATGCATGAAAAATACGCAGAAAGTATAACGGGTTAGCATAAATTAACTGGCACGATATTATATCGCGGATTAGCAAAGTAATATTATTATTTTAATTAATATGGATTTCTGCAAAGTAACGCCTGTTTCAATTAATTACTTAAAATCATCCTTGATAAATTTACTATCAACCTTTCATACATATCAAAGTGATATCCCTTATAGTTTCATCGCAATATGTTATCATACTACATTTGCCGTTGCTATGCTATTTTTTCAATTTAACTCATTTGGCCATTCCGCGAAATATAAATATTCGTACTGGTTAAACGGTGTTACTTTAAATACTATAGACTTCTTGTATATTCCTGTAATATATAGATATATAACTATAGTCTGTATTTTATTTTTTAGGCCCAGCATTTTAGGAGATACGGGTCGGGGCAATGGTAATTTTTTGTCAATTTTCTTTAAAACTGAATAATTTAAACTTATGAAAAATATATATTAAAGATTTTCATAATGTGCCCTTTCATTTAATATGTCACACACGATACAGTTTGGTTTTTTTTTCTAATTTACCCTCCAAATCTGGCCCCATTTATAAAATTGATTTATTTACGTTACACGGCCATATTTGGATCATAAATTTACATATGTGTACCGAATATCGTTGTCAAAACTCAATCGGTTGAGTACTTAGTTTCGGAGCAAATTGGATATAACAGATTGGCGGACAGACAAAGACACACGAGTGATCCTATAACGGTTCCGTTTTTTATTTTGAGGTACGGAACCTTAAAATAGCTCTAAAAATGTACGCCGAAACGGAACTGAGTACTATGATAATAATCATATTATGTAGTGAATGGTGTGTCCACGTGTTGTCCGCAGAGTTCCTTTGATGTAGTTCAAATCCACTTCTTCGCATCGAGCTTTGTATAGCCTTTTCGATCTCTTCTTTAGAGGAATTTGGAGTGTTGTAAACGGTGGGAATGTAGCGTAACTCTTGTTAAACAGTTGACCTGTTTGCATTTTAAGCTTTACCTTAGAAAGCTGACGTCGTATCGGGGTCGTAGCGTCGTAGCATCGTAGACGGGGGTGTGGGGGGGGGGGGGGTGACGCTCGCCCCGAATAGGGGGAGGGTTAATAAAATTTTACTTTACTATACAATATACATATCCTGATAGATAAAAGTTCTCCATTAATTTTTGCTAAATTTTCCATACATTTGAATCTAGTTTTCATTAACTATAGGGCTAAATTAACCCGACCTGATCATAAAAAGTTATTGTGATTTTCTGTGCGTGTTTGTTGTTGGGATAATTACGACCCATATTGAGATCTTATAGATTCTCGTTTTTAATTTCCTAGCCTACCACCCTTGATACACAATGTGCTTACATAATTTTTATAAGTATTTCTAATAAGACGTTTACGAATTACATCCTATAATATTCTTTAACTTCAAAAATTGGCGGTTCTTTTATTTTTCTGCTTGTCCTACACAAATAAAGACAAAGTTTATTCTCGTCATGGCCATTGACAAAGTACATTTATTACTTATATAATAAATATGATAGCAACTGGATAAAAAAATTGTCATCGACGGCGGCGGGTCAATTAATAGGATCGGTATCAAAATTACTTTGACGATCTCGCAACGAGTTTTTATGTTGAATTCCATATCAGGCAGTTATATCGGAATCTAACTGTACTACTATTTGCGTAATCAAGCCATGTCTGTCTAGTGTCTACTAATTCAAATGTCAATCAATAACCAGTCACTTGGCGCTGGCCGCAGAGTAAACACTTAAATAGTGTAGAACAATGGACGAGATATTGTCAGAAGCCAAGACGTCGCGCGGGGGTCGTGTGACGCTGCGCACCGTGCTGCGTACGCGCCTGCTCTTCGGCTTCTATAGCGGCATCAGCCGCAGCGCCGCCCTGCGCTTCCTCGCACGCATCTACTGCATGTGTTTGGCTTGCGCAAGCTCCATCCTTATTTTAATAAGCTTACCCTACAATCCAATATTAGGCACTAGTCTTCTTTTTGAATACAATCTAATATTTCTGATCGCAGTTTTTAGGAGTAAAAATGATGTGTTTTGTTTTTACAAGAAAATCGAGCAAGTAGATGAACAGATGGGATATGGTCATCTGCTTTTGATAACCCCCGGCGTTCGAAACATATTTCTGCTGTCGATTGGCGTTAATCTGTTCCATCTAGTTCTGTTGTCATTTAGAATTGACTTTTCATTTATAAGTTTAATGATATGTGCAGCAATTTTTATTATGAGTACTGCTATACAACTGAATGTTGTCATAAATGTCCTGCCATTAGATCTTGTGCGTCGTCGATTATATCTGCTGCATCATAATTTTAAAACTATTTTCACACGAGTCGACGACAATAATAGACAGAATAGAAATAATATAAATCATCAAGTTAAAAAAATCTTCGGTTGCTTAAATATATATAAAGATTTAATTGATAATCTGGACGCTACATTTCGATGGATAAAATTACAAGTGAGTACAGAAACTTCGATATTTCTAAAAATGACAATAAAAATGTATTGAAAATATTATAGTCTGACCTGACAAGTTGCTGTGGATAGTGGCGCTATAAACAGCTTTCGTATGGAAAATGGAAATAATGTACATTCGTCGTTTTTTTGTTTGTAAAATTATATTTTACTTGCAAAAATCCTTGCGTAACCTATTCCTTAGCAGAATGGAGCAATCTTAGCATAGTTTTTTTGCTTCTTAGTTTGTATTTATTTATATAATATGTATATATTATATATGTAAATTGTATTGATTATGCTGATAACTACATCTACTTAGGTAAACAAATATCTTTCGAAAAATCCCGACATCGAAACGAAATTGACAGACGAGTAAAAAAATCCTGGAACAAATTCTGGAGCTATAAAGAATTATTAAAATGAAGCATATTAAAAAGAAAATTTTGGACTTGTGCATATTACCATGTCTCTCTTATGGATCCCAAACATGGATTTTTAACACTTATACAAGAAACAAACTTAACACATGTCACAGAAGTATGGAACGGAGTATTCTCAATCTAAATCTAAAGGATAAAAGAGAGCTACAGAAATAAGAGGAATATTTTATTTTTATTTTATTTATTTTATATAGGTAAATATATGTGTTACCCATTTCGCTCCTAAGTCACGTCTACAAGCTGTTTTCGAGAGTTATCACGAACCGTCATGCACGAAGACTCGACGAGTTTCAGCCCCCGGAACAGGCGGGGTTTCGATCAGGATACAGCACCGTAGACCACATTCATACAGTGAGGCAGATTATACAGAAGACGGAAGAGTATAATCGGCCCCTGTGCTTAGCGTTCGTGGACTACGAGAAGGCTTTTGACTCCATCGAAACCTGGTCGGTTTTGGAGTCTCTGCAGCGATGCCAAGTCGATTGGCGATACATCCAAGTGTAGAAAGGTCTTTACAATGCCGCTAGCATGGCCGTCCAAATACAGAGCCGGCAGTCTGAACCTATCCCCATGCATCGTGGTGTGAGACAAGGGGATGTTATATCCCCCAAATTGTTCCCAAATGCATTGGAGGATATGTTCAAGACGTTGGACTGGAAAGGACAAGGCATTAACATAAACGGTGAGTACCTTTCACACTTGCGATTTACAGACGACATTGTCATCCTGGCGGAAACGCTGCAAGACTTGCAATTTATGCTGAACGGCCTAGCTGAGTCTTCAAAACGCTTTGGCCTCCGGATGGACTTGGACAAAACCAAGGTTATGTTCAATGAACATGTTAGTCCGGAACCAATTGCGGTACAGGGCAGCCTTCTCGAGGTTGTTAAAGAGTACGTCTACCTTGGGCAAATATTGCAGTTGGGTAAAAACAACTTCGAGAGAGAGGCTAACAGAAGAATACAGCTGGGCTGGGCAGCATATGGCAAACTTCGTCGGGTCTTCACATCGCCAATTCCACAATGTCTGAAGACGAAAGTTTTCAACCAGTGCGTCCTACCCGTAATGACATACGGTGCCGAGACGTGGACACTCACGGTTGGGCTGGTCCACAAATTTAAAGTCGCTCAGAGGCTATGGAAAGGGCAATGCTCGGAGTTTCTTTGAAGGATCGAATTCGGAACGAAGTGATCCGTCAGAGAACCAAAGTTACCGACATAGCTCACCGTATTAGCAATTTGAAGTGGCAGTGGGCTGGCCATATTAGCCGAAGAACTGATAACCGGTGGGGTAAACGTGTTCTTGAGTGGAGACCGCGGATCGGCAAGCGTAGTGTGGGGACGCCCTCAGACTAGATGGAGCGATTATCTGTGCAGGGTGGCTGGCAAAAGCTGGATGAGAGTAGCCGAGGATCGCGTACAATGACGTGCAGTTGGAGAGGCCTATGTCCAGCAGTGGACAAGAATAGGCTGATGATGAAGATGAGGATGATGTGTTTACCTATTAAGACAGCTATTTGAGTTAGTTGCATCGCCCACAACTTATTTGCTTTGCCCAGTGGTTGGCTGGCAGAGAATGTCCTATGTCATTATGTCCGCCTGTTGTCCGTACTGTGAATAGTTTTAGGCATTTCCTTTGAATATTTTAAAATATTTGTCTTTTAAAGAACCCATCACTAATGACATTGACATAGTTGACAAACCATCATAAAATCATTCAGAAATTAGTTCCAGTGAAAATTAAGTATTAAAAAATATAGAATAGGTAGAAAATCAATTTGGATACAAAGAAAACATTTATTCTTGAAAGATGAATTTGTACTGTGTAGTTTTGTAATTTTATACATAATCAGTCCGCATCAGCGCTTATACAACTCCTATATTTAAAGTTGCTTGATTATTTAATATTGTTACAGATAGC
Organism: Apotomis capreana; assembly: GCA_947623375.1. Classification (NCBI taxonomy): domain Eukaryota; kingdom Metazoa; phylum Arthropoda; class Insecta; order Lepidoptera; family Tortricidae; genus Apotomis; species Apotomis capreana. The sequence goes on along the minus strand of OX392508.1, from coordinate 7,285,670 downwards.
TGTCAATTATGTCAACTGCTTTTGCTATTTTATCGTCAGTGGAAGAAACATCATTTTAGCTTTTAAAAACGATGTGCGTAATGTACCTATTTGTAGTTTTAAATCATTTTATGACAAATTTTTTTACTCAAAAACACTATAGGGACTTTACTACTCGTACACCGCGTCATCTAACATTCAAGTGCAGTTGCGCTGGGAAATGAAACGAACCTAAATAGTCGCATTTGACCTGTACAAAAAATAGCGGTTATATTACATCCATATAATATGTAGGATCGTCTTGTGTTGTACGGGTGCACAGGGCCATGCTAGTCTAGCGCCATCTGGTGGTCATAGATTCTTGATTCTCTCATCCCGCCGAAACGGCTGTGCAAATTTTAAGCAATTTTGGTACAGGGATAGCTGAATATCGAAAAACGGTTATATATAACGGGTAAAAACCCGTCTATGGTAAAGAAATAAACACCCACGAAGTTCTGAGCGCCTAGTTTTAAATATACAATTTTAAACGGTTTACATTTAATTCCGGAATCAATTTCAGCTTCCGTTATCAAAGGTCACATCTTAATTGTTTTTATAAATAGTTTTGTTTAGTTGACGAAAATTTACTATTTTTTTACTATTTCAGAATGTTTCCAGTCGGGACCTTATAACCTGTGCGAACGTTATTATCGATTCCATGCTTGCTTGCCTTCCCGCTGTGTTTGCTGAGCTGGTCACTCGCGAAGTGGATAACTTTAAAATAACTATCGAAGATAAAGCTCTCGAGTGCGAGGGTATGATAAATATTTGAAAAAAATATAATAAGCTTTTTTGCTGTGAGCGTCTTGCAACGTGGCATGATACCAGTAAAATCTTAGTTTAAGTACACCTAGAACGAGAGTCTTAATACAACAGATTTGCGAAAGATGAATGTGATGATTTTACGTATGCGTGTTTACTAACCAATCATAGCGACGTTTTGCTTGTGACCTTTATGTTGCGCACACGGGCGAAACATAGCCCAAAACTGGCTTCACTTTCAAGCGCTAACCAGCCTCATGCATCACAGAGACTAAAAAAGTTTGGAATAATGGTAGAACTCATATCATTGTCTTAATGTGTTGTGCAGACGAGGAGCTGACGGATGCGCTGGCGGTGGCCGGCGACTACCTGGAGCTGCGGCCCTGCAGGGTCACCTTCTGCCGCGTCTTCACGCTGGACGCCTCACTCGCCGTGTCCTTCGTCAGTCTCTGTACCACTTCCTTAATCGTCGTTATCCAAATATCAGGAATAATTTGAAAACGTAACGAAGATTAATTTACTTAGAATATTGATACTTGTTAGGTACTTGTAGTTGTCATGATTTTTCAACAAGACAATACTTTTTTGCACATTTTTTTTGCACGTTAACAAGAAAAAATATGAAATGACCTATATTTTCTATTCAATAGGCGATCTTATTATGCATGTATAGATATATAAAAAAAGTATAACCACGCTACACCTATTGGCATAGAAAGTTATTACGATTTATATATTATTCAGAAGCCGTCATTTTATCATCATTTCATTGCTAAAGAGGTCATTTCTTAAAAAAAAAAAACAAAAAAAAACAAAAGAATATAAAAAAAAAAAAAATTAATGAAAAAAAAAACAGAAAAAAGTTAAAATAGAATTGTAATATACATTTAGATAATAATAATTTAAAACAATCAACATAAACAATATTAAATACAAAAAAATACATCTAAATATGCAATTCAAAAAAAAAACTATGATTAAATAAAATACTAATTACATAAAAGAAATCATACTAAAATAATAATTAAAATACTGAAGCTTTATAGGTTAGCGATGATATAATGTCGCATTCAGAACTTTATTGGGCAGTAGAATATATAGACTTTTACCAGGCTTACGAAATGTGAACGTAGATAACGGTAATAACTGATAGAAAAAAACTGCAGTAGATAAATGTTGATAAAGAGAAAGGGGGCGTTGTTTGGTGTGGAACGTTACGTGTGTGACCACTTCCTAACCCTAAGTGAACCGTACCACTCGCACCTGTACTAGGTTATTCGTACATTTTTGTTCCCTTTTGCGGTGGAGACGGCGGGTTGCTTGAAGCTTATGCGTGACGTAGCCCGTCGACTCAGGCTCAGGCAAAAGGGGAAAGTCCTCCGCTCCGAGCAATTTCTGATACAAGGACTGTCCATTGCGATCCAGTGTGAAAATGCTGCGAACGTTGGAGGCACTTTTGGACCAGAAAAGACAAGGCGCGGTATTTTTTGAACCTTGTTAATTTAAAAATTAGATGATAAGTGTCCTACGTAACTAAATACTTATTAAATTAGTACATTTCACATGTCCCGGTTTACTCACGTCGTAAATATAAGTCGAATATCGCTCGAAATGTTTAGAATCTGTTCGCGTATGTATGCACGTATGTGATTTAATTTGACACTGTGTTGAGTGGACAAATTTTTCGCACAATGTTTATTACGTACGTATGTTGTTGTTGATAATGTATAACTTATTGTATTAATAGCATGCAATAACTCTCAATTTTTAGTTACTTAATCAAGTTTCACATGCCTAACAGTAAAATATAATATGGAACCGTGTTATTACTGTAAGACCTTATAGGGCGGTGAATTCGTGAATGTTTCATTATTATTATTATTTATTATTTATTTCTTTATTAATTTTACAACAAAGATTACATATAATCTAAAGCCCTCATATCGGAGGTGTTTGTAGAAATACTGACATTTGATTCCAATTTATCATCTAATCGTATGGCATATTTACATAAACATTTCAAAGGAATTTATGACAATAATAAGTCTACATTCAGGGACCCGAGCCGCGAGATTGTGTCGAGTGTTAGCTCGTATATGTATGTATATCTCCCCGGAAAACCCGAGTAGAAGTGAAGAGGGCAGCGCTGATTAATATAATGTGAAAGTAGCTGCAGCTTCCGTAACCTGTCATCAATCTGTTTAAGCCACACCAAAGTCTTCGTGGCAGGGAAAAACTATCTGGTTTGCTCTTGGGATCAATTGCTTGCAGGACAGAGCCATTTGTGCTTCTGGGTAAGGCAGCTAAAAAGGAATATTTCGTCGGTAACGAAATGTGCTGTTTGTTAGTTTAAAAAAAAATGCTGCAAATTATTTATTTCCAATGTTTCTTTTGGGAAAAGCAACATCTGTTTTATTTGTTTCAATATAGAGGAATACGTTAAATCGCCTGTCAATATTTTTATTTTTATTTTAATAATGTGTTATCACAAAGTCCCCAATACAACAATCACAAAGTCCCCAATACAACAAAAAGTGTGCAAAATTATCTCCTGCCTATTTACAATGTATTTTTTTTGTGTTTTGTATTATTCATCAGGCATTTCAATAACCTTTCCGCATGTTACTTAATCATGGAAGAGTTTGACTACCTTAGCAACGAAATGGCACGTTAAAGTAATGCTTATTTCATTAAAAACATTATGTTATCGTATTGTACGCTATTATGTAACACTTTTTAGGTAACCATAATTAGTATTGAAACTTGGCAATGATATGGGCAAGGTCGTAAAATTGGCCTTATGCCACATAAAAGTAACATAAAAGTGTTTGTAACAGAGTTGCATATAAGTATCATAAAAGTTATGAAAAGGCAAATCTACAAGTAAACGAAATTGTTCATGTCAAAATCGTTTATTTTTTATATTATTAAATTTAACTTGTTGTTTAATGTATATTCCTAATACAATAGTGAACTGGCCTTTATACCACTTTTATGTAACGTTACATAGAAAACTGATTCATATCGTTACATACGTTACATAAAAGTCACATACAAGCGCTCTATTTCGACATTAAAATCCCAATTACATGACACTGCAACGAAGGAAAAACCACGCACACAGCCTCTTAGCACTAATCTAACATTAATATTACTATGTAATTTCACCTTTGAACAATATAATAATAATAATAATAATAATAATAAAAACATTTATTCGTAGTAACAGTACTCCTACACATTACACAACTTCTGCCAAACTGTAAAACAGTTTGTTGGCAGAAATAAGCTCCCTTTCTTTACATTACTGTTTTCAGCTTACAAACTATTTAGGTAAGTATTCCATACCTATAGGTATTTAAAGGTAATTAACTACATTTGTAAACACAACATATATTTATATATGTAAGTATACAAACACACATACATCCTATGCTTACAAATGTAGTTACAGCAAGCATTTTATATCTAAATATTCTAATTTTTAGCTTAAATTTACATTTAAATTTATTTAGTTTTCATATTGCTTCAACATATGCTTTTTTAGCTTTGATTTAAAAATACATTTTTGCTCGTACTTTTTCTGATAGTTAGTGGTATATTGTTGTATATTTTAGGGACAAGATAAGGTCTGGATCTCTTTCCATAATAATTGACCATTCTAGGTAAAATCAATATTTCCTTAACCACCTTTCTACGCAAACGTGGGTTAGTCACAGGGACTTTAAACTCACACGTGTCAAACTGTTCCAACGCTATCTGAAACGATACCCTCTCATCGACCGGCAGTATATTACACTTAAGGAATAACTTGCTATAATCCCCCTACAAAGTTGCTTTGCTTTTCCATCTACTAGAGCTTTCATAAACCTAATCTGCAGGTGTTTAATTTTATCAAGATAGGTTTTAAACGTTCTGCCGTACGTGCTCAGTCCATAAGAGAGTATTGAATCAGTGAGTGCATAGTAAACTAAGTATAAGAGCGCTCTATTTGCGAAAAACTTAATGTGGTGAAACTTTACAAGCACCGCGCGGAGCTTTTCACACACTAAATCCACATGGGCACTCCACGTGAAGCGAGAGTCTATCATTAGTCCCAGGTACTTGTATCTTTCCACCACCTCAAGTTCTTCACAGTGACAGGAGGACTGGATACCGCTATGTAGACAGTCATAGTTGTGGCCTACAATCTTTGGTGCTGTTGTTATACACTTATTGTAGGGCGAGTAAATGTGCATACATTTGGTTTTCACAATATTAATTATGATACCATTATCATGTGCCCACATAATAATATTGTTAAGGTCCTCCTGAATACAGCATTCTATATTATTTATGTCTCTGCCAGAATAAACTAGACAGGTGTCGTCTGCGTACATATAAGTCCTACAGTGCTTAACTACATTACTCATACTATTTACATGCATGATGTATCCCACGGGTCCGTACACGGAGCCAGTGGGCACCCCGCAGGTCACCTGCGCGGCACCACCCGTAACGCCGCAAACAGCAGTCCTCAGCGTCCGGTCAGATAAATAGGCACGCAGCCACTTGTTGACCGGGCCGCTGACACCACACTCGTCCATGGCACACAGCAGCTGGTGGTGGTCCAGCGTATCAAAAGCTTTTTTGAAATCTATGAAGACCACCACCACCTGCTGCTTGTCGTTAAGACTGCCGCATACGTCATCTGTAAACCGCGCAAGTGCAGTCGTCGTGCTACGGCCCCGCCGGAACCCATGTTGTACATCATTTAATGCATTATTTTTCTCTAAAAAACCACTTATTTGTTCAACTATAAATTTTTCAACAATCTTATTAATTACCGACAATATTGCTATTGGTCGATAATTTGCGTAATCGAAATGAGAGCCTTGTTTGTATATTGGTCTTATTATAGCACTTTTTAATTCGAGTGGATATACACTTTTCTGTACACACAGGTTAATAAACAGAGCAATAATGGGGCTTAATTTTAACTTAACAAATTTTATGTCACGCACACGTATTCTATCGAGACCTGGTGACTTATCCGTACTCAGGCTGTTTATTATTTTAATAATATCTAAATCGGTGGCCTTCTTAAAGCGCATTGATAATTGTGCTTTATCTACATAATCATCTCTGTTTAAAAACCTGTGGTTACAGTTGTGTTTTATGTCCAATATTTCCCGCGTAAAAGTAGTCGAAAATGTATTACAAATGTTAATTAAGGAGTCCTCTCTTCCTAGATATTTTATTATTACATCATCCAAACTGACCCCTATCCTTCCCGTCCACCTATTAACCTTACTCCATACCTTTTTCATGTCACTTTTACACCGTAGAAAGAATATAATGCACAGTTACCTTTAAAATCACCAAACAATGTGTTTTTGAAAAGTCTGCAAACACGACCGTTCCCTTTGAATAGGCGGCACACGACTAAATATGGCCGGCAAAATAGCGGCGGTGCATAGACTAACTAGAAATTATTGTCATTGAATAAATTTGGATTTTTCTATATAATTGCCAAGTTTCAAAAATAATTATGGTTACATAAAAAGTATTACATAATAGCGTACAATACGATAACATAAGGTTTTTCAATTAAATAAGCATTACTTTAAGGTGCCATTTCGTTGCTAAGGTAGTCAAACTCTTCCATGATTAAGTAAGATACGGAAAGCTTATTGAAATGCCCGATGAATAATACAAAACATTAAAAAAAAAACATTGTAAATAGGCAGGAGATAATTTTGCACACTTTTTGTTGTATTGGGGACGTTGTGATCACACATTATTAAAATACAAAAAAAAATATTGACAGGCGATTTAACGTATTCCTCTATATTGAAAGAAATAAAACAGATGTTACTTTTCCCAAAAGAAACATTGGAAATAAATAATTTGAAGCATATTTTTTTAAACTAACAGCACGTTTTGTTACTGGCGAAATATTCCTTTACCCACATAGAAGAATCCAAATTTATTCAATAGCAACAATAAGTATATTCTAGTTAGTCTCTGCACCGCCGCTATTTTGCCGGCCATATTTAGTCGTGTGCCGCCTATTCAAATGGAACGGTCGTGTTTGCAGACTTTTCAAAAACACATTGTTTGGTGATTTTAAAGGTAACTGTGCATTATATTGCTCAAAGGTGAAATTACATAGTAATATTAATGTTAGATTAGTGCTAAGAGGCTGTGTGCGTGGTTTTTTCTTCTTTGCAATGTCATGTAATTGGGATTTTAATGTCGAAATGGAGCGCTTGTATTTGACTTTTATGTAACGTCTGTAACGATATTAATCGATTTTCTATGTAACGTTACATAAAAGTGGTATAAAGGCCAGTTCACTATTGTATTATGAATTGACATTAAACAACAAGAGTTAAATTTAATAACATAAAAAATAAACAATTTCGAAATGAACAATTTCGTTTCATTGTAGATTTGCCTTTTCATAACTTTTATGATACTTATAGTTACTCTGTTACATACACTTTTTATGTTACTTTTATGTGACATAAGGCCAATTTTACGACCTTGCCCTTCTATTCCATTCGTCCTTCCAGCTTCATCCAAGATCATAATCGCACAACTTTTGGGCTGCTAGACGGGAGCTATCGGGTTTTAAGCCCTTGGGGTGGAGGTTGACAAGAAGTCCGATGAATAGGCAAAGATAGATGGGACTGAATCTTATCCGCTCCTCTCTTCAGTGCTTGCTGTCAGCGCAGCTTTGATCCCAATAAAAACAGGATCGGGTGACATGGATTATAGAACTACGGTGTTCTACCAAAAGTCTTAACCCTAAATATACATATAATTCATGATTAGGGTAATATTAATAATAAAAAAAAAAATTATTAGTTAGCGAGTTCCTCCTGAAAATAATTTATCTATAGCTACTTTACTTACTTATATCTAAATAAATAAATAAATATTAAGGGACAATCATACACAAATCGACCTAGTCCCAAACTAAGCAAAGCTTGTACTATGGGTACTAGACGACGATATACATAATACATAAATACATATATAGATAACATCCATGACCCAAGAACAAATATTTGCACAAATATTTGCCCCGGCCGGGATTCGAACCGATCTAAGAAAATCAAATTAAGTGTTTATTTGTATAAATTGTAGTATATAGCTATAATGAATGACAAACTGTCATAAGTCATAACTATTTCGCAGGGCTGTTTGTAATCCCATTTGCCAGTATTTAATCATTCTTTACAAGTATGATAATAGATAATGATTACTAGTAGGTATTTTTTAACCTACATACATATACAACGCATTACTATTATTATTTATTATCTTAATTATCTATTTTATTCTAACTATTAGTATTATCTCATGAAAAAATCTTTTATTGAGTAAAACATTCATAAATTGAGTTTTATTATAATTTATTATAACTTTATTATTATCTAAATATACAATGTGGGTCCTGTAACATAAGCAAAAAATTAAAACATAGATCTTACTCGTTAAACTGAACAACATTTGTTCAGCAACTTTAAAAAAAAAATCAGTTTTCAGAATTTTATTATTTCAAACAAATTAAATAGTATTTTCAATGTATGTCGTCCAACGTTGACATTCCCTAAGCATTGACATAGCTGTCACTCTACTAATATCGGACATTTCGCAATACATTGCTTATTTGTCTGAACATTATTCTACAAAATGTCATTTAATACACGTTATTTTCAGAAGTTGCTTAACAAATGTTTAGTTTCAAGGGACGAATCTATGTTTTAATTTATTGCTCCTGTTACAGGGCCCACCTTGTATAAAAGAAGAAACTGACTGACTGATTGACATTGTTGGTTATGGGATATTAACAGAAACAATAGATTCAATTAAAATAATATGTATTTTAATATACTGTTAGGAGAGACGTGTACTTCTAACTAAACAGCGTGATCAATAATAAACTAAACCAATGCATACCTCTTAGGATAGAGGTACTTATAAAAACAACAAACACTTGACAGTGTAGACTAGTCTCCATGAGAGTAACAGAGAAAGTCATATAGCACACAAGTTAGAGTAGGACGGATTTGGTTTTGAGAATTCCAACACGCCCCTTCAAAAATAAATCTACTTTCTCTAAAATAATGAATACTTATAATCTATTTACAATAATAGATCACACGCTCTCCTTTATCTGGGGTACAATTTTATCATGGTCCAACATTTGTTGCATAGGATTAGGGAAAACCCAGTAAAACCTAACCAGACCATTCATATATTTAACTATATATATTTACATTATCCAACTTTAATATAAGCTATCTATATTATTCCAAGTTTCTCTCTCATGAGAGAAAAACGCACTGTGGGCAATGGTTTTGTAAGGATGTCAGCCAGCTGATTACCTGTGGAAATATAATTCACTTTAATAACATTGTTCTCCACCTGTTCTCTAGAAAAATGATATTTTATATCAATGTGTTTCGATCTTTTGTGACTCGTTGGATTGTTTGCAATGCTTATACAACCATTATTATCCTCATAGATCGGTATGGGACTAGTTGTTTTAATGTTTATACTGGTCATAAAAGACTTTAGCCAAAGAGCTTCCCTAACAGCTTCGAACAAAGCCATGTATTCAGCTTCAGTAGATGAAGCAGCCACTGTTTGTTGTCTTTTTGTTTGCCAGCATAATGTGCATTGTTCAAATAATTGAAATAAATAACCAGTCGTACTTTTTCTGTCCAATTCATTACCACCCCAGTCAGAGTCAACAAACCCACACAAAAAGTTTTGACTGTTATTTCGGACATATGTTAACTTCAGGTCCATAGATCCTTTCAAGTACCTTAATAACCTTTTTAAGTATGACCATAGTTTATGGTTGTTTTTGTTCGTAAATCTGCTCAATAAGTTGACAGAAAAGTTAAGTCAGGTCGAGTGCAGACCATAAGATACATTAAACAACCGATAAGGTTTTTACATGGGGCTTCAGTTATTTCACACGAATTTAACTCGTTGTAATCAATTTTACTTTCTAAGGGTGTGCTGACAGGTTTACAGTCACTCATGTTAAACTTTTCTAAAATAGTTTTTATGTACAGTTCCTGATCTAAACTGATTTTATTATCGGTTCTTTCGATTCGAATTCCCAAGAAACACTTAATTTCGTTTAAGTCTACCATTTTAAACTGATTCAATAAATAACTTTTGAAACTATTCATGGTATTTAAATCTGCAGTTAAGATAACGAGATCATCAACATATAGTACTACGTAAATGTTTTTCATTATATCACCCGCATCTAAAATGTAAATGCATCTATCAGCTGATGAGTACCGAAAACCCTTATTTATCAAAGCTTGTTCGAACATTTGAAACCAACAACGTGCGGATTGTTTTAATCCATATAACGACTTATTTAATTTGCAGACCTGATTATCTGCACATGGGATTCCTTCAGGAACTTTCATGTATATTTCTTCCTGTAACTTCCCATTTAAAAATGCCGTTTTAACATCCATATGATGAAGAAGCCAATTAAATTGATTCGCAAAGGCTAACATAAATCTGAAACTTGTAATTCTTGCGACTGGTGCAAATGTTTCACTATAGTCAACTAAATATTCTTGACTAAAACCGCGAGCCACTAAACGTGCTTTATATTTCAAAGGTTTTCCAAACTCATCATTTTTAATCGTAAATATCCATTTACAATCGACAATATTTCTATTTACGGGTTTTTCTACCAGTGTCCAGGTCTCATTTTCAGTAAGAGAATTTATTTCCTCTTTAATTGCATTTTCCCATGAATACCTATCATCTCTAGATTCAATTTCTTTATAACACGTTGGTATTTTACAAAGTAAAGACACAATAAATAATTGAAGGTACTGTCTTCATTTTCATTATACGACACAGTAGGTAGGTTTTTAATCCTTTCACTCCTTCTTAAACTATTTTCATTTACCGATTCATTTTGAGATTTTGTCAAGTTATTATCAAATGTGCTATGGCTTGAATATACATCTGTTTCACTTACTACAGATTTATTACTATTAGTAGGTCGATTATCAAATGAACTACAGGTTGGGTACGCATCTGTTTCACTTACAGATTTATTAGGTTGTTGACCTAATGGTGCAGAAGAACTGCCAGTTTGTTTCATTCCATCTGATTTTGTCTTATCAGATTTTACGCACAACCTCTTATACGAGTGCTTGTCAGATTTACCATAATTATCTGAAATAATTTGGTCAGGCAACAACGGCCTACTAGATAAGAAATTAATCTCATCAACTATAACATCTCTGACTTTTACAAACTTTTGATCTACCATATCCCACACCTTATAGCCATTCGGTTCATAACCAACTAATATACCTTTTTTCGACTTTTCATCAAACTTGGTTTTCCTTGTTTTATTCAGAAAATAAACAGTTGAACCGAATACCTTCAAATATTTCAGTACAGGTATTTTACTATGCCACATTTCAAAAGGTGTTTTATCGGTTTTCAGTGCTTTTGTTGGGCTTATATTAATTAAATAAGTGGCTGTTAATACTGATTCGCCCCAGAACCTTTTATCAAGCTTAGCACCTGAGATCATAGCTCGACTTCGTTCTGTTATTGTACGGATCATACGCTCAGCAACACCGTTTAAGGCTGGTGTATGCGGCACTGTTAAATGGTAGCTAATACCTTTTTGCACACAATACTGTTTCATTTCATTTGATAAATACTCACCGCCATTATCAGAATACAAATTGACTATTCTCAAATTAAAATGCACTTCAGACTTAGCGACGAAATCTTGAAACGCAGCAAAAACGTCTGATTTATGGGCTATTAAGTACGTCACAGTGTAGTGCGTAAATTCGTCTACAAAAACAACAAAATAGTTTTTTCCGTCTACGGTTGAAGGAGTGATGGGACCACATACGTCCGTATGCACATTAAATAGAGGTCGTTTTATGACTTTAGATTTTGATTGATTAAATGGCAAACATGCTTGTTTCCCATTTATACAAGCTTCACATAATTTATCACTTACTGTAATATTATTCAATTGCTCGATATCAGAAAACATTCGCTTGCTTTTTATCTGTGCAAACTTGAATTTACCGATATGTCCAAGTCTTTGATGCCATAATTCGTAATTATTATTAAAGTCTCTATTCGATGTGTTAGCGCATTTGTCAAGCACAAAATTAATACCAATTAAATTGTTCAAACACTCACCCTTTGTTACCACCTTACCCTTATTCAAGACTTGTACCGTACAATTGTTGTCAAAAATAACGGTCATTCCGGCTTGTTGCATTTTCTTGACCGAAAGCAAGTTATACGGAATCTCGGGACAGTAGAGTACATCTTGTAGATCACCTTTTATGCCCAAATTGCTGGCTACGGCCAGATTGCCTTTCTTTGTCGCTTGAATATATGTTCCGTTTTTTGCAACTGAAATGTTTATTGGTGTTTCCAATGACTCAAAATCTTGCGCTAAATCTTGCCTATTAATTAAATGATCAGAGGCTCCAGAATCCAAAATAAACGAGATGCAGTTTTGGCTTTCTTGGTTATTAGTATTCTCCAGTCAAAAAAACAAATCCCGAAGTCTTAGCACCTTCCTGATCTGTGATATTAACAGTCTGAACAGTTCTATTGTTTCTATTCCCTTTTTGTTGATGGTTTTTGCCCTTCTGTTTGTTGTAAAAACAGTTCTTTTGTAAATGGCCCTTCCTACCACAACAATGACACTTAATGTGTTTATATTGATGGTCTTTCTTTATGTAGGAGTTTTTATAAAGTCTATTAGCGTTGGCATTCCGATTCATGTACGTATGTCTAGGTTTAATGTATTCTTGACGAATAGTATCAGCTTGAAGTACTTTCATACTCGTGTCTCGCCGTCCATTAATCACTTTTATTTCGTGATCCAACAGCCTAGTTTTCACAAAAGCGAGTGTTAAATTGTCCTCGGTCAATGTTTCAATTGCTGTTACGACACCGTCATAATCGTTGGGTAGTGTCATAAAAAGATGGGTCACTTTGTCTGCCTCTTCAAGTTTTGCTCCAGCAGCCATTAATTCGACGATTAATTCATCAAATGACTGAAAATGTTTTAGTAAGGTTGTATCACCTTCCAGTTTTAGGTTTAGTAATCGCTTACGCAAAGCAAGCTGGGTTGCAATACTTTTTCTTTCATAAATATTGTTTAACTTTTCGAATATTTGTTTTGCACTATCGTCTTCACCCACAAGTCCTAATAAAGAGTCTGACAAATATTCTATCAGAGTATTCTTTGCAATACGTTCATTTTGAACCCATTCATTGTCCTGTATCACCGGAGTTTCACTGTCAATCACATCCAAAACATCAAGTTCATTTAATAAATTTCTTATTCTTAGTTTCCACACTATATTTGTCCCCATTAAATGGCTTAATGTTCCTTTTTGACTTTGCAGTGTCCATTTTGAATTATTATTCAAAATCACTCAGAAAACACACTTAGTCACAAGTCTTTAAAATTAGGCACTAAAAAGTTCTTTTATTTTATTTTAAATTCACTCCACTATTAATTTACTTTAACTGCACTGGGCCCATAACCTGTTGGTTATGGGATATTAACAGAAACAATAGATTCAATTAAAATAATATGTATTTTAATATACTGTTAGGAGAGACGTGTACTTCTAACTAAACAGCGTGATCAATAATAAACTAAACCAATGCATACCTCTTAGGATAGAGGTACTTATAAAAACAACAAACACTTGACAGTGTAGACTAGTCTCCATGAGAGTAACAGAGAAAGTCATATAGCACACAAGTTAGAGTAGGACGGATTTGGTTTTGAGAATTCCAACAGACATATCAACGCACAGCCCAAACCGCTGGTTCTAGAGAGTTCAAATTTGGCACGTAGGTTCCTTATAAGGTGTAGGGGTGCACTAAGAAAGGACTTTTCAAAACTCACCCCCGAAAGGGGTGACATGGGGTTCCAAAGTTTGTATGGGGAAACAAGATTAGTTAGACTATTTTATTCGAAACTTCACAGGAGTATTTCTAACGATAAATGGGTAAACACTTATTTCAGGTTTTTTGAAAATTCAACCCCTATAAGGGAGAAATGTGGTGACAAAGACTGAAAATCAGCATGGTTATTGTTTTTATGGTTTATCGGGTCGCTGATTACGAAAACCGCAACGATTTTAAAATCCAACGTGGCGGACGTGAGTTACCATCTTCCCTGTTGGGGTGAAATTGGGTTGAAGTGTCTAAGTACTAAACAGCTGATTCTAGAGAGTTCAAATTTGGCATGTAGGTTTGTTATAAGGTGTAAGGGTGAATTAAGAAAAAAAAATTCAAAACTCACCCCCTAAAGGGGTGAAATGGGGTTCCAAAATTTGTATGGGGAAACAAAGACTATTTTATTCGAAACTTCACAGGAGTATTTCTAACGATAAATGAGTAAACACTTATTTCAGGTTTTTTGAAAATTTAACCCCTATAAGGGAGAAATGTGGTGACAAAGACTGAAAATCAGCATGGTTATTGTTTTTATGGTTTATCGGGTCGCTGATTACGAAAACCGCAACGATTTTAAAATCCAACGTGGCGGACGTGAGTTACCATCTTCCCTGTTGGGGTGAAATGGGGTTGAAGTGTCTAAGTACTAAACAGCTGATTCTAGAGAGTTCAAATTTGACACTAAGGTTCCTTATAAGGTGTAGGGGTGCATTAAGAAAGGATTTTTCAAAACTCACCCCCTAAAGGGGTGAAATGGGGTTCCAAGGTTTGTGTGGGGAAACCAGATTACTTAGTTAAGACAATTTTATTCACAACTGTATTTCAGGTTTTTTTGAAAATTCAACCCCTATAAGGGAGAAATGTGGCGACTAAGTGAAAATCAGCATAGGTATTGTTTTTATGGTTTATCGGGTCGCTGATTACGAAAACCGCAACGATATTTAAATCCAACGTGGTGGACATGAATTAAAATCTCCCCTATTGGGGTTGAAATGTCTAAATGCTAAACCGCTGGTTCTAGAGAGTCCAATTTGGTACGTAGGTTCGTTATAAGGTGTAAGGGTGCACTAAGAGAGAATTTTTCAAAAGTCATCCCCCAAAGGGGAGAAATGAGGGTTCAAAGTTAGTATGGGGAAACAAGATTAGTTAAACTGGAGGAAATGGAGTTGAAATGTCTAAATACTAAACCGCTGATTCCAGAGAGTCCAATTTGGAACCTACGTGTCCTTATAAAATCTAGAGGTGCAATAAAAGAAGCATTTGTCAAAAGTCACCCCCCAAAGGGGTCAAATGGGGGTCGTAAATTTGTATGGGGAAAAAGATTAGTTAGACTATTTTATTGAAAACTTCCAAGGAGTATTTCTAACGATAAATGAGTAAGCACGTGTTTCATGTTTTTTGAGAATTCAACCCCTATAGGAAGAGAATATGGTGACAAAGTCTAAAAAACAACAAGGGTAATGTTTCTATGGTTTATCGGGTCGCTGATTACCAAAACAACAACGATTTTAAAAACAAACGTGGTGGACGTGAAATACCGTCTCGCCTGTTGCGGTGCGATGGGGTTGAAATGACTAAATATGAGTATGGGTGTAATTTTTATGGTTTCTTGGGACGTTAATTACGAAAATGCCACCGATTTTGAAATTTTATATTGTGGACATGAAAATTCTTGAAAGCATTTGCGCCAAATTGCAATTTAATCGGTCCAGTAGTTTTGCAGCAATTCGGTTGTAACAGACGGACTGACAGACAGCTACACGTGATCCTATAAGGGGGTTCTATTTTTGCTTTTGAGGTATGGATAGAGACCGGCGTTATCCTAATAGATTAAAAAAATTGTAACTACTCGTATTTGGTGGCATCTCGATCGTCGTCAATCGGTACCTAGGCGGGCGGCGCGTTGGGACGGGAGGAGTAATGATCGGGAAACTTCCTGCTTCCGTAATAAATACATTCAAGTTTTTCAATAACTATGTTAAGTCATTTCAAAATTATGGATTACGTTTATAGCTCAGAATAATACATTTTTCATTCATCAACGAAGAGAACCTCAATATCTTACAATAGAACATGACGTAACTTAGAACATGGCTTAGAATCATTAAACCTATCAATAAATAGGAATAAAAATGATACTCTAATAGCCAATGACGTAATGATATTATAATAGATTTAATTTAATATATTATGTTATATTAACTTTTAAACGTATAAATATGAATATGGTGTGTGTACTTTAAGTTTGATTTATATTCAGTTTAGTCTAAATTGTAAACCATTTCTTTTTCTCTTCCTAAAATTTGCATGTCACTGCGTGACAAGATAGTTGGAGCACAATATTTATTTATAAGACCTTACATTATGTACCCTATCTTGAGCAAATAAAAAACTTATGACTTATGACTTATCTCGAATATCCCATGTCGGTAAGCGGAGGCTCGCGACATTCTAAAAGCTTTATACAAATAAAATGCACACATATCCCAGTGTCTTAGCTTCACTTCGAGTTATGAATTTTGAAGTGAACTTTTTATTTGGATAGGTACAGTAAAAGCTGAGATCGCTTGATTTGAGTGCTTGAGTTTTCGGTTTGATTTGTTAAAGTGGAGTTATGATAACATAAAAAGTATTTCTCAGTAATACGAAAGAAGCGAAAGTCTGTGTATGTTTATTACTTCTTCACGCTAAAACGGCTGGACGGATATGCATGAGGGAAATGCAGATTGCAGTTTATACCGTACCATAACAAATAGCCTACTTTTAATTCTAAAAAAAAGAGCATTGT
The DNA here is from genome assembly GCA_947623375.1 of Apotomis capreana. Taxonomy (NCBI): domain Eukaryota; kingdom Metazoa; phylum Arthropoda; class Insecta; order Lepidoptera; family Tortricidae; genus Apotomis; species Apotomis capreana. The sequence continues at coordinate 7,269,094 of OX392508.1, read as the reverse complement.
TCCCGTAGGATGATATATATTATATGGGCACGCGAGGGAAGCCGCGGGTTAGTGCTAGTAATTCTGCCGTCATATCGAAAAAGGGCGCATCTAACATTTTTGTCAAAAATGAGTTCTATACATATTCGGAATCAGCAAAAAAAGACGGATCTACCAGTATTTTTAAATTTGACTAAAGATGAACAGAACCCTGTGAAACCTACAATCAAAAAGGACGTATCTGCGGGATACCGCGTATAAAACGAATGAGAAAAGGCATTTCTGATGTATGCTAAAATAAAAAGACACATCTAAGCAAAAGCGTTTTATTATTTTAGAAAAATATGGACATTTTCATAAAAAGAAATGGCACTTCTACACGATAATATGAAGAAAATACGGTTCTGCGTAGTTGTGCCTTTCATCTTAGTGAAATCACCATTTAAGTCGCAATAAGTCAGGCGCAAGTGTCAGTACCGTCTTTTCTACGTAGTATAGTTAAGCGTGCGGGGTAAAGGGGGCTCGCGGTTGGTATCAATTCAATCAGATGCGTCCAGGCAGTTGAAGGAAATTTTAAGGTTTTCTTTAAATTATCATCATAAATTTAAGACTCAAACTCCTGTCGGTGTAGCTGATATATATACTCTAACAGGGTGTTTTTTAACCCACGCCATAATGCGGATTTTTAGTGGTACTACTTTACTGGCAACGACACATTTTTGGTAACTAACGTTGAAAGTCAGTGAATGTCACTGATGTAAACAAAAAGGAAACAGGACTAGATATTCCATTTTAGTATTTTTAATAATAAAGCCAAAACTGTTCATAGTGATAAAGGTCAAGTTTTTTCAATAGAGTTCAGTAATTATTTCGCAAGAATAACGAAGGATTGAGCAGCATTCCGGTAAACAATGTTTTCAGTTTAGTCTGTGATAAATCGCTACTGACGTTTAACAATATAACGTATGCACATTATTGCCATATGAAAGCTGTTGGTAGCACCACTATCCCTGGACTGGACCGGACTTATGGTGTTCAACCATTTACTGTTAAATGCTTCGCCAACACCACATTTCGAAGGCTTTCAGTACCTTCCTGTACCTTTGCGTCATGATCGATTATCACACCCATAGAAAACTATGCACCCCATAAAAAGTTTTCGTTTGTTATTTTTTTATTTTCTGGGATATATTTGCAGTCATTAAATTATTTTTATTTTTAACAGCCACGTTTGCTAAACCTATTCTTGCTTTGATGTCTGGTGTACATTTTGAGTCTACTGTAAGTAATAAATATACATAAATATATTAGTTTGATTTTCTTTAAATTTAAAGGGTTGTCGTATTAAAATATAAGTACATTTTCTTCAAAGGAGACAGGTACAATTATTAAAAAAAATTGGGCAAGTGCGAGTCCAACTCGCGCATGAACGGTTCCGTACCATAATCTTTAAAAAGTTTGTTGTATGGAAGCCCCCCTTAAATATTTATTTTATTTTATTTTTAGTATTTGTTGTTATAGCGGCAATAGAAATACATCATCTGTGAAAATTTCAACTGTCTAGCTATCACCGTTCTTGAGATACAGCTTGGTGACAGACGGACGGACGGACGGACAGCCAAGTCTCAGTAATAGGGTCCCGTTTTAAAAACAGCCATATAGAAAATGCATAGGTACATAAGCTAAAGCTCAGTTGCTTCAAATGACATTTAACGTTTTCGGGAAAAAATACACTTGTATTTTTTTATTAAAACTATTAAAAAGTCGTCAATGCAAGAATTCCGTTTTGACATTTATAAAGCGGTAAAACTAAAACTTAATTGTAGGTAACGTTATAAAAAAAAGCAATTGCCTACTTCCTTCACTTCAACAATAACGTACCAAGTGTTAGGGCTGGTCAAAAATCAAAAATCAAAATGCGTTACAGACGTATCTGCTTTTTTCTTTTTAAGTAGGTCGATGTTTTACTTACAACCTACGTTAAAAAGCAGTAAATGGCTAAATGCGTCCTTTTTATTTCGTTAACTAAAATGCGCTATGCGTATATTATTACTAAGTAAAAAGACGTTTTAATAAATTACTACGCTGAAAAGACGTTTCTAGCCAGACACGTCTTTTTACTGTAGTATAAAAGTATTTATTTGTATTTTATTTACTAAGAGAAAAGATAAAATATCATTTATTTATTATTAAATGTTATGCAAATTGGATTTTGCATATCAACCCCTATAGCTCAAATGCTTTTACACGTTTTTGCATTAAAACAGTATCACATTTTTTATTTTCTTTCACGCAGCGAATTTTTTAATTTCAAATTTACAAAATATTTTTTTTCTCCGTTTTCAAGTTTATGTAGAAGCGCCCTATTTCGGTATGACGGCAGAATTTATAAAATTGTTTTTGCCATCCAGATTCAGCTATTGCTATAGATTTTGCACGCGGTAAGTATAGCTTACTTCTGTATTGTGTAAACCTTGCTAAAGCCTCGGCATGAATTATGATTATGAATAAGCTTGAATATTCATGAACAAATAAATGGCCATCTGCTTTAAGTATATTCACGGAAGGGGTAAGACACGAGTCGCAAATTGTGCGGTTAGTTGCAGCTCGTTGTTATAGCTAACGTTTTAACTATCAGTTTTACTATAACAACTTCTAATTGCATAACTTGTATTATTGTTTAGTCATTCAGCCACTTTCTCGAGAGCATCATTAATATCGTTATTACAGTTATTTAAGTTATCAGATTAAACAATTAGAGTTGTATCAATAGCAAACATAATTACTACTGACATGCACTGGCAAGTCGTTAATATATACAAAAGGAAGAGAAGGGGTTCCAATACTACCCTGAGGTACTCCGCAGCGGTTATTATTTACATTCTGACCGTGTTGTCACTTGCTCACCGTTATGAATTTATTGTATTTTCGTAGTCTGAACTGTCCTTATTTTACCGTAGTTGAGTAAAAAAGTTTCTTATATATCACGCTGTCCCTTTACCAAAATTGGTTTAAAGCCATCCAGCCAGCCATTTCGGCGTAATGAGCGCACAAAGATTCCGCCCGATAGATGGTGCTATTATCAATCAATGCCCATACAAAACAAATGCGAGTGTGCTTGGCGCTATCAAGTTTTAAGTGTAATTATGACCCCTGGTCATAGGTATAGATTTTTTCTTTTTATAACAGTATAGATTTTATAACATAAATAACGATAATAGTAATGCCAGCAATCGGTCTGAAATTGTCACAGCAAAGCCAAATATTGGAGCAAACTAATGGTGTTCTGAAGGTTACATACAATCCCATAAAAACCTTGTGGCCCGGGCATTTAGCAGTTCGATTTGAAAGCAGATGGCTTTTATGAGCTGCCTATTGTTCGGGCACAGAGGATCAATACAGACAATCCACTTAGGGTATCGAAATCCCCAAATTGTCTTGGTAATTGGCAATATCTTCACTACATAGTATAAAACAAAGTCACTTCCTGCTGTCTGTCTGTCCCTATGTATGCTTAGATCTTAAACAAATGCAATGGATTTCAATAGATGTGTGAGTGATTCAAGAGAAAGGTTTTTATATACTGTATGATACATGCATAACATAGTAGAGAAACACTGATAATTTTAGAGGTTCTGTGCGAAGCCGGGTCGCCAGTAGCATTATATTTGAAATATGTAGTTTTTTGCTTGATCTGATGTAACTGAATGTATCTTATGTATCTACTACAAATAGAGCCCATTACTAGTAAACATAATGTGGCATATTTCGTACAGGAACGTAAAACAAAGGGTTTATAATATGGAGTTGTAGGTTGACGTACATCCTACATTTTACATATGCGTGACAGGTTGATGACATTACCAAACTTGTCCTAACCCAATTCTAACAGAAAGTTTAACAAACCCTTGACATGGGAGTCCACAAAATGTTGTCCCAGGTATTTGAATACCGTTAGGTAACTGAGAACGAGGCGGCAGTCCTCTGCTTCCATGCAGGCTCCGAAAAGAAAACTGCCAAAGACAGAGTTAATATTTTAGTTTGATACTCGTAATCGTCTAGGATTACTGCCTGGTACTTATTATGCAACATAGCATCACCCTTGTCTCGCACTACTTAAGATGAAATAGGTTTTAGGACATTTGACACAAGAGAGGAGAAAGAGTCATGTGTACCTAAGTATTAGAGTTACATAAAGAAGTACAGCGTTGTAATCCAGGCCTGAGGCCACTTTTAGGCATTTAAAGGAGTGTTTTAATCGCTCTGATCTACACAATACCGCTAGATCTGCTAGACATTTTCTGTTTCTTTGGTTACTTTTCTTTGCAAAATAACTAATCAATGCGGTATGAAGTGGAAGTATGACGTCATTATTTTTTGTATGGGATTTATATTTTTTATTGTTTCGAAACCTGTCATGTCATTTATTGAATAAAAACGAAAAAATTAAACTATTTCGAACGTAACAAGTTTGAAGTCTTGCTGGTAGAAAATGATTTCTGTATAACGACATCAGCTCTAGCTGTTCCATAAAATACTATTAAGGCGATTTTTTTTAAACTTGCACCCATTTCAAATTAATCGGTGATCAGGTACCAACTTTTCTAACTCAGTAATTGCCATCAATTCGGTCACGTTGAAGTCGTAATTACATGAAAACAAACTTTTCTTTTTGTATGATAATTTTTATTTTGAAACCAATTTTGTCTTAAATTCCTTGCCACCCTACTAATCTGTATCCGTGAGCTTACAACCTCTTTAATAGTTTAATGGCAATGACAATTTATGAGTAATAACTTGTCATTACAAACAAAGTCGTAGAAAATTTCGTCAAATTTTCCGCTAAACCGATGTCACTTGACGTAGGTATGGTACTTCAATAATTTATGTAGGGTGACCATGTATCTAGTGGTTATTAGTTTTAATTATGTTTTAATTAATTAAATAGGGAGGTAATTGCGTGAGACCTCGCCTATGAAGTTTAATTTTAGCTGGATATTAATATTTTTCTACTCCTGATCACCGATAAAGAATCATCGTGTATAAGAAATTTGATTACCTATGTATCAACTATCTCATAGTGTCATGTGTTTTCTAAAGGATGATTAAATGTTTTAATATGTAAGTGAAAAATCTTTGCATGAATACTCTGTGAATAAATGTTTTTAGTAGATTGTTTCTTAGTTTGTTCCCTAAGTTTTGGGTACAACAGTTATGCTTATTCCACATCTGCATGCGAATACAAATCGGCAGTTTGATTTGGGTAAGTTAAGTACAGTCAGCAACCAATGTTGTGCACATTCCATTAAAGCAAAATGTTTCAACCGTTATACAACAGAACCGTATTTTGATCTGGGCTAGTTGATAATTTAGTTGAGTACAGGCGCTTTGTATTCATTAATTCATAGCGTTTAATTATTGTTTCGGCGCCATATTAATTGGTATGGATTCATATAAATTTAATATCTGTTTCATATGGTGATAAGTTGATAACATATCCAATCCAAGTAATAAATAGTTATCGCAAATAACCTTTCAGGTTTCTGTAACTCGTATTAATTTGTAAATTATGTGTCTTTACTTAACTTAAATAAATGAAAAAAAAAAATTGTATCGATTATTGCATTCCGTCGGCTATTGCCTATTACAAGTAAGTATCGTGCTGCCCTCCCACACATCGACTGAATTTAATTTTTTTTACGATAATTTTTGTACCTATTTTTATTGTATCCACTTTATTGAATAAATTACTTACTGTCTTAGGGCCCGTACAGACGAACGGCACTTTCCTTACAGACGAACGGCAACGCGTTGCCGGCAGCCGTCGAGAGGTGGCGACTGCAGTCGACGCGTCGACGGCAGCCATCGACAGGTGACGGCTGCCGTCAACGCGTCGACGGTAGCCGTCAACGCGTCGACGGTAGCCGTCAACGCGTCGACGGCAGCCGCCAACGCGTCGACGGCAGCCGGCAACGCGTCGACGGCAGCCGTCGACAAGAGGCGACGGCAGCCGTCAACAGGTGGCGACGGCTGCAGTTGTACTAGTGCCGTTCGTCTGTAAGGAAAGTGCCGTTCGTCTGTACGGGCCCTTACAAGTAATTATCGTCACGTATCGTGTAACCTTACCATGAGTTAACGTGACCGTACTCGCTAGCGAGAGCGCAAATGATTTGTATGGAGAAAAGTGCAGCGTCCCCTAGCGGTAACTTTGTTACACTACAATTCGTCATACAAATAGCGAGTACTGTCACTGTAAATTCATGGTAAGGGTAGTGATATTACGAGTGTCGGCTTAGAACATGAATATGGGCGTCTTTTATTGACCGAGCGAGCGAAGCGTGTCCGTTTCAGCTTGGGAAAAAATATTTCGCATGTCCGAATGTCGGGTGTCCGGCTTTTTCGCCTTCATGTCGCATTTCTCAGTTGTAAGTAGGTCTTAGGTATATCTAAGGGGGACAGTATTACCTATCGACCTCTAGGGTGGGGAGCCCAGTTACCCTTACCATGGTGTTTACAGTGACCGTATTCGCTAGCGACTGCGTAAACGATTTGTATGGACACGTTAACTCATGGTAAGGGTACGCTCACACACTGCTTGAGGACTAGTTACTGTTCGGAGCATCCATAAATTCTTGAATCAACCCTCAAGCTCTTTATTATTAAAATCGATGAAGTTTTTTCTGTAATTAAGGTAGCTCGTTAAGGCGGGTTGTCGCGGACGTGATAAATTGCCTCATTAGAAAGAGAAAAGATGTTAGACACTTTCGGTACACAACCCAGATTTAAAACAGTAGCAACTTTTTAACACACAAAAACATTTCTTCAGTGTTTGTGTAAGAACAATAGCAACAACAACAATTACTCAATTCCCAGCCTCTGACTTGCTCAGGCATGCCTGAGGACTGGAAATTAGATCCTCTTCGAGTGCAGTTGTAGTGTCACATGCTTGTGACCACTGGCCTCGCTCAGCAGGGCCCTATAAGCGCAGATCCACCATTGTCATGCCCACAAACTGTATTTAGATTTATTGGTTGATACTCGTATGTGTGTTCTCTGTAGTCCGACTCGCACTAGACCGCTTTTTAAGAGGGTCAGATTCCCGCCTATTTTTGCTGCCGCGAGTGGTTGCTCCCAGGGGTGGTGAGACTACTAGGTCTTCGTGGGAGTCCTGCGGAGTCGAATAGCAGCTTAATTTTTTTTTGAGAATGCCTTGAAAAGCGTTGATATTTATATCTATAGGTATATAGAAATATATAAGAAAAATAGTGTTCATTTACCTGTCAATTTTAGATGAAAATGACATCGCGCAAATCTGCGGACAGGACTGCCCAACACCCAATATTGCCTAACACTGCCATAGCTCTCCTTTCCCTTTCGAAATCCACGTCACCTTTTTCTCCCTCAATTAGCCAGCTATATGTATGTATAATTGTATATAGATTGATCAAAATGGGAAATGTTGAGCCCCTTGCCTAACTCCACTTTCGAGCCTAACTGATTCGTTTGAATACCTATCCATCCCATCTCACTTGATTGACCTGATTCCCATGTAGCACACAGGCTACCTACATAAGAACTTACACAGCCTTTATACAGCTTAAATTAGACTTATATTGGTTGTAGGAGCTCTTATACAGCCTGACTTGGGTTATTATACCAATATTTAAAAAAAAACTATACAATCGATAGAAATACCAATTTTGACAAGTTTGCCCACAGTATTATGGTGATTAAGTTGGGTTACTGTTTACAATCTGTGGGACACTTTGGACTTCGCGGGATGAAGTTACAGCTTTGACTTGTTAATGTTTTTCGAGAATAATGAATTTTTTCAAAGGAAAATATTAAAAACGCTAATAAGGTGCTGGTTTAACGAAAATAAACCTTAATGTTCAATATGGCCGGCGACGGCGACGCACACGCGGCGCGCCGGCAACGCGCCCGTGCTGCTCAACCAACTCGTCTTGGAACAAGACGCCGACGTGTTCGCCGAGAGCTGGCACACGTTATTTACTAAAATAAGTGCTTGGTGCTTTGCTTTAAGTTGGATTAGAGTTGTATTTTAAGTATTAGTAGTTTTTAGTTTTGCATTGTAAACGCTTTGGTTATATACTGTTAGTTTACAATTGTAGTTTTATAAATAAATAAATAAATAAATAAATATCAAGTTATATTACAAAGGTGCTTTTGTTTAGTTTTTTTGAAGTGAAAACTTCTTTAGCGGCGCTTGGCACTTTTTAGATGGGTAAAAAATGTTAAACTCGCGACAGACAAATGTCAATCGACAGATCCGAGGCTAGTACAACATGGCGCGACTTTGCTTGTCGCGTGACTTAGCGTCGCCTGTCTTTTTTACACAGTATTGACAGGAAAGTGACAGGTATAGTATATGTCGCGCGAAAAAGAGTCGCGTGTCAAAGTTGTGCTAGACGTGCTGATTGAAAAGCTTAGCTCGTATGACGGATGGAGAGGGGGTAATATACTTAGCGCCTGCGCGTGTGTGTTGACTGCTCATGTGTCAATCGTTTGTATACTTGAGAAATTCGTGTATATAAATAAAGTGCTTAAAAGATGAAAATGGAAGAAAGTGTATTTATTAACGAAAAAAGGGACGAAGAATTCAAAGATGGAAATGGAAGAAAGTGCATTTATTAACGAGAAAAAGGACGAAGAAGTAGCGGAAGAAAATAAGTGAGTAATTTATAAAAATATACATATGCTTTAAATTAGCAATGAAAAACGTGTGATTCGTTCACGACAATATATATTAGTGAAAAGATTATAAAAACAACAGTTGCTAGGAAACCAATAGCAGAGTATAAAAAGAAGTATAGCATAGACAATGAGTCCATGCTCACGTTATCAACCTTCTTCTTAACATCCCGTCTCCTCTGAAGCGACTGTTAGTTTTATGAGACTCCTGCTACTTTCAGTAAGTCCTCTAGCCGAGGTTTAAATAAAGGCTTGGTAAGGAAGTCGGCCAGCTGATCCTTAGTGGAGATCTTATTAACTGTTAAGTCCTTTTCTAGGACACACTGCCTTACAAAGAAGTGCCTCAGCTTTATGTGCTTTGTTCGCTGGTGTGTTTCGTAAGGTGGATCATGAGCCAATCTTATAGCCGATTCACTGTCCACGTATAATGGGGTGATCGTTTTCTGTAAATCACTCTTCATAAAATTAATGATCCGAGTGAGCCATATGATTTCTCTGGCAGCCTCGCTAGCAGCAATAATTTCTGCTTTCGTAGAGGATATAGCAACAGAACACTGTCGCTTACTCTGCCATGCTATTGCGCCATTCGCGTAAATGCATATCATGCCGCTTGTGGAGCGTCCAGTAGGACCGTCACCTCCATGATCTGCGTCACTGTAGCACCTCAGACCTTTAAGTGCAGTGGAAGTCTTAAACGTTATTCCGTACGTCAGTGTACCCTTGACATACCGCAAGATTCTTTTCACCCTCGCTACGTCTTCAGGTGTTGGACTGTCGAGTTTACGTGATACAACTCCAACAGCGTACGAAATGTCAGGTCTGGTGCCAACCATTAAGTAAGATAGTGCACCAACAGCTTGACGATATGGAAAGTTCTGGGTTTGAGCATCCTTCGTGGAAAGCATGGTATCCTTTACTATCGGTGTCACAGCTGCTTTACAATCCTGCATTCCGAATCGTTCAAGTAACCGTTTTGCATATGCTTTTTGGCAAATTTTGATACTCCCATCAGCTTTCCGTTCTATTTCAACGCCGAGAAAGTAGGAACCGCATTTCGTTGTTATTTTGAAACGTTGCCGCATTTCATTAAAGAACTTTTCAGTTTCGGCGGAGCTTGCAGAAGCAATAAGTCCGTCGTCGACGTATAAAGCTATTAACAGCTTATGGTTCCCCTCTCCTCTTTTGAACAAGCAGGGATCGCTGTCACTCTGTTCAAAACCTAGTTCTTTGATGTACTCTGTTATCGTAGAGTTCCAGCAGCGCGGAGCTTGTTTAAGGCCGTAAAGGCTTCGTTTCAGCTTGCAAACTTTTCCGTCACTATTCGAGTATCCCTCTGGCGGTTTCATATAAATTTCTTCTTTCAGTGTTCCATACAGGAAAGCCGTCGATACGTCAAACTGACAGAGCGAAAGTTTTTCTTGTGCAGCAATACTTAATAAAGCTCGTATCGTGCTTGTCTTCGCAACTGGACTAAACGTTAGGTCATAGTCTAGTCCCTTCTTCTGCGAAAATCCTCGTATCACAAGACGGGCCTTGTATTTATCAACAGAACCATCTGGGTTCGTCTTAATTTTAAATAGCCACTTACTGGAGATAGCTTTTCTTCCTTTGGGTAAGTGTACCATTTCCCACGTCTCATTTTCTTTGAGAGAATTGATCTCATTGTCCATCGCTTTTCGCCATTCATCAGAATCCTTGCATGCCGTTGCTTCTTGGAACGTGCTTGGTTCTGTCCGAGGTTCATCACCAATCGAGTTGACGTTGAAGCAAACGTTGCAGATGTAATCCTTGTATCTGGCTGGTGGCTTAAGGTTTGAGCGCCCTCGTAGCGTCATCCTGCCTTCCTCCTCGATCTCGGATGCTGTCAGTGATGAAGAATTTCGACTTTCTGTCTCTGTTTCATTAGCATCATCGACTTCATAATCTGCTTCGATCATGTCATTGACCTCTTCTTCAGGCTCTTCAATGGATTGTTCTGCTTCGAAATATGAATCAGCCTCAGGCATTTGTACTTCAATCACTGGCTCATGAACTATACATGAACATGATGGCCCAGCTACTTCATCTTGACCATCTTGTTGGCGTGGTGAAGCATTAGCTCTATCTCCATCATGACTAATCATTGGCTGCTGATTGTCGCTATTGTCGTGCAGGCTTCCATATTCGGGAACAACGAAGTCAAATAGGCTATTAGGCTTAGCATCGCGTTTGCTCTGTTGGGTATCAGCTTCTTTACTCTCTTCAAGATGACCCAGCAAGGGATTTTCATCAAAGGTTACGTCTCTAGACCGTATCAAATTGAATGACTCGCTATCCCATATGCGGTAGCCATCATCACAGTCATAGCCGACAAGTATTCCCTTTTGTGCCTTTTTATCTAATTTTCTTCTTCGTTGCTTAGGAACATGTGGATAACATTGAGATCCAATTATTCTCAGGTGACTCAGTCGGGGTTTCTTATGATGCCATAGCTCATACGGTGATTTTCCATCAATGCAGGTAGGGCCTGTTCTATTCAGGATGTACACCGCAGCTAGTACCATTTCAGCCCACAGTCCCGTAGGAATCTTGGCGTGTGCATACATGAGACTTCGTGCCATTTCCACAACAGTCCTGTTGTCTCTCTCTGTTGGGTTCTGTTGAGGAGTATAGGGCATTGTCAATCTCTGTTTTATGCCTTCTTTGTTGAGAGTAGCTTCTACTTTAGTATTGACGAATTCGCCGCCATTATCGCTTAGCAATTCTTTTATGACAACTCCAGCAGCTTTCACTTCAGCCAGCATGAGTAATAGCTTCGCGTGTACTTCAGCTTTTTCTCTCATGAAGTATACAAATCTGTATCTCGTATAATCATCTTTGAAGAGGACAAAATATCTTCGCTTCGAAATTGAGTAAGGAAAGGGTCCACAGACATCAGCGTATACCAGTTCACCAGGTCGTGTAGCTTTCTGTCTTGTCCCGAACTTCATCCTGTGTGATTTCCCATAGATACATCCTTCACAGAGTTCCTTGGTGGCTTCTGCTTTAATGTCAAACTCTCTTTCAATCAATTTCTTCACATGGCTTTTATTTTGATGTCCAAATCTTTCATGATACAGCTGTAACAGATTTGATGTTGTGGACAGCTGGTTGACTCGTACAGTTGGCTTGAGACATCTGAGGTTTAATTTGAATAGTCCGCCGAACTTGCTGCGAGTACCAATGACTTTGATCTGTCCATCCATTTTTAGAGTACATTTTAGAGTAGTGGACTCAAAAACACTATTATCCGATTTGTCATGGGTAGCAAGTACTGAGAATAAATTCCTGCTGATACTGGGCACATACCAGACATCTTTCAGCAGTATCGGCTCTTGTTTGCCGTTTACATCAGCCTCTGCTAGAATATTTCCAATGCCCAGGGCTTCAATACATTGGCCATTCGCGCCGGTCACTGTGTGCTGGCTTTTGAAGTAAGTAAAGCTTTGAAACGATCTCCTCTATTGGTGACATGACTGGTTGCTCCATTGTCCACGTACCAATTTTCTCCATCTTTTGTTTCTCCAAATACTTTTTCCGAATGTACTGTCATCACTGTCAGATTCATGTCAACAATTTTGGATTCCTTAGGCGGTCTTCCGTCATGGATCCACTTCTTGCAACTTCTAACTCTGTGGCCCTTTTCTTTGCAATAGTTGCATATAAGCTCCTTGGAAAATGTTTTCTTCTTACCCTTACTCGTTCTTGCAATCAAAGCTTCTGCAGCAGTCTCGTCTTCTGTGACTTGAGTGTCATTCTGACGTAAAACCCTTTCGTGTGCGCATAACTGACTTGTCAGATTTTCGACTGAGCGTTCCATTTTCGAAATTAACAGCCAACTAGACTTGAATCCTAAATATTCTGAAGGTAGGGTGTCTAGGATTTTGCACATGAGGAGAACTTCTGGTAATTTCGCCTCACTCTGCAACTCGGTACACAAATCGCTCCAGATATTCTTTAAAATTGACACATGTGTAATGATGTCATGATCCTTGTCTTTTTTGTAACTGAAGAATTTCAGGCAATAGTCGTATGTTTTATCCACACAGGTGCCTCCATAGATGCGCTCTAGCTCGTCCCACATGTCTTTAGCACAATCAAATCGAACGACTTTTTGCAAGACGTCATCGGACATGTTTGTCGTAAACAAAATTAAAATTGCACTGTTCGTAGTTACAAAGCTTTGAAGATCCTTTTCAAACTTAGCCTTTTCTTCGGCAGTTGCAGTTGGCGCCAAGGCTGGTTTTGTCTTCCTTCCCTCAAGGATATCCAAACTGCCCGGCATTGCCTTCAGCACTAATTGAATTTTGTACCTCCATGTTTTGTAATTTTTGGGGTCTAAATTCCCAATTTGAACTTTGCACGCATTTATCACGCATAAATCCATTATATCTCTGCTACCACTTTAAATTAGCAATGAAAAACGTGTGATTCGTTCACGACAATATATATTAGTGAAAAGATTATAAAAACAACAGTTGCTAGGAAACCAATAGCAGAGTATAAAAAGAAGTATAGCATAGACAATGAGTCCATGCTCACGTTATCAACCTTCTTCTTAACAATATGTACCTACACAAAGTAGATGTAATCCTATATATATTGCATCCTATATATATACAAAACGTGAATGTTTGTATGTAAAGTCGCTACATTTTACATTGTTTGCAATTTCAATTGACGGTGACTTTGCGTTCCACTATTGCGCAAAAACTACACAAAAGATTTGCGTAAAATTCTCCAGTAATGTAGCTTAGATATCCGAATAGGACATAGGCTACAAATTTTGAGGGCATTCATTTATAAAGGGGTTTATTTAACAATAAATGGAAAACCATACAAAACACCACTTTTTATTAATTGTGACATTTTAATTTCTAAATAATGTATAAACAATTGGTAACCTAGCAACCGTGTCTGTTTCAAAGAAAGGGGGCCTTCGAACAACAAAATGTTGTAAGTGACAGATGGTGAAGCGTAATCATAAACTTACATTAGTAAGAAATACAGATTAAAATAGAAATCAAGTGTCAGTAGGATAGAATAAAATCGGATAGTTCAAACGCACACAAGGCGGACTTAATGCCATTGGGCATCAATACCAGTCAACCTTTGAGCAAAGCAGATAAGTTGTAGTGTAGGCGGTGAAAAAACAGGTTTTAATTATCTCACTAATATTATAAAGACGAAAGTTTGTGAGTGTGTGTGGGTGTGTGTGAGTGTATGTTTGTAATTTCTTCGCTCTCAAACGGCTGGACCAATTTTCATGAAATTCGGTATGGAGGTAGCTGATACCCTGGATTAACACATAGGCTACTTTTTAACAGCGAGTAGCACCGCGGGGCACAGGGGCACATTTGTAATATGTTTCATACTTTATAGCGTTACCCTATATATACGCGCGACAAATTTTAGCGACATACAATACAATACAATACAACAATACTTTATTGCACACCAATCAAAGTTTACAAAAGGAAACAAGACAAATACAATTTATAAATAACGGTAGACAACAGGCGGTCTTATCGCTAAAAAGCGATCTCTTCCAGACAACCTTTGGGTAGCGGAGAAAACAAATTTAAACAGAAAATAGTAGGTGGTGAGAGTTTGTACCATGTTATTTGTAATAGATGTATTTTTTAACTGTTTTTGGGTACAATAAAGTGTTTACTTACTTACTTACTTACTTACAAGTTCGCCTTTGTACCTATATGTTATTTGTAATAGATGTATTTTTTAACTGTTTTTGTGTACAATAAAGTGTTTACTTACTTACTTACAATTTGTGCGAGATTATTCCCTAAACATTCCAAAATATTGAAAAATGCACAACGTTCATGTTTAGGTTTTCACTTCTGTCGGCACTCCCGGAGTGCAACCCGTCCTTTTTTTTATATTCAGCACCCAAATAGCCTACCAACTTCATTTATTTCACAAAAATGTTTAATGTTCAGACTTTTCATGCTTACAATCTTGTGTTTGCTTAGTTTTATAACAAAAATATAACAGACCAACTAACCGTTTACTCAAAACTCATTCACAGAGGATTAAAAATGTTGCGAAATGTTTTTGCGGCGAAATAAAACATTCGACGAAATGAAAGCCATGAAATAAGTTTCTAGGAGTCGAATAGATTGATAACAATAGAAGCAAGAAGTTTGAAATCTTTACAACACGACCATAACTTAAAAACCACAATAAAGAAGGAATAGACTAAGGCGATATTATACGAACTAAATTAAGGGAAAAGTAATAAACAACGTGTCGCATCAGGTCAAAAAAGGCTGAGGCTAGAGGGACTTCGAAAGTGTTCCACCATGAAGACCTGAACTCTTGATTGTTTTGATTTGATTGGTTTGCAGTACTGGGGCATATTAGTGAAGCGAGTGCCGAAAATCCCGGGATATTCAGGACTGGCCATACTGTCCCGGCACTGCAAACCCTGCATAGCAAATAATTGCTTTTGTTTACTTTGTGATATAATTTTATGTGTTGAACTAGCTTCGCTTTGTTTCCTTTGAAACGCTGCCTATTTATACACAGAAGCGGATGTGTGAAAAGAACTGTCTAACTATTCTTTCGGCCTTCACAATAACGTAACCTGATTGGTTCATTTTCTCCGCTTCGGTTCAGTGGACAGACACCCTAATATCCGCAATATTGCAAATTCTGAATTGACCGCGAGCTGCATCGAGCGGGCCACTGCACCGTGTAATCTGGATATAACTCGGTGTTAGTCGAAGTAGCGCACGAACGACGACAACGTAGTCTTTGTAATTAAACGGTGTAACCATGTAGAAGCATTTACAGTAACAGAGAGATACTAGAGCTATTATACAAACCAAATTAAGGTAAAAATAAACGTGTAGGTAGAGAGAGAGAAGTAAGAAAAAAAGACTGAGCATAAATAGACTGGGAAATTGCTTCTGCGTCTTGAAAGTCTTTTCAGTATACTTATGATGACGTTTGATAAATGGTTCCACTTGTTTTCTTTGCTATGGAACTACGGGACTATGCCTGAATACGTAATATGCCTTCACTCTCGCTCGATAACAATAATATCAACAAAATTGGAAATTCTGAACTGACTGCGTTCAGCGAACCACTGCCCCATATAATCTGGCCATAAAACGTCTAAACTGCGGTCCACGCAATGACTGTAATTAAATTATTTGTTTAGTTCCAGCCCATCTACCGCCGCGCGACTTAGCGTCATCTGTCACTCTCTCATTGTCACAGAGTGCGTGGCAGCCGCCACAGCCTCCTGACAGTTGTGGCGGAGAGATGGAACAGTGCTTTAATCAGGTACTGGACCTCTCAACATCTTAGTTTAGGCAGTAACATAGTTATTTAAGTTTTATACGTGATAACAACATATGGATAATTTTAGTCCGAAATAAACGCTTTTTATTTTTATTTATTTTATTTTTATTGCACTAAAAAGAAAGAGATAGGTAACATATTTCACGCGAGAAAAAACGGACCACTAGGGCAGGACGAAGCTGCGTAAAGTGGACTAACCACATTTCTCAGATTTAAACGCATCTTTTTGTGGGCCTCACAAAGATCTATTTTTTCTGCTCCGCGCTACAGTGGAATGGCAGCCTTACATAGATAAACTTACTCCATTAATTAGCGCAGTCCTAAACTGCCCACTAAAAATACAACAGTTTGTGAACAGACCAACCTTGGGTCTTGTTCAGGGGCTCACTAAGTAAGTTTCTTTCCGAAAACTTTTCTGATGGGTTTTATTCTTTAGGAACGTCACCCTAGGCCGTAAGCCGTAAGTATAAATTGTGACGCAAGAAAATAATTTCGGACTATTTTTTTATTGTGTTGGGGTTTTCTACCTTAGTTCCTTTAGATAAACCATACATACTAAACTTAAAGTCATAAAAAGTATGAGATAAACATTTCCTCTGAGCATACAAATCTTCATTTCAGAGTAGTTTTTCTAGCAGCTTATAACTTGCAAGGGCAGAAACCATAATATACGAGTATTCAACTTTAAAAAGGTTGACGACTAAGATCCTTGATGGCGCGATGTAACCCCTTGAACAGCCTCCGAACAAAAGCTCCTTATTTGCAGGAGCGCTCAACCTTTCGGGGCTAACATAATATTCGTGTAATATTAATGCAGGTCGCAAAGGCCGCGCGTGACATGAACGGGAATCAAACCAATCACCCCGGTTAATAGAGCCTCTATGATGTATGTTCGACAGGCTATCTGATGGGTAGCTAGAACTAGTTTGAAACTGCAGTTGCGAGGAAGTTTAGTAGTCAATTAATACCATCCCATTATATTACATCGCCTTTGGTTAAGGGTCCTATTCTATAGCAATTAATCTAGACACGCGGCAGCGTGTCCAGCCAAGTTCACCGCAGAAACTGGCGAGCAGCAGCCGTGTGTTATATTACACGAACCGTTTGGAGCCACTTTTGACCCCCCAATAACTCCAAATCTATTGACCATAAAAAAATGAAATTTGGCTTATGTATTAGGATCCTTTAGAACAAGTAGAACCCCAAATTTCATTAATATAGGTTAAATAGTTATTGAGATATTAAAGTCCAAAAAACAGTATTTTTATCACTGACTGACTGACTGACTCACTAGTAATCAAAAACCTAACCCACTTCCAGGTGACCTAGAAAGGTGAAATTTGGCATCTAGCTTAGTAATTGTGTGTGTATACATATAAAAATCTAAAACAGTGATTTTTTTATGTTTTTTTTATTATTATTATTATTGATGGTTGTTGCCTCAGAACTCTGTCATTTATAAACCGATTTGGAAAATTCTTTTTTTGTTTGAAAGATATACTAGAATAGCATATACACTCACACGCACACACTTACACATACATGCACATAAAAATCCAATACGTACTAACCGTTTTGGAAAATTCTTTGTTTGTTCAAAACTTTCAAAAGATGTAAGTACTAGAATAGCAGACAGAACTAATTAACAAATAATAATCAAGTAATTTACACATCATAATAATTTCTGTACAAAAAGTAATGATATCCCATCAAAAACATAAATGTAAAATGAGAGCCAAGTTCAATATCGCGTGCACTTCGCCGACAAAAGAATTGAGATCTGCAAGGGCGCCAAGTTCTTTGCCCTAAAATTTTTAGATACAAGGACATGCGACATACTCAATGCATTTATTTTACTTGGGGTGTAATTCAATATCAAGACGTGACTAATAATACGTGACGTGTGTACGTGACGTGATAAGGAACGTAAAGACAATATTTCATTGCATGTTTGAGAAAAAACAATTACCTATTATACTTATCGAACCCACTCACAAGATTTTATGAGAATAGGTTGAGAAATGCGACCTCTAGGCGAGAACAGCCAGAAAACTTCTGGTCAACCGAATATTCGAAGAGTCACTTCGCTCGCTCGGTCAAATATGAATATGATCGCTTTGTAAGTTTTGGGTGTTCCAATTAGGCAAATTAGGGTGATAGAGACATCCGGCTTACATAGTTCTTTTTACTTCTCGAGCACCGTAAACTGATCACGAGTTCCAATTAAATTTTAAAGAGTGAGCCTTCTGTATTTAAACTAACAAATAAAATTATTGACAAAGTTACCGCGCGGCTGTACGGGTAGCTCCAGATCCGAGTTCGAAACATGTCGGGCCGTTCCTGACAATTTTGCGTGAGTGTAAACCGCTTAATACAATAATTTACGCTCAATTCAAAATTAGTATTCATCATCATCGTCATCATATCAGCCGATAGACGTCCACTGCTGGACAACGGCCTCCCCCAAAGTTCTCCACAACGATCGATCTTGCGCCGCCCTCATCCAATTTCTACCCGCGATCTTAACCAGGTCGTCAGTCCACCTTGTTGGAGGCCTTCCGACGCTGCGTCTTCCGGTCCGCGGTCGCCACTCAAGCACCTTTCTGCCCTAACGGCCATCGATTCTACGAGCAATATGCCCTGCCCAGTGCCCACTGCCACTTAAGTAGTTAAAATTAGCATTAAGTTAAGAGTATCGGACGGACAACCTCACAGAAATCGACCTAGTCTTGAGAAAGCTTGTGCTACAGGTATGAAACGTGAACCATAACTACCATGAGATAACGTGACCTACTTTTTTTTTTTTTTTTTTTTTTATGTCATAGGGGGCAAACGAGCAAACGTATCGCCTGATGGAAAGCGATTACCGTCGCCCATAGACACCTGCAACACCAGAGGAGTCACAAGTGCTTGCCTACCCGGAGGACGAAGATAGAATGCCTCTATGCTAGTCATTTCACCGGCCATCTTACCCCCACACCGGAACAACAATGCGAACATTGTTCTTTGGCGGTGGGTTAGCAGGCAAGACGGTACTGAGGTACGTACGTAGGTACTTGCTAGAGATAACGGTCACTGTAAACTCTTGGTAAGGGTACTGAGTGGAAAGAAAGTGGCACAACGTTATCAGTGGAGAGGTCTCAAGAACCAAGACGTTGACGACTTTAAGACGAATGTCAGGTTGAGGTTATTAGGAGACACGACAAAATAGGGATAACGACTGAGACTATGACAGTAATTTCTGACTTTTAGAGCACTCTAAGTGTAGTTCGTCCCATATAGACATTTCCCAATAAAAATTTGGATCAAATGACATCTTCAAAAAAAAAATATTAAGGTCCGTCCATGGGCTGCTATATTGTGATGTATTACCACTGCGCCAACCGCGTCGTCTAAAATAAATACTGTAAAATAATTATTATATTTATTATCTTCTGTATGTTTTGCGTGTAATCACAATTTACAACGTAAAATGAGTGCGCAACGGCGACTTCCTGGTATACGTAATTCACAAAGCTTTTTTACCCACTCGTTATTATGACCCGATTTTGGATTTATTGTTATCCTCCTAAGCCACAATAAATAAATAACGTATCCGCGAGGGCCACTTAAATGATTTATTTTCTAGCTTGTCTTTAACCTGCTAACTCAAAAGGTTATAAGTTAGTTAAGAATCAATGGAGCCTACGCCGTTCTGTAAAAAAAGGCTTATTTCTCTCGTAATGTAAGGGGGAGTGGATAAAGGGAATATTTACCTTGTTCTTGGACATAAGTGGTTTATTGTAATAGATGGTGGTCAGTTGTACGGGGGAAATTGGGAAGAGATTTTAAACATGTTTTATTGTTTAAGTGTCAATAGGGGTTGAGCACATACATGTAATGCTCAGTGGAAGTTGAATGCGGTTTACAGCAAATTATACCAGCGGGCCTATATATGATTGTTGCGTTTATCACGTGAGAAATAAGTGACAAAGCATCTGCCACTCATCCTCGCATTTTGTCAAAACGTGACGGTTGCTTTGTCACTTATTTATCGCGTGATAAAAGCAAACATCATAGGCCCGCTGGGATATCTCCCAAGACAAAGGGATCTTGATATACATATTATGATGGTTTAGTCACGTCTCTCGCAGGCCATCCGACCACGTAGGAAACAAATGCCTTGACCTAGTCCTAGACCCGACCCCGTGGCAGACCAAAGAAGCTATGGCAGGATGTCGTGTAGGCCGATATGCATGAAATCGGGCTAACAAAAGAGGATGCCCAGAATCGTTCAAGTGGAGGAAATCTAGTATCTGGCTATCTTCTTTGTTTGGAAAGATACGGCGAAGGAAGTTTTTAGTCTTGTAGTTTTAATACTCAACGTTATCTACTTATAATAGACAAACAAAATACTTAAATACGAACGTTTTGAACCTGCGTACCTTTGTTAGCAGACTACAAACTAGTTTAAATGCCGGTGTATGGAAAAATATTTTAAGCCTATTACCTAGTTGAAGTTGCCTGAGCACTTCGTTTGACTATTCTGAAAGGAAATCGAAAAAGTGCTGCATCATTTTCGAGAACTTTCTTCATGTTTTTTTTACTAACGCAGCCGGCGAGGCTAGGACGATGATGTAAGTGTCTTTGTGGCCTACTTTCAGAATAAAGTAATTCGATTCATTTCATGCATTTTCATGTCACTTATCTTCGTGAAATATTTATCATGTGTCTATTGCGAAATGAGTACCGCCTTTGTACTGGGATCTTCTTTGACGCTACTGAACCGTAAAAGATTTTTAAGTTGCTGATGTAATGCTGCATTTCGTCAAAGCTAGACTGATGTCAAGTAGATATTTTTGGTACTCGGGTAGCAGGGTACGGCCCACATAGGATACTTTTTTTATTCAACTCGAATAATGAAAAAAAATTACTGTAATTTTTTTTGCTCGCTCGAACAATATTCACCCATAATCGGATATATTTTGGAGAGTGTAGAAAAATGGAGAAGCAGAAATTGCACGATTTAATTTCGCCATCCCCGTTTCACCATCGGATAATCAGGCGAGGGGAGCGATTTCACCCTTAGTTATGTAGTCCGTTTACCACTTATTCGCACGAAGCGATTTGCTTCATCACTTCTAATGCGAACCACTAAGGTATGGATTTCGCTCCCATCGTGTATATTTCCTGAACATTATAATTTGGGTCTCTTCAAGGTAAGAGTGAATAGGTTATTACTGAACCGGCGAGCTACATCCTCGACCCGTAGTCACTTTCCATCAGCCTGATGGAAAGTGACTACAATCAGGTGATACTGAGGTCAATCTCCGGTTAGATGGTGAATTAAACGAAAATCGTATACTTTACTGTTGTATCAAATAAGTGCTTTCCAGTACGACATAAAAAGTGGCAAAGTGTCGTCCCTTTTTGTCGGATTGTATATATCATTTAATCTACTCATTTTCCATCCATATCTCCAACAACCCTTAGTAGAATCAGTGAGAAAGCAAAATCATGTACGAAATACCAATACGAGACAAAATAAAGAGTAATACTTCACTGCGCGACATTTGTCTCTGTCGGCATGGTCTGAATATTGCGTCTACTGGCTGAGAAATTGGCACATGTGTCATATAGACAGGATGTAGTGACCTATACGATATACTTATAGTTATGAATCTTTGTACGTGGAAATGGGGTTGGGCTTTATAGCTTCTTTGAATTTATACATTTCAGCAGCAGTTTATATACAACTAGCAGAATTATTTTTCGCAGTGTTTCATTTCGCAGTACTTAGGTAGTGTAATTTCGTAGAACGCATTCTCTGAAACCATTAACTATGTGGGATTAATATTATTGTATTATATCGAGAATGACAGCACTAGTTTAACTTTGGCAAACTTTGAGTATGTTTGACTTAGGCAAGCATGTTTCTTCGTCACTTAAAAAAGGTAACTGTCTTTTGTTTCAATATCAATTTGTAACAGAACAAACAACATGGCGTATTATATTGATTTAAATTTAATTTTAAATTTTGAGAAGAGCTAGTGCTTTCCACGCTTTAGTATGTATAGTTATAATACATACTTCGGCGTGAAAAGGAATTGCCAGCCTCGTATCCGTATCCTATTCCTACTTAGCCGGCAATCCCTATTTTCCAGGACTCTATAGTAATTTACTATTAAAAGGTGCAAATCAATTACTTCTACATACAAATAGAACCATTACAAAACCACATTTAAAACCTTGCGAATAGCCTTGTGAAGGCAATTCACCGAACAACTGGCCCACTACATCAATCGTTGCATTCGAAACCGAGCTCCATTCATTGGAAATAGCTCGCAGGCAATTTTCCAATTCGCCAAGAAAATGATGTTTCCAGAAGCTTACTTAAGTAATACGTTAGCACAATGGAGTGTGGTTTGGATTGAAATTGGTTCTTTCTAATGGGTGGAACGGAGCTGCTTGGCAGAAACGAGATGATAGGTTACAGTGTTTTGTGCAACATATTACTTTTGATCATGGAACAATATTCGGGAGATGCCAATACCTAAAGTAAGAACACTATGCACTGGTACTGGGGAGTCAATGTACTAAAATGTTTGTGCTTAACGTTACTTTAACCTTACTTTACAATCGCTCATCGCAACCAGTGTGGGACCGCGGTGACTGGATCGCAACACCCACTTCAGCCTGCAGCTTAGGCGACACTATTGTATAAGTAGTTTAATTTGTGGAGAGGGTTTCAACTGCCTTGCCGTCGACCTTCATGCAGCAGGATTCTGGTCGAATGGTGTTGTTTCGTTAATTTTGCGGACGGTTACCCGACACCTAAAGTCAAGTGACGTCGTCGAACATGTTAGTGTACTTTATTAGTTACTAGCGACCCACCCCGGCTTCGCACGGGTGCAATGATGATAAATTATGCATGTATTATTTAAACAAATAAATCTTCCTCTTGTTCACGTAGTTTTAAAGATTTACATAGGGACAGACAGACAGCAGTAAGCGACTTTGTTTTATACTAGGTGAGTCATTGTCATTTCAAAAAACAAAAGTTGTCTGTTCGGTGGCCAATAGCTAACAGCGTATGTGCATAGAAGTTATGTTTTTAACACGCCAGCCCATAGAAAGGGAAACGTCGTTTATGCTAATATAATTTTGATTGGAAAAATAGGCCTAAAGCCCTTAACTTTGTACGTGTCCACCGAAAAGACGCGAACCTAAATCTGACAACGACCCAAGTATGTAGTGATACAGAAACTGGAAACAACCTACAACTTTACACTCTGACGGATCGATAGCCAACCAGCCCGGTGGATGGCAATTGGCATTGTTCTTCATCACATACAGAGATGAAACCAAGCGTACCAACTTTTAAGCGGCTGCCTGAAAACTTCTTTTGGCTACCGTACCCAAAGGGTAAAACCGGGACCCTATTATTGAGGCTCCGCTGTCCGTCTGTCTGAAGATGATAGAAAATGATATCAAAATAAATAATAAATGTGTTCCTACTGCCATCTAGCTAGTGTCCACTTACGAACATATTTAATATATTGTCTGCC
This sequence comes from Apotomis capreana, assembly GCA_947623375.1. Taxonomy (NCBI): domain Eukaryota; kingdom Metazoa; phylum Arthropoda; class Insecta; order Lepidoptera; family Tortricidae; genus Apotomis; species Apotomis capreana. Next base: position 7,245,512 of record OX392508.1, on the reverse strand, counting down.
CATTTTCTAATCTGTATAATAAAAGTTAACGTTAATATAGGCCATAGTTGATAGAGAATGCATGATTTATATGAGTGCTATAATGCAGGCACACAGATACACATATTAAACTTATTCATCGGGTGTTAACAAACTATGTATTAATAATTTGTCTATTAATATTCAGTTGAGGTTTCATGATAGATCATAATATGCCGTGGAAAGCACAAATGAACTGAATAAAGGCCGCGTCGTATGTGATATTCAGATCAATCACAAATGTATACCCCGAAGCTTACCTTACAATCAGTTTGAGGAAGGCGAATATTCCCCTGCGAATTATCCGTGATTGGTAAAAAACAAAGGAGATTGGAAGTGTCAAAGAGCGCTCATGAATTCTTAACGAATCTTCGAGAATATTCCACGCTGGATATGGCCGTATGATGCAAAGCCATTTTACCAGATTTTATGTTATTCCATCTGTTCCGGCCTCTTCGAATGTTGCTTACAGTAACTATGTGTTTTATTGACTTTATGTAAAATATTGAGTTCTCTTAAAGAATCTTCATTAGTAAATGGCAAATGGCGATTAGGGGATATAAAGACTAATGAAATAATGAATGAAAAATGAAATAATGAAGTGATCTTCGTTCGTTCCTGATAAACAATCGCCATGATCGTAATGTGGAGAATGCACGCAAACACCTACTTAATGATGAAAGGTATCAAAGGGTAAACAACTTTACCCTAGTCGTCCATGTTTTTAAAAGTTTCAAAGTTTTTACAAGAAGCATCAATATGCTGATTACATTGTATTAAAAAGAGCAATGAAGTAAGCGCCTAAAATCAAAGTTGAGTTACTGTTTTATTTAATTTACTGCGATTTTTGCTCTTCGGAGAATCCAAGTTCAAAATTATCTTGAAAGTTAAAAAAAAACCTCGTCATTCATCGACAAAAATAGACGTAAAACAATAATTACCATTATTTCCTCAAATTAAGCTAAAACTCCTCGTAAATCATAATTCATTTCAATCATTTAAACCAATATTTAGAACAGTATCATGTCTAGAGTTAACAATCACAATCAATCAACTCTGACTTAATATTGACTTTGGGAGACACAGCGGCTTCAATTTGTGTGTTTTGGAACAATCAACAGTTTCCTCCCATTGTTTAAATTATAAACGGAGTTCACTTGGCTCTGGTCGTCGATTCAACAAGATTTGGTCGGGATAATAAAAGTTAATAAGTTTACTTATCACTTTTGGTTTTTTTATTTTATTTATTTTAGGTTTCGTTTCGACTGTTCCCTCCTCAAAAAATTACCTAATCGTAACGAAATTTTGGCAACTGAATGGGCAGGAAAATTCCTGGTAGTATTGGCATATTTTCGCTTAAAACAGACGCCGAGTACCTACAAAATTAATAAAAAGCGTTAAAATCGAAACACCGAAATTGTCATTGAGAATTTGGTTGCAATTGGTTAAGTTTTAGGAGAGGAAACAGTCGAGGATGGAACCTCTATTTCTTTAACCCGGTTACGCAAAATTTGAACCTCATTAAATTTGTCAGTTTGTAAGCACTTGCCTACTGAGCCGGCGGTCCTGGGTTCGAATCCTGGCCAGGGCAAATATTTGTGTGATGAACTCTAATATTTGTGTTTGGGTCATGGTTGTTCTATGTATTTAAGTATATATAAGTATGTGTATTATCGTCGTCTAGTACCCATAACACAAGCCTTCTTGAGTTTAATTTGGGACTAGATGGATTTGTGTGAGGTTGTCTGATATTTATTTATTTATTTGTATGCGATGCCATAGTTACCAGGTGCAATCTTAAAGTAAACGAATGGTAAGGAAAGATGGGCAGTGGTATTTCCTCTCAAGTTAGTTTGAAGCTGCCCGCAACTTCATGGCCGTAACTTATAATATTTATTTAGGTACCGTATTCGAATAAAAAGATCCAAATTTTCTCAATGTTCCAAAATCGGTTTCAACATATTTCCATCCAGTTTGGCGTGATGAGCGCACTAAAATATTCAGAACGATAGATTCAGGGAATTCATATTATGTTCATTCCCTGAAACCGTTGATTGAGATGAGATCTCCGTTGAAGAATTGGATTTTTATACAACTTTTATTTTTAAATAATTGTGTAGATAAGTCAAGATAAATTGCTTGTATGAATGTAATTGTAAGTGTATCTTTTGATAATATCGTCTGTTAACAACCAAAACTCAAGTAACAAATACGAGTACCTACTTAAAACAAAGCTCGTATCTACTCGATATCATACAACTATAAAGCCTTTCTTATTTAATACTATTATAGTAGTGATAGTAATTTAGCGCGATTGCGTTTCTATGATGTCATCAAAAATGGTACTTGCCCTTGATAATATACGGTTTTTCTATAATGATGACAGTTGAAAATAGCTTAAGAATCAAAAAATCGTCCAGATGTACGTTTAGTCAGCCGCCACCATTCAATCAATTTACAATGAAGCGAAAAAAAAAATATGGCCAAGGCATACAAGAAATAACTGATTGAAAAATTCAATGGCGCTCGCATCAGGTTCGGTGGTCCAATAGGTAGGACGTCCGTGTTGGCCGGGAAAGCCGTTGGAGGCGCAGATTCGTACCCTAACTGAATCATATATTTTTTTATTTTTTTACTTCTTGTAAACATTTGATTTGCGCTAGAGGACGTTACTGCTTTAATAAAAACAATCAATTTATAGCATCAAGGACCTGTACAATAACTTGCGCTCTACGATGTAGTGGAGTCGACTACCCCTTAAATGTGTTAATATCCCCTTACCACCACATAGCGTGTCAATTCAATCTCGAAACACCACCGCAAGCTAAACTCAACTAAGTTTTCTTACAACTCTGTTGTAAATCTACCGCTAAGTTTACTAACTTGTTAATTTCTTAGTTCTCAGTAAGCGTTGGCAATCGCATGTTGAAATCAATTAAGAAATCCAGTGATTTAAGACAACTACAGATCGTGCAAACTTTATAAACAAGATGAACTTTGGTCATGAGTTGTACTGTTATGTTATTGGTAGCTCAACTTTATGTATTTAAACACATGTAGAAATGAAGTGTCGTCCGTTTATTGCAAACATTATAAAAAAGTAAATGAAATAAGCTATTAAAAAGTCTTCTGATTTTAAAATTTTGTACAGTCTGTTACCGGAATGCGGGCATTTGCTAATAATAATATTATGATCCATTAGTAATTGCTTGCATGTAATAGCTAATCATAATTATGTAAATTAACTGCACAATTAAATTTCTTAAATCCGCACATTCAATGTAGTGGGTGTACAGCGTAATTGTCGTTACTCATATCACGCTGTTATTTAACACTCACTTGTCAATTTACTTTACTGTACATTACTGGCAATTAAAATTTTGTTAGAAAGTTAATAAAGCCTGAATTCAAGTTAATTAATTAAATTAATGTTATGGATACGTTAAAGATCTACCTATGTTACTTTACTCTACTTTAAGAAAAGTCTACTTGGCGGTAACACACTGTATATATTTTGTCTAAATATATATATTTTTGACTTAGGGAAATGAAAACATTAATCATAATTAATGAGAGCAGGAGCTGTTAAGAAGAGGGATCTCTTAAGAAAGGATACCAGCCACCCGTGTCAAAAACCTTAAAAATGAAGATGAAGTCCTGACCCTGAAAACGGAATAGCGGCAGGACTTTCACGAGGTGCTCAACTGTCAACCAATGAGTATTCAAATAATCAATCAGTCAATCAATCAATCATTTTATTTATTGCATGGTCATGAGTTTACATCACAGCCGTTAGTTATTGTTTAGTACCAGTACATCATGTCCTGCCGAGAGGCGTACAATATTTTAATCTCTATTTATAATAAAGAAAATGTATGCTATTCTCAATATCACATGTTCCATTATAACAAATTTTCAGTAATAACATTGATGACTGAAGAGAATGTGAATGTAGTACTTAAAAGAACCAAGCTTCGACGAAGTGAGGAAAGTAGTCATGAGGCAGATTGATATGTGCTGAGGTATGGAAGTATGGCGGAGGAGCAGTGTAATCCTGGAACAGGAACCTAACGAATGGAATTATACGCCGTATTCATAAAAAGGCACCAAACGAAAGTGTTGCCGTTATGCAGAGACGTGTCATATGCGACAAGATTTTACAGCACGATCTCCACACCACTACTCAAAATACGCTGACGCACCGTAAACGCAGTCAAATGTATCAAAAACAATGAACACGTGACACCTGCGTCACGCCTTTTTCATAAAATGCGTATTTTAACCAGCGGTGTGGATAGCGAGTGGTAAAAATAAATAAAATGAATAAATAAATAAATAAAATGGCATCTCACTGTGTAAACATATCATCATCAGCGTATACGTCGAGTAGCGGCTTGGCTGCTTATTTAAGTACATTCAGGAATAACTAAAAATCAAAGCGAGAATCTATATGAAACCCGAAGCGGAGTTGAGGGCTTTTATGATACGAGTTTGTAATTCCTAAGCTTGCCAAGATGCACCAATCATTTTCATCGCACTTGCGAGGAAAAGAAAGTGTAAAATAGGCTTATACTTTTGAAAGTCGTATAACCATAGATGATTCGACTTTCCTGTGTTAAAAAAAAAGCGATGTCTGCCATCTTGAAATCTAAAATGGATGCCTTTTTTTGGAAATCTGGATGCCGTAAAACCCTGAAAACGACACCCGACTTTAAAATAAAAAAGTGATGTCCGCCATCTTAAAATCCAAAATGGATGCCATTTTTAGAATAGGCACCACCAAAAACCTAGAAAGTACAGCTATGACGTCTTTTAAAAAAAGTTATATCCAACATCTTGAAATCCAAAATAGGCGGCCTTTGTAAATTTTTGTACGTCTATCAATAGGTACAAAAAATTTGAATTTGAAATATGAAATCAAATTCATATGCCATCTCTAAAAAAAGAAGCCGGGCGTGATATTGTATGAAAACCCATTATTTACGTGGGCACAATATTGCTCAACATTATTTATTTACTATTTACTACCACCCATGCCTACGTATAAAGATACTACTTACGAGCAAGTGTTATGAAAAAATCCATAATTTCATCGACGTCAAACAGGCATAGGATACGTTTAAAATGACCTTTAATCTGAAGCCGGAATCTGTGGCGGAATCCAAGTCAAAAGGAGGAATACCGGAGTCAAAGGACATTCGACCTGCGGCATACTGTTTGTGACGCATTCCTGACTAAGTAAATATGCGTGCCTGCGCTGGATTTTTGGGGGAATTTGACGTGTTAGTAGTTACCTATATCTATTGATATTGCTTGCTATCAAAATTAAAGTACATATTTTATATTGGTTTTCACACATTATTATGACAAAACGGGGCTTTCAAAAACCCCTTTCTTGAATCCCGTCGAAACCATGGTCGTAACATCACGTGGGAAATATTGAGGTTATTAAATAAAACACATCGGCGAGTGTGGTGCAAACGCAGTTGGCCAACTCGTCCACATCTTGAATGGTGTCTGCTCTTGCTGTTGCTTCCGGGGTCTACCACGACTGCACTTTAGTAGCATGATAATACTAGTGTCGTAATCGTCTTGTACATGCTTGGCGTTCATATATAAAAATATAATACTTTTGACGACGCGTTTGGCTCGGTTTGTCACCTGCCTACTGAGCCGGCGGTCCCGGGTTCGAATCCCGGCCAGGGCAAATACTCGAATATTTGTGCTTGGGTCATGGTTGTTCTATGTATTTAAGTATATATTTATCTATATTAGTACGTATATCGTCGTCTAGTACCCATAACACAAGCCTCCATGAGCTTAATTTAGGACTAGATCGATTTGTGTGAGGTTGTCCGATATTTATTTATTTATTAATTATTTAATACTATTTGAGTCCAGGACCGCTGCTTCACATCACATGTCGTCATGCAATTGGTTGAAGCCCTAGTATAAGTTAACTCTAATGCAAAAACCGTCTCGAACGTGTTTGTGACAAAGCTATTTCGTTGAAAACTTAGACTTGACAACTTAGACTGATCGACGATGACGAAAATTTTTCGCAATAAATTAAGTATTACACATTCTGATTCAAACTTAACTGTACTCCATTTTTGTCTAGTCAAATGCCAACCCCCCACCCCCCCAAACTCCTTAAAATATTTCATACAACTTACCAATCTAATTTTTCAAAGATTTATTTCAAAGTTGGCTGGCATTCCGCAAAACGCAAGCTCACTGAATATAGGGCGAATCGGCAACGTCGAACTCTCTCAAATGCCTACTCAATTTGGCACAGATTGCGCAAATTTAGTCACAATCATTCAGGCAATAAGGGATATAACTGCGTGGGCAAAGTTCCCGTTTAATGGGAAAAGTTAAAACAATTTACGAGTCGTGAAGTGAGCTAATGGTCATGACGTTTTAATTTCCCGCGTTGCTTGTTCCGATTTGGAATTTGCCTGCGAGGTGCCCTGGAAGTTTGGGATGAACTACCTACATGATTATCAATAATTGATAACTAAAACAAAAACGTGAAAATCGCCAGAGACCAGTCCGAAAATTTGGAACAAATTCCGAAGTTTCATTTATTCGAAAAACTCATAATTTCGAATTTTCATTATACCGAAAGGGCTATCACACCAAATGATCATTTTCTGTGGAAGTATGTTACACAATATAATTAGGTTAGGCTAGGGTGATTGTTTTCAATGGTAGTTTTTAGTGGTGTACCCCCACAAAGTTTCATTTGTCCCAATGCATCATTATTTCGAATTTTCATAATTTCGAAAACTATGTTCTGATGAAATATATTCATATTTCTAGGAGTATGATATCCACACCACTTAAAACTACCATTGAAAACAAGCAATACCTCAGCGCAAACAAGCGCATACCTGATCATAAATGTAAAAATATGCCCGTTTTTTTTTAGGCCTTATGACCTGTGATGGTTGCTTTTATCGCATTATAAGTAGGGCTTCTGATATACGTGTTACACGCGGAACTGTAGCTCCGTGTTGTTAGCACCGGCGGTCCTAAGATCTCGTAGTACACGGACACGTCAAAGATACGTAGCCGTGTCTGCGTTTGGCTACAGGACGGCGGATCTCTGTTTCTGTTGGACATCCAACAGGCCTTTGATGTTTGCGATTATCGAAATATTATATTATGGCGATAGCTAAATAACAAGACATCCGTCGCATCGCCTGTATTACGAGAAAGATTTCAAGCTCTATAAAAAGGTCTTAAACGCCAGAGTAACTGTAATTAATTATTACCCTTGTGAGTATTATATTCCTTGATTATTACCTTCTGGAAGTTATCGATTATATGCGCCAGATTGAGCGGAATATTTTAATGCAGCATGGCACTTAACTAATATGTGTAACGTTTGAAGTATATATATACGCGTGGCACTTGCGCCATTTTAATGAAAATTATGAAATTTTGCGATAACTCAAAATTGGCTCGACCAATTTTATTCAATATAGGTTTAATTGAAAGTATTTATAAGGCCTCATTTACATGAATGTTTCTATAGTTTTTCGAATAGTTTTGGATTTCCGGAGCGTATATTTACAAAACTGCTGACTTTATCAAAAAATAATGTTTGGAGACCCCTATTATTTATAAAAGACCTATTCAACAACACCCCACACTAATGTTGGAACGAAAAAAAAAATTCACCCCACTTTAGATGTACGAGAGGTACCCGAAAAAAGTTTTTTTTTTAGTTTTCACCGTTTTGTCGGCGTGATACATACACATAGGTACTTATACCAAATTTCAGCTTTCTACCGTCTTGCCTGCTAACCCACCGCCAAACAGCAATGTTCGCATTGTTGTGTTCCGGTGTGGGGGTAAGATAGCCGGTGAAATGACTAGCATAGAGGCATTCTATCTTCGTCCTCCGGGTAGGCAAGCACTTGTGACTCCTCTGGTGTTGCAGGTGTTTATGGGCGACGGTAATCGCTTTCCATCAGGCGATACGTTTGCTCGTTTGCCCCCCATGACATAAAAAAAAAAATAGTACGCGTAGAGCTAAACCGCGGACAGACGGACAGACGGATATGGCGAAACTATAAGGGTTCCTAGTTGACACTTCTTCTTCTTGGTCCTATACTTCATAGCTGAAGGTCGTGTCCCTGAAAGTACTAGTTGACTACGGAATCCTAATAAACAAGAACAAAGTTTTCAACGCCTTTTTTTTACAGAAACTGGTAAAACATTTACTCGCAATACATTCATTCTGATCTAAAATGTTAGAGGCTGACATTTAAAAATCTAAGTTTAAACTTTACTACGTACATTACATTTAGCGCTAACACGTCTTTAATATTTCCACCAACATTTCTCATTCGTCCAAGTCTCGACTTAAGCTAGGAGCTTTATCTTTCTTTAAAACACCATTAAGACCGTATTTCATGTTCGCTTGGGTTTTCTAGATTAAGTAAAAGAGGCCGACCCGGTTGTACAGACGGACCCGGTCGGCAGTTAGGAGATTATACTGCACTAGCGACCCGCCCCGGCTTAGCACGGAACCTCTAAAATTATCAGTGTTTCTCTAATATATTATGCATACATTATACATAAAAACCTTCCCCTTGAACCAGTCTATCTATTTAAAAAAAATCGCATTAAAATCCCTTGCGTCGTTTTAAAGATCTAAGCATACATACGGACAGACAGGAAGCAACTTTGTTAAGTTTTATACTATGTAGTGAAATAAATAGTATAGTCTAACAAGATGCGGTTTTTCCGTAGTGGCGCCACAAACGCTTTCATATGGCAATAATGTGCATTCTAAAATGTCAGTAGCGATATGTCATTAGCCAAATTCAAATCATTGTTTACCAGCATGCTGTTCAACCCTTCGTTCTTCTTCTGAAATGAATACTAAATCGAATAAAAAAAATACTTAACTTTAATCACTGTGGATAATTTTGGCTTTATTATGCGAAAATTACTTATAATTTGCGGAATATTTAGTGCTGTTTTCTCTTTGTTTACATCAGCGACGTTCACTGACTTTCAACGTCAGAATTACCAAAAACGTATCGTTTCCACGGCGAGGAAGTCTATTTTTATATGCTATTGTTTTACGACGTTCGTTTATTTAGTTTTATCACTTTTATGCACCACCTTATCCGCTCAAACTATGGTTTTTCAAGACATCATTACTATCTAAAGTCTGCCTGTACGTCTAGCATAGCTGTGATACGCGACTTAATGACGCGCGACAAACACTACCTGACACTTTTCTTACAATACCATGCGCGCAGGACAGGTGATGTTGAGTCGCGCAACAACCGAAGTCGTGGCTAGATATGCCAGCCCTGCCCTGGTGGTTGAGATCGCTCTTTAAAACACACTTTCTTAAAGCAAATACTTACATCAGAAAACAGCATGTATTTACGAACCGATCTCATTAAGATACTTAATACGCTAAGCGCATTTCTCTGAAGCGTCCTAATGGACTCAATAAAAGACAAAGGGTTAGACCTTTGCTTGGGCTGATGGGTTAATCGCTTTTTAAAAATCCGGTGATGGATGGACGAGGGGCGTCGATGCGCCTGATGCGTGAATAATGGCCGTTTTCTGCACAAGAGCCTTCGTTAACTTAGCGTTGAAGCCTGTTAATAAATGCTACAATTTATTACATTACGTGTAGCGGCTATACAAAAGGGGGTCGCGGCATTTATCCAGGGGGTTCGCGAAGTTCAGCATCGAGAAATTCTCGTCACTACAAGGAATACTATTTTTTGAAGCATGTATGTGACATGTTCATTTATTTATTTCACGATTACGTTCCAAAACTCCTGCTCTGCTGAGCGACGCCAAGTTGCTCTGGGACGGCCTCATTTCCTTTTTCCAGATATTTTCCCGGTCAGTACTCTCTTAAATAGGTGGGTATCGGGCTTCCTTAGAGAATTTAATCTAATTTAATCTAATCTATGCCCAATCCAATGCCACTTCCACGTAAGGATCTCCGCCCCTATTGGTGCTTGCTTGGCGCTTCTCCATAACTTCATGTTAGTTATCGTCTTAGGCCAAAAGATTTTCAGTATCTGACGTACGTCTTTGTTCACGAACACATTGCGAACACGAGTGAACAACGAGTTTCGCTCCAGTACAGCAACACTGACTTCACATTTGAGTTGAAGAACACTTAATTTCACGTGTTCTATTTTAATTCAATATTGATACACGTGACATAGCCACGTTTTAATGTAAAGCTTCACGAATAATTGTGCAGTTTTGAAAGCAGTGTCGACATTCTGATGAATTCCAAGTAATTTCTCTGTGGAGAAAGCTGGAAGAACTACAAAGCCAAGGTTTCCTTCTAGTTCCACACGGCTTCACACTTATCAAGCACGCGTGCTAGTCGCAAGTTTGAGCAAGGACTAATGAAGAGTGGAGATGCCGCAAGCGATTATATATATTTAATGCTGATAAATACTGTGACAGGAGCAACAAATCACAACGTAGATTCTACTCATTTATTTTGCACCTTTTAAAAATAGCTTGTATTATATTTAATAACATGTAAAATATTTTTATTGTTTATAGGAAGCAATGTAGTGTAAGATACTTGATAATTAGTAGCGGAATAGCCAGTGTAAGTCAGAGAAAGTACTATTTAATTTATGAGAAATATTTAATAACAGTAAATTATCTCTTTTCTAAAGTTAGTAAAACTAATGTGGTTCGGTGTGAATAGGGAAATCTATTTTCATTTATTGCTCCTGTTATAGGCCACACCCGGTATAATAATATGTCATAGTAAACTTTGAAGTGAAAAATGTATACTGAGTTTATGTTTACTTCCTTAAAGTTTGGAACTTTTATGAAGCACAGTCGATAGAACAGGCACATAAAAGTACAAAAATATCTTATAACTCATTTCTATAATTGGAAAAGTTTAGAGGCGACCTTTAAAGCCAAGTCAATTATTCAAAGTGGTAGTTCGTTAATATTTCAAACCAATGAAGCGCAAGACATTGAGTATAATATTAGCGGGTTTAAACCGGAAACTGTGCACTAGAACAAGAAGAAAGAAGAAATTGCTTACATTTTGAAAAAACAACTCAGGTTCAGTTTCCATTTGCGGAAGGGAGTCCCTTGTTGCCTAGGAACTTGTCTCGTCGAATGTATAATTTCGCCGAAAAATCATTTCGCGGGATTTTTTATTCCTCTATAGTCATACATTTTTCATAATTCTTGCAAATAATTCAATTCATTAGGTTAGGTTAGGTTTGTTTTATAACAATCAAATAGTTACCATTGCAAAGAAAAATGCTTTCGATGAAAAATATGATTAGGAGTCAATATTAGACCCTTTGCGGAATCATTTATTATCTTATTAGTTAGCGACATGACCATATTATTTATGGCATGATTTAGATTTAGATTTAGATTTATTTATTTCATAATAACAAATTACATTATAAATTATCCTAAGTTAATCTACATGAATTTTGATATTATGATCGTCAATAGAAACATAAAATTTAATAATAATCATTCAAATAAGTCAAATACACCATCATAATATCACTACAACAATAAAAATAGAATCGTAAAATGCAATGTCAGATAAAACAAAAAATAATGTCACTATGAGTAAAAAACTAGCTACACAACTTATAATAGGTATACATATCACCAATGGGATCGTCAGAAAAACATTAAAAAACTAAATAAACAAATGTCATTTTATAATTTCATATCCATATACTCGCTTACAGAATAAAATGGATTTTCCAATAAGAAGTTTCTCAATTTTCGTCGAAATGTTTCGTCAGATGGTTCAGTTCGTATTTCGGCGGGTAGATGCTCGTAGTAGGTCGGGCCGATTACGCGCGGGTTTTTACCTGCAAGTGCCATGCGACGCGGAACTGTTCTGAGCCTGCCTGACTATCGAATCTGTTTGCCCAACACTTCGACACGTGCAAAAGTTGGCAAACTCTTTCTCACGAACATTACAATTTCAAATATATAAAGTGAGCAGTGCGTCATGATCTGGTACGTTTTGAATAAATCCCTACAAGAATGTCTGGGTTTCACCCCAGCCAGTATTCTGAGTGCGCGCTTTTGGAGAATGAGGACTCGTTGGGCATCAGTAGAATTACCCCAAATGATTATTCCGTATGACATCAATGAATGGAAATGCGAATAATAGACAGATTTTAGCCCATTTTTGGTTATTAATGGTTTTAGTTTTTTTAATGCGAAGACAGCACTACCCAACCTGTCACAGAGCCGGTCTACATGGCACTTCCAGTTTAAGTTTGAATCCAGAACAAAACCGAGGAACTTGCACTCACTGGTTAACGGCATTGGGCCGCTAGCAATGCACGGCGGCAGTGTGGTCTTTCGGCCAGAAAATATAATAACATTGGATTTAGAGACATTAAGTAGCAGGCCATTAGATGAAAACCACTTTTGGAGTTGTTCGCACGCCTCGTTAATTTTTCCAGCAAGTTGTTCGTAGGTCTTAGCACTGACTATGACTGTAGTGTCATCCGCGAATAACACCGATAGGCCAGTTGTGATTGCCGATGGAAGGTCATTTACAAATATTATAAATAATGTATTTCCAAGGGCTGAACCTTGGGGAATACCTACATTTACATATCCCGCATTCGAGGTATTAAGTGTTTTACCACTTTTAGTCACTTTTACGACCTGTTTACGATTAGTTAAGAATGACGTGAGCAATTTTAGGGCGGACCCTTCGATGCCATATAGACTCAACTTATTTAACAATAGCTGGTGACCAATGACATCGAAAGCCTTTGATAGATCGCATAGAATACCTGCCATTTTGTACCTCTCATCCAGACCAGTCACGATGCAATCAGTTATTTTATGTGCGGCCGCTGTAGTTGACTTATTTTTTCGGTAAGCATATTGGTTCTCATTTAACAAGTCATTTGATTCAAAGTGGGTCATTAGTTGGGCTGATAGAATTGACTCCACTAGTTTTGAGACGGTAGGTACGATGGTAATTGGCCTATAATTGTTCACGTCAGTTCTGTCCCCTTTCCCTTTAAAAACTGGGCAAACTCTAGTGCTTTTCAGCACGTTTGGGTATGTACCAGTGCGAAACATGTCATTAACTAGGAATATAAGAATGTCGGAAATAATTGGCCAAATACTCAAAATGATATTCAAGGATATGTCATATGTATCAATGGTAGTTCTAGTTTTCAACATAGATTTTAGGGCTTTGTCCAACAGCTCTTTTGTGACCATAGGGAGAGTGAATATCGGCAAATCACAACTGCCCAGGTGTTTACTGACGTACTGCTTGGACAATTACTCATCAGTTTGTATAATATGTTTTGAAACTATGTTTAAAAAGTGTGAATTAAATGTGTTAGGGATTTCATGATGAGATATAAGCGTGTCTGAGTCTTGATCTTTTAAACAGATGTCTTGAGATTTGGTTTTAACGCCTATCTCTTCATTTATAACCCTCCACATTTCCTTAGAAGGATTTTGACTTTCACCTATCTGCTTTTCTATATAGGTCTGTCGAGCTCGTAGCGTTTCAGCTTTAATTAACTGTGCATAGTGTTCAATGCACTCAGATATAATCTTATTATCAGGATATTGTCGCCTTATCTCATGGAGGTCACTATGTTTTTGCATGTGTCCAAGCAGCGCTTCAGTCATCCACGGAACAGTAGACTTCTTTTTGTGCCTTAACTGCTTTAATGGAAAATGTAAATCTATATAATATGTCAGTACACCTATCTGCTTTTCTATATAGGTCTGTCGAGCTCGTAGCGTTTCAGCTTTAATTAACTGTGCATAGTGTTCAATGCACTCAGATATAATCTTATTATCAGGATATTGTCGCCTTATCTCATGGAGGTCACTATGTTTTTGCATGTGTCCAAGCAGCGCTTCAGTCATCCACGGAACAGTAGACTTCTTTTTGTGCCTTAACTGCTTTCTAATTCTAATTTTAAAATATGGCTTCCATCAGTTAATGATGATTTCGCCAATTTCAAGTTTGCTCGCAGAGCTTGCCGTTGTTCGGTGAGGTTTTGCTTTTTGTAAAGTGATAGCGATTTACAAAAAACCACGCGGACTATCGGGCCTTGACCCAGGAAGGGCTATGAACGCTTCAAGTTGAATTCTTCATTAGCTATTCACTCATACGTTAGATCACTGCACAATATGCTATCAATACTACACATTGAACAACAAAAATGAATAAATAATTAACAACGCAACTTAAACGCATGCGGCCATCTTGAGACACGAACCGGAAGCCCTTAACTGCTTTAATGGAAAATGTAAATCTATATAATATGTCAGTACATTAAATAATTTTTGAAATTTATAGTCAAGTTGTATATTCTCGTCATAAATAAAATTAAAATCGTAATATGAAATGTCAAAATAAAATAAATGAATTGATTCGCTATTAAATAATCGACGTTCAACTATGTCATTTGATGTTTTTTGGTCGATTTCATGTTCCATAGTGAACACATAACGCTGGGCACTGTGGTCACTTATAACAGTGGGCAATGACGTCACACTAACACAGTCCCGGACGTGATTCGCTATCCCGCAGTCTATGGAAGACTTACATTCCTCAGTTACACGCGTGGGAAAAGTCACAATATTACTGCAACCATAACTATTAAGGATGTCGTCGACCCGCCGCCTAGAACTATTGTCAGATATATAATCCACATTTTGATCGCCAATTAAGAGAAACTTCTTATTTTCGTCAGTTAACTTATTCAATAACAATTCTAAATTATTTAAATAAATGTCAAAGTCACCATTTCCGGTTCTATATAATACGATAATAATCAAATTATAACACATAATCTCAATAGCAGAAAATTCAAAGTGATATTGAACTGCGAGGCTAATAAGGTCGTTGCGCTGCTTATACAATATACCGTCCTGTATGTATATGGCGGTACCTCCATGCGCTATCCGCGTTCGGCAGTAGTAATTTGCAATCGCATACCCGCTTAACCTCACTCGTTCTATTTCATTATTTTTGCACCAAATTTCGCTCACTCCAAGTACATGTGGATTCTCAGTGTTGCATAAGACGTTTAACAGCGATGTTTTGCCACAAATGGATCGGACATTTTGGTGAATAACGATAAACTCGGTATTTTTTATGTCGGTATTTTCCTGCCGCTGTGTACCGTGGAGTTTTTTGGCCGCACAAGATTGAATAGCCGTACTTCTGCTCCTGCTGGCCAATTTTGAAGATTTCTAGCGATCTTCAGCTTGTCGGCAGGCACCTCCACACGAAAAGAGGAATAACGGCCCCGAGTGACAACAAGTTGTTCACACACGGGCGCACAAATATTCATCTCCGTCTGGAGGTGGTGGAGCACGTTGTCAACGGTGGAGTCTTCGCTTAAATTAAATACATGTAGAATGACTACACGGGGAGCAGCTGCACGAAGGCCCGCTGGATGTGACGGTGGTGTCGAGGCAGCGTCAGCCTCGACCGGGGCCGGAGATGGTGTCTGACACGGCATTTCACTTTGCTTTGAAATGCTGGCAGTCGGTTTTAGAGTATGGGCCGTAGTCTGCAAGCTACCTGTGACGACGCTGGCCTGTTTTCTACGCGGACGGGTCCTCTGCGGCCGGGGCTCACGCTCAAGGCGCGCGAGCACGGGCGGCGCTGGTGCCGGCGGCACGACCGAAGGTGGAACAGTGCGGCCCGTGCTGACAGGCGGGGTGTCTATGTGAATAAGACCTTCAGGTCCTGACTCATTTAGTGAGATATTGTGCTGTGTTACAAGTGATGGATGTCCGTTGTTGGTGATAACTCTGAGGATCATCTGGATCACATCAGTTTGGCTTGTAAGTAGTTTTTGTTGCTCGCGTATGATGTCATGACAACATTTTATTTCACCTTTCATCTCACTAATTTCATCTTTTAAATTTAATGTCAAATCCACCAACCTGTCAACGGCCGCCACTGCATTTGTTATTGATTTCCCCTTCGCTGGAGCCATTTTTAGCTGTGGTTTTATATGTTACTCGATAAATAACCACTTCTATTTTTAATGTATTTATAATATGTCACTTAAGATTACGATTTAATAATTAAAATGATATAAATATTGAATAGCAGTTTGAATTTAGTACTTAGTTGGCCAGTGTTGCCAACACACATGGCTCGTGGAAAAGACTTTTTACTCCGTAGCTGAATATTTTACCTCCTTTGATAGGCCTGGATTATTTATTAGTTATACGTTACAAAATTTTGCATGCCAGATGCTGGTAAAATATGTATTGTGCTATAATATTGTCTGACCAACTTATGTACCATATTTCAAGCAAAATAAAGATATTTGTATTTGTATCGTAAAATATTAAGATTACTTAATTATGATTTTCATACGAATACCTATGTGTTAAAAATATTAAATAAAATGGAGATTTGGCTATGCGAATCGTAATTTTTTTTATATCGTTACAATTATGAAAACACGGTTTATCTCACCATTAATCATATCTGCGTAGAATCTGACCCACTGAATGATGCACTGCGAAAAGGTTCAATACAGAGGGCACCCCGACAGCGTCAGTAAAATACTAAAGTTGATTACCATTCAGCCGCGGTCATGCTGATTGTCACTTAATTAGAGATCTGTTCCACTGCGATGCTATGAAGGCATCGCTGGCTACGTATTCCATAAAAAAATGTGGCAACCCAGAGTCTTCAGGTGAGTTAGCTTTCATATTGTTCTTCATTTGTATACGGTAGCTGACAACGTCGCTATAGCGTACGAGTGTGGCAAGGACTGCTGATGGCCACTTTGAGTTATCTTAAAGCTACTCCGCTGACGATTGTCCCTCGTGTCTTACCTCTAGCTCCGCGCTTGTTGGATCTCGGCGGTTGCGGAAATGAGTCCTCTGGCTCTCCCCGACTTGAGCGAAACGACTTTACATATTATATGGCATCACATGCTCTATTATGTAATAAATGGGTAATGTAATGTCATAAAGCTACTGACCGCACTATATAGCGTCTTTATAAGTGTAATTATGTGGTAACTATTTCTTGAATTTATGAATACAATGATATTAATTTTAATAATTCATTCGTTAATTTATTATTGTATTACTTTTTTTCTAGAAACATGAAAATCAGAGCAAAAAAAAGCCAAATGAAGGAAGAGTAGAGACATTCCGTTAAGACTATCAGAATTGTACAGTCTCGGGTTGAAGATAAACAGGAGAAATCAGCGCTGAAGTTACTAGCGTAGATAAATTAAGTCTATAACTATCATACTTCAGAAGTACCTACATAATATATATATATATATATATACACGCAGAATGTGAATGCATTGCTACTTCTATCCTCACGGGTCTCACAAAAAAGTACCATTCCCAAGAAATAAACAAAATGCGTTTAATATAAAGCAACATAAAAACGGGTAAGGACGAGTGAGACTCTCGCAGTGACAGTTCTATAAGTACTACACATCCTCGCTACAATTATAACATTCATATTGTCATGATTCTAGATTTCTAGATCAGTGGGAAATTACCTATATGTTTGGATTCCCTTGTATTGATCGACAGACGGGCAACGAAGTAATCCGATAGGGGTTCCGTTTCTTTTCAGGCACGAACTCCTACCAAGAAACAGTAGATATCTCTTATTAAAACTTTCGTGAGACATATTTAATCATTGTATTAAGCGGTTTACACTCACGTGAAATTGTCAGGAACGGCCCGACATGTTTCGAACTCGTACGGAGGTCTTCATCAGGGGCAGCTACCCGTACCTACAGCGGCGGTAACATCGTCCGTTCGGGCTGTTCCTGACAATTTCACGTGAGTGTAAACAGCTTAATACAAGAATCGATATCTACTTTCAGTTCTCCGACCCATGTAGTAAAATCTTTCCACCCAGTAAATGCGCTGCTTTATTATTTTTTGCGTTTTTACCTCCACTCGCTCGAGGCTGCGGAAATTAATCCAGGGTTTACTCGACTGTGTCAAACGGGTTTGTCAAGGATATGAGGTTTTTCTTTGAGTTCAAGGGGTGTGTGGCTGAGGTTATTAAGTCGCTCGTGAAAAAGATCTAAGGTAATTTTTACCCTAGCAAATATGGAAAAGTAAGATTTTATATTTGTGAAAATGCATGCTCCATCTTGACTCAAAATATTTGTATACCTTATGGCGAAACATACATATAAGTTCGATGTAACATCCACAAACCTATGTTTACAAATAAAATTATTGGACTTTGACTTTGACTAAATAGTCAATAACTTAAAATTAAAATTGATACTAGTTCCTAGACCTCGAGAGTTTGTTTAAAAATGGAATCTGAAATCAGTCATAACGTTCCAACACACATATCCCCGCCGTATTGAAAATTTCCGAAAAATAAATGGAAAACCGTTCTATATACATATCGTATGTTCGAACCTATATATTTATCACACAATTTCCTAAGAATCGGTTGAGATATGTGCTTTTAGGCGAGAACAGGAAGTCCGAATGTTAGGACGTCCGGACATACGAAAGAAATTTTGGCGAAGCTGAAATAGAGGCTGAATATAGAATAGCGTTTTGTAGTTAGCCTCTAGGATTAAAATTGGAGTAAGGTTCACCTTAAGCCAGTATCAGTCGTCGGCTTAATATCAGTCAGTATTCGTTAAAAAAATACAATCATTGTATTTTTTTAACGAATACTGACTGATATTAAATACATATAATATGAGATCAACAAAAAATAATATGCTTCTTATCATACTATATTTACAAACATCAATATTAAATCATGCAACATACTGTAGTTAAATAAGTGTCTTAATTCTGTGGTTATTTATGAATAAAAATAGCTCAATACGATGCTTAATACGTCATTAACATTTGTCACAAAATTTAAATTAAGTAAAAGGAAGTTGAATAATGAGATTAATGAGACTTCAAAGGTAGGCAAGCACAAGCTTGATGATTTATTTTTTGCCTAAAGCAAATTTTAAATTGTTTTCATAATCCTTATCATTCATTAAAACAATATTCTGAGCTGTTCACCAGGTTAAGATTGGAAAGATTTATTAATAAAACTTCGACCGGACCGGACGTCTCCATAATCCGCATAGAACTTGCCTGTCCGGATTAGCGGTGCCCTACGCTATTTTATTTGTTAATTTCACAAAAGGGCAAAAAGAAGTCGCAAACTATGAATCAAGGAGGCATCGTCACAAACTACACTCATATTGAAATAATAAAATAAACTATACATACGTGAAGATGAATAAGGGTGAAGATAGACGTGCGTAATTTCAGTCGCGCAATTTCGGTCGCGTTATACTTATTGTGATGTGATCACGTGACATGATGTGTGGCGCGACCGAAATCACGCGACTCAAATTACGCTCGTCTGGCTCCACCCTAAAACCTTAACAATCCGTACTTATCAGAAGTGTGTATTTGCCATCACTTGATGTAACGGTCGTCGGCTGTGCAAATACGAATCCTCAAGTTCTTCGGTCACATCACTCGCAACGAGGACTCCATGGAACGATTGGTGGTGCAAAGGAAAGTGGAGGGCAAAACATCTCGTGTGCGCTCTCCAACGCGATGGACAGACCTTATCAAATCTGTGACACAATGCGGTAAAACCAGAATTCTCACTCCGCCAAACATAGGACTACATGGCGGTGCATCACGAGAGAAGCGGTGGCCAAAGAATCGACCTAACCATCACCACGACCACTCTGGCAAGAGTGCACGACTACGAAGAAGATGTAACGGTCAAGGTCTCACACGGAAATAAATGTTCATATTATTCAACGACTTGCATTAAATGCCAAGCGAAGTTATCGTCGTTTCATATAAATTCTTTGTCTACAGCCTTTGATATAGAAAATGGCATATAACAGTGAATAAGCAAGGTCTTTACGTCATTTTATGTACCTACCTAAGTATTGTATCATATTTCCTGGCATCTCTGCAACGTGTGGGCGGCTGGCGCCTTATTCTTAACCATAATATATAAATAACCTACACAACTTGTTTTAGACATTTTTCTCTACGATCAAACATGTTTCGTAACATATTATCAATGTTACTACTTAGAACAGGGCTACTGAGATTTATTGGTACTTATATATTTTAAACCTACAACAGTTGAAGTTTTCATTGATAACTTTTGTTTCAAAAACTACTCGAAATTTACAAAATTCACGCAGAAAACTGAAACTTATTTTCGACTGCATGCTATGAAAAATTAGCTTTAGCGCCAAGCAATAAAATGATGTTCAATTATCACAAAGTGCCATCCAACGAGACAGGCATAGCCTAGTGCAGGCGACACGGACACTTGATATGTTCAATGTCATGTATGACAGTGATTTCAACTTTTGTTAAAACCGTGTACCTGTAAGTCTTACCACTGTATAAATAAACTAGTTTGTTTTTTTTACCTACAAACAGTTTTATCTTTACCAGTGACTACACATTTCGGACTATTGTGACGACACCTGCGTCATGGTGCTAAAAACAACTGAGTGATCCTAAGAGTTCCGTTTTTTCACTCGGGAGTACGGAACCCTAAAATTATGGCTCCACAAACTATGAGACACCTTGCCACGTTGCGTCAAAGTAAAATGGGAATAATTAGTATAAAACCAACCTTATATTCGTCTTCAATCAATTTTTAACAAGAAAATACTGACGCCAATGAAGCGAAATGAGCGTACCAAGAGCACCAAGACCAATGTTCGAGTTATTAAAAAAAAACCCACAACACGATAAGTGTATATTATAATACCTACGAAACGTTTTGCTCACGTCGTAAAAGTCGAATATCGTTCGACACGTTCCGAATCGGTTCGCGATTCATCATCAGGAGAGCCGATTTTCGAAAAGTTCTCTCAGTTTCTACCTGATTATATCATCGGATCCTAACCCCGAGGAATGGAATAAACCTGAAAATATACGCTATCAAACTTAGAATAAACACGCCTAGAAACCTAGTAAGCGATTCAAATTGAAGCCAGGTTTTGTTAGTCACGGGCTAAGTTTCGTCTGCGTGCGTATCTGTCACAACTGCAATATCACAAGCAAAACGTCTCTAAGATTAGTTCGTAGACAAGCACACAGTATCAAACCAAAAGCGGCTAAGACAAGAGAAGAATTTTTCAAATCGGTCCTATCGTCTTAGAGTAATCGCGGAACATAAGTACAAAAAATACAAGCATGCCGATGCTAGTATGAAAAGCTGCAGCTTCATAGCGGTTCCCATAAAAATCTGATTACTAATTCAACTGTTGGTCGAAAAGGTCGCTAAGGATTTTGTGTACTCTCTTCTCTATTCTTTATGACCCTGTGGCACCAGATTACCTCAGATCAAAGTTTCAGTTCGTAAGTGCCCGGCCAGGCGGCGAGCTCCGTACCTCCCGTAAACTACTACTCTCTGTTCCTCCCCATCGCTCTGGCGCCATGGGCAATTCGTTTACAGTGCAGGCAATTCATCTCTGGAATGCCCTTCCCCTCTGTATACGTCAAGCTGAGAACAAGCTCTCTTTCAAGCGCTTGGTGCGCAAGCACCTTTTGGAAAATCTTCAACATTAGGTAAATCTCGTCGTAGTCATTTAACAGCAGGTACCCTATATATATAATCCATATTCATATATATTCATACTCATATATATATAGTATAAATAAATATTATATATATATATTCCCATAATTATGTATTTATCAACGTAACTAGTGTTTTTTTTTTTTTTTTTGTTTCGATATTTGCATCGTGTGTATACACGTATTGTTGTACACCCTTCCCGCACGTATAATGTCTCTGTTTGACCTTGTGGTTGACTGGTAGAGAATGCCTCATGGCATTAAGTCCGCCATTTGTACTTTTACTTATGTATTTTGTGCAATAAAGTTTAAATAAATAAATAAATAAATAACTGTTACGAGGTCCGAAAGACCGGGCGAGTTGGCGGAGGAATTAAATTCAAATGGCATCAAAACACGGTCGGAATAAAACAGTCGGCAGCGAAGTTCCAGCCTGCTGGCAAGGAGTGGTGGTGAGCCGACAGCGCAAGGCAGGAGAAAACCGAGGAAAGACATAATATATTTATTTACTTAAGGCCCCTTATCCGTTCAAAAATGCTGATTGTTTTAGAAATTTTTCTCTATGATCAAACATGTTTCTTAAAATATTATCGATGTTACTACTTAGAAAAGGGCTATTGCGATTTATTAGTATATATTTGAAACCTACAGTTTGAATTTTTCACTGATATTTGTTGTTTCAAAAACTACTCGATATTGACAATTGTTTTTTGTCAACTTATTTTCGACTGTAATCAATGAAAGCATGAAATAGATATGTGTTTGTCATAATACGAAAAAAAAACATTGTACAGAGAGCATGTAGGGTACAAGTAAATACTTTAATTTTTTTTTTATACTCGCAGACTTTAATCTGTCAATTATAATTTCACAGACAAAATCACAATAACGCACTTTTTAATCCTGTAACAAAATTCTATACTCTATGGTACCCGCTACAGAATTTTAATATTCATAAGACATCTCTCTACACAACTCTAATAATTTCAAAAAGAGAACATAAGCTTATTTGATGCTCACTGATTGGTTGAAATTACTTGTCAATAAAATTCACCAATCACGAGGCACCCGCCATGGCCATCGCGATCATGTTCTTTTTAATAGGTCAGTTTTAGTTGAACGAAAAAGGTTACATCAAAAATAAATAATCATATTGGAGAAACCGATTAAAGAAAAAAATGTTTTTCTGAGTGTTGCTCGTATAAAAAGTATTGTATGCAATAGTTACACAATTAGGTCTTAAAGTCTCGTACCTTACATAGGCCACTCGGCAAGCCTCGTGACCTAAACGCGGTACTCGACTTTAAGAACCTCCATTGTGCAACGATTGCATAAAATACTATATAATTACTGTATATGCAAACTGTAAAGATACTGTTACGAGCGTGGGGTTCGTATTAGATAGAAAAGCACAAATTAATCCACTAAATAAAACACTCACTTTATTACCAAAATTACGCACTTACAATTCACAGGAACTGTACTTAAAATCCACTAATTAACACAAACACACTATTACACAAATTACGCACTCACTATTCACGCGAACTGTACTTAAAGCGCACTAATCACTTAAGAGTCTCTTTCCGAATATCCTTTTACTCGTACTGTATCGCAGTTAAAATGTAACTAACTCACGCCGGCCGTCGGCGCCTTATATATCCCGCGGAATCCAGTTCTGGACGCATTGTCCACACATATCGCGAATATTCTAGTAAGGTCCAGTGTGAGGGCCGAGAACATTCGAGGCCATATATGTCTCTCTCTAATGGTACACTCTCTGTCACTCCCTTCTCGAATGTTCCGAGTATAGCTATCTCTTTCTAGTAGTCCTATCTCTGTCACACATTTCTCGAATGTTCCGAGTATAGCTATCTCTTTCTAGTAGTCCTATCTCTATCACACATTTCTCGAATGTTCCGAGTATAGCTATCTCGTTCTACTAGTGCTATCTCTGTCACTCCTATGGGATATTTCGCCATATAACGTTTTGTGCTTCAGAGGCCCATAAGGGGTCCTGAAAACGCCTGAAAACGGGTTTTTAGGTTATGGCGTCATCTGATAGAGGGTGCCCTGAAACGGACTGAAAACATGTTTCAGGCGCCTGAAAACGACGGCAACTTGGGTGAAATTTCGATCTTTAGATATGTGATAGAGCAACTTCAGAAACGGCCTGAAATGACTTTTCAGCCTGCTGAAAATGCCTCTAAAGCACTGAAATTGACATCCAAAGTTTATGACCTAACCTACCGGCGTAACACTGCCCCCTCCTAAGACATGCTCGTCCCGAGCATCATTATTTCCGTGGTATCTGGCCAGCCGGTCAACATGAACAATCTTGCTCGGACTACGAGGATTCCGCTGGATTCGATACGTGACGTCGTTTATTTTGGTGACTACCTTGTAAGGCCCTTTCCAATTCGGAGATAGTTTCGGGGACTTTCCTACTCGTCGCATAGGGTTATGTAGCCACACCAACGAACCTTCCTCAAAACCCACTTGATAAGACTTCCGGTCATATCGGGTTTTCATCTTTATGCTAGCGTGGAGCCCGTGATCACGTATCAGTCTATGACCATGATTGTACTTGTTTTCGGAGTCAGACTTTGGAAACGATCCTGCGTCGCCTCGTTTCCATGCCGTCCCTTTCCATGGTGCTCCAACGTTGCACAACTTGAGTGCTTCTCTGCTGCGACGGGTATGCGGTCCCTTGTCTGATGCACACCTTGTGCATCTTCTGCACCAGTTTTCAACATCTTCTCGGTAGTTCATCCAATAGAAACGTTGCCGAATTAACATTAGGGTCCTCTTGACTCCAAGGTGTCCACCAGACGCTCCGTTGTGAAAGCATCTTAAAACATCTCTCACTCTTTTCCTTGGGACAACGACTTGCAAATGAACATCCTTCCCATTTGCTGATTCCCACATCCTGCATAACACACCATTATGCATAACCAGGTTATCCCATTGTGCCCAGTAACTTTTTGTTACCGCACTCATCGGAGCTACGTCACACCATCTTGGCTTAGGCGCACCCGTACTAATCCAATTGAAAATGGGTCTCACGTCGGGATCCTCTTGTTGCGCTTGTTGCATTATTTCATCACTCCACTCATCGCTGCCGGTAACAGTTCTTAACATTCGAATTCGAACACATTCTTTGTCATCTCGTCTTAAGCAATGTTCATCGTTATCCACACAAGGTCTTCGTGATACAGCGTCAGCATTTACCTGTTGTGGTACTGACCCCAAGGGGCCCATTGCCCTTACTATTGAAGCTGGATCCCTGTCCCTCCTATTCCTATCCGGACACGTTGACTGTATGTGTCCACGTTCTCCACATTGGTAACAACGTGGTCCGGATTCGCGCTGGGGAGATACCGACTTCCCCGTCGACATTCCTCGCCTATTCCTTTTCGGGCAGCCTGACTGTATGTGTCCACGTTCTCCACATTGGTAACAACGTGGCCCGAATTCACGGCGGGGATCTATTGGTTTCCCAGCCGACACCTCTCGCACCCTGTGAAGCCTAAATGAGTCGTGCCGTACCGCCTCTACTTCGAGAGCGTGGGCTACTGCATCTTTCAGGCTCCCATGGTGACCCAATCTCACGGCTGCCCTCACTTCCAGATCCCGGATCCCATCGATAAAGGCCTGCACCAGCATGATGTCCACGAACGATGCTGACGTGCGTTGATAGGCCTTTCTAACCAACTTCTCGATCTCCAAGGCCCACTGCTGTAAGGACTCGTTACGTCCTTGCGTCCTGTCCTTTAATTGAGCTCGGTATACGTGCTCCAGGTGACTGTCGCCGTAACGTGCCTCCAAAGCTTCTAGAAGGCGTTCGTACGTCTGGTCGTTTCCCAGAGCTTCGAGTATGGTAAGGGCCTCGTCGCGCAGCGCCAACGTCAGTGCTGTCCTGGCTTGCTCCTTACTCCAGCCATTAGCCCGGGAAACGGACTCAAACTGCAGCTTATAGGCGGTCCACGATGAGGTACCATCAAAAGGCGGTACCTTGAACCTGCCGCCTCCGGCCACCGATGCGTCGGGTACATAGGTACTTGGACCATTAGCCACTTTTATTTCAAGTTTTTGGAGGCGGTTCTCACAGGTCTCAATTTTTTTATCGACTTCATGGACTCGACTCTCCAATTTTATGTCCATGTCGGCTAGTTTTTCCTGCACCTCAAACATTTCCTTCTTCCATTCAGTCGTGGACTCGTGCACCTCACGGAGCATTCGAGCCTGTTCCTCCTGTTTTTCCCGGAGGATTCGGGACTGTTCCTTTTGTTGTTGCTTTTGTTCCCGAAGCTCATTTCGGAGGATTCGAGACTGCTCCTCCTGTTGTTCCCGAAGGATTCGGGACTGTTCCTCCTGTTTTCTTGACTGTTCCTTTAGTTCTCTCGCCTGATCCTTTAGGAGGACGAAGATGGCGTTAAGGTCCACTCCCTGTGCAGCTGGAGCAGGTGGTTCCGACGCACCAAGCGTCGAGTCTCCAGATCCAGATGTTTGGCTTCGCGTCGTCACTCCCTTCGGCTCTATTTCTCGTGGCGTTAACGGCATTTTCTATCCCACTTCTGACACCAAATGTTACGAGCGTGGGGTTCGTATTAGATAGAAAAGCACAAATTAATCCACTAAATAAAACACTCACTTTATTACCAAAATTACGCACTTACAATTCACAGGAACTGTACTTAAAATCCACTAATTAACACAAACACACTATTACACAAATTACGCACTCACTATTCACGCGAACTGTACTTAAAGCGCACTAATCACTTAAGAGTCTCTTTCCGAATATCCTTTTACTCGTACTGTATCGCAGTTAAAATGTAACTAACTCACGCCGGCCGTCGGCGCCTTATATATCCCGCGGAATCCAGTTCTGGACGCATTGTCCACACATATCGCGAATATTCTAGTAAGGTCCAGTGTGAGGGCCGAGAACATTCGAGGCCATATATGTCTCTCTCTAATGGTACACTCTCTGTCACTCCCTTCTCGAATGTTCCGAGTATAGCTATCTCTTTCTAGTAGTTCTATCTCTGTCACACATTTCTCGAATGTTCCGAGTATAGCTATCTCTTTCTAGTAGTCCTATCTCTATCACACATTTCTCGAATGTTCCGAGTATAGCTATCTCGTTCTACTAGTGCTATCTCTGTCACTCCTATGGGATATTTCGCCATATAACGTTTTGTGCTTCAGAGGCCCATAAGGGGTCCTGAAAACGCCTGAAAACGGGTTTTTAGGTTATGGCGTCATCTGATAGAGGGTGCCCTGAAACGGACTGAAAACATGTTTCAGGCGCCTGAAAACGACGGCAACTTGGGTGAAATTTCGATCTTTAGATATGTGATAGAGCAACTTCAGAAACGGCCTGAAATGACTTTTCAGCCTGCTGAAAATGCCTCTAAAGCACTGAAATTGACATCCAAAGTTTATGACCTAACCTACCGGCGTAACAATACAAACATTTAATAATAAACATATAATATAATTCGTTTAATATATAATTAAAACTTATTGAACCGGGTCTATCGCAATATTTTGATTTACCTTCATTGCCTGACGTTTCAACACGGTTTCACGTGCCGTGGTCCCAGGCGTCAGTTGATGAAACAGCGAGTTGTTACTGGAGATGTCGGCCAAATGTATCTCTACCCGACGAAAAGTGTAATAAAACGGATGGGTAGGTAGATAAAAGGTCAACTACTCCCCATTTGTTAATGTTTATTATCACCGACACGACACGACTCACAACACTCACAATGTCCGCGCACAGATCCGAAGATATATCGTATTATATAAACGTCCCTGTGCTAGACACGGTGTCCACTTCTTTTATAGAAAAACACTTCACCGAATGATTCAGTTCATAGAATTTTCATTTCATAGACAATTTTTTCCTCGGAGGTCACACTTTTTTCAGAAATCATGAAAATGTCAACCTATATATTAGGTTAGGTTAGGTTAGGTTTGTGTTATAAGTGTTTGTGATGGACTTCACCTCCGTCGGTGGAGGAGACCGAGAAGGAGACCGGCGGGGCATGACTCGGGTGGGCACTTCGGTGTTTGTGATGGACTTCACCTCCGCCGGTGGAGGAGACCGAGGAGGAGGCTGGCGGGGCACGACTCGGGTGGGCACTTCTTTGTTTGTGCTGAATTGCGCCCCCGTCGGCGTTGAGGGACCCACGGGGTAGGGGCTTCTGTCCTCCCGTGGCGGGCCGAGGGGTAGGGGCGTTTGTCCTCCCTTGGCGTGGGGAGTGTGTCGTGGGGTAGGGGCGTTTGTCCTCCCATGGCCGGCTGAGGGGTAGGGGCGTTTGTTCTCCCTCAGCAAGGAGGGTGGGACCGAAGCACCGTGTGCCGGTGGCGGTCCCCGCTTCCTGGGGGCTTGGGGAAGTGGTGAGGGTAAGGCACACTGCTATGCTACAGTGTGTCTTTCGGTGAGGGTTCGCCCTAGGGCGAAAGTGCCGGTGGTGTCGTGGTGAATGTTCGCGATCCCATGGCATCACCACTACGGCACGGGTTGGCAGCATCCCAGAGTTTTAGTGGGTAGGCTAGTCCTTCGCGGATTAGAGAGCCCCACATCACCAATGCGTAATATTTGACTCTACCCCCGAGGGTCTCATGTTACGCAGTGGTATGCAATTCAATGCATTTCTCCGGGTTAAAAAAAAAAAAAAAAAGGTTTGTGTTATAACAAACCAAAATATTTTATGGTTTCAGAAAAAAACGCTTTCGATGAAATGAAATTTCTATAAAATGAAAGTTCGATGAAACATTTCTCTATAAAACAAGGGTAAACCGCTCGACACTGTCCCAATAGTTGCCATCTTGAATGTTGTGTCATTAGCAATAGAGGTGACAGCATGGTGTCAACTATTAGGCATTAGCGTGTCGAGCACAGGGACGTTTACCTTACTGCTGCCGAGCGCCGGCTCCTGTCACATGCACCGCAGCCTTCGTCGCGCGGTTGGACCGGCTCCAACGTTGACCGATTATAAAATCTATAAAACGTGTTCAAGTTTGTCCCGGACCGAACTATTTGGACGCAAGCTATTTGTGCATTGTTTGGACGAATTGGAATCGATGCCAAGACACGGCTGCTGAGTCTGCCAGGTAGATTATAACTTACGTAACTTTTTTGCCTAGTCCGCTATATTTTTTGACACGTAGGTATTTGTCAATGATATGTTATTACTCCGTGCTAGCCTTCACCACTAGGTACTACTAATTGAAGTAAGTATTAATGATTGAAGACAGACACAGACATATTACATCTTTAAGTTGATCAAGTTAGTACCTTATGTAAACAAACCCGTAATAATAATAATAATCATCATCATCATTTTTATTTTATTTATTTATTTATTAATTAAAGTGTAAAGCTAAACATGTACTCCAAAACGGTTTGTACTGTTTGTCTGCAG
Organism: Apotomis capreana; assembly: GCA_947623375.1. Classification (NCBI taxonomy): domain Eukaryota; kingdom Metazoa; phylum Arthropoda; class Insecta; order Lepidoptera; family Tortricidae; genus Apotomis; species Apotomis capreana. The sequence continues at coordinate 7,216,440 of OX392508.1, read as the reverse complement.
GTATGAGTCTCTATATAATATTTCTACAATAGTTATTGCTAAACACTTGAGTGACACTTTGAATAGACAACTTTATCACTCAAGGAATCTTTAAACATAGTGTAAATTAAACAAATTAGATCCATATAAAACTTACACGATTTGGGACTAAATTGTCAAGATGATTATAAAATGATGCAGGTGCAGAAATTCTATAATGCATATATCTGACACACATATACGTGAAACTGATTTCTGCAAAGTGTAATATTTTGACCATTTAGTCCTAAATTAATATTAAATGAAAATTAATATTAAAACATGACGTCGAATACAAATTAAAAAGGCGAACGTAAAATAAAATGTCAATAACGGCTATGTCATCAATAAAATTCAATACATTGTTTACCGGCATGCAGCTCAATCCTTAGTTCTTCTGAAATAGATATTGAATCGTATTGAAAATAACTTGACTTGCATCTCTGTGGATAATTTTGGATTTATTAAGCGAGAATGTATTGAAATTTGTGGAATATTTAGTCATATTTCCTCTTTGTTTACATCAGTGACATTCATTGATATTCAACGTCAGTTGCCAAAAATTTGTCGGTGCTGGTAAAATAAATAAGTACCACAAAAAATTCGCAATATGACGTGGCCTGAAAATCTATTCTGTTGGGGTACAATAAAGGACTGTAGAATTTAATATTGAACGAAATATGAAAATGAGAGGTGCAAGTATGTAGATCATTGCTTTTCTTTTCAAATTGAGAAATATATGCAACGTCATTAAATAATACTATTCTCTATTTTATTTTATTATTTTGTTTTTATCTACTTCATATTAGTTAAACATTCTGTAAGTTATTTTACTTTTCATAGTGAGTTTCTTAGAAGAATATTGACATTTTAAAAGGAAACTCATTGAAAAGCTTCGACGTGATGGAAATAATGCTAATGGTAAAAAAATGCAAGCAAGATACTTTTTAAATATTGACACAAATGTTAATTATGAAAGAACTAGCTTCGCCACGTGGGGTTACCCGCTCACCCCACGGGAACACTATTTCTTTTCGGGACAAAAAGTATCTTATGTGTGAATGCAGTGTGTACCTTCATACCAAAATTTATCAAAATGTGTCCAGCCGTTCGAACGTGAAGAAGTAACATACATACACATACACACACGAACTTTCGCCTTTATAATATTAGTGTCATAATGTAGAGGTAATTTGACTCACTGCAATGTAAGCAGGATAAGTTCACATCCTACGCGAGCGAGCGACCGTACGTTTCCGGCGCAGTGCTCTTCTAACTTAGCTATCTATCACATCGTTACGTCAATCACAGCAAATCTTTGATTCTATCATTCTACGCTACTAGTAGAGCGTCCTCTGCGTCATCGGTTTTCAGGGTTGCGTACCCAAAGGGTAAAAAACGGGACCCTATTATTAGACTCCGCTGTCCATACATCGTCTGTCTATCTGTCTGTCCATCTGTTACCAGGGACAGTGACAGTTAGACAGTTGAAATTTTCACAGATGATGTATTTCTGTTGCCGCTACATGTACTAAAAAACAAAATAAGATAAATATTTAAAGAGGCTCCCATGTAACAAACGCGATCGGAAGCGTTAACTTCGCACCTCATTTGTATCCGGCGCCATACATACCAAGTGCAAACTTAAATTAACCCGGCCATTTAAAATGGGATAAGTATTTGTACGGAACCCTCTGTGCACGAGTCAGACTGGCACTTGGCCGGTTTATTTTAAATGCTTAAGCGCGTTACCCATGTTCTGGATAGTGCATTATGGGTGGATCAACTTTTTCTTCTTGTTATTCTGTCCCGTGACCCAAGGGACAATAATGTTTAACGAATGATAAACTCCTTGGGAAAGTGTTGATAATTTATATTACTAGTACGTATTAGTGGTATTGTCAGGGGATAACCTAGCTAGGTGCATTAAGAATGGGCTTATACTGCCGCAATTACAAAGTTTTTGGTAAAATAACAGTCGAATCGAAATCGTAGTTTTCATGAGTGACCCAGGGGATATCACCCTGGCGACGAACAACAGAAATAAATTGATTGACGCCTTTAAGTAGTTGCAAGTTGTTGCGTAGTTGTAAAGCAATGGGTGCGTTAACATTTTTTTTTGAAGATGTAATTCAATTAACTGTTACTAGCTCTGCCCCGCGGTGTTACCCGCTCATCCCACGGGAACACTAAATTTATTCGGGATGAAAAGTATCCTATGTCCTTTCCCGGGTCTCAAACTATCTCCTTACCAAATTTCATCTAAGTCGGTTCAGCGGTTTAAGCGTGAAGAGGTAACAGACAGACAGACACACTTTCGCATTTATAATATTAGTATGGATTAAATTTTAAATGTACAGCCTGTCCCCAAGAAGGAGAGCCGGGCTGACCCTGTCAATTACCGACCAATTTCCATCACCTCCATACTCTGTAAGACTATGGAGCGTGTACTGAACAAACGCCTCCTGGCATACCTGGAAGTGAACGACTTGCTCAGTGATTGCCAGTTTGGATTCCGTCCGGGGCGATCAACCGGGGATCTTCTTGTGTATGTCACTCATCTATGGAGCGAGGCGATCGAAAGACACGGGGAGGCTCTCGCCGTGTCTCTCGATATTTCAAAACCCTTTGACAGGGTCTGGCACGCAAGCCTGGTGGGAAAGCTTCCAGCGTATGGGGTCCCTGAAGGTCTCTGCAAATGGATTGCTGATTTCCTGAGTGAGCGTTCGATCCGAGTAGTCCTTGATGGCTACACTTCGGATCCCAGGGCTATTGACGCCGGTGTTCCTCAGGGGTCTGTTCTGTCTGCAACTCTTTTTCTGCTGCATATTAACGACATGCTTATGCCCGGTACCTTTGGGTATGCTGATGACAGCACAGTTGTTGACAGACACACATCCAGCGCAAATTCCAAGAGGGACGAAATCCAGTCTTTTCGAGAGGCGATGGTGGATCGATTGAACCAAACTCTGGTGGCAGTTTCCGAGTGGGGAGATGCCAATTTAGTTGGATTCAATGCCACCAAGACTCAGGCGTGTCTGTTTTCCGCTAAACGGAGTCCCTTTGACCTGACTCCCACTTTCCAAGGTGTATCCGTTCCAATTTCAGACCACCTAGAGCTTCTTAGGATGACCTTATCATCCAACCTGAACTTCGGCCAATACATTGAATCCTTGGCTACAACTGCAGCAAAAAAACTTGGGATCCTATCTAAGGTGAGGCGGTACTTCACGCCGAGACAGCTGCTTCAATTATATCAGGCGCAAGTCCGATCATGCATGGAGTACTGCTGCCATCTTTGGGATGGGTCCGCCAAAGGCCGCCTTGGATTCAATTGACAAACGTGCGAAGAAGCTCATTGGCGACCCTGCCTTAGTTCAGGAAAAGCTGCAAAACCTCGAACACCGCAGGAAAGTCGCCTGTTTATCGGTTTTCTACCGGATACACTTTGGCGAGTGAGCACTAGGACTGCATGAATTTATTCCACCGTCTCCGTTCAGACAATACAGTACTCGGCGCGGCCTTGGATTCCACCCTTATGTTGTATCGACAACCACTGATTCGTACGAAACGCTTTGCGTCTACTTTTCTTATGAGGACAGCTAAGGAATGGAACTCTCTTCCTGCGCACCTGTTTCCTGAAAAATATAACGTGGATCTCTTCAAGTCGAGAGTGAATAGGCATCTTCTAGCCAAGCATGCTCCATCTTATGCCTTATTGTCACTTAACATCAGGTGCAATCGAGGTTAAATGCATGGCTATTTTGAATAAAAAATAAATAAAGTAACGTTCTGTTAACGTAAACCAAAATGTTAACATTAAATAAAGCAAAAAAAAGTGTGTGTGTCAGCTCCGACGCACGACTGGAGTTTACTCTTCAGGCCAGGCGCGCACCACGATTTTTTTTAGTCGCGCGATAATTTTGTTGCAGAAATAAGCGTACTTATGGGTTTATGAAAATCGTGGTGCGCGCACTCTCATATAAATAAACCCATAGACGCCGACGGAACAATTCTACGGGTATGGCTACGCCGGGATTAAGAGCCGTCCAGTCCGTCAAAGCATCGGAGGCGTAAGGAATGATAGCCTTGTCACCATCAAAAGATAAAATTTGAGTGACAAGGTCCACCACCCCACACGCCGAAGCCAGGAAGGCCGGGAGGCTCACATCTCGCGCGCGACGCACGCCCAAACCACCAGTTCGAATCGGCAGAGAAGCCTGGACCCATTGACCTTGGTTAAGGGAGACGTTCAGCACCTTTTCCAAACTCTCCTTCAACACGAAGTCAAAGGAGTCTGTCTGGACAGGGTGCAGCCAGGCTGGCACGGTGCGCAAGAAATATGTCAGCTTAGGCACGGCAAAGCAAACTCGCAACATAACGAGGGCTACGTGAGCCGAAAGTTCATTCAACCTCTGCGCAGCCATCAGCAGAAGCAGCTTTCTCTCCTCGAAGGCTTCAGGAATGGCTTCTGGGAATATTGGGGACCCCAAGAGGTTGAAAGATCTCGCCGACAACACTTTCAGTCCGGGGAGCAGAGCACTGAATAAGGGGAAAGAATCGTGTGAGTTGGTACAGCAGGGGAAAAATTCGCATTTGCTGAAATTAGTTAATATCTAAACCCAGAGCTTTTAAACGAGGCAGGAGCATGAGCAAGTCTTGTTCCACTTCTTCAGGTTTACCACCTAGGGTACCGTCATCTTGGTACCAGATATTCAATGGGGATTTAACCTCTGAAATTACCTTTTGTATGGCCAGACAGAAAACTAAAGGGCCTAGCGGAAGGGGGCTGCTGTGCACCAACTTGGGAAAGAACAAGAGGACCATTGTAGAAAAGATTAGAAGCGGAAGAATATACTTGGAAAAGGAAGGGGTAGAGTGATGGCACTTTATCCTTCACTTCGGACAGTAAAACATCACGCTCCACTGAGTTAAATGCGTTTTTTAAATCAATTTTAATTAAAACGGATTCTGAGTTTTTGTTATCTACCGAAAAAGCCCGCGTAGCGTGAATTGCAGCCTCGCAGCCCAATCTTGTGCCAAACCCTAATTGGCAAGGTTGCAGATAAGCTGCCATTTCTTCTCTCACTGCACGGCATCCTAGCTTTGCCGTTAAGCGGCGGAAAGCGCTGCCTATGGCAATGGGTCTTATACCACCGTCTTTTTTTGACAGCGCACATAAGGAAGCACCATAAATATAGGGGCAAACTTCAGGGTTTAATTGACCACTGAACCAAAAATTACAAAGCTTGGCCAGATGTTCCAGGAGCCGAAAACCGGCGTCTCCCGCAGATGCAGACGTAAGCTCCTTAAGATGAACAGGGCGGATACCATCCGAACCGGCGGCCGAACTATTGTTGTAAGAGCTGAGTGCCTACACCACTTCCTCCGGCTTAACAGTTAAGGCAGAAATAGATATGTCAGGTTCCGGTGGAAGTACCAGCGGCCGGGACGGGGGTGGATGCTTCGACTGCAGCGTAGCTAAAGTCTCAGGGCTCGACGGCGCCACGCCCTCATCCGACATAAGCACTCGCACTGCACCTGAGAGATCCCCTTCATGTACTTTACGCTCAATTGTCTTCAGTATGGAGTGTGATCTCAAAGGCGTGGTCTCTGCACCGATGTTTCCACTGATATCAAAAGAAGCAGAGTTAATATTTCTCTTAACTTTCGTGGTTAAATTGCCCGTGGCCGACGGTTCAGGCGATTTGAGTGCAAATTGGCAAAAGACAGTAAACTAAACCATTCGAGAGTGCCATTGGAGTCGATACACTTATCAATGAGGTCGCTAAATTTGGCCGCTGCCAAGTTTCGCGCCCCTTTGGGGATATGCCGTAACACACGTACTGACTGCTTTAACGTAGCTAGATCACCAAAATCTAGATGAATGGGGTTGTTACCATGAGCTTGCTGTGAAACCGACAGTCTAGGGTTGGAGATGATGACTGGGGGAAAATGTTTATGCATAAGTCCATGAGGGGTAAAAGTTCGAGTTGAGTTGGGACAATGGGGACAGCGCAAGGATGAAGAAGGATTACTCATATTTAAAACTAACACTTGCAAATAAAAGTAAAAAATACAAGCAATTATAATAAAAAAAGATACAATTTAAAAGCCAACATCAAAAACATAACAATTTCGATTTAAACTTCATAGCTTCTTGTCGGTCGGCAAGACTCCCGTCTAGAAAATGAATGGCTCGGTTGTGTTGAATCCTTGATTTATGTATGTATTTATCCTGGAAAGTTTCACGAAATCAAAACCATTCTGCGGCTGAATGCAGGAAAATGAGAGCAGTGGTGATGGAAAAGTATTCACGCCTTTTCTATTTCTAAGCTTAAAGCTGAGTCACAATTAAAGCGGTCTCTCTCTCTACAGCAAGACGTCTTCTTCGATCTTAGCACCATACAAGCACGGCTTAAACACCAAGAAAACACGGTCTTTGCATTGCACGTTATAAAAGTTGTAATCTTGGATATCACAAAAATTCGTTAGGTTTGTTTGGGAGCTGAAACGAATACGTATCTTTTAGCCGATTATGTGACGGGCACTATTGTTTCAAAAGCATCACATTTTACCCGTTAAGCGTAGATTTTATTAAATTTTATTTTATTTATAAAATTTTGTTGACACTCTACATGACATTGACAATTTTATAGTTTGTTTAAAAAGTCGTATCTCAGTATACGATCGGGGTAAAAATACGACTTCTTAATTTAGCAGGTTATGCGTTAAGCGTTATAGACTAAGATCCCGATATAAAACGACCTTCACCGAGGTGTTTATTTGATGAATGTATTTAGTTTAATTTGTCAATAAATATATTGCATATGGGTTGCCTAACAATTTTTAGTCCAGGGTATGTTTAGTAAAAAATATTATTTTTTTTTTTTTACATTTCACCGATTTGATTATTAGATAAATTCATGATTAAATAATCTTTAATTTTATTCAGTTTCAATTCAATAATCAGACCGTTGCAAAATGCTAGTAGGTATAGAGTTACCTGTTTATTAAATAATACTGGCTACCCGATAGTTGTGACGGGAAAAGGATAGGCAACCTAACGTTTGCATATTCTATGGGCTTCATACTTTCGATTGGTATAGAATTTATCTAATATTAATCAAACCGGTGAAATATTTAAAACATTTTTTTTATTATTAATTAAACATACCCTGGACTAAAATTTGTTAGGCAACCCATATGCAATATATTTATTGACATATTAAATTGATTATAAAATACATTTCATCAAATAAACATCTCGGTGAAGGTCATTTTATATCGGGATCTTAGTCTATAACGCTTAACGCATTACCTGCTAAATTAAGAAGTCGTATTTTTACCCCGATCGTATACTGAGATACGACTTTTTAAATTAGCACGGCAGATACGTTCGATTTTATACCCCATATTTTTCATACCCCGGGCTTATATATGAAAATCGATTCTTAAGGAGTAAACTCCAAAAAATAAATAAAAATACTTTGAGCGGGATTTGAACGCATTACGAAAAAGTGCGTGTATTATGGTTGTCATGACAATCATTGTTTTCTTGAATTATGAGGATACTGATAACAATTTCAAATTTGCTTTTGGGTTTAAAAAAATTTCTATCATCAAGTCTTTATGATTACTAAAAATTTAGTAGGTCCAAGGAAACCGGAATCTTCTGAGAAACCTCTTTATTAAAATGTTCAAGAGTGTTTTTCTTGATAAAATGTGACGAGAAGGTTCTTCTGACTAGACGACTCAAGTATGAATAATCAGCGCATTCCGAAAATGAGGTTACATTGAGGCCATGGTTATTTCCAGAAAATATTTCACTGGTTTGGGTATAAAATTAAAGTAACGAGGGATTCTCGCCCGAGGGAGCGATTGTTCCTTATTTGGCCCGCTTTATTTGTTTTACTGTGTATTTTACGAGCGGTCCGGAAACAGAAGAATTAATTAATGGAAATTATAATTAGCAGTTTGTACGTTCAAACTGTTACTAACCAGTTTTTCCCGCGAGCCACTTGATATGCCGACTGCCTTTAAGCCGATAGAGTAAGTAAGTATAACTTATAATCGACATAAACATTAAGAACATATCATTTAATAGGATAGCCAACTGCCTGTAATTTAGTCTCGTTCACGATGGTAATTTTAAACACTGCATAGTCTGTGATTTACAGGTGATCAACACTATACCACACTAGACATAGTTTTGTGTGAGAAGGGTGTAATGTCGGACCAACCGCCGATACAATATTATATCTGTTATGATTTAAATAAAAAAAATATAGAGAGACTTTATGAACAAGCTGACCATAGTTATGCAGAAAGCGACCAAAGATTTTTTTTTCATAATGCAAAAAGCGACCAAACTCATTCATTGATTAAGACTTAAAAGTCACTTTGACGAAAAATCTACGCTGGTCGCTTTCTTCATAACTATGGTCACTAATAGTCACTCTATATGTACTTCCATAGTCTCTAGTCCACGGGTTAGTTTCAAATGGTATTGATTGCGTTTCGTTACTAGATGTCGCTAGGCGTCAATTACTTCGTTATCGAGCCCGAGAGCGTAAAATGGCGCTTTGCAAACAGTACACCCTGTCATTTTGAATTGGAACTTTTATTTTCAATAGAATTTGTTTCTGTCTAAGTCATAGAATTTCTAGCCCTTGAAATGTGGTACAAATGGATAGAATAAACTGGACGGACATGGTATTGTGTTATGTTAACTTCTGAATCTAATTCAGTTGATTTTGTGGGGACAGAAGAAAATTAGAAATTATTATGTCTTGGAAAGAACTTGTAATAAAATCCAAAATCTCGTCTATATATTTATGTCTAAAACGCGTGACAGGGCAAATGGATAAAATATCGTATGACATATGAAATAAAATTCAGCTTACGAATGTAACAAAATATTTTTTCAAGTTCTCCACCATCCAAAGGTTGTCTGAAAGAGATCGCTCTTTAGCGATAAGATCGCCGCCTATTGTTTACCTCTAATTGTAATTTCTTGCATTGTATTTCTCCTGTATGTTTTATGAGGTGTGCAATAAAGAGTACTTGTATTGTATTCCTGTGAACCCTTCTAGGCGTACCATGTCCATCAATCAGTCTGCCTCTGCTTGTCCGTCACTCAGTTTGTCTATCTGTCCGACAAACTCAAGATTTTTCGTCGATTGAAGCTTCATATTAGCGCTCCGAAAGCAATAAAGTTAACCCGTTCCCAGTCACTTGACGTATAATATTAATTAATTTACGCTTAATACTTCCCAACAATAACGGCCGTGATAAATTGACGGCGCTGATGTTATCAATTTAAACTTAAACAGCGCCCGACATCAAAGTGCACGAGGAACAGCGAGATATCCATAATATTGGATTTGGGATTCAAACCATCTAAAATTCTCCTTTTCTCGTCATTCTCCCATAGTCATCATTGCGTCTATAATTTTCTTCGTTATGTTTCTTATTCATAAGCAAATTTTGAAGAATAATTAATTCTTAACTTAACGTGGAGGATATAAATTCATAATAAAGCATCTAATTCCTCTCATATTTGCATTGCATGCGCCAAAAAATTAAATTGACAGATGTTTTTCTTATTTATTTCATAATGTAACGTAACCAACATGGGCTCGCTGGTTTGAAATTAAGTTTTACCGCATTTTCTGTTGAAGGACTAAGGGGAAAACCTGGCTAAGTCCAGAATTGGGTTGAAAATACACACAATAAATAAATGGGATACTATAGACAAACTGGACCCTACGGGACATATAAACTGGCTGAGGTACCTACGATTTAAGACATAATAGCGTTCATAATAATATTTAATATTGGTATTTTTATTAACTTGATTGTACGATACAATACAGCAATGTACTTACCTACTCGGGTTCGTAAAGTACGAGCTGAATTCATTGAAATGGGTCGTCACTTTTTTTTACTCTCATTTTACGGTCCCTGTTCATTACGCACAATTTTGTATCTGTTGCTAAGATATCGCCTTTTTTCGCGGAGTTACATTCTAGAGACGCTCAAATTTCAGACTTTCTCGAACTACTATAGTAGTTACAGTATACAGATGTATCAAACGGAAACGGAATTACAATTCACCCACACATATGTAAGACCTTACCACCACTTAGGGCCTTAAAAATATACTTTTAACGCTTTTGCAATTAGAACCTTATTTTGTATCCAGTAAAATGTAACTCACAATAACCTCGAGTACGATACGAGCTACAAGAGATATCTGGAGAATATCAGATAATCGTAAGTACAATGAATAAAATCGATACAATGTCATGCTAAAATCAAGCGTGAGACAACCAACTTACAAGTTGTATTGAAGTGGAAATCTCTCTGTGCTAAGACATCTTGGAATTGTCGTTTTGCGGAGCACGTGCTTTCTTGCAAACAAAGTTGGCAAAGTGCTCAAAGTTGTCTGAACAAAGTGCACTGAGTTTTAGCATTTATGAGTTTGCGGCGGGTTTGTATGACAAAAGTCTGCTTTCTAAATTAGAATTAAGTTTTGGTACTCTCTACAAATAATTAAATTTTTATGTAATGCACCGCTGACCGCTGCTCGAATGATGGCAAATTTCATAAGCATTTTCGTGTTCAGCCATTAACCTAACAAACTTTTCAGACATTTATTATTTCAGACAATATCAATATCCATATGAACGTAGATAATTATGTTCTGATATAGCTCTTTATATAACTTTTCTTTTACTGATGTCTGAAGGTTACTAATTGATAGTTCATATTTGGTAAAATTTTTGTTAAGTATTACAACGTCATGGCGCAGTGGTTAAGCAACTGCCTACTAAGCCGACGGTCCTGGGTTCGAATCCCAGCAAGGGCAAATATTTGTGTGATGAACTCGAATAGTTGTGCCTGAGTCATGGATGCTATTTGTGTTTAAGTTATGTATTTATTTGTTTATCATCGTCTAGTGTCCATAAAACAAGCCTACTGGAGCTTACTGTGGGACTAGATTGATTTGTGTGAGGTTGTCCGATATTTATTGTTATTGTATTGTTGTCATAATCAATTAGGTACGGGATTTTGACAAATATATAGTCAAATTGAAAACCTCCTCCTTTTTGAAGTGAGTTGAAAAGAGAGGTTCTGTCTCGATTGCCTCGTTCACGACCAGTCCAAACCTCGAATTGCGAGTAGATGAGTGAAAATTGTGTTTTATCTACGTCTTCAACATTTGTGTAATAGCCCAAGTAGCATACAGCCCTTGTACAGCTAATAAGTTGTATAAGCGCTTAAGCTTAATGAATATGAATATGAGTATGAGTATGAGTATCAGTATAAGCAGCCTGTGTGCTACTTGTGACTTAACTGGGAGTAGTCAGTAGAGTATTGTAGAAGTAGTAGAAGACGTTGTAGAAGGTGGTGTAGTGTAATAGTTTTTTTTTAATATTGTGTAGGTACATACTCGTTGGTATATGACGAACAGAGAAATATCAAAACTGTTAACCTGAGTTATCTCAGGCCAACTTTTGGGAACTTGAAAACTTCAAAATGTTTGTACTAATTGACGCAAAAATTTACGTTTTGCTACGAAGTAACATTACGCTAGGAATCACGATTGTCATTAAAAGTCAATTTCAATTATATTTTCAGTATACCGGTTAAGTAGAGTTGTAGTGCGGAACCTAAGGGCTTGGATTCTAGTCACATCAAGATCCGCGGGCCCCGACTCGCGCTTGACCAGTTTCTTGACTTAGTGAGGCAGGAGGCTTATAACAAGGTGTGATTAGTGAGGTCGTTACTCAGGCCTTGTTAGCGCTACGACTGTTTGCCGGCCCGCATTTAGCCTGATGAGGACAGATAGACATGTGTACACTACTCTGTAGTTTAAGATGATATATCATTGCTATTTTTCCCAAAATATTAACTTACGTTAAGTTTCCTTCTAGCCATGTCCGGACTTAAAGAGGCCAGGGCCCCCAGGCACTTGGCATTTGGGGCCTCCTCCCCGATCTCGAAACGGATTTCACCGAATTAAATAATAGATAGTAGTATTTTAAGTGATAAATAAGGAGAACATAAGTATGGTGCAAGTCTGAGGACTGGGGCCCCTAGACTGGCTGGGGCCCTAGACCCGGGCCTTGTAGGCCTAGACTCCTAGAGGTAAATACGGCACTGCTCCTGGCAACTGGCGACTGGCGTCGCGTACAAATGAGGTTCTGACTTAAAGTAGCCGGCTTATACTAATAGAGGTTTCGTTCTCGTCTGTTTTCTCCTGCAAAACATAAGCAATCTTTACAAAAATTAAGGAACTAAATAGGAAGGTTGTTCTGTGTCGGACTGTTTCGATTTTCGAGCAAATGATTCGCACCTTTAGAATTATAGTGAACTAATTCAAAATTGTCGACACTTCAATTTTTAATTATATATTTAGAATTAAAGAGACCTAATTCTAAGACTTCAAGTCAGGTTCTAAAGGTGCGAATTATAGAATCTGTATACTAGGCAGCCGTTTGCAGCGGAATTTTGCCCAAAAACAAACGCCTAGTACACAAATTTCATAATCAGAAGTGCAGAAATCGAAAAGGTCCGACAATTTCTTCCAATTCAGTTCCTAAAATTTCGTAAAGATAGGTTAAAGTTTGGAGGAGGAATCAGACGAGAACGAAACCTTGATATGTTTGGAAAAATTTGCAGTGGTATTTCCTCTTAACGCGCAGTCACTGAGATGATTATAAGCAAATGCATTGCCCGTGTGTTTTGGAATGTAATAATTAGGATCGTATTCTCTTCTGTTTCGGCGATTTTCAGTTGAACGTAGGTAATTAAGTTCTGATATAGCCCTTTATATATTTTTTCTTTTACTGATGTCCGAAGGTTACTAATTGATAGTTCATATTTGGTATTTTTTTTGTTATTACAACGTCATAATCAATAGGCTAGTTGACTCATGTCAAATTGTCATAAGCTAAGTTTATTCCGCATAGTATTTAGGTAAGGAAACCTAAATATACATATATTTCATCCCATTTTCCATCCTTCCATTTCCTGGCATTTTCCTCCCATATCTCTTAAATCTGCATCATCCAATTACAGACAAAATAGTTTTCTGACGCGTGCAAGTCGTAGTGTGAACAATTTAACGAAGGAACTGGATATCGACATATTTAACTGTAAAATTCCTTCTGTGAGACAAAGTTTGGTGACAAGGTGCTTTAACTAGACGTGTTACATAGTCGTTCACCCGCCTGGGTTTAAAATATACGTTACCATTTTTAGAGCTCGTGTATTGTTTACCATTTTCTTCTTTTTTTTATATACTTTTTCTATACAAGGTGAGATGATGTGAAGTGATGAGTGTCGCACTTTAATTTAAGATAAGTTAAATTGTTTCTATCCGTGAGATCCTGTAATTGGCTTCCCTGCTTTCTATTATATTTAAGTTTACTCAAAATTGTTATAGCTGTTGGTTCTCCTAAATAAATAAATAAATTCTTCAATTCATAAAAGTGAAAGATGGCTGAATAAATTGAATTTGAAAATATGGTTTTTAATCTGTATTTGGAAATGCCTAAAACGCTGTCCGCCATTTTCGCTTATGATAGTATATAGAAAATTTAAAGTCTACTTTGACGACTTCGCCTTCCCTCTCGATCTCCTGTCAAAGTACATTGGAGTGAGCGGAATGGCACTATATACGACGGTCGAATTTCGAATATTTACACGTAATTCTACGTCACGCCACAGATTAGCAAAAGGGAAGGTTCCTTAAATTTCGTAAAGATTGGTTAAGGTTTGGAGGAGGAAACAGACGAGAACGATACCTCGATTTGTATGGAAAAAAAATCAGTGGTATTTCCTCTTAACGCGCAGGTTTAGTATTAGATCTCTCTATATCCATGAAGGAAATGATTATTTTGATTAAAGCAGTAACGTCTGCTAACGTAAACCAAATGTTTACAATGAAGCGAAATTCATAAAAATTAATAAAAATAAAAATGGGTGTAGCACATCGTTACTATCGATTCTCAACAAATTTGAGACGATGGTGCCGACTATAAAGTCTAAATCTTTACGGTAGATGGCGCTACGATGCCACCCTAAGGCATGTTGAAGCAACTGGTTGAAAGATTCAATGGCTCTGACATCTGGTTCGGTGGTCCAGTTGGTAGGACGCCCGTGTTGGCCCGGAAAGCCGAAAGAAATGATTCTCTGTGGACTGTGTGTAGTGGAATTGGTGCGGTAAATTACGCAGTCACTGAGATGATTATTAAGCAAATGCATTGCCTGTGTGTTTTGGATTTTAATAATAAGGATCGTATTCTTTTCTGTTTCAGCGATTTTCAGTTTCTAGAAAAGAGTTTTGATTAGGAGATTATTCATCATTCAATTTCACCTCACAATCCATGTTTTGCGCTTATAGGTTCTATGCTCAGGGGGTAGATCTTGAAAACATGGTTGAAACTTCGATAGATTCGGTAGTTAAGAGGACAAGGTGCCTGTGTTCAACTGGAGAGCCGTTGGACAAGCGGTTTGAAACCCGCTCGAAGTATCAAAGTATTCAATTAAGAGGCCTTACTCCTTTAAAAAAAAACATATTATGACAAATATATTGATAATTTCAACCAACTTTTGGAAGTGAATAATACTTTTCCCTGAGTAGTAACATATCTAATTTTATGCTTTTATTGTGTGCAGTCGAAAATAAGTTGAAAACAAAAAACAATTTTCTGCGTGAATTTTGTCAATTTGGAGTACCTACTTTTTGAAACAAAAATTATTAATGAATAATTATAACTGTAGATTTATTTTAATATTTTAATAAACCGATAATATTTTAAGAAACATTTTGATCATAGGGAAAAATGTCTAAAACAATCAGCATTTTTGAACGGATAAGGAGCCTTAACACTGAAAATGCTAGCTTTTGCCCGCGTGGTCACTCGCGTTGAAATTGCGGTACACGATCCTATGGGAACCACGTTTTTTTTACGACTATCCTATGTATTAAGTTGTGTTATAAAAGATGTCTGTTCCTTTCATACAATTTCGTCGAACTGTGTTGGCGTGAAGAAGCAACAAACAGTCACACAAGCGCACACATACGCATGCACACACGTACGCACATTTATACACACAAAAACTTTCGCTTTCATAATGTTCGCGAGATTTATAATAGGATTTACTAGCTGACGATTAATAAAAAAAATGTTTCTTGAGTGCATTGTGCATTTTTAAATTCTAATTAAAAGCCAAGTATTGCCAACAAGGGTATTCATATTTTTAGTTTAAAACTTACTTAATGTACTTATTAACGTAATACATATACAAAAAATCAATAGAAGATTTGTGTAGCAAAAGGATTAACGCGAAAGGTGATAGAAAGGATCAAAGGGGTATTTTAAATTTAACATCCAATACGTAAATTACATATAGCCTTGTATCCAATTGAGGTAAGCAGTGACCCGACTGTAGACGGAAGGGTAGCCTCCCTGACAGCGGTCACCAATGCCAAATGAAGTCACGCCGATCTGAAATATATAAACGAATAACAGTCATCGACCAAGCTATCAGCCAATGAAGAATGGATTTCATACATGACTAGCGACCCGCCCTCGCCCGCTTCTCACGGGTGCAATGCTGATAAATTATATATGTATTATACATATAATACTCTTGAATCAATCTATCTATTAAAAAAATCCGTTGCGTGGTTTTGAAATAAATGAAATGAAATGAAATAATTTATTCAGTAAGTCACAAGTGCTCTTTTACTAGTGAGATTGTGAATCGAATGTTAAAGATCTAAGCATACATAGGGACAGAAAGACAGCAGGAAGCGACTTTGTTTTATACTATGTACCTAGTGATAAATCTTTCCCTTCAAACTGCTGATGCTTTCTTGTGCTGAGGACTCATACCCACTCATACCTACTCATGTTTAATTCAAACTTCATTTAGTATGATTTCAACCGTTTATTAACCCTCGACGTATAAAAAGGGTGTTATATCTGTGTGTCTGTCTGTGTCATCGTAGGTCCCTAACGGATGAACCAATTTGAGTGCGGTTTTTTAATCGAAAGAATTCGTGATAAAATAAATAAATATTAAGGGACAATCTTACACAAATCGACCTAGTCCTAAACTAAGCAAAGCTTGTACTATGGGTTCTAGACGACGATATATACATAAACATACCTACTATATAAATACATATATACCTAGATAACATCCATGACCCAGGAACAAATACTCGAGCTCATCACACAATTATTTGCTCTGGCCGGGATTCGAACACCGGACCGTCGGCTCAGTAGGTAGCTGCACTGCAAACCGAGCCAACCGCGTCGTCACGAGACGAGACTAGGAAATAGGGCCAGTAGTAAAAATTCAATATGCATACAATACAATACAAAATACTTTATTTCACAAAAAAAAGTTTACGAACACAGATACAATAATTTGATCAGTATAAACAACACAATGGGTGATGCAGAAGGCGATGGAAGAACAAAATAATTATTAACAGATAAGCAAGTAAACATAACGATAGATATACATAAATAGACATACATAAAAATACATAAATATAAACATAATTATACAAGACAGGCAATAAGAAACACATACACAGTCACAGGCAAACGAACGAAAGCAGTTTTATAAATCAAGGTAGTAGTTTCCAAGATATTCAGCCTTAATCGGAACAAGTGACAAGATCTCAGCCAATATTGAAGCTAAGTATTCTAAATTTTGTAGTTATGTTCAGTCTTCGTAGCATTTACCATAACACTCATTAACCCTCAGGTGACCATGATGACCAGCTACTTGTGTCGAGGGTGTTTTTTTTTTTACTTTAGATGATGAAATGCTCCTACTGATGATTATGATGATGGTGATGACAATGGTGATAGTAATATATTTTTAAATACGAACCAAAATCCTTCGATTGTTCCAAACAGCAGTAAGAGGGCCTCCAGAGTCCCCGTCGCAAGTGCCCACTCCATTCGCGCCGTTGGTGCAAAGATGGCTGCCGTGTATGGGGACATCGAAACTTTTCTGACAGACAGTGTTGGTTATCACTTTGAGGTTCGCGTGATGGAGGGATGTTGACGTTGGGAAGCTATTTTGAGCTAAAATATGAAAACTTATTAACAGAATATATGAGATGTCAAAATCTAAGCACTACTTTGGGTTACTTTTGAATATTCGGGTTACATTTTGGTGGTTCATTTCTCTATCTTGAGTGTCTACTTTTTTACTAAAGAGGTTTAAAAGCTTTTCTTGTGAACCAAAGCAACCTGACCTTACGGTAATAAAATATATTTTTTGACACATTTAAGGATCTCTGCTATTCACAATTCTGTGCAAATATATATTGTGCTGTCTCACACATCTCGTTTCATTGCAGATCAATGTCGCAATATATTTTTGGTCATGCATCTTATGAATAATTTATGTTTATGTATATTATTATTTTTTGGCTGATTAAAAAAACTTATTGAATATTTTTTTATCTCAAAATACAATAGTTTCTCTGTGGAACGTACCATCGCTTGTTTTTCCGTACCCAGAGGCTACAGCATCGAGGCCAGTGAAATCTTGGTTGACGTCTGCAGATGCGGGCAAGGCGATTGCCTGGATGTTATCTGAAGAACACGAGTTTCATTAGATTATGGTGACCTACCTGCTATCACAAGGCTGCGAGCCAATTGACCATTTAAATAATTACGAGGGGCGTTCAATAAATTCTCGGTATTAGAATGAAAACAAAAGAATACGATAGGCGTTTTATTTTCGATGACCTCGTAGATGCTTTTTGAGATAGGGGAACTAATAGAAGTCACTCGCGACCAAGTCTGGACTATACGGTGGGTATAGTTTAGAACCCAGATTCCTAGGCTAATTTTCCTCTTCTCTCTAGGCCTTCAATTTTGTATGAAATTACTTTAAAGTTCTCCCGAGTTGTTCCGCCCGAAACATGATACTTCGAAGCCTGTTATAACGCACGTTATGGCGACATTTCATTGCATGTTTGAGAAAATTTATTAAATTACTCTATGAAATATTTGTGTAAACCGGAAGCATTAAAATTAAAAAAAAAATAAAAAAGAAATCATATTTATTTATTTATCGTATGGCACTTATATTCACTGGATAAAAAACTTAAACTAGAGATTGAGGTTAGCCTTCTTCATATAGGGTTCTTATATGACAAAGCGATTGACAATGTGCCCGATTTCTCTAATTCCAATTTTTTGAAGCATCCTAACCCTTAATTTGATAAAAAAATACGAAGATCGCTAGTTCAAGCCTCGTTAAGGTTGAATAGAGCAAACAATTCTCGTTCGAAAAAAAATAGAAAAAGATGATCAAAGAGTGTGTTCATCCTGGCGAACATTGTCAAATTAAGGGGCACGATGCAGGATTTGTATAAGCACGAGGCTCCAGCTGTGCAGAACCATCTGTTGTTAAAAGTGTCTTTATCCGCTCATCATTATGTACCGAAACGGCGGAAGAATTTTAACCTATTTTCGCACAGGGATAGCTGGACATCGAAAGGTGGTTAAAGATACTTTTTACCCGACTTTGGTAAGAAATACGCGGAAAAAGTTGCGGGTACCTTTTCTAGTCATCATCATCATCATCAGCCAAAAGACGTCCACTGCTGGACATAGGCCTCCCCCAGAGAACGCCACCATGACCGGTCCTGCGCCTCTTTTCTCTGCGGTCTTTTCTAGTCACAATAATATTATAAAGGCGAAAGTTTTGAGTGTGTTTTTAATTATGTTTGTTACTTCTTTAAGCTTAAACGGCTGGACCAATTTTGATCACATTCGATACGGAGGTAGCTGACACCCTGAATGACTACCTACATACCTAGGCTATTTTTTTATCTACGCGCGTAACACCGCGTGGCACAGCTATTTATTAAATAAAAGGCATGTAGATGTAAACAAAAGCGCATCTATTTGCGTGCCCAAATGTTTTACAACTGCTAGTGTACAGCTGTTTAAATATTGTGTTAGTTGGAAATTTATGGGCACAAACAAAACGGTCGCTTTCTGTTGCTCTCTGTTTTTGTAAGTTTGCTACAGAATGTTTGTTAATTGCAGTTCTGAATTTATTCGCATTAATTCCGCCATAGGAACATTACGCCCATTAAAAGAGTAATTATTCATTCAGTCGAAAACTTAATCGCCTTAAAGCAAAATGAATTGTCATTATTAAATCATTTCAATTACTTACGAATAAAAAAATACTTTTATGATACTACAAATACTATTGTGACACTAAGTATAAATATTTCGAAACAATTTATTTGTCAATTTCATGAGTACGTCTGAGACCACGGCACGTGAAACCGTGTCGAAACGTCACGCAATGAAGGTAACTCAAGAATATCGCGATAAACGCGATTTTAGTTAATTTATTTGTACGAGCTGTCCCCGTGTCTATAATAAAAGCTTACAAGTTAAAGTTGACCCAATTCCCGGTTCATGATTGAACTGAAATTTTGCATGCACATCGCGTGACAAGGCAATATTATGATGACATGGAGTTGATGTGATGCAGGAGTTGAAGGCCATAGGAACTCCGCTATAAAACGACACAGCCCTATCGAGTTTCGGCTTGTTTGATTTGTCTTGATGAGTACTTTCCGTATGTAATCCCATCTTGCCAAATTTGGGAATATAAGTTCATTATTCCATTTGGTATGAATGTGGATGCAGTCTCACAAGATGGATTATCCATCCAATACCAAGTCGAGCCCGTGCGGTCGGCCCGAATGTCAAGTTTATGTATTAAATCTTATAATTTTAATAATAAATAAATAAAACAAAATGAATAAATAAATATCTGTCAACCTCACTCAAATCGATTTAGTCTCAAATCAAGCTCAAGAAGGCTTGTTTTATGCTTACTTCTATAATATAGGTAAATATATACTTAAATACATAGAACAACCATGACCCAATCTTAAATATTAAAGTTCATCACACAAATATACGCCCTCGCGCCGGGATTCGAACCCGGGCCGCCGGCTCAGTAACAATCGCGTCGGCCAACCGCGTCTTCGTAAATATTCGCACATTTTCTTAAATCACAAGCAAACTCGTAATAAAAAGAAGTTAAAACATTTCTTTAATTACATACCAAGAAAACACAAAGCGAAAGCAATCTACACAATGCAAATTACTCAATTTTGTCAAAGCTATTTGTTTCATCAAAATAATCATTATAAATTCAGGAATACGGCTCGGAGTATTCCTTACTTCGGAGTAACTTCTGAACAGGTTTTAGCTAAACCTATGATTCAAGAAGAGTGCCAATGCCTGTATAGTCCTTCGGTTGGCGATCTCATTGAAGAAAACAGTACTTTTGTGTGGTTTTGTTCATCATTATCGTCCGTCATAAAAAAGAAGCGTGCTTTATGAAGCGTGCTTTATGGATAATTACATCATTTTGGTAGATTATCAACTCTAAGGCCTTTGCCAAGAGTTATAATTGCTTTAAGAGCGGTCCTCAGGAAGATAACCTCAGGGAGTAAGGTAAACGGTGTTACCATTTAAAGCAATTTAGTTTGGAAAAATATTAATAATTGAATCTTTGATTTGCAATCACTTTTGTTGAAAAACGTTCCGTGTTCTCATTTTTTAAAGTCATGTATAAATGACATTTTATGATTTTAATTATACAAAGATAAGGGAAATCACATTTTACCGACAGGTCGCGCTGTACAGCTAGCGGCAAGCGCCCGTACAAACTACAAATCCTGTATCGCGCTGTTAAGAATTTTCTTGAAATAATTACCCCCCTCCATAGGAAACCGATTTACAATACAATTTAGTATAGAAATCTTACAGGATTATATCTGCTTCGTTGCGATAATGCGTCCATTTGTTCCCAGAATAAGTCCACAAGAATAAAATCGGGGCAAATTATTCATAAATCAAAGTGGAATGGTGGAATGGAAGTGGCCCTCAAACACGACTTGAATTTTCCGTCATTTCTAGGGCTGCCGTCCGTCCAGGTTTCCCCGGATTTATCCTAGTTTGGAGGCCGGGCCGTCCAGCTGGGGCTATGATGGTTGCTTTTATCACGCGATAAATAAGTGACAAAGCATCCGTCACGTTTTGACAAAATGCGAGTGTGAGTGACAGATGCTTTGTCACTTATTTATCCCGTGATAAACGCAACCATCATAGGCCCGCAGGGGGGGGGGTTTTCAAAAAGAATCACTGAGAAGAGACACTTTTTATGTGAATGTTTTTTTATTGCGATTGTTTTTTAGGGGTACCCAAAGGGTAAAAACGGGACCCTATTACTGCGACTTCGCTGTCCGTCCGTCCGTTCGTCTGTCACCAGACTGTATCTCAAGAACGGTGATAGCTAGACAGTTGAAATTTTCACAGATGATGTATTTCTATTGCCGCTTTAACAATAAATACTAAACATAAAATAAAATAAATATTTAAGGGGGCTCCCATACAACAAACTTACAGATAATGGTACGAAACCCTTCGTAGGCGAGTCCTTTTTTTTTTTTTAATACTACGACGGTGGCAAACAAGCATGCGGCCCGCCTGATGTTAAGCAGTTACCGCCGCCTATGAACGCTTGCTACGCCAGGAGCATCACGCGCGCGTTGCCGACCCTTTAAGAACCTATTTACTCCCCTCTTGAAGAACCGCATACTGTATCCCCCGGGGAAAACCTCGGCAGGGAGCTCATTCCACATGCGAAGCGTTCGCGGTAGGAAGTTCCTCTGGAACCGGACAGTTCTCGACCATTTAGGCTCTAGCATGTGAGGATGAACACCCTGTCGATGGCGAGCAGTGCGGTGGTAAAAGGTAGCCGTGGGCATCATGTCAAACAATTCCTCAGAACACATCCCATTATAAAGACGGTAGAACACACACAAGGAGGCAAAGTCTCTCCTCAGACTTAAAGGCTCGATTCCGTCTGTGAGTTTAGGATTGTCAACAATTCGCACAGCACGTATTTGTACCGAGTCAAAAGGGCTAAGCTGGTATGCGGGGGCTCCTGCCCAGAGGTGACTATAGTACTCCGTGTGGGGTCGGACTTGCGCTTTGTACAGCAGTAGCCTTTGACCAGGAGTGAAGTACCGCTTCGCTCTGTGCAGTACACCAAGCATCCTACTCGCACTCGGCCGATATTTTTTTAATTAATTATATTATTTCCGGACTCGTCCGGGGAAAAAATGCGATTTACACCAAATTTCCGGGTTTTTTAAAGTCTTTGTCCGGGTTCAGCGATTTGAGATGGCAGCCCTGGTCATTGCTCGTGCCAACCGACGATCCGGAATGCGAACTATGACGGCATACCACATTCTCAGTTAAATAAAGACGTAAGTGACTATTATTTTCGTAGTATGTTAAGTCTTTATCTTTCCAAAGTCACCATCATTTTTGCAAAGATCTTTGGCATTTAGAATATAAACATCGGATATTTGCTTAAGTACCTAGGTACGCTGAGCTATGAAAACTATGTACTTATCTTATTTGCGTCTGAGAATGCCAATTTTTTTTTCCCAATTTCATATTATAATTGCTACAATCACTGAATTTTAAAACCACCTGAGAACTCTATTTTATTGGTCGTTAAGTTTGTATGAATAAATAAATATAAAATTGTATGAATAGGCGCAATTGCCAACATTTCATCATTATAAGACTACAATTTTATTACTTTTCCGTGTTCTGCTTAGAAAGATGAAGTAATCACTGTTTTTATATTGTTGCTAAGATAACTATTAAATTTTTTCATTAATTTATTAAAGTTTATTAATTTATAAATGTGGTACCAAAAGTATGACACAATGGTTACTTTAGTCCAGGTCTGGTGCTATTCATTTTTGGGGTTCCGGACCCAAAGGGTAAAAACGGGACCCTATTACTGAGACTTCGCTGTCCATCCGTCCGTCCGTCCATCCGTCTGTCACCAGGCTGTATCTCAAGAACGGTGATAGCTAGACAGTTGAAATTTTCACAGATGATGTATTTCTGTTGTCGCTATAGCAACAAATACTATTCATGATAAAACAATAATAATTAAGAATGCATGGTCACATCTGAACTTGCCACCCTAGTACCTCCAGAGAACAGTTCTGACAATCCCACCAGCAGTGAGTTAGTTACTACAAACAGGACTTACTGTTGAAACTGACGCTCGTCATCCTGACCATGGCCATATCAAACATGATACCATCAGGATTCCAAGAAGAATGCATGGTCACACCTGAACTTGCCACCCTATTACCTCCAGGGAACAGTTCTGACGATCCCACCAGCAGTGATTTAGTTAGTACAAACAGGACTTACTGTTGAAACTGACGCTCGTGATCCTCACCATGGCCATATCAAACATGATACCATCAGGATTCCAAGAAGAATGCACGGTCACATCTGAAGTATCCAGCCTGGTGCCTCCTGAGAACAGCGTTAAGGAGCCGAGGACGATGGTAAAGGTCCTGGCCTGGTTCTGGCCATCCCACCAGCAGTGGGCAGCGCTGAGAACCCTGGTGTTGGAAAGGAGGGAACCACCACATACTGATGTCCAGCCAGTGGTTAAGGTTACCACAATCCCTGCCTAAAAAAAATTCTAGATTTGAATATAAAATATTTTTTCTATGGAGAGAGGTCATGATTTCAGGAAAAATCTTAATAGCGCGATGCAGTATCGTCATTTGTTTTGTTTGGGCACGCGGCGCCGTGCCAACCTGGCACCATCTGTTTTCATAATTTTCTTTGTCCTCGCATCACGCCAAATCGGCTGGACAAATTTTAACCAATTTTGGTGCAGGGATAGCTGGACATCCAAAGATGGATATAGGATACTTTTTTTTGACATGACATGAGACACCAGCGTGCAGCTCTTCCCCCTTCATCGATAGGCGCAACATTTATTTGTCAATTATGCGGCCGCGGCTGTCGCTCTCGTAACGGGCTATCCAGCCATCTTCGAAAGTGCCGCAGTTTATTAGACGCGGCTTGACTCATCTGTTATAGATGTAAAAGGCTAATGATGAATCCGTCTGCGGTAAATAATAAACATTTGCAGACGAAGTCACCTCCTAGTCTCTTTATATATATGTATTTTAATTGTGTTGGAAATCGGTTTTCTAAGCAAGACAATTTACCAAGGAATGTCACTGTGCGGCCGCGCACCCATACAGTACGAGTACCCTTACCACGAGTTTACAATGACAGTGCTCGCTAGCGACTCTGTAAAAGATTTGTATGGAGAATTGTAGTTCTACAAAGTAACCGTTAGAGGCGCTGTGTTATTCTCCATACAAATCGTTTACGTGTCGCTAGCTAGGTACAGTCACGTCAACTCATGGTAAGGGTACAGATACCCGGAACTCAGAACCCGGCACTCCGAACGTCGACTTTTCAGCATACCCAAGGTAAACACTAGGTATGCTCAAAACTCCCCAATTGTACGTATTCTGAGAGAATACAATTGTAAATTTAATGCCGCCGATCTATTTGACTGTTCCAAGTCGGTCTTAAAAAACCGTATTCGAAAACTCATTTTGCAAAGTTGATGATGTGGTAGCGTGGAGTTGCGTACGATAGACATGCTTATTATTACACACACACACACATACACACACACACACTCACACACACACGCACACACACACACACACACACACACACACACACACACACACACACACACACACACACACACACACACACACACACACACACACACACACACACACACACACACACACACACACACACACACACACACACACACACACACACACACACACACACACACACACACACACACACACACACACACACACACACACACACACACACACACACACACTTGGGGTGGTTGCTAGCTTTCTTTTGTTTTAATTTAAGTGTATATGTACCTTACCTAATTTTATACCAATTGAAATCTAATATCGTTACCTTTTCAAGACCTCGTTAACTGCATATCTGTGGACATCTGTTATTGGCTTTATGTTCTAGCTATAAGCATTGTTATATATGTTCTGTAATGCTGTTGATGTTCCAAATAAATAAAATAAAATAAATAAATACTTCATCGCGCCGTTAAAAGGATCACTGCTAATTTTGTCCATACAAATCGAGATATTCGTTCTCGGCTGTTTCGTTCCCCAAAACTAATCGCACCTAATCGTAACGAAATTTTCCTTTAGGCGAGGACGTCATGTTCTCAGCTAGTCAGTTTCTTAGTAGGCCAACTTTGTTTCGTGTCAATTTCGAGGAACGTCATGTTCTCAGTTGGTCATCTTCTCAGCAGGTTATCTTCGCCTCCTGTCAATGCATAAATAGAAACAGTCCGACACAGAAACTGTCTTTCTCATTCAGTTTCTAAAATGTTGTTACAATACGTTAAGCTTTGGAGAAGGAAACAGTCGAAAACGAAACCTTGATTTCTTCTACCCAGTTACGTAAAGTTTGAACACCATGCGACGCCATAGTTACCAGGTGAAAACTTAACATAAACAGACGGTAAGGAAAGATAGAGTCTGGCTAGCCAAATAATGTTGACAGATATTTCCTTGTGATCTCACCGATTGTCTATGATTTACACAATTTAGTAGGTGGGTCCTCTATAAACAATTTTGATACTTTACGAGTATGTACTAGTTCTAACATTCCGATTGAGTTGAAATTTGGCTATAGTACTTAATATGTAATTTTTTTGGTGATGTATTAATATTATGGATTATGGTATTATCGAGCTAGGTCTTATTTACACTACGTTTAATTTTTCGCCTTGTATATGCTTAGAAAGTGTAAACATATGTGTTTGTCGTTGACTGTACTGTACATAGTGGTAGAAATTATGTGAGCTGACTATGAGTGCACGTCAACATAATTATATTTAACTTATTTCCTTAGGTACATGTAAAATCAAACATATTTCCTAGTATCAATACTAATTCCTACTACACAAAGTGTGACCCTCCACAGATTTTTTAAATTTCCCGCCAAAACTTTCAGTAATATTTCATTAGCCAGACTATATAGGCAGTGGTATTTCCTTTAAGATTTTTCCTGAAATAATGGCCCATCTCCATAAAAAAATATTTTTAATATAATTTTAGAACGTAGTAATACTATGGACATACTGAGATAACCATATGTTGAAAAGAGCTTACCTGATATGGATATGCATCCGTAGCTCCTGCCAGTGAACCACCCACTATTCTACCCACAACACTCTCAGATCGTAACACAGCATCCGCCTTAGGTATCCCAACTCTAGCATGATAGGCAAACGCTGTCGGATGAACGTCAGACACGTCAAACGACTGACCTGACGCGTAAACAAAAAACAATAGAAAACAAATGAAGGATTGCATCTTCAGTTTATGAATACGAATAAATGCTTGAAATCTGACGATACCTCATTCATATAAAGTACTTTCTGTGATTAAAATATGGTTTAAATAAATAGCCAGCATGTCCAAGTTTGAATTTTCGGTTCATTTAATAAGGTTCTACTTTCAATAGGACGGAATGTCTTTTTGATCTTTATCGTTACATGGTGAGCAATAAATATCTTATCGAGTGATTGTTTTGTTAATTGTTTGATATCAATTTATCATTATTTTGATGTTATCTGTGTTAATTACTTTATTGGCTTTGACATCCAGTGGGTTGGCATTAAGTATGATATCATTAAGAAACAAAGTAATAAAATTACGCAAAACCTCAAATGAAATAAACATTTTATAGGTATCGCCATTTGAAAATAATAGTAGATTGTTTGTCAAGGGGCTAAAATAAGACATTCATAAATAATCGAATATATTTGAGTGTCATAATGCCTTTTAGCCACGTGCTAAACACCTTGCTTTTTACGTTGACAGCGAGAAAATAAATTATATTAAAAAATTAAAACTATTATCGCCATGAGCAAAAGCACACTAATTTTGAAACAATGAGATGTGGATGTAGACAATTTGTAAGATAAGAAAAACTCCTGAGAACATTTGATTAGATAATTTTGTTTGTAAATTATTCGTATCGAATGTGTAGCTGGTCGCTACAACGTCTTTTTTTAAAAAAATTTACAGAAAATTTTATCTGGTTTCCATTTAAACTCTAGGGCCTAAGATGACCACTTTAGCCCCGCTTGCACTTGGAAAACAAATATAACGTACTTTTTGAGCAAAGAAGTGAAAAAAAAAACACAACACACAATTATCACCATTATCGTCATCGTACTAGTGAAAGGCTCCATGCCACGTACGCGTGCTGTCTTTGCCCGAACAAATATTATGAAAGGCGGTTCCGGGCACGCTGGTGCGTAGGCCGTTAAGTGTAGCGTGTGGCCGTTACGTAGTTACTGACTGGTATCAAAAAATCTAAATGCAATAAAATGCAGAATTTTCGTTGTTTCACCTTGAATAAACTTAATATGTTTTTTTTTTTATATGCTCCAACACTAATGTAAATCAGGCTAATAACTTCGTTGAAAATTAATGTGGTTTTCCTTGAATAGGATAATTACATGTAGTCCCTCGCTTGTAGGCACCTTTACTTTTAAAAGTAGCCGTGTAATCAGCTATGTTTCAAGAGTTTCTAAGAGTCCGCCGTGTATGGCTCTCAGCAATACATGACGCTCTAATTATATGAGGTTCGCTAGAATCCCGCATTTACTGTTTGTTTAAAATAATAACATGAAATATTGAAGAAAATGCTGTCAAGAATACGAGGGCTTTCCCAACGAACGGTGCGTCATAATAACAAAGGAAATTAGCCTGGGACCTCATTCGAAAGAACAATAATTACGATATTCCCATATTAAACAATATGTTGGCGTTATTTTTAGAGATCCGTATCTCAGTCGGTAAAAACGGAACCGTCTGTCCGTCTATCAAGACGAAAGAGAGTCCAAACCCATGGGGTTACTTATCTGCATCTAGTATCTGCATTTGGTAAACTAACCCCGATCTATGCTCACGATAAAGTTTTTTTCCCTCTATCCAGTTTATTTTTTCGTTAGAGCAATATTTAGTGTGCTATCATAGTTTTCATGGAACCCTCGAGATCAACATCCACTTGGCCGGTTTTTTACTTAGCCTGTGCAAAAACTTTCAACTTTTGCGCCACTTGTCTCTGTGGCTGCGTGCTCTCTCCACTTGTTATTGAATACATCCAAGTCATCCCGACATATCCTTTTTGGTCGGCCTCTGAGTTCTTCCGTAGCCTTGTGGTTTCAATTTGGTAAGTATTCTGGTCCATCGTTTTGGATAGCTCATATGACCAGTTTGGTAATATGACCAGCATAGTCCCATTTGAGCTACGCAGCCATGGCACCTACACTTGCGTGTCTCAGAGCGCAGTTTCTGGTCATGTAATGTACAAACAATATCGATTTCTGCTACTAGAGCTGTTGAAAATTTAAGAGGAACGCGCTGAACATAAAATGATAAAGTTGAGATATTTTTAAATTGCTTTCTCAATCCGTTGTCCAATCAGGGCCCGGGTAAAAAAATATGCTGGTTTAGTGTAATTGTATTTCCAATAAAAAGAAACGATAATTGATTCTCCTCCGCCGCCTCCTCGATCAGACGCTCAATGCTGGGGATGGTCACCCCGTCCCTGCCGACGTAGTCTATCAAGTATTCCTCTCTATGAAGCTCGATCGGTTGTCTGTAGAAGGGCTGCATTAACCGGCATGTCAAGGCACTCTGACACCTGGTTTACGCATCGTTTAGTTTAGGGCTACGATAATCTGGTAAACTATATACTTTGAGAAATAGTTTTTATACACCCGTGGCCCAAAATTACGTTGTCAAAATAAAATAAAAAAATTGTATTTTTAATTGGAATACGTTACGATTTCATTTGTTTTTCTGCTATATTTTTACATAATAATTGTTTTTTTTTTATGTCTTCGCAACGCAAAACGGTAATTTACTTACACGAAACTGGAAAATGATAGTCGGTTTTAGAGCGTCTAGTCTATGCTCTAAAACCGACGAGTGGGCTGAAACAATTGCAAAAAGAGTCCTGGTAGGAGCTGCAAAAAGAGTCTTGGTAGAATAGAAATCTACATTTCTGGGAAGACTAAAATTTTATCAACATTTATGCCACTCGTATTATAATTGAGATTAGCTAATAATTAATAATATCAACCAAAAAGTGATCTCAAATTAAGGATTTAAGGCCTTTTTGCGCCATTGACAGTCTAAAATACTTCACAAGGGAGAACCTTGTGATTTTCACAAAAAGAGTCTGTACTCTATTGTTTTTTTTTTCCTTTTTGGGAAAATGATCGTCCGGTATGACCGACCGATGTGTGATTTGACAGGAACAAAGGCGAAAAGCTAAGCCAAATCCATGGCGATTCAGGCTAAAACCGCGTCATATGATAGCAAACACCATGGTGTTTGCTATCATATGACGCGGTTTTAGCCTCGTAAAGAGCTTGCCTTAGCTTAATTTCTCCGCCAATATCTGCAATACCTGAGTTTACTTGTGGCCGACTGACTCAACGAATTCACTTGCACCATTTGCACGCTTACTATTAAAAAGATTTAGCGATGTGCAAAGTTACCCACCTCAACCGTTGTATACCGTTCTTAAAGAGTCCTGTGTTACGTAGTTTGTGCCAGCAAAGCAGTTTAACCAATGTTTATACCGGCAAAAAAACATTTTTATCCCGCTCGACCGAAAAATACCAACTAAACATGAAATTCACGATAAAATGTTATGAAAATCGGGATGCTTAAGAATTTGCTCTGGCAATTTTCTTATCTAAACCGTCGTCAGAAAAGTTTGGAGGCAGGGAAAGGCAGATCCGTTAAATGTGAGTAGCCCTATCTTTTGGGCCCGGAAGGGTCCAGGACTATTCTATAGAGCCGGTAACACTTTCAGGTGAAAACGCTTCATAATGGTGACGGTGGAGGAAGAAAATAAAAATTGCCGCCCGATAACCCTTTTTCAAGTTTTTGTCGTTTTAGTGGACGTTTCATTCGTTTATGCGATTGACGTTTTTGTGTAGTACCGTCTCTGAAGGCATTTCAACGACTTTAATTTTCATGTCGCTTTCGTATTATATTGAAGAAACGAGCCACCATAATAGAAAAATAGAAGATAGAAATATTACCGCAAACACAGGATATGTGTAAGTCGAGGTATTGAGCCATCGCAGTGACCCTGGTTCACGGTGTGATATTTGGAATTTTAGAATTTCGTATTAATAACCAGGTGTAATACCAGTGCGAATGGCAATATCCCCAATTTGGCATTTGACCTGTCTTATCACGGCGTTGTACGCATCCTTGAATTTTACACGTATGAGAATATAGTATAAAAAATAAGTCCTAGCTGAAATGGACTTTCACTCGCTCGGTATGTGACTAAGGAAATGAGTTTGGGTTGTGTGATAAAAAGAAATAGGGTATAGATGTAATGATATAATTTAGGCCGGAGATACGGGCCATTTGGATTTAGTTAATCTCCCAGAAACAATCAGAATTCTAAAAGAATAACTATAATAAAACCTTGCAAAGAAGGCAAAGCCTCAGGATAACCTATATATGACGTATCCTCAAGTTTTATGAACCCATAACGTTGTTATATGCACTTACCTGTCTCACGGATCAAATTAAATTTACTTTTCACTGTCTTCTTTTTAATAAAGCGGTCTCACACGGGCTTTACGATCCGTGTGAGCGGCGTTATTAAACTAGCTTCCACTGACTGTGCTTTGTTTGAGTCCTTTGTCTAGGACAATACGAAGATAAATAGTAGGTACTACGAGTAGGTGTATAGTACTGTAAGACACAGGTGAACAATGAGTGTGAACCCTTGGATCTAGAAAAAACATACAATTGTGTTATGTTGCAAGTACTTTCCAAAATATCGGAGTTATAATTTGGCATTTTTTTAGAGTTTATTCAAACCCAGGCCTATTTTGTTAACAAAACATAAACGATGCGAAAAAAAAGATTTCAATACAAATTAACAAAATGTAAATATGGAGCGAAAATTTAAAAATGGAAACCAAATCAAAAATGACTTATAAACCTAAAAGCAATCCTGCATCGTAAAATTTAACTCTTGTTTAATTGAATGCAGTAAAAATTTAAACCCGCGCCCGAGCCTCCCAACGGGCAAGTAGGTACACAAGTTACAAAGCCTCCGAAATGCTTAAAAAAATCAGCCACTTGTTGAGGGTAAACCGGGGTAAATCCGTATGCAAATTACCCCAGACGGCATTACAGACGTCCGCGCGACCCTTGCCTCCCCTTTAGGAGCGTCAAGTAAAGTATGTACATGAATTTTATTCGCATATTTCTATGAATAAATTGAGTCTTGTGGTGTTTATATTACGCCTGGATTTTAGATTATGCCCTGGAAATTTTTTGTCTATAAGTTTTCTGCGTATAATATGATCCCATCAAAAACATAAATGTAAAATGAGAGCCAAGTTCAATATCGCGTGCACTTCGCCGACAAAAGAATTGAGATCTGCAAGGGTGCCAAGTTCTTTGCTCTAAAATTTTTAGATACAAGGACATGCGACATACTCAATGCATTTATTTTACTTGGGGTGTAATTCAATATCAAGATTTGACTTGGCTAGTTTTCATAAACTAACTAAATTTTATAAAAGTAACATATTCATAGTCATAGTTCATTATCAAGCTAACAGTATAAGTAACAAGACGTACACTAACTTGCGTACTTACCTTTACGAAAATAGGTTAATGATTTGATTGATTTTGATTTATAATATAAATTTATATTTTAAAACTAGCCAAGTCACGTCTTGATATTGAATTACACCCCAAGTAAAATAAATGCATTGAGTATGTCGCATGTCCTTGTATCTAAAAATTTTAGAGCAAAGAACTTGGCACCCTTGCAGATCTCAATTCTTTTGTCGGCGAAGTGCACGCGATATTGAACTTGGCTCTCATTTTACATTTATGTTTTTGATGGGATATCATTACTTTTTGTACAGAATTTATTATGATGTGTAAATTACTTAATTATTATTTGTTAATTAGTTCTGTGTGCTATTCTAGTACATCTTTTGAAAGTTTTGAACAAACAAAGAATTTTCCAAAACGGTTAGTACGTATTGGATTTTTATGTGCATGTATGTGTGAGTGTGTGCGTGTGAGTGTAAGTATATGCTATTCTAGTATATCTTTCAAACAAAAAAAGAATTTTCGAAATCGGTTTATAAATGACAGAGTTCTGAGGCAACAACCATCAATAATAATAATAATAATAAAAAACATAAAAAAATCACTGTTTTAGATTTTTATATGTATACACACACAATTACTAAGCTGGATGCCAAATTTCACCTTTCTAGGTCACCTGGAAGTGGGTTAGGTTTTTGATTACTAGTCAGTCAGTCAGTCAGTCAGTCAGTCAGTCAGTCAGTGATAAAAATACCGTTTTTTGGACTTTAATATCTCAATAACTATTTAACCTATATTAATGAAATTTGGGGTTCTACTTGTTCTAAAGGATCTTAATACATAAGCCAAATTTCATTTTTTTATGTTAAATAGATTTGGAGTTATTGGGGGGTCAAAAGTGGCTCCAAACGGTTCGTGTAATATAACACACGGCTGCTGCTCGCCAGTTCCTGCGGTGAACTTGGCTGGACACGCTGCCGCGTGTCTAGATAATAGGTATCTTAAGATTGCATAGTTGTTAAAAAGAAAATGGATTGAGATATAATTACAAAGATATGATTTCATCATTTCATTTATTGTGTTTACATCACATACGCGAACTGGATAACAAGACGCAGAGGCTCGAACTACTACTTCGGAATGAACTGCAATGCGACGTACTCGCGATAACCGAACACTGGTTAGATAGTCCTAAATTAAAATGTATTTGTCTTGACGATTTCACTTTAATATCAAGTTTTTGCCGAACAAATTACGAACATGGTGGATCATGTTTATATGTACGCAATAACGTACGAGCGGTCGAAAATAGAGACAAAGATTTATTAGGAGAAGAAAGATATTGTGAAATATCAGCAATTGACCTTATTGATTTTAATATTTCAGTAGTATGCGTATATAGATCAAATTGTCAAATAAGTAATAATGACTTCCTCTGTTATCTGGAAAGTCTGCTCGACAAATTAAGTGATGTCGGGAGGGAGACACGAACATAGACGACACAGAGAGTAATATCAGACCAGATTAAAAAAAAAACTGTATGACTTGCTTACTACCCATGGTTTTATAAACGTGGTCAAGTTTCCTACTAGGGTTACGGCAACAACTTCAACTAACTTGGACCACATATACTGGAACGGCCAGCGCCCAACGCTGCGCGCCGCGCCCGTCGTCACGCACCTCAGCGACCACCTCGCTGTGCGCGCCGAGCTGATGTGACCCCGCGTCCCGCCCACGCCCCTCACTCGTCTCGCAAGGATTTACTCCACGCGAAACTACAATGAATATCGGCGCGCGCTACAGAGTGTAGACTGGCCCGATGTAATAGACCGGAATACTCATTCTGCTGCACATCTAATATTGTCTGTAATGAACACCCTCAGAAACAAATTTGAAATTTGCTTTCCAATCAAAACAGTTAACAATAAAAAAAGAGAAACGTGGGTATCTAGTGACATATACGACTTAAAAACTATTATTTGAAATTATAGACCTCGCCTCGGAAAACGCTTTCCTGATAACGATAACATAATTAATTTAATAAACAGCATGAATAATAAGTACACTAAGCTTCTTAATAGTAGAAAAGCAGATTTCTATAGCAAAAAAAATCATATCAGCACTAACACTGTCAGGGCAATGTGGTCTGTAATAAATCACGAAAAGGGCAGGACGAGCCACGACCAAATGGATTTTACGGACGTGATCACTGACTCAGATGGCACCAAATTTAAATTAAAAAAGCTGCAGCGGATGCTATGAACTGTCGGTTCGTCGGCGCGGCCGCCGCGTGTGGCGCTGCGGCGCCTGCCGAGATGCCGCGCGCGCTCGCCGCGCTGATCGCCGCGCGCCCGCACGCCGACCGCAGCGTTAGGTTCGAGCCATTTACACCCGACGAGGTTTTCCGTATTATCACTACTAAAGTAGCCAAAAAAACAACCAAAGATATTTTTGATATTTCCGTGATGCTGGTTCACTCCGCTGCATTAGAACTGTCTCCAATACTCGCCTTTGTCTACAACAGATGCTTCGGTGCTTGCGTGATGGTGTGTTTCCCGAATCGATCCACTGAAGGAAAGTCGAATTTCTCCTCTATTCAAGGGCAAGGGAAACGACATCGACGCGTACAGACCTGTAGCGATTATTCCAGTGATAGCGAAGATATTCGAGCATGGCTTAAGTTCGAGGATATCAAAGTTTTTAAGTTCCACCAGTGCTCTATCTGAGCGGCAATACGCATACCACAAGGGCCGTTCAACTGCGTCATTGGCGCGCACCGTAGTTCGGCAGATAGTAGAGGCCCGTGAGCGCAAACAACAAGTCGCAGTCCTGTACTGCGACTTGTCAAAGGCTTTCGATGTCGCAGATCATGAACTTCTGACCAAAAAACTCCGTCACTATGGCTTCGATGGTCCTGCGCTGGCATTGTTGGCGGACCTATTGCGGAACAGAAAGCAGGTTGTGGTTGCTGATGGCGGTCGCGTTCGATCTGACGCCGTAACTTCCTGTATGGGTGTCGCACAGGGATCCTCCGTCTCCAACATTCTGTTCTCTCTATTGTTGAACGATCTCCCGGAAGCGATCAGTGATGGCGAGACGTTCATGTATGCGATGATGTGGCAATTGTCGTGTGTGCCCCGACATATGAAGAGCTCGAAAAAAAACTAAACTCGACCGCCACATTAGTATCGAACTGGTTTAAAATTAATGGCCTCATTTTAAACACCTCCAAAACACACCACATCAGCTTTGATCTGTCTGGACGGCAAATGACGCCATTAGCGGTAATGGCCAATGGAACAACTATCAATCAGGTCGCTAGCTCAACATTTCTCGGTTTTGAGCTAGACGGAGGCCTCACCTGGAGCGCTCATATCGATAAAATGTGCCATAAACTGGCAACCGCATGTTTCGCCCTAAAACGTCTAGCGCGGATATTACCAGCAAATATGGTCCGAGCATGCTACTTTGCATCAGTGCACGCGCACCTGCAGTACGGGATCAAGCTGTGGGCGGGAGCCGCCGATTGGGAGAGGGCCTTTCGCCTCCAGAAACGTGCCGTACGTGCGATAGCGCGCGTTCCTCAAACCATCTCTGCGCGACCACTTTTTCAATCACTTGGTATCCTGACACTGCCATCGCTGTTGATTCTGCAGGTGGCAGTAATCGCACGAGAGGAGGTGGATGCAAATCCGAAGGATAACACCCCGCGAAGATATGAGACCCGCGGCGCTCGCGTCGGAAAGTTACCCCCGTGTCCCATAGACTCGCGAAGTCTAATAAACTTGCACACATCATGGGCCGCAAAGTGTACAACCACCTCCCAAGGGACATTGTTACTGCACAAAGTGCATCCATATTTAAATTAAAACTCAAAAACTGGCTTCTCGAGCAGACTTTCTACGATCACAAGGAACTATTTAATCGTTGAAGAATTGATTATTATACAATAATATTGTACTTGACATGTAATTTTATATTATTAATAAATTATGATTATTATTATTATGATTTGTTTTTTTTTTTTTTTTAAAGAAGTGTTCTAATGTTCATATGATTTTAGCTGGCCTGACCAGATCGCCCTTTATTAGCGTGCGTTGATTGGTTATACGAAGATTTATCGACTGATAAAATCAGCCACGCGTCGAAGGAGTCTTAAATATGAAAAAGTTACATGCACCACAAAGAATCAAAATCGCCGTGTTCGGAATTCAAATGACTTTTTCTCAAAAATTGCATGTAATGTTGTCTTACCATCGCTAGATAGACTACAGTAAGTGGAACATAGGTACCGAAGACTTTTTAGAAGTGTCCAGTAAACAGCGAGATTTTAAATTTGGAATCAATATTTGTCCAGTAAGTAAGTATGTAATTCCTATTACGTATCAAGATATTTGAATATCGAAACACGATTTACATCGTCACCGACCTATAAAAAAACTAAGGATGTGAAGGCGATGAGGTCGTATATAAATGTAAAAAGGATGCATTCCACAAATTGTTTTAATTATAAGTACAGTGCGACAGCAAATTGTAGAAATTAAAAAGTGCCGTCCCTTTTTCATAGATTAGATAGAAAGAGACGACATTGCAGTATACACTTGCAATTTACACTAAAAGCAAATGTAAAATAAAAAGAGGTTAGCACTATTGGCAGTATAAACGTAACTCAAGATGCATATTTAAAAAAAAAAGTAGCGACAAGGTTTAGTGCGGAAGTTTGTATGCAGCGTTTAGTTCATAATTGTGCTGTGTAAAATGACAATGATATTTCGGAATTCCTTCCTTTTTTGTGTCGTTTAGAAAAAACCTCGGAGTTAAAATTGAAGGTAAGCTTTATGATATGAAAATTAGTTAGAAAATACAACAACGTATAACAATAATTAAATTTTATCTTTAAGACTTAGATTTGTAAGACAGTGCAAATAATTAAACGCAGTATTTATAAAAAAAGAAATTAAGGCGGGATTTAAATTAAAAGACAAAAATTTCAAATTTGTTTATGTGATCTATTACAATAATTCAGCAAAAATGAGTTCAGACGAGTCTGATTCCGAATAGACGGCACTCCTCCATACTTAAAAGCGGAGGCAGTGTGCGGTATTAAAGCGGTCCCCTCATGGGCGGCTAGAAATGTACGATATTATTGGCTCCCTCCTGGGCCACTATAAAATGTGGGCGATTATGGCCAAGCTCCCCGAACGGCCACACACAATGTTCGGAAATACAGAAATGCAGCGCGCGCTCAGTGGCCGCCGCCGATGTCGGGCAGCGCCTGGTGCCGCACCCGCCGCCGCTCCGCCTCGCACGAGCAGACCCGTGTGTCGCGCGCCGCCGTTCTACTGGGATGTTCTCGCTGCCGGGTGCCTTGCTATCGGCAACGCGAACGTTATTTGGGCCACCAGCTGTGATATCTCAATCAACAGCAATTGCACCGATACTTTACCGGTAGATTGTCCAGGCCGTCGCAAGCGCCTCGCTCGTGGCGGTGTGGGAATGTCCGTGACAATAGAGTGAAAACACTGATCTGATTTTACACTCGCGTTTATTGTAATTCGTACACTAGTTTTAACGATTACACACAGTTTTACAGGTAATTCACAATGAATATATTAATTATAAGGGGCGTGCGCCTTGGCAGCCATGTTGAATAGGAAGTGGTACAGATACAACATGATCTATATCGGGAATCCATCTCGATCGATTCTGTCAGCTGTCATTAGTCTGACGTGTTAGGTTGGTACTAACGATTTTACAACAGTTTAGTCACATGTTGAATTTGATTCAACAGGCAGAGTTAGCTAAAATAATTTACTTCCGACTAAATCCAAGGAGATATACAAAAATACAAGAGATTCATTAAATGGAAGGAAGAAAAAACCGGCCAAGAGCATGTCGGGCCACGCTCAGTGTAGGGTTCCGTAGTTGCTCATCCTTCACAATAAACTGCTGTTTTAAGCCCGAGGTTTACGTTAAGAAAGATTTTAAGCTCTATAAAAAGGTCGTAAACGCCCTAGAAACTGTAATCACTTATTACCTTCTGGAAGTCAACTTACGACCTTTTAAAGAAAAAATATGAAATTTGGCAATAAATTAAAAAACGGCTCGACTGATTTTGTTCAATACTTATAGTTTTCATTAAAAGTACTTATAAGGCCTCATTAACATCATTTTTTCTGATTTTTTTTGACCCGTGGTTGAAAAGTTAGAGGGGGGGGGGGGGACACTATTTTTTTTGTTTTTGGAGCGAATATTTACAAAACTGCTGACTTTATCAAAAAATAATGTTAGAAGACCCCTATTATTTTTACAAGACCTATTCAACGACACCCCACAAACAAGTGTTAAAAAGAAAAAAAAAATCACCCCCACTTTAGGTGTTCGAGAGGTACCCGGAAAATATATATATTTTTTTAATTTTATTTTACCGTTCTGTCGGCGTCATACATACACATATTCATACCAAATTTCAGATTTCTAGTACTAATGATCACGGAGCTAAGCCGCGGACGGACAGACGGACAGACGGACATGGCGAAACTATAAGGGTTCCTAGTTGACTACGGAACCCTAAAAATCAAGTTAATAATTGGTCAGATAATGTGTGATAAGGTCAGAATATTTCAACAATCTTTCTGAGACAATCGGATGGCTACAAAGGAAAGAAATCACAAATATTCAGCAGCAAAATATAGAAAAGTTCTTAAATCAAGCTCTATGATAACCATTTTGGCGATGAAGGTAAATAAATGCTGCCACTATTTGATAACGATATAACTATATCTTTTATCCAAGTATAAACTCATAATTGTTTTTGTTATAGGTTGTTATCATGGGAGTTAAGGGTGCCTGCGACGACGAATATCACAATGTGTAATAATAAAAATGGGATATAACAAAAATATTCATTGGAAAATGGCTGAATATGAATGTCACCTACAAAATATAATTTTAATCTAATTTTCTTGTTCAATTTTTGAGAAAAGCACTATACTTGCTTCGACCGTAAGAGCCATCCTGGCCTCGTATTATATCCGGACCTCGCCTACGGCTCGGTCCGTCTAATTCCTACTTGGCCAGTATGGCTTACTTACTGGTCTCTGCCGTAATGTACTATTGCACGCTAGCGGATAAAATAGACTTTTGCACGCAGATTTCGCCCTATAAACGGAGGTTTTCCGAGCGAGTGAGGTGAAAACGTTTTTGGTTAAAAAACAACATCATTTCGATTTACGACTGTGAATAATTAATTCATACTGATCAAAAGCTTAAATTATATGAAGTGTTAATAACAAATATGAAAGCGTAGTAATTATTTATTAATTACGTGTTTAGTAGATAATTTCCTTAGAATAATGAACTAAATATTCCCAAGTGAAAGTCCTTCTGTATGACTTACTGCCTTATGTCTGAGACCAGTTTCGTTTCACCTACGATTTTTTAGTATTTGGAACTGTTGATATTTATTTTTACTAGATTAACTCTAATAATAGTAGAGAAAAAAGTGATATCGTAATATTATTTTATCTTTTGGTATAAATGTAAACGCTGAACCAATATCTTAGCCAATCGTTGTTATCAATTATGTATATACGGAAATTAATACTGCGTCGTAGGCTTTCCACGAAGTCAATAAAATATTTTTCTTGTTAATTGTTCCGCAATTTGCTTGTATCATGGTTTGGCGCAAGAACATACTAACAGCGGGTAGAAACAAACAATAAAATAAAATAATAATGAACTTTATTTTGCAAGTAGGCCACAAGGGCTTTATAATATGTCTGGCATATCTCGGGCATTTGGTGTAAATCGCATTTTTTCCCGGACGTATCCGAAAATAAAAAAAAGTGTCCGGGTTTTCCCTCGGACACTGTACGAAGAACCCCCCCAAGCATTTGATACCTAGATCGTGTCAGATAAAAACAGAGGTATGCGGTGAGGAGAGATTTCTTTCATAACTTGTTTTACCAAGATATTGATTATTTATATGGTAAGACAGTGCAGTTCGAATCAATCGCCAATTAAAGAAAATAATAGATACGGCTTTTGTATGTTGCACCTTCAATTTCGTTATTGTGTAACTCGCAGTACCGTCAAGTCCACGGTATATGAAGCAGCTGTGTTCGACTGATTAAGTGCCATGGGTGTCAAATTTGATAATACATTTAAGTCGTCTGCCACGGCATTGAAATTGAATCGAGCGCATCCAGCATTGCCTTTAACTTTGAAATGGGCTGCAAAAATATTTGTTTTTACAATTGGTTTCAGTCCTACCTTTTTATTTTTAGTCTACAGCAGCATTTTTCACGACAATTTTACCAAAATTTGCACAAATTTTGGAATAGGAATACTCTTTGGTGTAATTTGCTTCAATAACAGTCTTCTAGTCATTTACAAAAAACATTTCAACGACATGATTAAAATAACT
The DNA here is from genome assembly GCA_947623375.1 of Apotomis capreana. Lineage (NCBI taxonomy): Eukaryota > Metazoa > Arthropoda > Insecta > Lepidoptera > Tortricidae > Apotomis > Apotomis capreana. The sequence continues at coordinate 7,176,304 of OX392508.1, read as the reverse complement.
GAAGAAAACATAGAATCTTCGAAGAAGCTTAAAGCTGGAGATGAATTGGTGATCAAAGAGTACACAAATAAGGGCAAATGGGCAGCCAAACTTTGGTTAACTGTGTGTGTCATTACCGGTAGTATGTTTCCGGGCAAAGCCATAATGGGAAGCTTATATTTTTCTCTTCAGGGTAATTTAACACTTATCCCGATATACGATGTGACGTATCCTGCTTACATAGAGGAAAGGAAGAATGATTTTCACATGTACTTATTGATTTTTGTTATGCAGTCCATGTATGTTCTGTACAGCTGTCTCATGTATATAGGTTTTAATCCATTAGGTCCTATATTCATGATGCAAGCCTGTGGTCAAATAGAGCTTGCCATCAGACAAGTGGGAAAATTATTTTTGGACGATAAGACTGATATGGAAGAAACTGCAAAGATTTTAAATGATGTTGCGCGTCAGATTCAAAGTATTTACAGGTATAAGTATCAAATTCCCTTCGGCCGTCTACGAAACCAATGCCACGTAGCTCTAGTTATGTATGAAGAATTATTTATCTCGCTACGAAACTACACGTATAAAGAAGATTTTTTTTTTCAACAAAATTAATTAAATTGTATCATTGATGAAAGCTTAAAGAAAAATTGAAAAAGGAGTTACTTGGTGGAAGAGACCGGGAATCGAAACCGGTCCCTCTGGATTACCGGTCCAGCACATTAACCACTTCGCTACCCTAACTCCAAGTAACCTGACGTTTTTTTCCTTATTATTCGTTTAAATAAAAAATGTGGTGTACCCACATTAAAAAATGAGACATTACATGTTTCATAAATTTATAATCGTATTTTATTGTTTATACATAAATATATTATATTAAATATTTCTGCATCAATTAAAATAAAAAAAATATTAGTCCTCAAATTTGGTCCAAGTTATTTCGCGAATTAATACATTATTATAAGTCATAATTAATTCCATATTATATCTGCCGGAATTATGTCTATTTTCTAGAAAAATTATAAATTAGCAATTTTCTTATGAAGATATTCAAATAAAATACGTATATTCTCAGTTACTACATGTGATATGCGATTTGGCAGCACAAAAAAGTGTTGTCGCAAGTGATTCCTTTAGAACGTCATACTTTATAAGACATTCCTATTTTCTGTACCTACACTTTTACATACCTATGTAATTCAATTAGTTCTAATGGAATACTAATTGGCAATACCCGAATGTCGCAACCCTAGCCTCCAATTTTTGACATACCATTTTCAATTTTAAAGAAGTCATTTGAAATAATACTTATTTATTTATTTATCTATTTATCTATTTATCTATTTATCTATTTATCTATTTATCTATTTATCTATTTATCTATTTATCTATTTATCTATTTATCTATTTATCTATTTATCTATTTATCTATTTATCTATTTATCTATTTATCTATTTATCTATTTATCTATTTATCTATTTATCTATTTATCTATTTATCTATTTATCTATTTATCTATTTATCTATTTATCTATTTATCTATTTATCTATTAATTAATTTATTTATTTATTTAAACTTTATTGCACAAAATACATAAGTAAAAGTACAAATGGCGGACAATGCCTTTTTATCTATTTATCTATTTGTCTATTTGTCTATTTGTCTATTTGTCTATTTGTCTATTTGTCTATTTGTCTATTTGTCTATTTGTATGTATATGTATGTATGTAAACGCTTTATTGTACACAACAACTGGTTATAAATACATTGATAACAAATGAAATATGTACAAAGGCGAACTTATCCCTATAGGGATCTCTTCCAGTTAACCTTTGAGCAATTGAAGGAATGGGTATTCGAAGAAGAAAAAAATTGTCTATTTGTCTATTTATCTATTTATCTATTTATCTATTTATCTATTTATCTATTTATCTATTTATCTATTTATCTATTTATCTATTTATCTATTTATCTATTTATCTATTTATCTATTTATCTATTTATCTATTTATCTATTTATCTATTTATCTATTTATCTATTTATCTATTTATCTATTTATCTATTTATCTATTTATCTATTTATCTATTTATCTATTTATCTATTTATCTATTTATCTATTTATCTATTTATCTATTTATCTATTTATCTATCTATCTATTTATTTATTTATTATTATTGTAATTTTTGGAATTGTGTCTTCTGTTTGTTTTGTAAAGTGTGAAATAAAGGGTACTTGTAACTTGTTTCGTAGGCAGCCGAAGGGTTCAAATATAACGTTGAGTTTAGTGGTTGAGCTTATGAATATGGTTTGTGTTTCTTAGTTTTGTAGATCTAATACAGCAAACACACAAGGCGATGTATGAGATGTGTCTCAATACGACTGCGTTTACTGTTCCCTTTTTATGTTTTGGTATTATTGAGGTAAGAGGTGTGTTTTTCAAACTTGTCTATTGGTTTTACCTACTTAAGGCTCCTTATCCGTTCAAAAATGCAGATTGTTTTAGACATTTTCCTGTATGATCAAACATGTTTCTTAAATTATCAATGTTACTACTTAGAACAATGCTATTATTTATTCATTTTATTCAGCACGTATTAGTTTTATTAGAACTTATAGTCATAATCTGCTCTGTTATAGTCGTACCAACAAGGGGATTTGAGTATCGACTTGATCTGCTACGTCTGCGCCACACTCATGCAGTGTTATATCCCTTGCTATTATTGCGAAGTACTCATGAGCAAAGTAAGTTCTCGGCGCGGAGCCATTCCATTATAGAACGTCAACTTTGTCGGGTACAACACTGGCGATGGCTAACGTATTCACTGCCAGCGATGCATAAATGGGTCAATCGTCATACAAGTCTGTTCCTACGCCACGCCTCCTGGTCGGTACCAATGCTTTAGAACATCCAGAAACTTTCAATAAAAAGCAAAGTAAATAGAATATTGAAATTCCAAAAAAATACCTACTTTTTTGTAAGGAATGGCATCGCGTATCCGGTATTCTGTGAAATGCCTCCTTAACTTTTAACCTATATCTTTAGGGAAATTAACCTATAAGCAAACTTAATTCTAAAATTCATGCAAAAAAGTCTCAAACGACATTTTTTCGTTAAAATTCACTGTTAGGAACTTGCAGATCGGTCTTTTACATATTTATGAATATTATGGAACTCAAGTAGGAGGTCATATGATTCTGCCACTCTTGACTTTATCTGATCCCAATTTCAAGTTGTGACTGTTCTGGTTACGCTCTTCGTTCTTCTTGTAGACGCTCATTGTTTTAGTGTTACAGTTCGTATGCACATTTTTTCGCGATTCAAGCATTACACCCGCAGAACATTCTCCCACTCATCTCAGTACCCACTGAAATAAAAATTTCGCTCACAAGATCACCCGTTTTATTCATATATTAACTTCTGAACTTCTGCTTTCAGGGAGAAGATCTTCGTGCCGCCATATACGGGTGTAGCTGGGAGAAACACTGGCTGCCGAAGACCCGTTCCACCATCCTCCTGATGCTGATCAGGACAGCGCACCCGCTGGGGATACATGCCGTGTTCTGCACGGTCGGCATGGAGGCTTTTGCTGACGTATAAATACTTATAATTGTCTGTAATATAGGTACATGTACGCACGCATGTAGGCACGTTATGGGCAAAGTAGTCAAATGCGGGCATTTTTTTATAATGCCCAGGCATTATTTATTTATTTATTTATTAGGTTTGCACAATACTATATAACATACATAAAAAAACAAATGCAGGTACGAAACATATCAGAGTATTTACCCAATTACAGGCAACACAACATGCGTTATGAACAAAAATTCGCTTACGTTAATATCTGACTTTATGTTCAGATCATCATCATAAACTTAAGAGCTAAGTCCTTGTCGGTGGAGCAATTTCCAATTTTCTCTATCTTGAGCTCTCTCCTTGAACGTTCACCTTTTCCTTTATTTGGTCCATAAAAGCTCTTCTTGGTTTTCCTATTTTCCTCCTTCCTTCAACTTTTCCTTCTATAACAGTTTTTAGATATTCGTCGTGCCGTAACTGGTGTCCAATAATTTTCCCTCTGCGATTTTCGATAGTTTTTAAAAGACACCTGTCCTCATTCACCATGTTGAGCACCTCCTCGTTTGACCTCTTCTCAGTCCAGCTAACCTTCTCCATTCGTCGCCAGCACCACATTTCAAAGGCCTCCAGTCTTTCTTTATCTCTTTGTGTCATTGTCCACGTTTTGCTTCCGTACAATGCTATGCTCCAGATGTACACTTTTATGAGCTTTTTCCGTATATGACGGGCTATTCTGGATTTAAATAGACATTTCTTTTCATTGAAAGCTTTTTTTGCCACTGCTATTCTGGTGATTATGTCTGGTGAGCATAAGAAGTCATCTGTTATAATACTACCAAGGTATTTGAATTTTGTTACTTGTTCTATTGTTACATTATTAATCGAAATTGGTCTGCCATATAATATGGCGAATTTTGAGGTTACGAGTGTTTTGGTTTTATTCATGTTAATTGTTAGCCCAAAGTTTTGAAAAACTGTATTCATATCTATTATTAGTTGTTGCAGTTCCTCAGATGTGTTAGCCAATGCTGCGATGTCGTCAGCGAAGCAAATAAATTTTATTTTAATCCCATTGAATGTAACCCTCCCTTTTCCATACTCTACAAGTTTTCTAATGGCGCATTCTATAAAAATGTTAAAAATAAGTTGTGAAAGTGGACAACCCTGTCTAACACCTTGTCGTATTTCTGATTTTCTGTGCTCTTCTCCTATTTCTATTGTGGTATATTGATTTTTATAGAGTTCATAAATTATTTTTCTGTCCCTGTAATCTAGTCCGGCTTTTTTCAAGACTGCCATCATAGATTTCCAATTAACTTCATCAAACGCCTTTTCCAAGTCAATAAAAGCTGTGTGTATCCTGGTGTAATTCCATCCTTCTATCTATAACCATTCTTAGTGCTAAGATTGCTTCTCTAGTTCCTCTATTTTTCCTAAATCCATATTGGTCTGGTCCTAAATATTCTTCAGTTAATGGTCTAATTCTGTTCTGTATAATCTTGAGTAAAATTTTGCTCGCTTGTGAAATTAAACTTAATGTTCTAAATTCTTCGCATTTCAACGTACCTATTTGGTTTTTTAGGCAACATTACTGACTTAGAGATCTAAAAATCTGTAGGGATGGTGCCATTGTCGTACATTTGTGTAGTAATGTTGTAAATTTCAACATTTATGTTTAGATAGGTAACATAAAAAAAAAACCGGCCAAGTGCGAGTCGGACTCGCGCACCGAGGGTTCCGTACAAACACTTTCCATCCCTAAGTGGTTAAGTTAAGTTTGCACCTGGTATGTATAGCGCCCCATATAAATTAGGTGCAAAGTTAGGTATTCAAAAAAAAATTATGGTTTTCGTAATTTTTCCTTTATCTATGCTATAAGACGTTGCTTCGTACCAAATTTCAAGATTCTGAGTTCACGGGAAGCACCCTGTAGGTTTTGATTCCCTTGCAAGTGTCGAAAATTTGCGGCATAAACGGCTGTATCTTTTGATTGCGTTGGCTTAGAAGTTTGATTTTTCCACAGCTTCAAGGGACAGTAGACCTGAGTAATTGATATAAATTTCAGCTTCATACCTCCACGCGTTCCTGAGAAAAAGGGTCTTGACAGACGGACGGACGGACGGACAGACGGACAACAAAGTGATCCTATAAGGGTTCCGTTTTTTCCTTTTGAGGTACGGAACCCTAAAAACACTAAATATAATGAAAATTTACAATATTACAATATTTAAAAAGCTATTGCACTTTACTTAAAACACTAAAATGTTATATTTAAGTATACAATTCTAGGTATAGGTAGATAACTTGATACACCGAGGGATCAAAACTACTCAAAAATATTTAATTATTTAGACAAGATTCAGCCACTCTTGACTATATTCCTTTTTCTTTATTCTTATTTTTAGGGTTCCGTATCTCAATCGGAAAAAACGGAACCCTTATAGGATCACTTTGTTGTCCGTCCGTCTGTCTGTCTGTCAAGACCCTTTATCTCGAGAACGCGTGGAGGTATCGAGTTAAAATTGACACCATATACTCAAGTCTACGCTACGGTCCCTTGAAGCTGTGAAAAAAAAAACTTCTACGTTAACGTGAAAAAAAGATACGGCCGTTTATGTCGCAAAAAACGTACATTTCGACACTCAAGGGAATCAAAATGATAGGATACTTCCCGATGGCCTAGAACTATGAAATTTGGCAAGTAATATCGTCACATACTACAAATACTTATAAAAATCTGAAAACTATACACTTTTAATAAAATCATAAAAAATATAGTCCATTTCAAACATCATATTTGGAGAACTTAGCGTTAAGTTTGCACCTCATTTGTACGCGGCGCCATACATTTCAGGTGCAAACTTAACTCAACCAGGCCATTTAAGATAGGATATGTGAAAGTTTGTAAGGAGCCCTCGTTGCGCGAGTCAGACTCGCACTTGGCCGTTTTTTTTTATTTTTATTCCTTATTTTGTCACATTGCCTAGATTCTATGAATATCGCCATGTAGTTTTTGTAGTCAGTTAGAGTCATATCACACGTCGAGAAGACACTTCTGTGGAACGACTTGTGGTGCAGGGGAAAGTCGAAGGCACTAGAGCGCGCGGTAGGTCACCGATGCGATGGACCGACCAAGTCAAGAATACACTCAATGGTCCACTCCACGAATGCACAAGAAGAGCTACAGTACGGGAGGAATGGCGACGGATTGTAAAGTTTGCTACCAACCCTGATGTGACGACCACGACCACTCTGCCAAGAGTGTGACGACAAGGAAGAAGAGAAGAGAGTATATTGAATATTAATGGGTATGAACATTTTCTAACGGATTTTGAGTGTGCGTTAGGTATAAAAAAAGTTTTTGAAAGTGACCTCTGTAAATCTTAGTAAAAGAAAATTCAAGTGCATTTCTTCTGCACTAGGCATCGCATTTTACAGTTTTAACATTCCGTATTGTTTTCTAACAGATTTGTCGAGAGATTATGTCAGCTCAATACTAAATATAAATTCCTGAAATGATTAGACAAGTGGCTTTTGGCAACGAAAATGTGATTAAAACTATGAAATGTAAAGACAGTTTTAATTTATAACAGATTCATCAATGGCTTTTTTTTATATAAACAATTAAATTTTTAAATCGTTTTAATCTAGGTCACAAAAATTTACGCAAAATTGTCAAGTCGGCGTAGTGAACTCACTTTCATAAAAGTAATCTATAAACATAATAATTCTAACCAATTCACCCACGGAAACAAATTATATTACTTTATTAGTTGTACGCGACATTTAGATTTGAGCGCGAACGCTTTGCAGCCAATCAAGTTGAGACTGCGCCGAGCGTTAGAGCAACTGACCCATAGAGCGCGGGGAATGCGTATTTAGATTCATTAACAAAATGAATCGGTTCTTGGAACTATAAAACTAAATTTGACTTTAAGGTTGTTTACAAATATTATCCCGCTATGCAAATAAATAGGTTTGAAAAGTTAGTTCTATTCGCATTGTACCTATACAATCTCGAATTATATTCGGGTAAGTAATTCTGAACGTCATGTCATTCAAAATTTCAAACGAAAGCTTATTCGCTTCGGTTAAGGCGAGTAAATGCACAAAATGTTGAATAATACAGTTTAAAGTCCTAAAGCTTGTATTATAGCCAATGTAAAATTCTGATAAAAAATATATGTTACTGTCATTTGCTCGCGGCTTCGCTAGCGTTAAAACCTATCCTACGGGAACAATGTTTTTTTTTTACGATAAAAAGTAGCCAATTTGTTAAGTTAGGGTATAGAATATCTCTGTTTCAAACTGCACGCATATCCGTCCAGCCGTTTTATCGTGAAGAAGAAACAACCATACACACATACGGTCACTTTCATCATTAATGGGAAATTTTACTCGCAGTATGGATAATGCTATCACAAAACAGAAATAAAAAATAAAGTAAAAAAAATAAGAAAGAAAAAGATTAAAGATAAACGATGTTATTATAAGTCACCAATAAACATCGAGTGCTATTTACTTTTACAAGGCTCACGAAATGTATGTCTTGATTTGATAACAGTTTTACCTGATTTAAAAAAAAATGGAGGAGATAAATAGTATATAACTGCAGAGGCCGGAAAAAGTCAGTTCCTATTTGAGTATGATTTTGAAAGAAGTCCGAGTCCTTAAATTAATACGAATCCACGAACTGTCATTTCCACCGAGACCTGTATAGTGCTTTTCTCCAAATATGCTTGAAAATAATCACCAATCTACATTTTGAATGGTTACATCAGCAACTTCTAAACGCACGATTTTTTTTAGAAAGCATACCCTATTTATCATTCGGAGAAGATCGCAAGTCCAAAATAACTTTATTTGTAAACAACCTTAAAGTCAAATTTATATTTCCAAGAACCGATTCATTTGTTATTGAAGATTATCTTTCTGAAAGATGAATGTTTACATTACAATTTGTCCGCATCAAATATTACAATTATCGTTTTAATTCTCCATACATTTTTACTATGGCGGCCGCGCGCCGATCTAAATACGCATTCCCCGCGCTCTATGGGTGAGTTGCTAACGCTCGGCGCAGTCTCAACTTTATTGGCTGCAAAGCGTTCGCGCTCAAATTTAAATGTCGCATACAACTAATAAAGTAATATAATTTGTTTCCGTGGGTGAATTGGTTAGAATTCTATGTTTATAGATTACTTTTATGAAAATGAGTTCACTACGCCGACTTGAAAATTTTGCGTAAAATTTTGTGACCTAAAGAACGATTTAAAAATTCAATTGCTTATATAAAATAAAGCTATTGATGAATCTGTTATAAATTAAAACTGTCATTACATTTTCATAGTTTTAAACACATTTTCGTTGCCAAAAGTCACTTGTATAATCTTTTCAGGGATTTATATTTTTTTCATTCGTTTTGTATTGCGCTGACATAATCTCTCGACAAATCTGTTAGAAAACAATACGGAATGTTAAAACTGTAAAATGCGATGCCCTAGTGCAGCAGAAATGCAATTTAATTTTTTTTTCTAAAATTTACAGAGGTCGCTTACAAAAACTTTTTTTATACCTATCGCACACTCAAAATCCGTTAGAAAATGTTCATACTCATTAGTACTCAATATAAATTTGCTGATAAAAGAAAAAAATGTACAAATGCAATTATATCCTTCCCGTATCGGACTACAGGTCTGACCTAAAATAACCTTTCTTACTAGTAAAAGTTCGGGTCTGACTTCACCATCCGCTGTGATATTATATTGAATTAAAAATAACATTAATAACTTTGCGTATATTTACTCTGATCCACAAGTGAACATAGCCAACTTAATACATTTTATAGAGCGGGCGGACAATTAGATTATTTCAATAATTGTTATCACACTGCCGTCTCATATTGGGCAGTTTTCGCACTGCCAATTTAAATTGGCATCTAGGTGTGGTATACTCGTATGTTGATCAACATTGAACGGGTCAATTTCAACAAGACGCATTTTTTGTATACTTTCGGTGTGATTCTTTATTTTTGATTATTTTTGAGTTTTTTAAATGTGAAGAGATACTTTAGACTATATTATTAAACATATGTAAAAGGGACCCTGAAATCTGAAACAATTTTCGAGATATTCGAGATCGAATATGAAACACACAACGGAATGATAAATGTACACCAGGATGATAAAATAAGTGCACCGCAATGAAATTTCATACACCGGAATGAAAGAAAAGTGGCATATTATGAAAGTAATTTTACGTTTTATATTCGTAATATATATTATATTGGCATTACATAATAATATAAACATATATCTTAGTGGTTTGGCGAAATTCGTCCTTATACATATCATATTATACCTAGCTATAGATGTGCATTTTTACCCTCTGTTAGTTCCAATAAATATAGTTAAGAAGACAGACGCGTTTGCATTGATAATCACCTGCAATCAAAATTGAACCTTATCTCGTAAAGAACATGGTCCATACGAACCAGGATAATTGAAAGTGACACGTTAAAATGGATGGTTCAATATAGAAAATCGGTGTAATTACAGTGAAATATCATTAAATACATGCTAAAAGGTGTTTAAATCATTGGACAAATATGTTACACAAGTGAATTAAGGCAAAGGAACTTTAAGGATTGAGACATTTCGGTGTTTTTACAAAAAACAGTTGGCAAGTTTATTACGTGTAAATTGTGATTAACGGACAAAGTGCATCGTTGAGTTATAACGTTCGCTTGACTTCGAATAAGACAGTACGGTTTATTGTATTACATGAGTGAGCCGCCGTGATTTAAGTATTTATTTGTTGAACATTTTTACCGTTTCGTGGCGCTCGCTTACCCTACGCATAAAAAGAACAAAGAAGTGAACTTTCTTATACTTACGTACGTTTCGGTGTGATTTTGACTTTTTTTACTGTTGATTTTATCGTGATAAGCGACTACTACGATGGATAAAATCGAACAAAGTATAGTTATTCAAGCTGATACGTTAGAAAAAGTGAATAGGGCGTACGTTAACTACAAAAAATCACCCCGGGAAAGAATTACAGCTGGTTATGTAAAGGGAAGAATAGATACCTTAGAAACGTACTGGAAGGAGTTTAAGACCGTACATGAAAAGTTAATTATATGGGTTCCTTTGGAGCAGCGTCAAGCTAATAATTATTTTGCCGACAACATGTTTGAAGAGTTTGAAGAATCGTATTATGCATACAAAGGCGAAATGATGTCTAAGTTGGAAAGTTTTATTCCGATAAAGTGCGATTCTAAACCAATATCTTCTGGCACATGTAATAATAATAGTGGTGAAGTGAAATTGCCAAGGATTTCGCTACCGAGTTTTAGCGGTAACTATACTGAATGGCAGTCGTTCCATGATTTATTTATGGCATTAGTGCATAACAATGAATTCTTACAAGATGTTCAAAAGCTACATTACCTAAAGGGCAGTTTAGAAGGAGAAGCGGAGGCATTGTTACGACAATTTCCAATAACGGCTGAAAATTATAAAGAAGCTTGGTCAGTGCTGAAAAAACGTTATGCCAATAAGAGATACATAGCAAACTGTGTTTTTAAGAAATTCTTTACACAAAAAACGATAACACAGGAATCCGCTACCGCTTTAAGACAACTATTGGATACGTCAGTGGAATGTATGAGTGCACTTAAACATCTAGGCTTACCTACGAATCAATGGGACGCTATTGTAAACTATTTCATGGTGTCAAGGTTGGACTCGAGCACCCATAAAGAGTGGGAAGAGTTGATAAGCAGAGATGAGACGGATGACTTACCTAGTTTTGATAAATTAAAATCGTTTTTGGAAAATCGGTTCCGTACCCTAGAGATGGTTGAACCTGCAACTAAAGGTTACAAAACTGTGAAAACCAAGATGTTTCATGTCATGGCGCCGAGTGGATTGAAGTGCGTATTCTGTAATGAAGATCATTATATCTATCAATGTAAACAGTTTTCCAAGCAGTCGATAGAAGACAGGTACAGTTTTGTGCAGAAAAATAATCTCTGTTTTAATTGCCTTGTACCGAACCACAATGTATTTAAGTGCAAACAAAAAACTACTTGCCAGATTTGTAGGAGAAGGCATCATTCGTTATTACACCGAGATAAGAAGCAAGCAAGTGAGGAAACGCATACGTCTGGAGAAACAAATAACAACAATAAAGAGAAGATACAAACCTTAGCAGCAACACACACAGCGAGTGTACCACAAGTAATACAACCTGGTCAGGTCATCTTGTTGGCGACAGCATTGGTGCACGTTACATCGGAGTCAGGGCAGTCTCACGTGCTTCGGGCTCTGATTGACCAGGGATCAGAGGCTTCCTTCGTCACCGCAAGGGCGGTCGAGTTACTTGGTTTGAAGAAAATGAAGGTCAGCGGAGTAGTCTCTGTTCTGGAGGGCAATCAGTTGTGTGTCAAACATTGGGTAAAATTACAAATTAAATCAAGGTACGATATTTCCTTTTCTATTAGTGTAAATGCTTATGTATTGAAATCGGTAACCCGTCAGCAGCCAGATAGGGAACCAAGAGGCTTTTATTGGCCTCAGGTTAACGAAATAAATTTAGCTGATCCCACCTTTAGCACACCAGGGCGAATTGATATTCTTCTTGGTGCGGACGTTTTCGGCAAAATCATAGAGTCAGGTTTAATAAAAGGACCAGGCAGCGTTGTAGCTCAAAAAACAAACCTGGGTTGGATTTTGTCAGGTGGTTCTAATTCATCATTTACTGGTTCACAGCACATCACTAGTCTACATGTTACACGACAAATAGAAGAAGACAACAATCTCCTAAAAAGGTTCTGGGAGATCGAGAATGAACTGTACACTAAGCAAAGCATGTGGACGAAAGAAGAAGAAAAGTGCGAGGAAATATATCAGCAAACAACAACGAGGGATGAAACAGGAAGGTATGTGGTACAACTTCCTTTAAGGACAAACTTTGAAGACACACTAAGGGCGTGTGGAAATACAAAGAATCAGGCGGTAAGTAGGCTAGAGCAACTGGAGAGGAAATTCGCACGGAATGAGCAGCTGAAAACCGAATACACCAGAGTTATACACGAGTACTTACAGTTAGGACACATGAAGAAGGTTGAAGAAGGAGATGAAGATGGCGCCATCTACCTTGGGCACCATGCTGTTATCAGAGAAGATAAGGAGACATCCAAGGTTCGTGTTGTTTTTGATGCCTCAGCAAAAGGCTCAAACGGATGCTCGTTAAACAGCAGCATGATGGTAGGACCCACAATTCAACCCGATCTTCGCAGCCTAATATTTAGATGGAGGTCTCACAAAATCTGTGTTATTGGTGACATCGTAAAGATGTATCGCCAAGTGAAAATGAATGACAAACACACAGATTTACAACGCATCGTGTGGCGCGACGACACATCTGATAAAATTGATAGTTATAAGTTACTAACCGTGACTTTTGGGACGGCAGCCGCACCGCATCTTGCTGTACGAACTCTTCAACGTTTAGCTGATGATGAACAGGATAAGTATCCTCGAGGAGCAGCTGTAGTTAGAAATTCGTTTTACATGGATGACCTTATGACAGGTCATGAAGATCTCAGCGAAATGACGGCTATCTGTAAAGAAATTGATGAACTGTTAAGGGCAGGCGGTTTCCAAATGCAAAAATGGTCTAGTAACTCTGAAGAACTCCTAAGTGACTTGGTTGATGGCACGAAGACTCTGGAACCTGTAAAAGATAAGAAAGATATTAAGTTAGATAAAGTTATAAAGATACTGGGACTTACCTGGGATAGAAAAGACGATACCTTTCACGTTTCAGTCAATTTAACAGCAAGCAGGATACCTGTAACAAAAAGAGTGATTTTATCTGACGTCGCAAGTCTTTTTGACCCTTTTGGATGGCTCTCACCTGTCGTGATAACTGCCAAAATTATGATACAAAAATTATGGCTTTGTAATCTTGGCTGGGATGATGTATTGACTTCTGAGCTGGTGGACGAGTGGATGAGTTTCCGAGATGAACTTCAGGAGCTGCAAACTGTGGAGATCCCGCGTTGGACAAAAATGTCGTCCACATGCAAAGAAGTGTCTCTGCACGGGTTTTCTGACGCTTCTACACTTGCGCTCGCTGCTGTTGCCTATGTGAGAGTTGTAGATGAGCATGATGTCGTTCATGTTACGATATTGGCCTCGAAAACAAAAGTCGCACCCTTGAAACAATTGACAGTACCAAGGTTGGAACTTTGTGCTGCGGTGCTGTTAGCAAAGTTGTTGCACGAGATCTCTGACTTATTGAACATACCCATGTCTAGAATCTATGCTTGGACAGATTCTATGGTAGTTCTTTCCTGGCTTCAGTCTCAACCCAGTCGGTGGCAGCTATTTGTAGGTAACAGGGTGTCAGAAATAATCCAGCAAATAGACAACGATAGATGGAGGCACGTCACGTCTGCAGATAATCCAGCCGATCTGGCGTCAAGGGGCATAAATGCAAGTGAACTATCCAATAATGAACTTTGGTGGAGTGGACCTGCCTGGCTAAAGATGAAAGATCCTGAAATACTTAGACCCACTACGATTCCAAGAACAGAACTTGAGAGCAAAAAGTCGTTTCACACATTTATACAGGAGCAAGACACACCTATTTGGGAAAGATTCTCGTCAATGACAAGGATGAAAAGAGTAATAGCTCAATGTAAGAGATTCTTAGATTACAAAAACAAAGAGAAAAGAAAAGATATCTTGAGCGCCGCTGAATTAGATGAAGTAGAAACAAGCTGCGTAAGATATTATCAGAAGCAAGTATATAGCCAAGAATTTGAAGACCTGAAAAAGAAAGGAAAAGTTAGAATCAAAAGTTCATTAATTAAACTTACACCGTACCTAGATGAAAATGATATGCTGCGAGTTGGAGGACGGTTAAGTAAAGCGGACCTGCCAGAAAATGTTAAGCATCCTATTATCATACCAAGCAAGCAACATGTTACAAGGTTAATAATAGCGGATGCACACAACAAAACATTGCATGGTACAATCCTTCAGACGATGACCTACATAAGGAGCAAGTACTGGGTCATTGGTCTTAAATCAGCAGTTCGAGATTTTACTCGAAAATGCATGGTGTGCGTTAAGAACAATGCAATTACAAGACAGCAACTAATGGGTCAGTTACCCAGTTCAAGAGTTACTCAGAATCGCGCCTTTTACCACAGTGGTGTCGATTTTGCCGGTCCGGTGTATTTAAGAACGTCAAAGGGTCGAGGTCATAAATCCACTAAGGGTTATATCTGTCTTTTTGTATGCATGTGCACACGAGCGGTACACTTAGAGGCAGTTACTGACCTAACCAGTCAAGCATTTATAGCGGCTTTTAGAAGATTTGTCGCTCGCAGAGGACATTGTGCGCAATTATGGAGTGATAACGGGACTAATTTTATTGGCGGGGATAAAGAATTGCGAGATCTTTGGTCCAAGAGTACAAACAACGTTGCTAAGGAAGTAGCTGAACTTCTGGCAAACGATGGTACGACGTGGCACTTTGTGCCACCGAAATCACCCAACTTTGGGGGCCTGTGGGAGAGTGGAATCCGTTCAGCAAAGCGCCACCTAGTGAGAGTCAACGGAACTACGAAATTGACATATGAGGAAATGTCAACTTTACTCGCACAAGTTGAGGCGTGCCTAAATTCCCGACCACTCGGTCAACTTGATGAAACTCTGGATACGCTCAACCCACTCACCCCAGGACACTTTCTTGTTGGTGAAGCCCTAATCAACGTTCCTGATATGAGTTATGAAACAAAAAACATACATTTGTTGACTCGCTGGCAACTCGTGCAATCGCAAATGCAAGACTTCTGGAAAAAATGGCATTCTGAATATTTAAATTCCTTACAGCAAAAACACAAGTGGTACGACGTGGTACAGTCACCTTGTATAGGAGATATTGTCATTATAAAAGAACAAGACTTACCACCAGCAAAGTGGCTGTTGGGAAGAATAACTGCATTGCACGCGGGACCTGACAATTTAGTACGTGTTGTAACGGTCAAGTGTAAGGGCGATCATATCCTAAAAAGACCGTTATCTAAATTAATATTGCTACCAAAACATGCAGATTAAGATATTATCTTAAGTATAATTCAATATCTGGAGTCAAAAACAAAGAGTTATGGTGGGCGGTTAAATTTATTTTATTTTATTTTTTATTCACAAATTTTACAAGTATATAGTTCTCGCCGACTGTACTTGCAAATGTGGTACTTAACTACCCAATACATAAGCACAAAGATTCGCGATAGTTATGTTCATATCTTTTCAAAGATAACATTGTTTCAATGTATGTACTTTTAATACGAAACAAACGTTTATTTACAGTGCCTAAAACTATAATTCATATCTAAAACTTAAATGACAAAAGTTATGTTATTTATCTACGAGTAAGGATACATTGGTACGTTATTTATACTTTTCTGTAAATATAATAATCCTTAAATTTTATACCAACAAAATATCTTAGAAAAAAGTGTATGTTAGAAATGTTAGAATAGATAAAAATAATAATCCTTAAATTTTATACCAACAAAATATCTTAGAAAAAAGTGTATGTTAGAAATGTTAGAATAGATAAAATAAAACATGATTCACCTAGATACGAGAATATTTTGTTTACGTACCAGTGCACTTACCAAAAAATGTTATATGTACCTAGTACTAAAGTTTATGTTAATATCATCCATAAAAACAAAATAGATTTACACTTCAAACATAGAACCTGCTTGTTTTGAAAGTCGGGTAAAACAAACAATAATACAGTCCATTAGAGTTTATGCTAAGTAAAATATAATTTGTTGTTATGGTTGACCTATTTAATACACAATATAGAAAGTAAGTATTTATACAATTTATAAAAGATACCCTACGTGGTTTACGAATAATCTTTGCGATGCAATCTAGCAGTAGTTACTTTAACTACCTACTTAGTGTTTATATCAGTGTCATCTTGTTTGGCTTGCGCCCGCGTCGCTGGAGTTATTACTTATTTTAGAGTTAATGATTGTGACTTTTAAGTAAAATGTGTCGAAAACAATAGATTGTGTTAGTATGAAACTTAAAACATATGGTAGTGATGATGGTGCTTGTGATATTATGTGTTTGGAAGCATCAATTCTAACAACAACAACCGTAAGTTTTAGGTTAAGTAGTCTGCTTATGTTAGTTAAAAACTGTTGTTTTTGGCGGGCGGTATGGTTTGGCGAAATTCGTCCTTATACATATCATATTATACCTAGCTATAGATGTGCATTTTTACCCTCTGTTAGTTCCAATAAATATAGTTAAGAAGACAGACGCGTTTGCATTGATAATCACCTGCAATCAAAATTGAACCTTATCTCGTAAAGAACACTTAGTCTGGTTTTAAAAGCAAAATAAAAAAATATTATTATTTCAACAATATCTATGAAAAGTGAAGCTACTTTTGATGTCATTCCGGTGTTTTCCTCATTTTGGTGGGGTTTAAAGTTATTTTACTACACCGGAAACACCGGAATGAGAATGGTGGAATGAGAAACGACATATTTTTATTTCTTAAAAAAAAAGTAAGGCCTATATTCTAAAACTAATTCAACTCTTGACATCAAGAGTATACTTTACCTGATATATATAAATTTCAAACCACGCAGTTAAAAAATAAAGAAACTACAACAAACTCCGGAATGACACTTTTTTTGTCCCCGGTCCACCGCGATGATATATTCACGTTTATACAAGCGAACGTATTGCCACTACACACAACCGGCCTCGTCGTGCGCCGCAGCTTGACTAATTCTTTGAAGTGCGCGGGAGACGGGGGGCATACTTGATCAAATTTGGGAAATAAATCGGTACCAAACATTGTCAGCGGTAATGAGAAGTTTTCTCGGGACAAACGTATATGAAAATGAAAATGAAAAAATGAAAAATGTTTATTTCGGTTTTTGCAGTTTAACAACACAGTAAAGGTTGGGAAATTCTATTAAGCATTAAATATGCTTGTGCCAGAATGACCCGCTCTTCCATCACTCGGACATTGAAAAAATAAAAAGAAAAACCAAAACAAAACAATCATACTTAATAACTTAATAATAATTGCGTGCGTGTGTGTGTGTGTGTGTATGTGTGTGTGTGTGTGTGTGTGTGTGTGTGTGTGTGTGTGTGTGTGTGTGTGTGTGTGTGTGTGTGTGTGTGTGTGTGTGTGTGTGTGTGTGTGTGTGTGTGTGTGTGTGTGTGTGTGTGTGTGTGTGTGTGTGTATGTGTGCGTGTGTGTGTGTGTGTGTGTGTGTGTGTGCGTGTCTGTGTGCAAGTTGTCATTATTACATACTTATATTGATATTAAATATGTATATTAGTTTCATTAATATCTCTAGCTTGAGTAGGTAATGAGTAGCTCCGTCTCTTCATAGTTAAGATTTTGTAACCATTCAATTACAGCTACTTTACAGGAATGGCGGTGTAGCGGATAAATGTCGATTGCGTTATTGATACGATTATATAAATAAGCAGATTGGACATAAAATTGCTTCCTTGCAAAGTTGGACTTGCAGACCGGTATGGGGGCGACTTTGTCTTGCCTTCTACGAGTAGATATCAACGGATGATACGTCAATTTACTATGCAAACGCATCGTTGCATTTATTATGTACAATTTTCTCATAGAAAGCAAGGCGCAGTCGCTATACAACTCAGTGGTAGGGTACCTAAATGGTTTGGAGAAGATGACTTTAAGTAAGCACCTTTGTGCCCTTTCTACTTCTAAAAATTTTGATTTGTTTGCTCCCCCCCATATCGGTATGCAATAACACATGATCGATTGTGCTAAAGCTGTATACAACTGCTTAAGGAGATCATTAGAGGCAACATGCTTTAGTATTTTGAAGATCCATATCAACTTACGAATGCGACCATTTAAGTGTTCTATATGGTCGTACCACGATAGTCTTTGGTCAAGTATTATACCAAGGTACTTCGTTGAGGATACTTTCTTAATTAAAGTGCAGTCACAATGTTGAGGGTGAGTTAAGTTACAGTGGTGTCCGTGTATTATAAGCTCGAGGTTCCTAGAGGGCTGTGTATTTTCATACTTCGAAAAACACATGTAGTTTGTCTTGGTGGCATTAAGCGTGAGCAGGTTTTGTTTGAGCCAGAGAGAAATCATGTTAAGGCCTAGTTGCGCTTTTTCATACACCGCTTCCCAAGACGTGTCATTAAAGACTACTACTGTGTCATCGGCGTAAGAAAACACACAGCCTCCATGACAGGTGAGATTTGACAATTCATTAATGTAAGCTAAAAATAGCGTAGGACCCAATACACTGCCTTGAGGAACTCCGTAAGAGATAGGTTGCTCGCTGCTTAAACAATCACCGATCTTAACCTTTTGGGTTCGGTCATGTAAATAACTAGTGAGAAGTTTCAGAGGTATTCCTCTGATTCCCATGCTTTCTAACTTGTGTACAAGGTATATGCACTTATTTAAGGATATACAAAGGAGATATAAAACGGGTAATATGCTTTTTTCGTTACCTATTTATATATGCTAATAAAATAATGGTAACAGATTTTCTTTGTCATGCATAGTATTTGACTTACCCGGCATTTTACAAACAAAACCGGCTTGGGGACAACCCACCTTGATGAGAAATTTGGTCTAAATATATTTTTTTAAATTATTATGTATATTAATATTTTAATTTTAGCTGTTGCCCGAGGTAGACAATGGTGGGCTGTTTCCGAAAAAAAATGGTACTTTATTATTCAACCTTTCTGCACCTGCGTTTTCAGTCTTGCCATCAAAAAAGACTGCTTGGGAAATTGACCCAGTCAGTCCCATATAGACATTTGATCCCAACAAGAAATAGAATCAATTGACATCCTCAAAAAAAATGTACGCACGCCTATTGTGTGGTCGTGACGTGGGAACGTTGGTGATGTTCTGGTGTCATCGTGATGTTGAAATATACGTAGTCATACTTAAACATTACAGACATTCAATGTTCAATCACTGTTGCAAGACGTAGATTTAACGTTGCGCTTCGTTGCAACGTTATACGTCACGTGGAATTATGTTTTGAGTAGCGACCCGCCCCGGCTTCGGACGGTTGTAATGCTGATAAATTATGCAAGTATTATACATTATAAACCTAGGTGTGGTATATCTCTACTATCAATAGTAGATATATACCACACCTAGAAACGATCCATATAGCTCACACCTTTAGTTTCCATTTTTAGAAACATGGTTTTCTTGAACCCGTTTCCATCATTGTTAATCTAAGATGGTGTAATTGTAGGTTATCATAGAAATCTTAAATAACGTACGCATGTAAGCACATATTGAATATATTATGTGATTTATAATTCCTATTCTTTCTTTGTTTCAGGTATGTAATCGGGCATACAGAATTTTCAGTGTTTTCAACGCTGCATGGAACTAAAATGAACCACACATAGCAGTAGCCTACCAAAATCAAACCTTTTATTCCCACCAAAGTATGTAGATGAAGATGAAGTGTTCGACGTTTTGAATATTACACTAAAAGCGCCAAATATAAATACATTATATTATAATAAATATATTCTTCTCTGAGTACGTTTTCCGGATTATTTATGTAATTCCTGCAAGATGATTCCATAACCGAAGTCATTTGTCCGCTCGCGTCTAATCCTATTGAAGACCAATCAATACCAATACCAGGAACCTTTTACTTGAGGTAGGAATTTAGCTACATTTCGTCTTTATCATAGCCATGTAACGAATATAGTAATATTTTGTTTCACCCTCCAAGATGCATTTAGTGACAAGTTGTAATTTAAAGGCAAATTATAAACATGTAACAGTAATATATCGAAAATAATTTGGCCTTAAAATTTTGAATTCATCCCTAAACTATTCATATTTAGTCCGATACGGGAAGGGTATAATTGCCCCTTGAACTAAAATAATTCGCAATGTACATTTTTTTTCTTTTATCAGCAAATTTATATTGAGTACTAATGGGTATGAACATTTTCTAACGGATTTTGGGTGTGCGTTAGGTATAAAAAAGTTTTTGTAAGCGACCTCTGTAAATCTTAGAAAAAAAATTCAAGTGCATTTCTGCTGCAATAGGGCATCGCATTTTACAGTTTTAACATTCCGTATTGTTTTCTAACAGATTTGTCGAAAGATTATGTCAGCGTTATAAATTCCTGAAAAGATTATACAAGTGACTTTTGGCAACGAAAATGTGTTTAAAACTATGAAATGTAATGACAGTTTTAATTTATAACAGATTCATCAATAGCTTTATTTTATATAAGCAATTGAATTTTTAATCGTTCTCTAGGTCACAAAATTTTACGCAAAATTGTCAAGTCGGCGTAGTGAACTCATTTTCATAAAAGTAATCTATAAACATAGAATTCTAACCCATTCACCCACGGAAACAAATTATGTTACTTTATTAGTTGTATGCGACATTTAAATTTGAGCGCGAACGCTTTGTAGCCAATAAAGTTGAAACTGCGCCGAGCGTTAGCAATTGACCCATAGAGCGCGGGGAATGCGTATTTAGATCGGCGCGCGGCCGCCATAGTAAAAATGTATGGAGAATTAAAAGCACTTTTAGATAAATCTGGACCCATTTAATACCAAACAATAATTGAAATATTTGATGCGGATAAATTGTAATGAAAACATTCATCTTTCAGAAAGATAATCTTCATTAACAAAATGAATCGGTTCTTGGAAATATAAATTTGACTTTAAGGTTGTTTACAAATATTATCCCATTATCTAAATAAATAGGTTTGAAAAGTTAGTTCTATTCACATTGCACCAATACAATCTCGAATTATATTCAGGAAAGTAATTCCAAACGTCATGTCATTCATAATTTCAAACAAGAGCTTTATTGCCTTAGGTTAAGGCGAGTAGATACGTGAAATGGTGAATAATACATTTTAAGTCCTAAGGCTTGTAATCTAGCCAATGTAAAATTTTGATAAAAATATATGTTACTAGAATTTGCTCGCGGCTTCGCCTGCGTTAAAACCTATGTATACACTATCCTACGGGAACTATGTTTTATTTTTTCAGGATAATAAGTAGCCTATTTGTTAAGTTAGGGTCTAGACTATCTCTGTTTCAAATTACATACATATCCGTTCAGCTGTTTTATCGTGAAAAAGAAACAAACATACACACATACTGTCACTTTTATAATAATAAAGGAAAATTTGACTCGCATTTTAATAGTTGTATCTTTTAAATCTATAAATAGTATTTAACATTGCAAATTCCCGTGAGTCTCCATATGAAACGGGTTTCCTCACGTCATTTTAGTCGAAAAATTTTTATTTTTAAAAGATAATAAAAGAAGTAAGAAACAAACAAAAAGAAAAACGATTGTATAGTCACTAATAAAGCATCGAGTGCTATTTACTTTTACAAGTCTCACGAAATGTATGTCTTGATTTGGTAACAGATAAAAAAACTGGAGGAGATAATAGTACATAATCGCAGAGGCCGGGAAAAGTCAGTTCGTGTTTGAGTATGATTTTGAAGGGAGTCCGAGTCCTTCAATTAATACGAATCCACGAACTGACATTTCCGTCGAGGCCTGTACGTTCAATATTTTTATTATATAACATAAATGGGTGAGGATATTAAGTAATCAGCAATACCGGGTGTAACCGACGGTGTACCGAAAACTGAAACGATGGCTTCAGACCATTATTCTGGGCTGGAAAATCGTGGAAATTTCTTTGAGAAAATTCACAAATTTTCCTCGCGAGTTTTCATTTTTTCTTTATTTTTCCGTTAATCGAACTCTACCGGTAACAATTTGTCATGAAAAATCGCATGAAAATAGCATTTTCCGCAAAACACGCAACGTATGACAAACAGTATTATGTAAGCGTGTGCAGTGGGACAGATAACGGTACTGGCCGGTCATTGATTCGCCAGTGCGCGCCCGTTGGCCGTTACGGTCGGACGCATGTTTAATGTTTACCTACCCGCACATTTTATTTGCTTTACTTGCTTGAATGAAAATAATCTTGTTAGACTGTTTTAATTTATCGGTCAGTTGTTATTGGTGTTAGGTACTACATATTAGTTGTGATCTGTGGTTGCGTTGTTTTTGTGGTTGCATTCATTCATGTCATTCGATGCGCATTGGCGTAACGGTATGTTTTGCGCCGACGCGTGAGTGGAGTGGGGAGCGCCTTGAACGGTTGATGCTTGCCGCGTGCCCCCTCCCCGCGCGTCTGCACCCGAGATAATTGGACGCAATACATTGCGCGTCGAGTTTTATAATTTACTTTAGAAAATCTTATCCTCGAGTTTTCCGAGAAAATGAACACTCGTTTTCAGTTCGTGATTATGGTCTAAAACTACAGTTTTCGTTTTCGGTACGCTGTCGGTTACACCCTGTATACATTTTTTTGTTGAAACTGATTTTTTTACATGTCAATTTTTAAAATGCCTTTAAACAAGTTATACGGTCGGTTGATCTCCATTCGTCACTCGCACAACAAGAACGTATGGCGCAACCCAATGAGTTTTATTGTAAATTGATTAAAACATCATAGCAATGGTTTTTTGCTTACTGTTACGGACAGCTTTGCGAAGCGTTTAGATTTAAGTAAATAAATAATATTTTTTTAAATAACTTATCGTTGGCCATACAAGCGGCTAAAATTAATTTATTTCCCATGTGTAAGTTAATTATTTTCATGTAGAGCTCCCGTCAAGTCTTAGTAAAGACAAAATCAAAACAAAGATGACTCATCGAAAACTTTCCATTCGAGAGAACGATTTAAAATTTTAATTGTTTATATAAAATAAAGCTATTGATGAATCTGTTATAAATTAAAACTGTCATTACATTTCATAGTTTTAAACACATTTTCGGTGCCAAAAGTCACTTGTATAATCATTTCAGGGATTTATAATTTTTTCATTCGTTTCGTATTGCGCTGACATAATCTCTCGACAAATCTGTTAGAAAACAATACGGAATGTTAAAACTGTAAAATGCGATGCCCTAGTGCAGAAGAAATGCACTTGATTTTTTTTTCTAAGGTTTACAGAGGTCGCTTACAAAAACTTTTTTTATACCTATCGCACACTCAAAATCCGTTAGAAAATGTTCATACCCATTAATATTCAATATACTCTAACTGACTACAAAAAATCACGCACTTGTATATTATTGAAGTTCAAAACTTTTCACGTATTGGGCTAATTAGTGAACATTCGGAAACACCCTCTATTATTTATGATAATTATACGTAATTACTCTATATAATCTGTGATACAATCCCCTATCTGATATCAGGAATAAATGCCTCAATTATTTTTGTTCCTTGTGAAAAATTAGGAATATTTGTATCGCATTGTACTAAAAGAGAATTGACGCAGCTAACACGTGCAGCCAAAGACTTAGTCCGGCCAACTTATCTACTACATAAATCAGTCAAGTTGCAACCTTATTTTCGATGCTGTAAGAGTTCTCGCAGAAATTTAACAAGTTTGTTATTCCGTGCTGAAACTATTGGAGAACTCTATCCTACAATTGGAAAAGACATAAGCTATCGGGAAAGGTACGTCGCTTTCGCCATTTTATCCAAGCATTTGAAACGTGGTTCGCGCAGTTGCACACTGGTTGGGTAACAAATGTGTTCTATTTTTCGTTCACGTGGGAAAGGAATTTCAACAAAACCAGTGATAAATCGCAATTTTCAAGACCATTTATTTGGCGTATCATTGGAGTGAGTATTTGAGGCCTAACCAAAATTCTACTTGTATAATTAAAATAAAATATGATCCAGTTAAGAAAAGACGAATCTAAAGAACAAACGAACAACAAAACAGCAAATAATATTCCCCGAGAGTGGGTGCCCAAGTAGCATATACTACTACGCTGTATAAGAGCTTAGGCGGTGCGCTGTACGCAGCGCTTGTCAGGAGCATCCTAGAGACAAATACAGTGGTCTGGAGTCCGCATGAGAAATAAGTTTCTGACAAAAATTACATTTTAGTGACAAGCTTTTATAGCCGACTGTACTTTTCTTTGGATATCCATCAAATGCTCACTGAGACGATTCTAAAGAGCCCAAGCTCAGTAGGATTGCTTTTTCTATTATAGTTCCTATGGTCACCTTCCGGCTCCATCATCAGATCAGCCCCATGGTACCATATTATTGTATTGTCATCAAAGATAAGTAAGTATGCAAAATTTCAGCTCAATCGGTTGACGATATCTGCTTCAAAATTGAGTTGCAAGATATCACCCGAAGAAACATACTTAGATACATACATACATACATTGCAAGTTAAATAAAAGCTTTTAAAAATACAGTCTCATGGAAGAGAGTGCTAAAGAAAGAGCCAGATTTGTAGTTGTAAGTTAGTTAGGTATTAGTTAGGTATTAAGCTTAAAAATCCGTGTAACGCTTTGGTGTATGAACTGTCATGTTACATTTTATGCGATTCAATAAATAAATAAATTACACAGCTGAAATAAGTCGTACAAGTGCTGTATAAGCTGTTCTACAGTCTGTGCGCTACGTGGGTGAGACCTATCTTAGTTGTGCAGTGGTCCTCTTGGTGCTACTTTACTTGCGCTCCAGTTTAAGTCCCGTTCCGACCAACAACTGTTTAATATAATATGCATGATGCCATTTGTTAACATTGAAAATGTTTATGTTTTCCTGATCGAGTATTGTACCCTGATTTATGATATTGTAACATTTGCCTGTAGTTTCGCAAATATGAGAGGTACGCGGATGGGTTGTATGTCAAAATGTGCGTCTGCCGGTGGCTTCAAAATGCGATTTGAATTCCCAAAATCGGACGGTAACTTTTTGAGATGTTCTTAAAGGGTATAGCCGTGTTTATATGGAGCATCGGCCCCAGAAGCCAAATCGATTGCCGTTTTGCTAATATATTAGCCCAGACGTAAGATGCTATTTTACAAAAAAAGGACCCTGAAATACTTCAGGTTTTTGAGAAAATAAAAAAAAAACGAAAATTGGTTTTTATTTTCTTTTATCTAAACTACTGAATAGATTTTTTTGTAACTTATACAATACACGTTATGTAAGTAATAAAGATGTATTATTAAAAAAAATGGATTTCCAAATATCCTTATAAGTAGCGAAATTTTCACTTTAAAATTTTCAATATTTTTTTTTTTATATTTTCGAGCTAGGGACACACACCAATTTTGTTTTTATTATGTATAAACTAATATTCTATAATATATATTTTTTTCAAAAACATACACTTGGGTCAACATATCCAAAATGAAACAAACTTATCGCCTGGTGACAATTTTTCAGACAGTTATTTTCAAAACCTCGTATCTAGTTTGTTGACTGATACTGAGATACGAGCTTTATTTTTAGTAGGTATTTGTTACTTAGTTTTGGTTGTCAACTGACGTTATGGTATACCATACATTTGTTGGACTTAATATGCTTAACTACTCGTACAAGAATCGAATAAAAATGACATATAAGAGCATCGTCAAAATATAATGTCTTTACATAGAAAGCTTATTTTACATAGAAAGCTCCAGTGAGTCCCACGGCTCGTAGCTCAAAAAATATTGATTTACACAAAACACATGCAGATTCGAAAAAAAAGTTCGTCGATAAAATCGATTCGATCAATCGTTAGATCACTACAAACATCAACAGAGAAGTGTCAAATGGATGATTAAAAATAAATCAGACTGTAACTGGCCATCAGTAGGCCTTATGTCAATGTTCATAAGGTCTACCGAGGGTCAGTTAGATGCGTTTCTGTTTGTACTACATATAGATTCGACATTTTATTTCGATGATGCTCTTATGTTATTTTTATTCGATTCTTGTACGAGTAGTTAAGCATATTAACTCCAACAAATGTATGGTATACCATAACGTCAGTTGACAACCAAAACTAAGTAACAAATACCTACTTAAAATAAAGCTCGTATCTCAGTATCAATCAACAAACTAGATACGAGGTTTTGAAAATAAATGTCTGAAAGATTGTCACCAGGCGATAAGTTTGTTTCATTTTGGATATGTTGATCCAAGTGAATGTTTTTGAAAAAAATATATATTATAGAATATTAGTTTATACATAATATAGCCAAAATTGGTGGGTGTCCCTATCTCGAAAATATAAAAAAAAAATATATTGAAAAATTTAAAGTGAAAATTTCACTACTTATAAGGATATTTGGAAATCCATTTTTTTTTTCATAATACATCTTTATTACCTACATAATGTGTATAAGTAACAAAAAAATCTATTCAGTAGTTTAGATAAAAGAAAATAAAAACCAATTTTTGTTTTTTTTTTAATTTTCTCAAAAACCTGAAGTATTTCACGGTCCTTTTTTTTTTAAAATAGCTTCTTACATCTGGGCTAATATAGTAGCAAAACGGCAATCGATTTGGCTTCTGGGGCCGATGCCCCGTACAAACACGGCTATACCCTTTGTTACAAATTCAAAAAAATATTGGATCGAGAATTTTCCAGCAACTTGTTTTGAGTACTTGTTATTCAAGAAACGGAAAACTGAGTCTCGGGATTGAGTTAAGCTACAGTATGAGTCAGCTTAAGAGGCGGGCGGACAAAAATGTACCTACAGGTTAGGTGTAATGTAATGTGTCCCTTATGCGCGATTACAGAAAACAAGTTTGTCAAATTTTATCATAAATATGCATTATTTCTAAATTATATTTGCAATGCCTTTGCAAATAATAATTAAATAATTGTCTTTCAAGCGTAATTTGCTTAACTATCCTAAATATCATCCTCTGAACTTACTATATTGGACATAACATACAAAATAACCTTAACAGTATACTGGTACATATAACGGTTTCATTCAGGCGTATAACTACTGGTACAAGTGTAAATCAGATGAAACTAACCGATCAGATCCATCCAAACACGAGCTTTGAGTTTGTTTATATATCTAATAAATGGTACATGTCGCATAATAGGCATAATAATAATATAATTATCCATATTCATCTAATCATAGTTTACGACGTATACTGGATCAAGTGTTAGTTGTCTCAGTATACCCGAAAACTAGAACTCGTAAATTTCACGTATACTGGTATAACTACTTTTTTTACTAAAAGTACAATGTAGATTTAAGGAAAATATATTCATTAAAAGTATTTGAAAATTTCATTCCAATATTTCAACGTATGAGTTAGTTATGGCACTTTATACCTTTGAACAGCCCTCCTGTAAAATCGTGATTTTGCACTTGTATCAGTAATATCAGTATACGTAGGAGGTATCGACTTTATGTATGTTCACATATCGCCATGGACGAATTGTATTTAAACATATTTGGATATATGTTTAAACATCTCATCTTCAAAAATTAAATTATTAAAGTAAAAACTAATATACTACTCAGGTAGGTATTTTTTCTTTTCAGAAAGACCATCGCAATCTCCACCAATTAACGGTCGAATCGAATTTTAAACCCAACTTTATCATCAAAGACAATCATTAGCATTACAAAAGTCTCAATGAATGGACCAGAAATGACTTCTGACATTTGTAAATGAAAAGCTTAATTCTACGGACATTTCAAACTATTCCCGTGAATAATTTCCATGCAAAAAGTAACCTTGTTGCTATGGGAATAGCGTTGACCTCGTAATTTTTATTAGATGGGTGCACAGTGCAAGTAAAATGAATAAAAGGGTAAGAGCACTGTCCACACGAACTCTTTTGTCTAGCAACGTGTGTACGCAGCTTAAAGTAACATGGTCACTATTAAAGTACATCTCCATTTACGTCAGTGCAAATAAAAATGCCACAAAATCTTTTGTTTAAACAAAAGATTTTATTGAAAATAGACACAGTGATTTTTATATTACTAAATAAGGATATTTTAGTGTGCTAGGCTTTTAAAGGCGCGCGCGGAACTGAAATACTTAAAAGCCTATTATTGGGTTCTCTATCATTTGCCCGAATTTCATATGCCATTATCTATCACTTGCCATAATATTCATTTGCCATAAATCTATTTTTCTCTGTAAGCTGAAACTTTTCGGGAATATCATCATAAAACAAACCTAACCTAACCTAACCTAATGATTTCTCCATGAATTCACGGTTTATGATTAAAATGAAAATTATGGCAAGTGATACATACATTTATCACAAATGAAATTTGGGGAAGTGAAACGGTCCCCTTTTATTAATATCATATTTCTTGAACAATAAAGTAAAGAGTTACACCACGCGGATGCTCTTCCATCTTGTGTCATGGAATGAATAGAGACATCACTCGTTAAATTGCAACTAAGCCACATTATTTTGAATTAATGGGATCAAAACATACCAGGGTGTTGAAGGATAATACGATGGACTAACTTCCAGTTCAATTAGCTTCCCCCTTTAGGACAATGGCTGACTATACTCTCGGAATCTACCCCGGCTTGCCTGTTTTTTTGACTCCTGGGGGCCTGTGATGGTTGCGTTTATCACGTGATGAAAAAGTGACAAAGCATCTGTCACTCACACTCGCATTTTGTCAAAACGTGACGGATGCTCTGTCACTTATTTATTGCGTGATAAAAGCAACAATCATACCACGCCTTTTGTCAATCCCTTTCGATTTCAGAGCCCTTTATTTTTTGCTATGGCATCAGGAGTACGGTAAAATTGCTGCATCGGTTGGCGTTAAATAGGTTAACAACTCGATAGAACAAGGTTTTGCCCGAAAGCGATGCCTAAAGTTACTTTTTAATGGTCACGGACCTTATTCATAAGAGTTTATATCAATAGGAGTACTCCCCTTTTCTTCATGCCCCTTGAAATGATATTCCAAATTGTTGCTAAGGAAGCCGTTTAATGTAAGTATTTTCCAGATATGCGGACTTTGCACACTTTCACAGGTTAGGTGATCTGTGACTTCTTTGCGTTTTAGGACTTAATACTCATAGAAGTCAATATAATCCTCAACGCGTCCATCAGGTCGCGCTGAATTACCTTCTCTGCGTAAGCTCAGAGCGGGGTGTTAGCCTCGGTATGAAAAATGGAAGGCTTACCCGCAACTTATGAGGAACCTAGCTTTCGCCACGCTAGGCTATACTTTATACCCATGTTATATCAGACTTGCAGACATTGGAGACGTGAATTTTGTTCTGACGTGAATTTTTGTTCTTCTCCCTAAGTCATGGAAAAATGTATTAGCGTGAAATAATTAATACGCATCTATAGTAGGTGCAGTCGGTATAATTATCTCCAAGCTGAGTACGTCTGAAGAGACTAGTTGCGTCCTACATATGAGAGCAACGCTGATGAGCTCTCTGGTTACTGTCGTTCCTGATTTTAGCTGCAAACGTGCCGCCACATTCACTGAATGTTAGTACTCCTCTGACATAATTGGGGTGATGACTGACGCTGAATTCTACATCATACCTACTGTAGTTATATAAAAGTAGCTCAATGTCATGAAAAAAATAAAGGACTTTAAAATATGTGACTTAAGAGTTTACCTACACAATTTTGTTTATCCAAAAGCAAATTTGAAATTGTTGGATCCCCATAATTTAACAAATGCAATAATTTTGACGACGCGTTTGGCGCAGTTTCTAAACACATGCCTACTGGGCCGGCGGTCTCGGGTTCGAATCCCGGCCAGGGCTAATATTTATGTGATGAACTCGAATATTTGTGCTTGGGTCATGACCCACAACAATGGTTGTTTAATGTATTTAAGTATATATTTATCTATATACGTATATCGTCGTCTAGTACCCATAAGACAAGCCTTGTTGAGCTTAATTTGGGACTAGATCGGTTTGTGTGAGGTTGTCCGATTTTTATTTATTTATTTGAATTGTATGTCAATATTAAGTTCATACTTAAGTAATCGCTATTTTTAATGGCTAAAATGGCAAATACATATAATTAGTCGTTTCGTAATGTTGTTACCTTTACTGGAAGGTCACGACTCACGAGTGAGTGAGTGCGAAAAAAAATCTACAGATCGCACACTACGCGCAACTATCAAAGGCATTGCAAATCATCCTCCTAGGCTTTGTCCCATATTGTAGAGAATGAATTCTCAATCGGGGTCGCGGCTACCTAAATCCCAAGATGTGGCGTGGGCACTAGTTTTTACGCAAGCGACTGCCATCTGACCTTCCAAACCCAGAGGGGAAACTAGGACTTATTGGGCTTAGGTGGTTTCCTCACGATGTTTTCCTTCACCGAAAAGCGAGTGGTAAATATCAAATGACATTCCGTACATAAGTTCCGAAAAACTCATTGGTACGGGCCGGGTTCGAACCCGCGACCTCCGGATTGAAAGTCGCATGCCCTATCCACTAGGCTACCACCGCTACCGCTTTTAATTTAGTTCAGAGGATGATATTTAGGATAGTTAAGCAAATTACGCTTGAAAGACAATAAATAAAGCAAATTCACACTAAAATTACGTTTGTTTAAAAGCTAATTAAAATCACAGCCTGCATTTAGGAAACGGTGTTTTTTGTCTTTGTTACAGCGGTATTGTTGAGTACAGGTCTCAACAGGGCGGCTTCTTCGGCTCAGCTCGCAGTGGACTGTATACGATGCTCGTTCGTGGATCTTGTTAAGAAGAGGTTCTAATACTTGTTTAATTTGAATTTTATATAGAACTGTCATTCCTTTTAATCTTTTACTGTCAAATATATTTCGATACAAAACACACGGTTTTATATTATTTAACATGGTAGCAGAGCGTAAATACGATATTTAGTGTGCTGAAACTGGATTTTGTGGCTTATTTCTACAGTGTACATCTATCGATAAATTAGAAAAATGAGTTCTAATATAAGATATGAGATTGGGCGCTTAGAAGGCAGCGCAAACTGGCAGACGTGGAAGTTTAAGGTTTCCTTGCTGTTACGGAGCACGCCAGGTACGCTAGACATTATCCAGGGCAAAGTAAAAAAGCCAGAGCCACCAGCGGCGACGGCAGCACCAGCAGATGTGTCGAAATATGAGACGCAATTGGAGAACTACCAAAGTCTTGACAGTCATGCCTTACTTATTCTTACCACGAACATGACCGAAGAAACCTTGCACAAGGTCATGCGGTGCAATACGTCAAGTGAGATGTGGACAGAGTTACATCGTCTTTACGATGGAGCAAAGGAGGATCGAAGCTACGAACTTTGCATGAGATTCTTTCGCTTCCAAAAGACTGAAGATCACGATATGGCTACTCACATTTCAACGCTCAAGAACATCTGGTACGAGTTGAATAAAGAAATTGAAGGAAATGATCTCCCAGAAATGCTTTTAATTTGCAAAATCTTGGATACACTTCCAGAACAATACTTTAATTTCAAATCAAGCTGGCTGTTAATGAATAAGAGTGACCGAAATATTGAAAACTTGACGACACAGTTGTGCGCTCATGAAAGGGCTTTAGCAAGTGGCACAAGGGAGGCCGTGGTTGAAGAAGCTCTAGTATTGAGATCGAAAGAGAAAATTAAGAGTAAAGAGAGAAAATGGAAGTGCAATTATTGCAAACAATTAGGGCATAGAGTGAAAACCTGCCCGAAATGGATAGCTGATGGGAGACCACCCAAGCCCACGCCTAATAAACCAAGTACGTCAAACGTCAACATGCACTTAATGGCAATTGTAAACAATGTGGAAGACATCGACCATGACAACTGGTACGTGGACAATGGCGCTACCAGCCATGTTACAAATCGAGGAGATTTATTCAAAACATTCGAATACTTTTCTACGTCGCACACAGTTACAACTGCAAACGGTACAGCTATTCAGGCTATTGGAAAGGGAGTCCTGGACATTGAAGCTGACGTATACGGTACTAAGGTGATTATTACCCTGAACGACGTGTGGTATGTACCATCCATTAAGAAGAACCTGTTTTCGGTATTATCAGCTCAAGACAAATTAACAAATACAATTTTTGAATCCAGAACTCAAAAATGTGTAATGAAGTATGAGGGCGGACAAATTCTACTTATTGGAATGCGAGCTAAAAATGGAGGACTATACAAATTGAATGTCAAAAACATTAAAGGCTCTCAAGAAATAAATAACATCGAGATATCCGACCAAATGCAATTATATCATGAGAGGTTGGGACACCAAAATAAGTCGCATGTTAAGAAGGTTGTCGAGACAGAGCTTGGTATAAAACTGAAATTAGACAGAGAACTCTGCGAAGGATGTGTATTTGGCAAAACCCATCGACGCAAATTTGGCACCAGGGAACGAGCGTCACAGCCTGGAGAGCTGATACACACTGACGTGTGTGGTCCTTTCAAAAATTCATATTCCAAATTAAGATATTATGTTCTTTTTAAAGACGACTTTACAAAATATCGCCAAATCTATTTTATGAGAGAGAAGGGAGAAGTCCATGAAAAACTTGAACAAATGTTGGCAGAGACTAAAGCTACTGGACATATTGTTAAAGAAATTCTAAGCGACAATGGAGGCGAATTCGATAATGCAAAAGTTCGGGAAATTTTACACAAAAATGGAGTACGTCACAGATTGACTATGCCTTATTCACCGGAACAGAACGGGTGCTGTGAGAGAGACAACAGGATGATTGTAGAGTCGGCAAGAGCCATGATGCATGCGCATGAAGAAATGCCTCAAGGCCTATGGGCTGAACTTGTCAATACTGCTGCATACATCTTGAACCGTACAGGACCGACACAAGAAGGAAAGTCGCCTTATGAACTCTGGTTTAGTAAGAAACCCAACATTAAGCATTTGAGAATTATAGGAAGCACCTGCTACGCACACATCCCAAAATGCAATAGAAAGAAAATGGATAAGAAAGCTGTGAAGGGAGTCTTAATTGGATATGACAATGATGATGGATATAGAATCTGGTGCAAAGAAAACAGTACACTCATACGATCTCGAGATGTGACGTTTCAGGAGAAGACTTTTTCACCACGAAATGAAATATTTTTGCAACCTCCATACCTGGATCCAATCGCATCGACGTCAGCTGCAGAACATCCTACTGCTACTGAAAATGAAAAAGATGACGATGATGATCAGAGTTCGAGTGATGAAAACGATTTCGACAAATCTATTGAATCGGAAAGAGAGATAGAGATGGAACCTGAAAGTGACGAGTATTTATCTGCACAAGAGATAGAAACAGAACGACTCAAAACGCTCAGAAACCGATCTCATCTAAAACCTCCGTCTAGATACAATGATTTTGTTATGAACGTGAATAAAGATGATCAAGTTAACCCGGAGCCTAAAACATTTAAAGAAGCAATGAAAAGTACTGATAAAGACAAATGGTTAAAAGCTATGGATGAAGAGCTAAATTCACTGAAGGATAATGACACGTGGGAAATGGTTGACCTGCCGTCTAACCGCAAAGCCATTCCTTGCAAGTGGATTTACAAAATAAAGACGAATCCAGATGGCAGTATCGAAAGATACAAGGCTAGACTCGTCATAAAATTCTTTTCACAGAAAAAAGGCCTTGACTACTACGACACTTTCAGCCCGGTCGCTAAGACAAGCACCATTAGAGCTCTCTTGAGTACTGCTGCAAAAGAGAAAATGACACTAGGTCAGTTCGACGTGTCTACAGCATTTCTGTATGGTACACTCAATGAAGAGATCTTTATGAAACCTCCTGAAGGATATGACAGTAGATCGAAGGTGTGTAAACTCAAGAAAAGTCTTTACGGACTGAAACAAGCACCTAGATGTTGGAACAAATGTATCACAGACTATATTATTCAGATTGGCTTTGAGCAAAGTTCTGCGGATCCATGCTTGTTCATCAGGAAAAGAGGCGATAAGAAAGTCGTAATTGCTCTATATGTTGATGATGGACTAGTGGCTGCAACTGATAAAAATAACGTCGAGAATCTTTACATAGAGTTAAGAAAAAGATTCAAGGTCACAACTAAGCCCGCGTCTTATTTTCTCGGCATAGAGATTAAAACCTCTAATGACGGATCTATCACAATAGACCAAAAGGCCTATGCAAGAAAAATACTGCAACGTTTTGGTATGACAAACTGCAAGCCGGCACCGACGCCAATTGTGAAGTATCCGCCGACAGGAAAAAGTACCGATAGCGAAGAACAATTCCCGTATCGCGAAGCAGTTGGTGCTCTGTCCTATTTAATGGTTGGCACACGACCAGACATAGCATTTGCTGTGGGTGTGGTGTCTAGAACTTTACAAAACCCGAGTAATGAAGACGTCATAAGAGTCAAAAGAATATTTCGGTATATCCAGGGGACTCTCGACTATGGCATCACATACACAGGCAAGCATAAAGATATAATTATGTACACAGATGCTGATCACGGAGGTGACCCTACCACAGGAAGATCAACATCTGGCATGATTTGCCTATACTCAGGTGGCGCTATCTCTTGGCGGAGCAATCGCCAGAAAACTGTGGCACTCTCTTCAACAGAAGCAGAAATCGTAGCGGCCAGCGAAGCTGCTAGAGAGGTGCTGTGGCTAAGGAGAATAATTGACGACATAGCTACTGATGTTGGAAAAGTGGAGTTGCTCATTGATAACGAGTCCGCGCTGAAACTTAGCAAGAACCCTATAGAGAACCATCATCAAACCAAGCACATGCACGTCAAAAGAAGACATTTCTTTTTGAGAGAATGTATCCTGGATAACAACTTAGTGGCAAGTAAAGTTACTTCTGTTGAGAACTTGGCGGATATGTTGACGCCGCTATGAAGCCGCTATACAAACCGAGGCTGCTCTACCTCACAGAGCTGATGAGCCTCCAGTGAAGAAGGGAGGGAATGTTAAGAAGAGGTTCTAATACTTGTTTAATTTGAATTTTATATAGAACTGTCATTCCTTTTAATCTTTTACTGTCAAATATATTTCGATACAAAACACACGGTTTTATATTATTTAACAGATCTTCCTGTAACAGCTTGTTCGGTTCTGGATCGGTTCGGTTCTGTTCGCAGGTTCAGGTTCAGGTTCGGTTCGGTTCGGTTCGGTTCGCGATGAAAACGGGCCGCGACGTAGTCCAAACGTATGGACGTAAACGCGACGTAGATCGGGCCGCGACGTAGTACACACGTAAGCGACGTAGTGTACACGTGAACGCGACGTAGTTCGGACGCGGGGTACGGACGCGTGATGCACGGGGCGCGACGTAGACCGCAACGTAGCTCTGCCGTAGACTCGACGTAAGTGCAACGTAAACGCGACGTAGACGCGACGTAGATGTAGTACGGCGTAGCGAAGGACGCGTCCAAGTATTCGGAGCTCAACTGACGGACAGGACCTCGACGAATAGCTTGGACCGACGTGCAGGCTGGAGCTCTTGAAAACTGTAGGCAGGATCTTGTAGAGTAGAGAGTAATAAAACTGGTTCTTCGGTAGTGCATACATTTATTTTTCGTTCACTTATTATATAACATTTTAGGTTCGGTTCGCCAGACATAACTCCCGTAAGCAACATATTCTTATTAGGAACCAATCAGAGTCGAGGGAGCGTTCATTTCCCCTCGGGAACGCCCCTTTCGGTCAAGTGTGTTCAGTTTTAATTTACAATGTTCCAAAACCTGCTCCTCGCTCTGATTGGCCCTTCAGTTTCAGGCTCTGGACAATAACGGCCGTTTTTTGGCTTATCAAAATTATACATTAATTATCATATCTTAGCTCGTTATAGTCAGATTTACATTATACATGTCTCGTTCGACGGGGCTCAGTAAGGGCTCTTATGTTCTATCTGAACCTTAGGGTTCAAGTAACAGGGTTCAACTATACGTTGTGTATAGTGGGTAACTTTTGTGAATGGGAATCTTGCAGGATTGTTCCTGTCGATTCCCATGTACATTTGCTTACGATAGGGGTTCAATTTATGTACTTTCTGTACAGGGGGTTCGGGTCTACTCTTGTATACTAAGGGTTCGTTTGTCCCTTATGTATTTGAGGCGGTAGGTGGCCTTATGTAACCGGATCATAAAACTTTTACGTTTTACGTTAAGCTCTATTACGGCTCACGTGGTCGAGTTACATAAGCTCTTTCACCGCCTCGGGTGTCTCGCAGCGGGGTGCTACGCCCCTGGCCCATTTACCTTTGGTTCAATAAGGGTTTCATGACGCCTTATTTAACCAGTACCTTATGGACCGTGGGTGCGACTGATTTACCGGTAGGATTGGATGATTTATGTTAGGGTTCTTATTGCATCTTTTATGTGCTTTATATGTACTAGAGGTTCTTATGACAGCTTTTATGTGTCTAACTTATAACTATGAGATCATTTAAAATATATTAATCAGTCTTATTCTAACTTAACCTAATACATAAGTGACGTCACGGCGTTACATGGGTTCGCTGTCGGCGTGGTTGCTGGCGTTCTCAACATCCTCCCCTCGGTCGCTGCATGGCGGCGACCTCCTGTTGACGGGTAGAACAGCCAGCTTCGTCGTCGGCCTCCGGAACACGCCTCCTCTCGTTCGGACGTCCACGTTGCGTGTGATGCCATCGGGTCCCGGGTAGACTGCTTCGACGATGCCTCTTAGCCATGTGTTTCTTGGCAGGTTCGGGTCGGCGATCAAGGCATAGTCGCCGACCGCTATGGCGGTCTCCCGGGGGTTTGAGGAGCCCCGGGGTGCGAGCAATGGGATGTACTCGCGTAGCCATCTTCGCCAGAAAGAGTCGGCGAGTGCTTGGCTGGCGCGCCAAGCTTTTCTGTCATCTTCTTCGCAGGGGCCAGTGGTAGGGACCCCCGACGGTCCTCCCAGTATGAAGTGGTTCGGTGTGAGCGCCTCGGGGTCATCGGGTTCGACGCTCACGTGGGTGAGAGGTCGAGAGTTCACACAGTGCTCGACCTCGGCGAGCAGCGTCTTGAATATCTCCTCCTTGGGCGATCTTGTGTTCAGCGTGGCGGACAGCGCGGTTTTGACGGTCCGCACCATCCGCTCCCAGGCGCCGCCTTGGCGCGGCGCTCCCGGCGCGATGAACCTCCAGTCCACGCGGTGTAGCTGCCCGTGCTCCTGCAGGGCGGGCAGCCATTCGACGTAGGCGGCTCGCAGCTCGGAGTCGCAGCCTCTCAGGTTCGTCCCGTTGTCCGAGTACATGACAGCGGGCCATCCGCGCCTGGCTCCCAGCCGGCGCAGCGCCATCACGGCGCTGTCGGTTGACAGCGTATGCACCACCTCGAGGTGCACGGCGCGGGTAGTGAGGCACGTAAACAGTGCCACCCATCGCTTCTCGGTCCGCCTGCCGATAGTGACGGCTAGCGGGCCGAATAGGTCCACCGCGCAGTAGTGGAATGCGCGGGTGAACGGCTGTAGACGGGCCGCGGGCAAGTCGCCCAGCGGCGGGTCGCGCGGGCGCGCGCGCCGCAACACGCAATGCATGCATGTCCGGGCCACGCTCCGCACCGATGGTCGCAAGTGCAAGATCCAAAACTGCTGCCTGAGATCATTAACAACAGTTTCGTTAAATGCATGGTGCGCTCGCTTATGAGCGCGCAGGATCAGTAGTCTCACGTATGGGTTGCGGCCGTCTAGTATGACGGGCTGCTTGTTGACGGATGGCGGCGCTGCGTTTATGCGCGTCCGCATGCGCATTAATCCGTCGTCGTGCAGTTGCGGATCGAGTTCGTATAGCCTGCTACTGCGGGCTAGCGGCTCCCCTCGTGAGAGAGCCCGTAGTTCGTCAGCGAAGTCCCTCCTCTGCGCCCATTGCATCCACAGGTGCTCCGCTGAATTGAGGTGTCGTACCTCTAATGGGACTCTCACCTTTCTTTTTAGTCGTTCGATGAACTGCAGAGTTCGCGCTGTAGCTCCAATCAGTCGGTCGAAGTTCGAAAATCGATCTATTTTCGACAGTGGCGGGTCGACGACCTGTGCCACATTACATACCTCGATTATTTCGTGTGGTATCTCCGTCGTATCTCGCTGCTCTTGCGGCCATTGCGCCTCCGGCAGTCGCAAGAAATCCGGGCCTGTGTACCAGCGGTCGGTATTTCTTACGATACGCTGCGGGTCCGCGCGTGTCGCGTCGTCGGCCGGATTGAGGCGGGTCGGGACCCACCTCCATTGCTCGATCTCTGTTAACTCGGCGATCTCGCCAAGTCGATGTGATACAAATGTACTGTACCGGCGTGCATTATCTCGCACCCATTGCAGTACTGTTCGACTGTCTGTCCACAGCACAATCTGTTCGGCAGCTACTCGATGCGCTTCGCGCAGCGTTTGCGCCAGTCGCGCACCTATAAGCGCAGCTTGTAGTTCGGCTCTCGGTATCGATATCGGGCGAATGGGCGTGACCTTTGCCCTCGCCGTGATCAACTGCACACGTACCGGCTCGTGAGGTCCTCCCTCGGTTCTCCAGTAGGCTGCGGCCGCGTATGCTTGCTCGGAGGCATCTACAAATATATGTAATTGGTGTCTCTTACCTCCCCCCGTGTACAAGCATCGCCGTGGCAGCCGCAGCGCCGTAGCATATTCTATGTTACTGAGCCACTGTAAAAATAGCTCCTTCTCGTCGTCCGGCAATGGCTCGTCCCAACCTAGTTTTAAAATACAAATTCGCTGCATTTGTATTTTTGTGGTAACGGTGTATTGCGCTATTTGCCCCAATGGGTCGAAGACGGACATTACCGCGCTCAAGGCCTCCCTTTTTGTTGGCCCTCGGTTCAGGTTCCGCACGTCGGCCGGGACTCGTACCATTGCCGTGTTGAAACCTAACTCGTCGGTTTCGGCGTTCCAAAACATACCTAATACTTTCTGCTCTTTAGATCCCAGGTTCTTTGGTTCGTCGGATCTCTGCGCTACAGGTATCCGCTCTAATATCTTTTTAGAGTTTGACGTCCAGCCGCGCAAGTTGAAGCCGGCGTGGGCGTGCGACGCGATGATTTGCACCGCGGTCTCGGCCGCCGCGTCTTCATCGTCGTAAGAGGTCACGAGGTCATCCATGTATGTATTTTTTGTGATATCATACACGGCTGCTGGGTAAGTGTCCGCGTTGTCCTCCGCGTTCCGGTTGCGGACACTATGTGCTAGAAATGGTGACGATTTCGTTCCAAACAACACGCTCGTTGTTTTATATACCTTTGGCGGCTGTTGGCGGTCCGATCCCCGCCACAGGAATAACTGCGATACTTGGTCCTCGGGTCTCAGCTTTATTCGCAGGAACATCTCCTGTATGTCCGCCGTAGCGGCGTACGTACCCTCACGAAAACGCAGCAGTATTCCCGTCAATGACTGTAGTAAGTCGGGTCCTTCTAGCAGCTCGTCGTTCAAGCTGGTTCCCATCGAT
Source organism: Apotomis capreana (assembly GCA_947623375.1). Taxonomy (NCBI): domain Eukaryota; kingdom Metazoa; phylum Arthropoda; class Insecta; order Lepidoptera; family Tortricidae; genus Apotomis; species Apotomis capreana. The sequence continues at coordinate 7,136,379 of OX392508.1, read as the reverse complement.
GTCGCGTGCGCGTCGAATACTAGACGGACGCGATCGGGCTTGTTCGGGTTTCTTACCGCAAAGTGCGGTAAAAACCATGTCTTAGGGCTCGTTAGGTCACCTAAGTGCGGCTCTGCATAACCCTTTTCAATTAGGTTATTTACCTGCGCTGTATACTCGTGCGCGAAGTCGGGATCCCGGTCCATACGCTGCTCTAAGTTGCGTAACCTTTTGTACGCCATGTTGTAGCTGGGAGGCAGGTTCGGTTCGTTGGTCCTCCACAGCTGTCCTACTTCGTACCGGGGTCCTTCGATGCGTCTTACCGTTTCGTTAAACAGCTTTGTTGCTCGTTCGTCTAGGGGGCTCGCTTTATCTATTAGTTTCACCCCTAACGCGTCGATGTCGAAATATCGCCTCATCATCGCGTTCAGCTCCTTGTCCGGCTCCGTCATGTGCATGACTACCTCGCCGGCCCTTACCGTTCTTGGTGCTGAGCCGTAAATGCACCATCCTAGACGGCTGCGTACGGCTAGCGGCTCACTCGTCTTCCCCGTTCGGGCCTCTAACGGCAATGTTAGATGCCAATGATCTGCTCCTATTAAAATTTTAGGTATCACATTAGTATAGCACGCTTCGGCTAGATCGGCCAAGTGTGGCAGGCGCACTATACTGTCGCGCGGCATTGTCTGCTCCCTAATGCCTAAGCGCGGCACGGTTCTGAGCCGCATACTGTACGACGGGCCTCCGTCGGCGCCTCGTACAGTCGCTTCGACTCGCTGGCTCGGCTGGTTCAGGCATAGCGCTCCTACGCCTTGTCTAAGTAGCGGCGCTTGAGGTCCCTCTAGACCCACTTCGCTCGCTAACTCCTGATCGACGATGGAGATTGTCGATCCCTCGTCGACCATCCCGTAACACAGTACCTCCTTCTTGGGACCGCGCAGTATTACGGGCATGATTTTCAACATCACCTTGTTTGGTTCACTGTGTGACGTCATAGCGATCGTCTCTCGCTCTTGTATGGGCTCTGCGCGGCGGTGTGCCGGCGCTGTGTTCGGTTCACTGGGCGGCGCAGTGTAGGGCGCGCTCGCGCGGGCGGACGCGCGCGACTGCGGCGGGCGGGCGTTACTGTCGGCGCTGTCTGTACTCACATTTGACGTAGTTCGGTTCGGTTCGTGCAGTATTGCATGATGTGAGTGTGGACAGCCCGGTACACTGCAGCCTTTTGCAGTGCACGTATCACGACGATGCTTCTGGTTCATGCACTTAAAACATACGTGATTTACCCGTGCCCATTCCCATCTCGCTCGTATGGGCATACTTAACAGTTTGCGGCACTCGTTCGTTCGGTGACTATTGCCGCAGCAATAGCACGCTTCCACTCGTTCCGTGGCGAATGTCTGGGCTCGTGTCGGTTGTGCTCGCTATATCGCGCCGCTCGTTCCCCGGTTCGGGTATATCGTTCGTCGGGGAGGTTGCGGTTGCGTGGGCGCGTTATGCGCGGGTCTGCGTGACGGCGCTCTCGCGTGCGAGTATAATAACTCCGCGTCACTCTCGTCCATTAGGAATTCGGCCAATAATATTATTTCGCACTCACCGCTTTTCACGTTATCTTTCGCGAAGGAGCACCACCTCGACCGTAGATGCGGGCTTAACCTGTCGGTTATCTCCCGTATCAGTAACGGGTTGCCGCCGTAGTTTCGACGGTCTAGATCGACCAATGTCGATACAATGTTCATTACCTTTATTGCGAAGGTGTTCAGGTCGGTGGCGCTCGGTCCGAGTGACGGCAGGCGTTTAAGCTCCTCTAGAGCTCGGTCGACTAGCAGGTCGGTTCTGCCGAAGTTCTTTTTCAGGACTCTAATTATTAGGTCGGGGGGCGAGCATGTGCTGCACGCACTCTCGCGCCTCGCCTTTCAGCGCAGCTCGTAGACGGGCGACGTTCTCGTACTCCGTGAACTTGTACCTTTTTGTTGATTCTGCAAAACTGTGGTAAAAGGTCAACCACTCAGCGGGGTGTCCGGAGTACGCAGGCAACTCGTACACTTGTCTCGGCGGAGGGCGGGCCATCGTCTGTAGATGGTCGGCTAACCGATCTATCGCCTGAGATCGGCTGGAGGATCGTTCTCGGGAGGTGCGGGTCTCGCGTTCGGCTCGTTCGGGCGTGACGGTGCGACGCCTCCCTGGCGTCGGGTCATCGCGGTAAGCAGCGTCACTTACCTCGTGGTGTGTAAGCCACGCATTGATCCTCCGCTTCGATTCCTCCGCTGTCTCTGCCGCCGGACGTCCGGACTGCGATCCGCCGGCCTGTGAGCCCTCCGCTTCGATGCGATGCAGTTCGGTGTCCAGCCTCTTCTTGACAAGCTCTTCCTCCAGTCGCAGTTGTTGCCGCTTGATTTCGGCAAGCCGCTCTGCTGCCTGTAGTTCCGCTTCTTTTTTCCGCGCCTCCGTAGTGCTGCTGGTTCTCGATGTAATCGACGGCGCGCGGCGTTCGTCGATTTGGAATCGCACTTGTTCGAGAGCTCGGTCTCTATCGAACGTGCGGGGTTCGCGCGGTACGGGTGTCGCGGGTCGCGGGATCGGTGCGCGGATCGTGGGGTCAAAGGCCGCGTACGCGAGTGACGTCATAGCCGCGCGGGGCTCGCGTGTATCGGCGGTACGCGGCGCGTGCGTCAGACGGGACGCTAAATGTTCGCCGGTCGGTGTCGAGTATCCGACGGCAGTGGGTTCTTCGGGTTCTTTTTGGTTCAGACTGGTTCTGCGCAGGTGTTCGTCCAGCTTTGCCCGCCATTGGAGCGTGTCGTCCATCTGTGGCGGTGACTCTGGCGATGTCCTCTTCTCGGGCTGCATGCCCGGGGCGCGTGTCTCTGTGGTTCGCGGACGTGCTCCCAGCAGCTCTGCAGACGTCTCGCCGGAGGTTCGGGTCGGTTCGGTCGGCGGGTCGTCGTGCGAAGTTGCTTCACTCGTCTGCTTCCTGGTCTGCACCATGGTGGTTCGGATGTTCTGGCTCGAAAATCCGGCTCTCGAATGACCAACGCTGTTGAGTACAGGTCTCAACAGGGCGGCTTCTTCGGCTCAGCTCGCAGTGGACTGTATACGATGCTCGTTCGTGGATCTTCCTGTAACAGCTTGTTCGGTTCTGGATCGGTTCGGTTCTGTTCGCAGGTTCAGGTTCAGGTTCGGTTCGGTTCGGTTCGGTTCGCAATGAAAACGGGCCGCGACGTAGTCCAAACGTATGGACGTAAACGCGACGTAGATCGGGCCGCGACGTAGTACACACGTAAGCGACGTAGTGTACACGTGAACGCGACGTAGTTCGGACGCGGGGTACGGACGCGTGATGCACGGGGCGCGACGTAGACCGCAACGTAGCTCTGCCGTAGACTCGACGTAAGCGCAACGTAAACGCGACGTAGACGCGACGTAGATGTAGTACGGCGTAGCGAAGGACGCGTCCAAGTCTTCGGAGCTCAACTGACGGACAGGACCTCGACGAATAGCTTGGACCGACGTGCAGGCTGGAGCTCTTGAAAACTGTAGGCAGGATCTTGTAGAGTAGAGAGTAATAAAACTGGTTCTTCGGTAGTGCATACATTTATTTTTCGTTCACTTATTATATAACATTTTAGGTTCGGTTCGCCAGACATAACTCCCGTAAGCAACATATTCTTACTAGGAACCAATCAGAGTCGAGGGAGCGTTCATTTCCCCTCGGGAACGCCCCTTTTCGGTCAAGTGTGTTCAGTTTTAATTTACAATGTTCCAAAACCTGCTCCTCGCTCTGATTGGCCCTTCAGTTTCAGGCTCTGGACAATAACGGCCGTTTTTTGGCTTATCAAAATTATACATTAATTATCATATCTTAGCTCGTTATAGTCAGATTTACATTATACATGTCTCGTTCGACGGGGCTCAGTAAGGGCTCTTATGTTCTATCTGAACCTTAGGGTTCAAGTAACAGGGTTCAACTATACGTTGTGTATAGTGGGTAACTTTTGTGAATGGGAATCTTGCAGGATTGTTCCTGTCGATTCCCATGTACATTTGCTTACGATAGGGGTTCAATTTATGTACTTTCTGTACAGGGGGTTCGGGTCTACTCTTGTATACTAAGGGTTCGTTTGTCCCTTATGTATTTGAGGCGGTAGGTGGCCTTATGTAACCGGATCATAAAACTTTTACGTTTTACGTTAAGCTCTATTACGGCTCACGTGGTCGAGTTACATAAGCTCTTTCACCGCCTCGGGTGTCTCGCAGCGGGGTGCTACGCCCCTGGCCCATTTACCTTTGGTTCAATAAGGGTTTCATGACGCCTTATTTAACCAGTACCTTATGGACCGTGGGTGCGACTGATTTACCGGTAGGATTGGATGATTTATGTTAGGGTTCTTATTGCATCTTTTATGTGCTTTATATGTACTAGAGGTTCTTATGACAGCTTTTATGTGTCTAACTTATAACTATGAGATCATTTAAAATATATTAATCAGTCTTATTCTAACTTAACCTAATACATAAGTGACGTCACGGCGTTACATGGGTTCGCTGTCGGCGTGGTTGCTGGCGTTCTCAACAGGTATTATTAACATTATTACTGTTTTAACATTTATTTATAGTAGATTCCGGTTCCTATTTTGTCCATCACCTTTGTCAGACCAAAACCTGAATTCATCTACATCATCTTGAAGTATTAACTTAATTAAGTCAAATAATTTGACATTAGTCATGTCAACAGTACCTAACAAGTAGCATTCCCAAATCTAATGCTGTGAAATTATACGGTTGAAGTTTATTTTTTAATAAAACACGCTTATATTACCGTGAGGAGATGAAAAGGTTTTTGAAGGTCGAATACAGCAGTCGCATTTTTTTGTTAAGTTTTTTTTTTTCCTATTTATTTCAAGTCTCTTTCCTCCATGTGTCAATGTGTTTGGGTGTTTGTTTTTCAGTAGGTGTTTTCAAATTCTCGTTAATGTGACAAGCGTCAACTTAATATTTTGACTGAAAATAACACGGTATTGTCGATTAGACTAAGCTTGTGCTTCGTATTTGATAGAATTAAACCACTCCTTGTACAAATTATACATTTCAATGAAATTCAAACTTCCGCCAGCAAAAATGTGTGTGACGAACTTGAATATATTTATTCCTGGTCATGGATGTTGTCTCTATGTACATGTACTTTATAAATTATGTATATATCGTCGTCTAGTACCCATAGTACAAGCTTTACTTTGCTTGGGACACTATTATTTAAAAAAATTAACTGTTCAGACACTAAAATTTAACGTAATTTTTGTCTTACATGTTTATTATTTTTTTATTTAAACTCATGATTAGATTTTTACTTTCTTTGTTCGTTGATCCACATAATATTTTTTAAATTACACGTAAGTTACCGACATCTTTTTTGCTATTTTATTTTACGATTGCCTGTCATTCCAAATAAGCAGCTGCTATTTTTAAATTCGCCGAACATTAACAAAGACTTAAAAACCCGGACATTTGGCGTTACTCACTGTTTAGTAGTTTAACCTTTATATAGCTATACTGACTCATTTATAAATGGCGGGGACACTGGCCGCTTTGCTGCTATCCGTATAAAAAATGTGACTAGACATCAGTGTCAAAGTAGTGTCTGCGAAAATATATTATGAATTCCAGCTAAACATTATCTATTAAAACCTGTGAGATTAAAGAGAAGCCGACGGAGGCCTCCAAAACGCAGAACGGGCACACAAACGGTAAGTCCTTGTTATTTATTTTTGGGTCAGTATAGCGTTTGCATTTTCCTGACTCCACACCAAGATCCTTCATAGTTAATCACAGTCCGCTAACGGCTTTACGCCACACTCACATTTTCCCCAAAAATAATAAAATTAAAAAAATAATTGCTTTATTTTCCCCCGGACGGCCTCAAACTAGGACAAATCTGGGGAAACCCAAACGGATATCAGCGCTAGTGGTGACTCTGGTTTATCCGTAGGTAATGGGGACATATAGCTATTATTGTACTCCAAAATAACCATCGGTACTGATTGGAGAAAACTGTATCATAACCAAAAGTAAGCCTAATTTGATACGTAGTAGGCAGAAAAGACGTAGGCCGCATCGACTATCCGTCGCGCATCATCACTATGCGCCCACTAGACATCTTACATCCGCAACGACGACGAGCAAGCATACTGAGCTAACTGCCACTTGTACCACGCCCGCGCCGCCCTTCCCCGATAGGTGTACTGAGTACAGTGGTACAAGTGACTTCGCTCAGTATACGATGTTCTAAATTAAAAAAAACGGTGTTAGTTGTATCAGTATACGTCACTTTATTTCGAAAACTAGCAGTAATTTTGTCATGAAAATTTTATAACATGTAGATATAAGTATTTTGATCCTAAATATGCAAAAAAACGAAAATCGTAAAAATGTCAGTTGTATCAGTATACGTAGGAGGAATCGAAATGAGATATTTTTATTTTGACATGCCAAACTGTTTTAAGGCTTGATTATCATTTATGAGACGAATATTTTAGCTCTGTCTAAAAACATATCTACGAATGTAACACTTTCACAACCAACAACCCATACATTTTGCGACATCATCAGAGCATCATCATTTATAAACCAAACCCATAACAGTAACATAATGGACCCAAGATCTGGTCAGGACCTCAGAAAACTGTTGGATCAGAACAGCTTACGAGACTTCAAGCTGTCGAGACGACAGTGTCAACAGTAGCCGTGTCTCGACTATGACGATCATAGCACCTTATAAAATAATTATGTAATTTCATCAGGCGTTACTTTGAGAAAACACATATTAAAAAAAATATAAATTGCTTTGCTAATCCGCGATATAATATCGTGCCAGATAATTTGTGCTAGCCTGTTATACTTATTTGCGTATTTTGTCATGCATAGATACATTTAATGGTTAGATAAGAAAAATAAATAGGTACGCAAATAAATATAATAAACCACCACCAAAACAAAAACGTATTCAAAAATGAGTACGGTTAATTTATTTATTAAATGCATTTAAGCATGAAAAAATAGGTACGCAAATAAGTATAACGGGTTAGCACAAATTAACTGGCACGTTATTATCTCCCGGATTTGCGAAGCAATATTTTTATTTTAACCTTGATGCATTTATACGCTAAATATTCTTAATCTACATTAATCTTGAAGGGAATCTCAGCTTCTCCCAGCACGTTGGGCGATACCCGAGGAATAACAAAACACAGCTATTTGTATGCGGCTTGCGTTTCGTTCGCCCGAATGCAACGGGAATATCTCACTGAGTCATATTTTTATCTAAAAGTATTATTTAGTATCTTTTGACGTTTTCAGTACGTCTACTTTTTGAGGTTACAAAGGAAAAACTGTTAAAATGGAGGTGTCAATTTTATCGAACTTGGTACGTATTTGCTAATATGCCATTTCAGCAATTTATGAGCCTCATCGCTTAAATACAGGGTGGCCCATTTAGATCGATCTGTATGGGGAAGTCTGAAACTATAAGACATACGAAGATCTGTTCTTAGGAACCATGTCACCGATTTTTATAACAAGAAAAACTGCATTCATACATTTAGTAAAAACCTGTATTCAGCTCGGGAATCGACGATTTGAAAAATAACACTAACATTATACCTACTTAGATATAAATTCTGTAGGTCTTAAGCACCAAATTTTACTATGGGACATGATGTCTAAAATGAATAAAAAGCGTTGTTTTCATATTCTCTAATTTATTTTATTAAGTGTTCGAAATGACCACCGCCTTTTTAATACAATATTCAACACGTTTAGGTAACAATCTTACAATTGCATTTTGTATCTTCCAAGCCATAGTGACCATTTTACACACAACACAAATAGACGGGTTGAATATTGTATTGAATATTGGGATTCGAACCCGGGACCGCCGGCTCAGTAGGCAGGTGTCTACAAACCGAGCCAAACGCGTCGTCAAATAAATAAAATAAATTAAAGAATATGAAAACAATGCATTTTATTCAGTTAAGACATCATGTTGCATAGTAAAATTTACTGCTTAACACCTACAGAATTGATATCAAAGTAAAAAAAATAATGTTAGTATTATTTTTCAAATCGTCCGGGTTCGATTCCCGAGCTGAATAAAGGTTTTTTCTAAATGTATGAATGCAGTTGTTTTTTTGTTATAAAAATCGATGATATGGTTCCTAAGAACGATCTTCGTATGTCTTATAGTTTCAGACTTTCCCATACAGACCGATCTAAATGGGCCACCCTGTATGTAGAATTGGCCAACGCACACTACCATTTATTTACAAAGTTTATCATTTTCATACTTCATTCATCAATAATATACGAACAATTACAGATGGTTCATAAAATGTTTATTAGATTTTATGTGTACCCGGCGTAGTCAAAATATTTAATTAATTTCTTAAAAGGAAATGGGCTAGAACCTTTTCCAAACAGGGTGACATCTGAAAGCGACGAAATTTAATGTCAATAGCCAATCTCCGTTCATTTTGAATGTTTATTAAACCACCCTCTCTTTAGACTATTTCCATAGTGAAATAAGTCTACAGTAGGGATATGTATAAAATTAAAGACGGTGAGTCATATCGTTAAGGTGGAAGCGACAGTATCACAATTACATACTGTATAATTATAATAGTTAAATATACGATAAACACAAGATAAAATACTTTATTATTACCAACATTAAGTTCATAATAGATTAAATGAAAAATGGTGTAGTACACCTCTTCGTTACATGTCATAAAATTTACCTAAATTGGCGTTTGTTGCAAGGCACTTAGTTTCAGTTTATGTTGCAAGGAAATCGATTGAATATTAAAATAATATAAAGATGTTAAAGTTGATTTTTATTTGAATTTTAATATTGCTAAAAAGTATAAAGTAACATTGATGGGTAGAAATCAGCATATTTAAGTTAATTTCTATTTACCCGGGGGAACTTAATAGCTTCTATGAAATGTCATTCCGGAATAAATATTCAGTTATCGATAAATTTACCAGAAGGATGTCCCTAACACTTGTCACGAACACTTCTATGTCTGATTATTGCTAATTAATATATAACTGTCTTTTTAGGGTTCCGTACCCAAAGGGTAAAAACGGGACCCTATTACTGAGACTTCGCTGTCCGTCCGTCCGTCCGTCCGTCTGTCACCAGGCTGTATCTCAAGAACGGTGATAGCTAGACTGTTGAAATTTTCACAGATGATGTATTTATATTGCCGCTATAATACCAAAAACTAAAAATAAAATAAAATAAATATTTAAGGGGGGCTCCCATACAACAAGCGAGATTGGTTGGGTTAACTTTGCACCTGCTTTGTATGGAGTGCAAACTTAACTGAACAACTTAAGGATGGAAAGTGTTTGTACGGAACCCTCGGTGCGCGAATCCGACTCGCACTTGACCGGTTTTTTTGTTAACATAACCAACTGGAGTTATTGTTTCAGTTACACCAATTTGCGTCTTCAAAATATTTCGATAAGGCATAAATGAAAGGAATCGCTCCCTGTAATAACGTTTATAAATACCTCAATCGATTGCAAGCAAGCCCTCTGTTTGACATTTTGACAGTGTCGTTTCAATCCTTCAATACAAACAAAATCTTTCTGGGCGATCGAATACACCTTAAAATTCAATTATCTCGTTACTTATGGGGTTTAGTGGGTCATACTTTTTATTTTTAACAGTGTAAGTGGACATACAAAAATAGATCTCAAAAGCGCATTATTTAGTCTCCCGAAAGGTTTTAGTAGATTTGTTAAAGTACCACGAATCAGACTTTTACCGTTTCTCAAAAGGGTTCTAAAAGCAAAGAAAACTTGTAAATTTCACTAAAAGGGCACCTTTAATGTCTTGATTTCTTTAACCTTTAGATTGTTATTTAAACTGTTGATCCAACCAGGCCCTCGAGAATTAATGGCCTCACATTTATTCAGTAAGGCTCCGACTTTTGTGTTTACCTTAAGTCTTAAAGGGTTTACCCTTCCATTGATTTGATCAATGGCTAGGCATTCAATAAGTTAAAACGTCGTGGATGTTGCTCTTTCTTATTTGGGTTAAGACTCGCTTACGTTGTAAGGTTTCTTATTATTGTTATTTTTTTAAGCTACGCATATTTGGTTTGTGAAATTGAATTCCTAGATTTTTGATGACCTAAAATGTTCAGTGCCAGGTCTGTTGTTTTTAGGGTTTCATGCCTCTGTCGGCAAAAGTGGAAGCCTAATAGAATCACTTCGCTGTCCGTCCATCAAGAGCCAAGGGAATCACAACCTATATGGTATTGTTGACCCAGAATCATGAAATTTAGAAAGAAGCAACATCATGTATGCTACATAAAAAAATCCATAAATCGTAAATTTGTAGTCATCTCACTTTTTTGTGGTTAAAAACTTATTTGCAGTTCGTAAACTGACAAAAGTTTAGTCACAGCAATGTCCATTTTAGTTTATTTTTGGAAGAGCAATATTAGTGCTTTCATAGTTTGTACAGGAATCTCGGACTTGACCGTCTTTAATTTGCACCAATGTTTTATGTTAAGTATTGCTTTAAATAATTTAAGACAGATATAAAGTGTGCTTCTTGTTATTTTAACTAAAGAACTACTAGAAGTTTCAAGGTGGTTTTCCACCGGCGAGGCGTGGCGGGGCGTGGATGGGCGAGAATTGAAATCGCGCTGGCCCTTTTCCACTAAAAATTGGCATTAATAGCTATCGCGAGCCCGCGCGGGCCCGCGTGGGCCCTCGCGAGCCTGCGCGGGCCCGCGCGAGCCCTCGCGTGCCTGACCGAGCTCGCGGTTGACATTAAATTTCAATATTTGGCATAGAATCGAGTCGCCGTTGAGTTATTATAATGTGCGAAGACCTACCGCGCGACAGGCCTCCAACAAGGTGGACCGACGACCTGGTTAAGATCGCGGGTAGAAATTGGATGAGGGCGGCGCAGGATCGATCGTTGTGGAGAACTTTGGGGAGGCCTTTGTCCAGCAGTGGACGTCTATCGGCTGATATGATGATGATGATGAGATATTCAATAAAATAAACAAGGAATCACGTTTATTGTACCTAAAAATATATAATATTATCTAATTAATAAGGTGTTGTCATTTTTTAATAAATAGAATCATCTTAACTTAATTTGGGTGGCAAAAACATTACCTAGCTTAAAAAAATAAATTTTGAAAAAGTAAAAAGTTGGCGGGAATAGTAAAAATATATGAATACCTAAATAAGTTGAACATTTGTATTATTTCCTTGGATTTATTTGAGAAAAGCACTATACAAGCCTCGGCGCGAACAGGGATTGTCGGCCTCGTATCTCTAGATGGCCTCGTTATCACTCGGCCATCTATTACTACTCGGCCAAAAATTCCCTATTTCGCGGCCTCTGCAGTAATGTACTATTAATGGAATTTGTAAAAAAACACTTTCCTAATTACCTTTTATCAAAATAAATGATACATACTATCAATAAATATTCTAAGCAAAGCAATTATTATTTCAATTGATAAAGTCACAGAAATATATCAAGATCACATCGACATCGATTCACAAATCGATTCGAACACGGCACCGATTCTATGCATCGCCACCCCCACCGCTCCGCGCCGCGGCCCAGCCGCCGTCACAAACAAAAACAGTCACAATAATATTTGCATTGCAATATGTACTTACATTATATAGCTGCATAATAATATAAGAACGTAATTATCATTTCCCCTGTTTTCAAAATCGATTTTAATCGAATAAGAAAATCGCAGTGAGCAGCACTATTCTTACTTTTGACAGAAAAAATGAGAAATCGACCTTGAACGTGACTCGACAGTTTGAATCTTTGAATAGCATATTTTAACATCGCTGGCTTTGAATGCACGCCAAGGTTGGCTCGTCAAATTAAAGCCGCAATGGAAAGCTATCGTTAGAAACAACCGCCCGCTTCTGTTTTGATGAAAATAATAAAATAAATAGTTTTGTAATTAATAACAGATATTTAAGGACAAATTGTACATACCAATGAAAGGAAATACCTCGATTAACAGCTCCAATTTTATTGGAAGTGTTTGAACAATTAATTATTGCGCAACAAGCCATTATTAACCGACTTCAAAAAACGGAGGAGGTTCTCAATTCGAACTAATTTTTTTATTTTATTTTTGTATGTATGTTACTCGATATCTCCGAGAACCGTGAACCGATTTTCAATTTTTTTTTTAATCGAAAGGGTATAACCGAGTTGGTCCCGTTGGCACTAAGTCGGGATCTGATGATGGAATCCTGGAGAAATCGAGGGAACTCTTCAAATGTTATAGGGACATGTACGGTGCTTTCGGTAAATTATCGATAAAGTCAAGAATTTACATTCAGTAAATAGGATTTGGTGTAAGGAAACTGATGATGAACACCACAGATGGCCACTAGAACTTTTATATGAATCACTAAAAAGCACAAAAAAAAAAGATTTTTAACAAAAATAGAACCGACTTCAGTAAAATTAAAAAGCCAAAAATAACCCGTTCAAGTACAGATTACGTTTGACTCACCCTTCGAAGTCGGTGCCAAACCTCACGTAAACTATAATATATAAATATAAGAACGAACAACAAAACGCCTATCGATCGCGTGAAGCGGTTTTTCTGTTAATTAATTTATAATCTGACGAAAGCAAGACGGTTAATTTTTACACCAACAAATATTTCAATTCATGTCCCGCACCGCACATCCTCTCCAATTCCTACTATTTCCACCGACCGAAGATGCGCTGGGAGGGAATTGAAAAAATGCAATACAAAATAAAATTCCCGCCCCGTCTCGTCTCTCCACGCCTCGCCACGCCGCTTCCCGCTCCGCCGGTGGAAAAATCAGATTTAATCTCTACCCTATATTAAAAGCAATAAGGTTCATTTTTACACAAAGAAATATTTCAATTCAAGCCCCTCGCATCCACGCGTCGCCTTACTATTTCCACCGAAGATGCGCGTGGCGGGGATTGAAAATTTGCCGTACTAATTTCAATTCTCGCCCATCCACGCCCCGCCACGCCTCGCCGGTGGAAAACCACCTTCAGACGTCTTTAGATCACTAATCGGTTAATTTTGTCATTGAAGTACTTACTGCGAAGCTAGTCATGACCGTACGCTGAAGAAGTTTTTCAAATGTATTGACATTATGTCTAGTAGTGCTTGAGTGCAGTCTAGATTTAGGTAGACAACCTAAATCTAGACTGTAGCTGAAAGAATCAAGGAACATATCGTGGCTATTATGAACTGTTAGAGGAATAGGTCTGCCATAGCCGAGCATTTGCTCAGGACCAAACCATCGCATCGTAATCCGAAGATCCTTTCTTATGAACGTCTTCTCTATGGCAGCATTGAGAACATTTTATATTTCTAGCAAGTCGAAATCAATATAGAAATCGAGAAAGCTTTGCGTCGTGTACACCCTAAAAAATATAAAAAAAAACTATTTGGATTTATTTTTCAGTATGTAACGAAATATAAGAAAATACATAAAATTACCGACAATATGCTTCGACCTATTCACGAAGAAAACTAAGCTGTTAACAAAGTTTAGCTCAACGCCATTATTTTTTTTAAATTAGACACCAGATTAAAGCTAACTTTCCATTGTGTCATCGGTTTGGAGTTACTACATTTTACAATGAGTAAATTTTAATAAATAAATAATAAAATGATTAGTAATCTCAGGAAAAATATAAAAACAGTGATTACGTCCTCTTTCTGAGCGGAATATAGAAAAGTAATAAAATTGTAGTCTTAAAAATTGGAAATGTTGTTAAATTAACGTAAAGCAATTGAAATAAGATAACACAAAAATTACAACTGGGATCCATTGATCAGAAAATTTGCAAATCACATAAAACGGCTCGTTTCGTACAAAAGGGTTGTGTATTAGGCGACAACGTTACGGCCATAGCATTGTAGGTTCGTTTGGGTGCTCCAGTTAGCGAAACACCGTTCGAACGCAAAAAAAACCGTTTTGTCATTATACGATAAACTGTTTCATTGATTTTGCCTTTCGGTTATATTGCGCATCTCTTTTTTCGACATTTCAGACATTGTATGCTTTCCTAGTTACGGGTATGCTGTGAAAGAAAACCGTAGGATTGTTCATGTAAACTTAGCCTTATAACATCATTGAATAGACCTGAGCGTTAAGAATATCGGCATACTTAGCCTCGTTTAGCTGAATCATGGAGGGCGCAAAATTGCTCAGCCCATCTATCAACCTTGGGAAATCTTAAATTTAACTTTGTTTTCCTGTTGGCTGGTTTATTGTTATACTTTGTTGTGTTAACAGGTCAATTTGGGATTTAAGATTAAAAATTAAATATTACTCGAAACAATTTCATGGTTACGTTTAGAGACAAACTTGCAAGTAGTAAACACATTTCTATAATTATAGCGTTGGACAGCATAGGTATATACAGCTATCTTTACTATTTTAGTAAAAACGAACATTTAGATATTTTACTAAAACTAAGGTAAAAATTGCTCTAAGAGCGCCTTTTTTCATTCGTCGTTGTTTCAGTGAAGTTTTGTGTTATGATTCTGAGCCGTTTTTTGCTGTATTTTCATAGATTCTTGCTCCAGCCTGATTCTATTATGTCCATGAATAGCTTAGTGCCTCAAGCCTGCGATTTTCTTCTATTCTTGTCGGTTTTTGGCATGGTCCTTGATGGATATTGTCATAGTTCCCTAGGAAAGTCCTACTCATGGTTCAGATCACATGAAATTTGTCGCAGATCCCTTTCTAGCAAGTTCATCCGCAATTGTAATAGGTATTATTAAACTTACCTATATTTTTTTGCTTTCGGTTGCTTTTGGCATACTTTGTTCCAGATTGTGCAAAAATAATATACCTACACGCCGATGTCATGTTTTTTCAAATACCACATGATGTATCTGTCTCTTATACATATTAAAATATTTATGGCTATCACCATGACTATTAAAATAAAGTTATTGTTCCACTTCTGGTATTTTCGGTATATTACCAGGAATTGAGATAGCATTCGTGTGTACTGGTGATACCCACAATGGAGTCGAATGTATGTTTGTAAAAACTTCATTGTGCATAAAAAATATAACAAATATTTCAAAACAAAAACTTCAACAACAGGACCTTAAACCTTAAGAATAATAAACATAATAAAATCCTAATATACATAATTTGCTCTATGCAAGTAACGAATATAATTATAATAGAAACAGTACATATTACAGCTAAATAAATAAATAACTAGAATGCTGAATTCCTGAATGTCCCAGATCGCAGGTGTTTGTGGGATAAATATGAAATTTTGTTTTAAAATGTTGTATGTGTTTACATACAATACACGCTTTCGCTCTTATTATATATGTCGAAATATGTTAATTGTTGGATTTAC
This sequence comes from Apotomis capreana, assembly GCA_947623375.1. NCBI lineage: Eukaryota > Metazoa > Arthropoda > Insecta > Lepidoptera > Tortricidae > Apotomis > Apotomis capreana. Next base: position 7,120,958 of record OX392508.1, on the reverse strand, counting down.
ATTGCCTGTCTCTTTCTTTACAACGCCGTGCAAGCAAGAAAGGTGATGCCGAGTCACGCGTCAGACATAGTCATAACCAGCCCGTCTAGCACAACTAGGCTTCGCGACTCTTGTCGCCCGACATAGCATCGCCCGTCACTCTCTCACAGTACTGCGAAGAAAAAGATAAGTACTATTCTTCGCGCGAGAAAGAGTCATGCGTCACAGTAATTGTGCTAGAGGTGCAGATATGATATCCCCGCTGCCCCCATTGAATATTTAAAAACGCGAGATAGTTGTCCAAGTAAAATCACAGATGGCGTGGCTGAGACATGGATGCAGTGTAGTCCCTGGCCGTTTGTGTTTGACACTTGGAGTGAAAGGAGGTAACAAAAGAAAATTTGACAGTTTTGACTGTGGAATTACTGCATTTCAATTTAATACAATTCGTTGATTAATTCAATAACTGCAGAAAAAATCCGGCGGTTTGTTTTGTATCTAGCCGCCTCGTAGAGCGATGCTGAGGACATTCCCCTCGCTCCCCGTTCCTCCATCCGTCATAAACAGGGTGATTCAGGAGTCGTGAGCGGGAATGATAGGGCTAATGGCATGAGTCACACAGAACAACTATTACTATGAGACCAACCATAAAATCACGAAAGAAAATCTGCTGCTTCATACATTTGGAATAGCTAACTCTTGATCAATTAATTTTTTAATTAGATGATTTTGTTTTTGCGATTTCCTGGCTGGTGCCACACCGAAAGTTTCTCAATGTGGTTTTCCTTATCAGCCCTGTTACTCTCGCTCATGACCTGTATCATACTCGTATATCTAAGTTTTTTAATGTATTTAAACGTGGTCACTAACATTATAGTACCTTTACTAAACCCATTAAGCAACTTACTTTCCTTAAGACCAAGACCCCAACTTTAAAAGGCTGAAGCTAAATTACATTGGCATTTTCTCTATAACTTTAAGCTTATTTATACCCCTAAAGTCTAGTAAATTTTCTGCGTGGAACTAATTAATTTTTCAATAACCTTTATTTATGTTCCTAGTTAATATTCTCGGAGCAACCCAGGATTACTAAGTTTTAAAGTGAAATGAGCTTGGTACGTAGTATTTTGCAGACAAAAATTCACAATTTTTATTAAATAGAAGCGAAATTTGATTAATGTTACGGACAGCGCGGCGACACGTCTAGTTCTAAGTAAAATAAATAACTAAATATTATTAAGATCATGGCCCATAAAAGAGGAAATACTTAATTTTCCCCGTTGATCACTTATTTAATGTAGAATAGCTCCCGTCTTAGTAAATAAAATCATAGCATAGATGACTCATCGTAAACTTCCATTCGTAGACGAAAACAAATACCTAAGTCATCTTTGTTTATGTTTTGATGCAAATTTTAACGTTTTATTTTTAAATTAACTCGATACTTTATACCGGGTGTTTCCTGTAATAGGAGCAATAAATTAAAACATAGATTCTTCGCTTGAAACTGGACAACATTTGTTAAGCAACTTCTGAAAATAACGTGTATTAAGTAAATGATATTTTGTAGAATAATGTTTAGACAAAGAAGCAATGTATTGCGAAATGTCCGATATTAGTAGAGTGACAAGCTATGTCAATGCCAATGTCAATGTTGGACGACGTACATTTAAATTACTATTTGATTTGTTTGAAATAATAAAATTCTGTAAACTGACTTTTTCTTAAAGTTGCTGAACAAATGTTGTTCAATTTGAAGGGTCGAATCTATGTTTTAATTTATTGCTTCTACTACAGGCAACACCTGGTACCTATAATCATTCTTTGTAACAAAATAAGTAATTTCACATAATAATATTATACTGTCCGCAACATCCTGCGACTGCAACATCTTATTCGTGCCATTACTCAGCCTTCAGCTAACCACTTTGTAACCATCTTAGTATCAGTGTGGCGCAGTACCATCGGTCCACGATTTAGTTGTTAGCGTAGTACCATCGGTCCGCGATTTAGTTTGTGTTAGCGTAGTACCATCGGTCTGCGATTTAGTGTTAGTAGACAGAGACTATATAAGTTAAGTGTTGATTTCTGTTAAACTTACTCCGGTCCGTTATTGTTGTTAATTTTTGTGTTAAATATATTTCCGTTTGATTTACTTCGTTTTTCCTTTCGTTATTCGTCCGTTTTAGCTTAGTTTGCGCCTATCCCTTTACAGTCCGTTCGCTCCGTACAGCTCATCCCTGAGCTTCGGAGTTGCCAGTGTAGACGGCCATCGACTGACGCGGTCGTCGCCTACAATTAAGTTTGGGTGTAGCACATTGTTACTAGACCAATTATTAAAAATGTTATATTATACTAACAAAACTTTACTTAGGTAAACCATTTAGATTCTATCTATCTCATATAGTCAGAAATACCTATCTGAAAATCTACATCGCGTAACGTCGCGACGACAGAGCATCACACCAGTCCTAGTGAAATAAAGTCAATTTAATAAAGTAGGCCTTAGCTACAACCACTTTCAAACCGTCGGTTACTGTTACTACCGGTAAATTTACTTACAAAAAAAAATGCGATTTTTGCTTAATGCGATTTGTTAAGTATATTTTTTATTCAGCAGAATTTTCCCAAGAAAATAAAAATGCCATAATCTCAACATGCGACAGTGATAAATAAAATTAAGCCTCTCAGGATTTCAACCCTCGTGCCGTAATGAAGTTAACTCCAGTCCAGTTATATTTTCCAGGCCACAAAACGGAAATTTACTGCTTCTTTAAGATTAAATTAAAAGTTTTTTTATGTTATTTTGCTTCTCATGTTTTCAAACATTTGATTAACGTCGTTAGTCTGGTAGAGATACCTAAGCCAAGATTCACTTCGGGTCGCTGAGTAAGTGTCTGCAGTAAGTAAGTAAGTAAGAAGTAAATAATATCCCGAACAATATCTGAAATTCTCGAACTTGTCGGTCTCGGCTTCGTCTATTACCAACCGACACACCAGACATTCCAACCAGTTTGACGGTTAGTACTTATTTTCGTTATGTAACGAGAAACGATAACATTTAACTAACACTTTATTACATTTGTATTTCGTTCATTATATTCGTTATACAATGTTCTAGAGCATTTTATAGCCCCTGTGTGGGAGTATCTTTAGGGGTTCAGCATCAAACAATAGCAACATTTTGATTTCAATTCTCACGTCAGCAACATGTTAGATACTACAAGGTATCTGAATTTGTACGTATATTTTCTTGTACTAGTAATTTCTCAAATGATTTCATAAAAATCATGTCCTGTGCTTGTTATAAATATTATAGACTGGTAGTTCAAATAAAAAAATTCAAGTCTAACGGCATTTTGTGAGCCATTTTGGCAACATGACTTTTCCGACGTAAAAAAGCCTGCTGAATTCGATCCTGGATGTTGCCAAGCCGAATTTTACCCCCCTCCCCCCATTTCCCCCTTTTTACCTCAAAATATGTCCCTGATCACGGTTTTTACGGTTTTATACAAAAAGTATTACGGCTAGAAAAAAAGTGTCAAAGACAAGACTGATCTCTATAAAATTTGCTATAACATAGTGTATAAACTTTTTTTAGTAGGCCTTATGGTTTGTGAGCAATATCTTCCCGAACTTCATAGAATGTTAGAAAATTCTAAATATCGGCTTCCTTTACCGTCCTAACGGCATTTTGGGATCCATTTTGGCAACATGACTTTTCCGATGTAAAAAAGCCTGCTGAATTCGGTTCTGGATGTTGCCAAGCCGGATTTTGCCCCCCTCCCCTCAAATCCCCCCTTTTGACCTCAAAATATGTCCCTAATCACGATTTTTACGGTTTTATACAAAAAGTATTAAAGCTAGAAAAAAGTGTCAGAAACAAAAAGTATTTCTATAAAATTTCCTATAACATGGTGTATAAACTTTTTTAGTAGGCCTTATGGTTTGTGAGCAATATCGTCCTGAACTTCATATATTTTTTTTAAATTGATAAACATGGTCAAGGCAGTGAAATACACTTATTTTAGTATAATTGGCATCGCACAGGATCCAGCCGCTCTGCTGCTCTTGACGCTGACATCCAGTTGGCGTGCTGCTTATTATATGTCAAGCCTTACGAGGCTTTCAGTCATAGGCAGTCGTCAGATTTACACGCAGAACTGTATGCAAGTCGGGCTAAAAGCGACGTAGAAAATAAAAATGCTTTACTTCTGACCATGAAGTCATTCAAAATGCTCACGCCAGATTCTCCAGAAACGGGCCTCAGAAATGCAGTTACCCAGGATCTTGCAGCAGAAAAAAATAAAGTCTCGCTTCTCACTGCCAAGCAGCTTGGCTCACTCCAAGTAACGAAGTTTGCTTCTGAAAGGCTCACCAATAGCAGGTAAGCAACTGCGCTAAGGTCAAAATTAACAAAGGCCCGACCCTCAAATACCCCTGCCTTGGCAGGTCGTTCAAAATCTGCCATTGCTAAAACTACAAATTAGAAAAACCGTAGCGTCCAACAACGCTTGACAGCTGTTGACAAGGCTGGGAGAACTTTAAGTCTGTGAGAGATCTTGAATCATGAGCTACATGCTGTCTCCCTGGCTATTTACATCCCGGATGGATCCCTGAGGGGCGGGAAAAGTCTAATGTTTTCAGGCTAATCACCGAAACAGTAGAATATCCGCAAGTTCTTGAATCACGTGTCGATGCTCACCTCATTAACATACGGCTGCAACGAAACAGAAACGGTAATTATCAGCTCGCCAGATCCGGAAGAAGATTGATTCAAGGACCATGGAACTTTTTTCTGCTGCAAGATCCTGGGTAACTGCATTTCTGAGGCCCGTTTCTGGAGAATCTGGCGTGAGCATTTGAATGACTTCATGGTCAGAAGTATAGCATTTTTATTTTCTATGTCGCTTTTTGCCCGACTTGCATACAGTTCTGCGTGTAAATCTGACGACTGCTTATGACTGAAGCCTCGTAAGGCTTGACATATAATAAGCAACACGCCAACTGGATGTCAGCGTCAAGAGCTGCAGAGCGGCTGGATCCTGTGCGATACCAAATATCCCAAAGTAAGTGTATTTCACTGCCTCGACCATGTATATCAATAAAAATATATATATATAAAGTTCGGGAAGGTATTGCTCACAAACCATAAGGCTTACTAAAAAAGTTTATACACCATGTTATAGGAAATTTTATAGAGATCATTTTTGTCTTTGACACTTTTTTTGTAGCTTTAATACTTTTTGTATAAAACCGTAATAATCGTGATTAGGGACATATTTTGAGGTCAAAAGGGGGGGATTGGGGGGGAGGGGGCAAAATTCGGCTTGGCAACATCCAGAACCGAATTCAGCAGGCTTTTTTACATCGGAAAAGTCATGTTGCCAAAATGGATCTCAAAATGCCGTTAGGACGGTAAAGGAAGCCGATATTTAGAATTTTCTAACATTCTATGAAGTTCGGGAAGATATTGCTCACAAACCATAAAGCCTACTAAAAAAGTTTATACACCATGTTATAGTAAATTTTATAGAGATCAGTCTTGTCCTTGACACTTTTTTTCTAGCTGTAATACTTTTTGTATAAAACCGTAAAAACCGTGATCAGGGACATATTTTTAGGTAAAAAGGGGGGAAATGTGGGGAGGGGGGCAAAATTCGGCTTGGCAACATCCAGAATCGAATTCAGCAGGCTTTTTTACGTCGGAAAAGTCATGTTGCCAAAATGGCTCACAAAATGCCGTTAGGACGGTAAAGGAAGCCGATATTTGGATTTTTCTACCAGTCTATTAAATATGTTTTTACAAAAACAATAATTATTGAACAAATACAATAAATAAGTCTAAAAAAATGTTTTACCTTTTCACCAACACATACAATGGTTAATTACCTATATGATACAAGTGTAATAAGGCAGGTGACTCCAGACGAGTGAATAAATCAACACAATTTGGAAATCATCTGACACACGTGTATACAACTTTTTACTATGCATCGTGCAAGAAAATAAAAAATATTTAAAATGGCTTTTTGCATTGGAAAAAAGTAGGTATTGCTTTTGATTTATGTGGTAAGAGGTTGTTGTTCAATAGTATTGGAATAAAATTTTCTGGGCTTAAATTTATTTATTCGTCACTTGAACTCGAGATTATTAAAGCACATTTGCACACATAGTGACATGTGTAAAAATGGCGGGTTTATTTGTAGATGCGTGCTCGACATAATATCTACTGATACTGCGTATATAGAAAACATATTTTTTTAATCTTAATCATCATCTTAATATTTCAAAGTGGCACTAGCGTATTTAATAAATAAATAATATACCTAGATCGAATTTCAAATCTTTAAATAACGTGTTTAATGAAGTATTACTTTTATAGTACTTTATTGACTGATTTATAAAACTTTTTCAAATAACAAAACTCTTTGCGTCAAACTGTCAGACGAAGATAAAAAAAACTAAAAACCTAAAAGCACTAGCGCGGAAAAGTAGTAATACTTTACGCAGTTTTGACAGCTTAGAAAACTCTCTTTTCAAGCGCATGCATTGTAAAACGTGTTTTATTTCAACAAATACACGCGAGTAATGGAGTAAACACACGTACACGTGTTTGCGATCATCCGTATTGGCGAGCGGCTTTCCAAATTGTCGGCCATATTGCCAAAATAATTCTACTTTATAGAAAGTGAGTTATTGGGACACATTTGCATACAATTCTAATCGTACAGAGAATACAAAACACGTGTGAGTATTTATGACAACAAAGGAATTCTCGTTTGCGTACAAGTTACCACAGTGTTTTGTGAATGAAATAGATTCGTGATTATGAAATGAAATAAAATCAATAAGTTAAACCTACATCAAAGCTTTAATAAGCATTATTCTTATTTATCGCAACATAGCGGGTCTAGAAGGCCAAATGTTACATTTTGTCCCCAAAAAATATGGTTTCATTTGCTAGACTATCGAAAGTAATGGAAAAGTCAACCAACTGCGTCTACGTATTTATTTTTCTGTACCTATCGTACAATATTTAGCAAAAAATATAGATAATATGGAAACATTACATTTTTTTGGGATAAAAAGTAGCCTTTGTGTTAACCCAGGGTGTCAGCTAGCTTCATACCAAAATTTATCAAAATTGGTCCAGTTGTTTGAGCGTGAAGAAGTAACAAACATACACATAAACATACTCACAAACTTTTGGCTTTATAATAATAATATTGGTGTGATCCTTTTACGCGAAAACTGAATACTCAACAATATTTTTATCCCCAGAAGATACTCGTAAGTGAAATAAAATAGCTGAGGGGTATATAAATATTAAAGGATTCATCGAAGGCTCGGAACAGCATGCAAAAAAAGTAAACGATCGTATTGTTAACTTTGTACAATGAATTAGTAATTATGCCAATATTGTTCAACTAAAGCAATACTAAGTAGGCAATGTGCGGAAAAACTGTCTACTCTGCCAGGGTACGTTTATGAGAATAAACCGACGTGCCAGAAAAACAAGTTTGGCAATATTGTTGAACCGCAGCAATATGCCCCACATCCCTACCGGCTTAATAGTCCGCCGATTACAACTAGGTTTCAATTCGGTTCGATTGTTCGACAAACAACTCGGAATAAACAGAACTAGCGCCATTACATTGAAATCGAAAACGAAAAGGTTTGCATATTGTTTGGGATATTGAAATGGCTGATTGGATTTGGAAGTTTTGGTTATGTTTTTGTAATACCCGTGTTGTACTCGTGTTTTTAAGGTTCCGTAGCCATAATGGCAATAAACAGGATACACCAATTTGCTCAATGTAAGCAAATACTATAAGTATTAATTTGATGACGTCACGCGGGCATGGTGCGACGTATGAAATTTACAATTTCATAACATAACTTTCAAAAGTACTACAAATATGTCTGAAATAGACGGAGATTGACAAGGCTTAGATTGTTTATACAGAGTTGTTGATATGTCATTTCTCGAATCAAGGTCTCGACTCAAACCCAAACAGTTGCTTAAATTAATCCGCATGATCCGTATATACAAATATTGCACGCTCGGATCCCATTATTTAGCTTACCAAAATACTTGATTGCTATTGGAAAGGGGTTTCAGACAAGATTGTTATCTAATACTTGCTTAAACGCATATGATGCCATGCCTAGATACAGAATGATTCAGAAGTCATTAGCTGGTCCCATCACAAATATGCAAAAAAACAGATAATTAAGAGTTATATCATTGAGACTTATCTGAAATGTAAGTAAGGAACAGCGGTTTCGTGGTTAAAAGTTGCTTACACACTTTAGCCCTCCTATCACCCCTATCACTGCCGCTCACGACCCTGGAATCACACTGTATTGTTATGAATGCGAATGGTATTAATTGGATTGTGTGTCTTTTTAGGGTTCCGTACCCAAAGGGTAAAAACGGGACCCTATTACTGAGACTTCGCTGTCCGTCCGTTCGTCCGTCTGTCACTAGGCTGTATTTCAAGAACGGTGATAGCTAGACAGTTGAAATTTTCACAGATGATGTATTTCTATTGCCGCTATAACAGCAAATACTAAAAGTAAAATAAATATTTGAGGGGAGCTCCCATACAACAAACTTGTTATAGATTATGGTACGGAACCCTTCATGCGCGAGTCGGACTCGCACTTGCCCATTTTTTTACACGTGCGAGAGGTAACTTGAAACTTGATGTGAAATAATTTGTTTTCTACCTGTTCCTTCTAGTTACCAGCATAATTTCATATTCGATTTAAAATCTAAGAAATATATTTGAATCCCTTGATGGAGATTTTTTTAGTACAGTAATATTTGTATTTTACGATCCAATTTAGTTAGCGGGGTAAAAAACGACCTTTACACTTTTCATCACTCTGTGCAAGCGAAGCCGCTAGGTAAAGCTAGTAGATAATAAATATGAAATGTAAGAATCAGAAAGGAAGCAGGTTAATATTCCTAAAACGACGTGAAAATTATATACTGTCTTTATTATAATTATAAACGTTATGAGTAACAAACAACGGATTAATAAGAACTACAATTATGCACACACACGCACACTTCGTGTTACCACTACAATGAACACCAGCAGAAAGAGGGTTGGCGTCTTTTTTAAGACATGAACTGTATCAGGGCTGGTTAGCCCTCACCACCAGTAGGTAGCCGGACTTTGTGTGGGAGAGGGCTTGGCGATCCGGCGCAGCCCTTTTATTAGTTCTTGATCCTCGCCGTTACATCGCCCGTGGTAGGATCACAACTTCTTCATTGCTGTACAGATGGCGCCGTACCAGTCTCTTCACCGGCGCTGCAATGACAATGATGCTTGATGCCCGCCACTAGATGACGCGATGGTCGCTAACAATGTCTCTAAAAAACTCATCATCATCGTCATCAGCCAAAAGACGTACACTGCTGGACATAGGCCTCCCCCAGACAACGCCACCATGACCGGTCCTGCGCCGCCTGCATCCAGCGGACCCCAGTGACCTTCACCAGGTCATCAGTCCACCTTGTGGGAGTCCCATCCCTGCTGCGTCGTCCGGTGCATGGTCGCCACTGAAGAACTGGATGGCCCCAGTGGCCGTCGGTTCTACGATCGATGTGCCCTGCCCATTGCCACGTAAGTTTGCTATCCATCGGGTTATGTCGGTTGCCCTGGTTCTTCTATGGATCTCTTCATTCCTGATTCGTCTGCAAAGAAACTCCGAGTATAGCCATCTCCATTTGCTCTCTGAGTGACTTTGAGCCGTCTTATAAGGCCCATCGTGAGCGACCACGTTTCAGTTCCGTAAGTCTGCCAGTGATGACACACACTGGTCAAAGACTTTGTCTTGAGACACTGCCGGAGATTGGACGAAAAGATAGTACGTAGCCTCCCAAACGCTGCCCAGCCAAGTGGGATTCGGCTAAAAAAACTCACAATCTTCAAAGATACATTCTAGTGTAAGGTCACAAGGTTTTGTCAATAGGTTACAGGCACTTAAATCACAATGCCGTAGTAATTTGTCTTGTCGTTATCTACATGCGAACACAGCAATTTTGCGTTTAACCTCTCAAAGTCGTTCGTCTGTGAACAAATTACAGTAAGATCTTTCAATCAAACTTAACGGGTTGTGGATAACGATTACGTCTAGATGGGACATAATCTGTTGGAGCCTTTAGTTTTTATAGTTCTAGATTTTAGTAGCTATTTTTGGTCGTCAAATGCTTTATGACAGGGATGATGACTAATGTTGAATTCTACAACATATTTACTGCAGTTATATGCACGAAAGTAGCTCTATAGGTATGTCATGAAGTAAAAAAATAACTTAAAGGACTTTGAAATAGTAACGGATTTTTTACGGTTTATACACTCACGTGAAATTGTCAGGGACGGCCCGTCATGTTTCGAACTCGTATGGAGTTTTTCATCAACGACGGATATCCGTACACTGTCGCGGCAACTTTGTCACTGGTTCTTTGATAGACGCTCCCCTCTAATAGCGCGCGGCGACGGATTTTTTAATCGATTGATGTCGTCAAAAAAAGTCATCATGCCATTTTAAAAGTTAGCATACGTTTCTAGGTACACCGATACGGTGAACTCAAAATTTGTTTAAGTTTAATTTATGCCTCTTCCAGGATCGAATTCACATGTAAGTTGTAGTCGTTATCAGCTAAAACAGAACGGTGTCAATAGGGATTTACGGCCGCCTCGGGCGCCGTGCAAGTGTAAGCTGTGGTTTAGACCCGGCGGCGGTAGATATAGGTTCGATTTTATGTTGTCTTGAATTGATAACTAATACGAATATAGCAAAGTTTCAATACATAAGAAAGGTGTAGATAATGTTTCTCAAGCAGTTTAGCCACAGTTTAAAACACTATTAGCACTGCTTCTCTATTTTGATATTTGCAAAATCCGCCCGGGAACAATTTTATTGTTTGTAGTATATAACGAGAGCGGACAGGTCGTGGTCCACAGTAAACCCGTTGTTTTTGTCAAACATGCAATGAAATGTCGTCTTATCGTGCTTTATAACAGGCTTTCACGTTTCGGGCGGAACAACTCGAGAGAACTGTAAAGGAATTTCATACAAAAGTAAAGGCCTAAGCCGGGATTTTTTTTTAAACGCGGCGTTTGTGTTCATGAACAGCCTAATCAGGAGTTTTTTTTTAAGTGGTGTACCTACGTTTTTATTTCATTGCATATGTTTGAGAAAAGTACTATACATGCCTTTCCGTAATATCATTAGTTTTTAGGATTCCGTACCCAAAGGGTAAAAAACGGGACCGCTAAGACTGCGCTGTCCGTCTGTCACCAGGCTGTATCTCATGAACTGTGATAGCTAGACGGTTGAAATTTTTACAGATGATGTATTTCTGTTGCCCCTATAACAATAAATACTAAAAACAGAATACAATAAATATTTAAGTGGGGCTCCCATACAACAAACGTGATCGGTTGCGTTAACTTTGCACCTCATTTGTACGCGGCGCGATACATAGGTACCAGGTGCAGACTTAACTTAACCAGGCCAGTTAATATGCCAGGGAAGTGTTTGTACGGAACTCTCAGTGCGCGAGTCCGACTCGCACTTGGACGGTTTTTTAATAAGATGCGAAAGTAACCTATTATGTTATAGTTTTGGAGTTACTACATTTAGAATGACTTGATTTTAATAAATTAATTATAAAATAATTAGTAATCGGCCGCGTAATAAGACCGCCTATTGCCTACCATTGTTTAATTTAAGATTTCTCAATTAATTAATTTAATAAATTAATTATAAAATAATTAGTAATCGGCCGCGTAATAAGACCGCCTATTGCCTACCATTGTTTAATTTAAGATTTCTCATGTAATACTTTTCTTGTTGGTGTGCAATAAAGTGTTGTTGTATTGTATTGTATTGTAATCTTAGGAAACATGACAACAGTGATTATGTCCTCTTTCTAAACGGAATACAGAAAAGTAATAGAATTGTAGTCTTAAAAATATGAAATCTTTTTTATTCTGCACGATGGTACGCGGTGCATCCCTCTTGGTAAGATTTATTAGAAAATTATATTTTTTCGCAGTTTTTTCACTGAGCGAGCGAAGCGTATTTCGTATAACCTGCAGGCGAGAATAGCCGGAAAGCTGAACATACAATACAAACATCCGGATATACGAAATAATTTTGGGCCAAACTGAAACGGAGACGCTTCGCATGCCTGTAGGCGAGAATAGCCGAAAATCCTTGCATTCGAACATCCAAGCATTTTGGCAAAGCTGAAACATAGACGCTTCGGGCGCTCGGTCAAAAAGCTTTTTATTGCATTATCTAGTACTTAGTATAAAATCTGTTCTTATGTTAAGAGGACTCATTTTTTTTTTCATGTTATGACAAATATATTGATAATTTCAACCTTGAAGTCAAACAACTTGTGAAGTGAATAATACTTTTCCCTGAGTTCTAGAAAATAACATAGCTAATTCATGCTTTAATAACGTGCGGTCAAATATAAGTAAAAAAAAACTAGTTTTCTGCGTGAATTTTGTCACATTCGAGTAGTTTTTGAAACAAAAATTATCAATGAAAAATTCAAACTGTAGGTTTCAAACATATACCAAAAAATCACAATGACCCTGTGATAAGTAGCAACATTGATAATGTGTTAAGAGAACATTTTTGGTCATAGAGAAACCATCTGCATTTTTGAACGGATGAGGAGCCTAACTACGCGGGGCGTGCTTGTCCCGACTGAACTTACTTATTTTTAACCATTGATACAAAGACTAAACCATTCATATTAATATAATAAACTAGCTGTGCCCCGCGGTGTTACCCGCTCATCCCACGGGAACACTAAATTTAAGTAAGTAAGTAAGGAAGTAAGTAACTACACTTTATTGTACATAAAAACAGTTACAAAATACATCTATTACAAATAACATATAGGTACAAAGGCGAACTTATCCCTATAAGGGATCTCTTCCAGTTAACCTTTGAGCAATTGAGTGAGTACGAGAAGAAGATAGACAAACTAACACCGTGTACAAAAAGGTATTAAAAATAATAAGACTACTAATAATTACACATATAAACTATGAATACATACACATACATACATACATACATATATATATATATATAATGTTATACAAATATACACATAAATATAAATACATTGTAGATCCAATTCACAAGTCATTGGAAAGCCATAACTTCTTAAGATTCGTCTTGAGCGATGCTACAGATGGAGACTTCCTAAGGGACAGTGGCAATTCGTTCCACAACTTCACAGCGCTCACTGTGAAAGATTGAGTTGAATTTATTCGGGATGAAAAGTATCCTATGTCCTTCCCCAAGACTGAAACTATCTTAATCGGTTCAGCGGTTTAAGCGTGAAGAGGTAACAGACAGACAGACAGACAGACAGACACACTTTCCCATTTATAATATTAGTATAGATAGTATGGAAAGTATTGATTGTGGTGTGTACCCCCATAAAAAAATTAGTCATTACACATGTTTCATAAATTTTCTTGTTTTTTTAAACCTTCAAGTTTTCACGCAAAACAGGCGCATTGTGAGAATTCGAGTTGCGGGCAATTTTCCAAGATCCGTGGCTTATTTATTAACTGTGGCTTATTTATTAACTGTGGCTTATTTATTAACTGTGGCAATTTAACACTGTATTTGTTTAACACAGTTTGCTGTAGCATGTCTCATTTTCCCGCTAAGACTCAGTATCAAAGCATTGTTGTGAGTCTTCAGTAAGCTCGCCCACGTCTATGACAGGTCACACAGCAACCTTATGGAACATATCCAATTTTTTAAAGTAGGTACTTAGCTTTTTATACTTTTTTGTATTTTAGGTTTAACTAGCGACCCGCCCCGGCTTCGCACGGGTCCAATACTGATAAATTATGCGTGTATTATACGTTAAAACCTTTCTCTTGACTCACTTTATCTATTAAAAAAAAGCGCATCAAAATCCGTTGCGTAGTTTTAAAGATCTAAGCATAATATATAGGGTCAGACAGACAGCAGAAAGCAACTTTGTTTTATACTATGTAGTGATAAGAGGAATACAGATACATAAACTTCTTAAATTATATTGATGGAGTGGGGTCATTAGCGACTTTGTTTTATATGTAGTGATGATTAAATTGTACATATTATTATGAAATAACTGCTATAAATTAAAATCAAATTAAATTATAAAATTCTATGAATAGGTATATTGAAAACAAGTTCTCATGGAGAGATCATTCTTCATCTTCGGTTTCCGCGGTTGTCATACATTTGCGTTAATGAAAATCGACCTTAATTTAAAAAGTATACGGTCGTTTGTAACTTATGAGCATTTCTCAAAAAGTTTGTACATTTACTTTACGTCTTTGTCCGGGCCGGTTCGAAGCTTGTAATAAATTAAGAGACGACATCTAATATAATCTGACCTTGAAAACTTAAAAATAAGTTTAGTATCTCCAAGATAATATTATTGTCTGAAATCATAATGCATAATATAATTTTATAAAAATATTTTAAAATATTGGGTAGGTCTCATTTGTATGGCAATGCAAATGTCCCCTTAACAAAATTGTAGTTAAATTATCGATTTTCTGTAACAAAACTTAGTGTTTCGGGTTGAGTGTTGTGTTTCATTACAAAAGAGATATCTCAGAATTCATAAAAAATAAGTATTATTGTCGTTATTTAACGTATATATTTACAATAAAAGATAATAATTTGTCCCAGAAAAAGTTCCAATTTTGTTTCCGGTGTTTGTTACGCTATTTTCATAGAATTCTGGGGTTTTGTTAATTCAATTGTAGTTTTATAGGAAAGTGGTAACACTAGGGATATTTTTAAGAGTGGCCATCTTGGCATGTTGACAGTCTATCAAACGCAGCGGTAGAAACACGCTCTCCGTTGGTGGCAACCGAAAATTTGAACTCCTTGTTTGTTACGGGATAACTTGGTAAGTTTAACTTTTTCTTCAGTTTTGTTTCAACTCATCACTTAATCATATTATTACGATAAAGATACAGTACATACAATATTCGAGTTATTCATTAAATTCGGTTAAAATATTTTTTAAAACGTCCGAGCATCACTTCGTTACTTTCTTTTTTGTTACTTTTGAATCGTTTCGTATGACTAGGAAGTGAAGGTAACAAAAAAGAAAGTCTAAGGAGTAGTATAGACTATAGAGAATGACGTAATACAATATATATATTTCTCTTTAAAAAAAATTAATAAATATATTTTCAATTTTAATAAAAACATATATTATAAAGCAAAAGTTTTCTGATTTTGAGTTAAATAATATTATTGATTTCTTTTCTAGCTGAAGAAAAAAAGGAGGCTTTTTTTAAGTTTTTTTTTTTTATACTGTACAAACGATATGTTTATTATCATTGGTAATTGTAAATATTAATTGTTAAATAAAACCACTTACGTCACCCTTGACCGTAAAGCGGGATTTACGCCCGTTTCGCGGGACGAAAATCCCACATCCCGGCCAAGGCAAGACGTAAAACTTTAGACAAACCACGGGCGGTAATTCGTAAAGCCCCAGATTGCATATTTATTAGGGTGGGTCATTTTTTTTTCTTTTTTAATTTCTAACGGGCCATTTAGTGTCATTAATGGATACAATATTGTTATTTATTTTTATATTTCCGTTTTATTGCCTCCAGATTACTCCAGAAAAAAGTTCCTAATGTATGGAGCACTAAAAAAAAGTGGCCTTGTATGTTTTTTTGTTGTATTTTGTTTTGTGATGCCCTACTTATTATACTCAGAATAAAAATACATTTAAATATTTGGCCAAATTTAAAATAATAAACCCAGACTTCATACTCTGATTTTACTGTACTTTTTGATGTTTAATTTTATTATTATTTGGATTCTTTATTGTGATCTGATCACGTCTACAAGTAGTCAAAACTGCATTTTGTGATTTATTGTATTGTTTCTATAAACAATACTCTTGAATAATAACAGAAGATCTCATGTCAATTCTGCTTGAATTGGCACATTATTTAAGCACTAATTAATCTGTATGATTATTTTTTGTGATACAAAACTAATAATTATATAGTAAGATATGTAATTACTATTAAAGTGAGTTGTTAAGCATCTAATTAATATTGTAAGTGTACTAATTGTACACTATGCTTAATAGTTCCGATTTTGTTACCAAGGTTCCTATTATTGTTACTGTCCCTTGAAAATATTAGAGGTTTTTGTTGTTTTTTGTTAATTATTTGTTTAATAACATACATTTAATACATGTTTAAAATATAATTTAGATGGTCTAATAAATTGTCCTTCAAAGATATTTTAAATAACTCAATTTAATACGCGTGATATTGTAATTTCAAACCTGAGTTTTGACTAAATGGTAACGTACAAGAGTAGTTACCATTATATATTTAACTTATCGGAATATAGTAAGCAATTTTTATGAAAAAATATACGCGTATTGGTTATTACTATGTTAACTAATAAATAAATTCAATGTAATTCGTATGTGTTTATTTTATTTCTCGTTTGAATTAAGGTAACAAAACCGGAAATTTTGTATGCCTCGGCTCAATTAAATAAACTTTACAGTTAAAATTACACATCTAATCTCTGTCAAAAATTAATAAACTGAATCCTTACATAACAGTTAAATAATAAGCAACAACAAAATCATTAAAATGTGATATTTTTTCTTTGTTACGACTATCCGAGAAATGTACAAACTTTTTGAGAAATGCTCTTATGCCAAATTAACAAAATTATAGACAGGATACACCATACACGTGTGCAAACTAAAGTACACAGTCATGTTTAAGTGTGTTTAAGCTACTTCAAAAAAGGAGTAGGTTCTATGTTTCACTGTTATTATCTTTTTTATAAATATGAATTAAAAATAAAGGTGTACTGAAATTGGAAGTAAGTACCCTTGTTTTAGGTTTCATTCCCTTGCCAGACTCAACACACAACACAGTACTTGCAGCATAAACAATATATTATTATCTTTTGATTGCGTCAACGCAAGAAATTTAGAGTTAGTTCACACTAATTCACGGCTCCGAGGTGAAGCAGATGATATTATTTAATTTCATCTTTATACCTCCACGGGTTTTTGAGAAAAGGAGGCAAAGACGGACAGTGAAGTGATTCTATAAGGGTTCCACTTTAGCCGATGAATGTAAGGCCCCTTAAGTTCGATAAAATATGAGTCAAATGGCACCAAACGGAGCTTATGGTATGGCAACACTTTTGTTGATCTATGAAACGCGACAGCGTATATTTGTCAAGTTCTCAGTAACTGTGTGATTTTGGCTCCAAAATGCCATTTTGCGTAATGCGTATTTGCGTATGCACTAATTACGGAAAAAATCGTAAAAAAGGAATTTTTATATCACAAGTAAGTAAGCTGAAATAATTTGAACATCATCATTATGTCACTGACCGCTGCAAGTCAATTTTGTTTACACGTAATGTTATATCTGTTGTAACTACCTACCTATTATTGTTAAGCGAGATAATAGCCCATACTGGTATTGGTAATTTGACGCTAGTGTCTCATTTTAGGCTGTTGTTGATTGTGCAACACATGCATTCAGCATTGACAATGCTGACTTCTGATCTCTTCTTTTTGGAGCGTCAAATCGACCACCGATCTAACATAAAATAGACGTACAGACGGACTTCTATCAATGATTAGAGGTCCGTCTGTACTGGAAATAATTTTTTATACTGTTTGTTTCAGGCTCGCCTATACATATGTAGGTAAGTATTATTGAAATACGCAGCTTTATCAAGCCTACAATTGACTGGTTATTGAATCAACGTTTTCCAAGTGGCAATTTTCCATCTTCAATGGGTAGCGGTTCTGGCGACAGATTCGTGCAATGGTGTCATAGGCCACCTGGTTTTGTACCCTTGTGTACCCTTCAACGGCCAAGTCACACAACATTAACTATAATAATAAAGAAATCGCAGTAGAACCTTAGACTTGGTACGAATTTGTCTAGATTTCATCATTATGTCACTGACCGTGATCACGGGCCTATAGGCCAGGGGGCTTTTGATGGTTGCGTTTATCGCACGATAAATAAGTGACAATGCTTCTGTCACTCATACTCGCAGTTTGCGACGGATGCTTTGTCACTTATTTATCGCCTGATAAAAGCAACCATCAAAAGCACCCTGAGAAGTAAATATTGCAGCTGTTATGTTAGTGTACAACCACAGAATACTTAATAGTACTACATAGTACAACTTATCTTCTTATAAAACATCGTTGTGAAGACACCAACACATATATTGCACGATTTAAGATATGACACTTTATACTCTCGCGGTTTGTACACATAATTAACACAAATTATAACGGGTCTAACGCGATATTTCTTATTTACCTTCATACTAACGACTTAAGATAATATATCTACTTCCTCGTTGCTTTGGGCCTTGGACAATAAAGCCCCAAGTAGGTCGTGATGGTTGAAGCCGTTGCAGAAATGCCCGTGTCATGACGAATTTTCAACGGATTATCGTGTTCTGATTTATCGGCACGGGTTAGTTTCTCTCATGAATATTTGTTAAAACAGGGGGTTTAAACCTCCGATAACCCCGATAGCTGTGGGTGATTTAAAATAAACCTTTATTTAATAACACCTTACTTTTAAGAAAATTACGTTCATAATTATTATCATCCTTAATGAATGAGGGGTGAATTTGAGGCTTTCAATATTATTTCGCTGATTTGTGTTTCGTTCTCTGATTGAAAACAGAACAGTCGACCACAGCCTCCGTTTTTCTGATATAAACTTTTATATTTAGTAGGCTGGCTTACGAGTCTTTGGTTTTTTGATCTTTTTAGATGTTTGTGTGTATGTTAAATTAGCTAGATGGATTTCAAACTCAGGTAAATGATAGATAGTCCTAAAAACTAACATACGAGATATTAAATACAAATAGAACTAAACAACTAAGTCACATTTTTTGTGCGATATGTTACGCAAGTCCCTGGTGTTGTAGCCGACCGCGGAGACGCCAGAACACACACCTTTCGGCCATAATTCGTCCTTTATTATTTCCTGCACATACAAGTGTAAATTACATATTTTTCCCGACTACACTGAAGATAAGTGCTTTTCTTACGCTCTTCTAGTAAGTACACGCAGCCTGCAGTGTGCACAAACGCGTAAATTAACTCCTTGCTTGCTTGGCGATATTTGAGATGAGAATTTTGAAGAAACAACCGTTTCATTTTGCATCTCGCGACAAGAAATACATTTGATGCTTTGTTCAGATCAAGAGGAAATGAATTCAATAACTGTTTATTAAAGAAATGTTATGACGATATTTAAACGATGTCAGTATATCCTTGACTGGCTATAGTATACCAAAATGATATCGACACGAAAAAATAAGTTGTAGTGTTTGAACTTAAACTGGTTTTAACGTGTCCGAAAACTAACTAAGTAACTCATAATTCACTCACTTCATTACCGGCACTATTATAAATATTATACCTAATACAAAGTGATCCTGGAGACGTAAACTGGGCCAACCTTAAAACTTACCTATAAGTTTGTAATCGATTAAAATCACTTCATACTGATGGACAAATAATTATAATAAATCTTATAATTAAACACATCGAAACAAAATCAAAATCACTTATTCTGCCTGAGAATAAGTGGCCTATATAACTATGGCCCATAGATACAACACATTCAACACCGGGAGCCCGCCCCGTGGGCTCTGTGCTCGTAGCCAGGTTTCGCTACATACGCATTTACCCATGATATCGGCTACGCGCGTAGCGCTACGAAATCCTCGGTAGCGAAAAAGTTAAAAGTAACATAATACCTATCTATTTTATAAGGCGGTACTCCTGAACACGGCACGCATCGTCAGGAGTACCGCCTTATTATTATTTTTATCAAGTATTTATTGTATAGAAAAAAATATATAAACTGGCCTAGGTTCATGTAAGATTTATTACTCCTTAGGACCTCAGGAATGCGTGGTTAAAATCTATCGCAATGCTCATGGGCACCATGGGCAAAATAATAAGGTAGTTCAGTCATACAACTAATTCGCACTTGGTCCGTGGGTTAAGGGTTCGCGTGAACTGCACAGGCATCAGGCGACCCATACATGAGCAGCTTTCTCGTGTAAAGGCTTTCCATAGCCATAGCTTAACTTCATTATAAAATTTCAAGCGCAGTTGCACCCACCGCGGTCCCGGACAGATTCCCGACGACAATAGAGTCATCTATTAATTGAATGAATCTATAGAAACCCCGAGTGCCTATATTATTATATTATAATCATCACAAATATCTGAAATACAATTACTTGTTTTACATTTAAATGTTTATCTACCCAAATATCATAAACCCTCCATGATGCGTTCAAGAACCGCACATTATGACCAACATAAAAATGATATTATTGCTAATTAATAACATCGATTTCGATAATATTATATCATTTAAATTTCGAACATCTCTGAAAACCAAAGAAATTTGGTTTGACCTCTATTCTAATATCAGTCGAGATGACGTTTAGTTCGAAATGAAATGTCAATTTGCAGACAAATTGACAAATGTCGCACGCAAGTAGGATATCGAACGATATGGTAGTTCGGGCCTACTCTAGTTTGTCTCTGAATTAAAAAAAAAAACTATGACAGCTGCCAGAAAAGAAAAGAAAAGTTTTCATTGCCGCCATTACCGGTTAGAATTTATTTTAATGCATAAAATTGATCGATTTGTTGAATATAAACCATAAAATGAGCTATCAAGATGATATAGGTATTTCGGCGACGCCTCCTGATATCCGTAACAAAGCACCTAACGTCATTAATTACTTATTACCAGCTAAGTCAAAGCAACAGTAGGTATGGTGGTCATAATATGCGGCTCCTGAATGCATCATGGAGGCTTATTATATGTGAGTAGATAAAGTAGTGTATGTAACTATACATAATTAGGCATAAACACTCGTGTGATGTTATTATGACACTCGCCTTCGGCTCGTGTCATAAACCCACACTCCTGATTAATGCCCTTCATTATGTACAGTCACATAAACTACTATTATGACTCCTCAATTGATGTTTTAAATACAAAGAACAGGGATCGTAAAATGCGAGCAAAATCGATTGAAATGACGTTTGACACTTAGTGACGCATTTTAAATGAATGATAATCTAGTGAATAAAGGAGTTTTACTATAATTTACATTTCAAATTTTGTTTCAAGGACGGTTAGTTACAGGTGTGCTTACCCTTGTTTTGTCGACAAACTTATCAGCGAATATTATTTCATCGACAACGATTCATCGAAACTTCAGTACTAGTAATATTGTTTGGCGTTATTTTATTTCAACTACTATTTATTTAAATTTATCTTACTACGTAGAAATACTATTCAACGAATATTTCTTAATCGCTGATTTGTTTCAAATTATCTTAATTGGCACAACTACAAAACATTGCAATTCATTTCTTCGACGTATTACTTTAATACAATTTTATATGTCCTACTGCACATTTATACATTTACAAAAAAAACGGCCGAGTCGGATCTGCTCTGAAAGGTGAATCATTTAAAGTTTGAGAATAGGTTGAGGTGAATCAATTACCTTTCAGAGCAGATCCGACTCGGCCGGGTTAGGTTAGGTTAGTTTTTTTTTTATATCCCTAAAAAATATTTTCCATTTTAGTTGTAGCGAGCTGGACCCGTACATGCAAGTGAAATGATATTACGTGAAGTAAGTTTTATGTAATTTAAAAAGATTTTAAACGATAAATTATGAAACGTACTTCTATGAAATAATACATCTGTGTAATGAATCATCCGCCATATGAAAATCCGTGATATAAAAATACTCGTAATGAAATTTCGATGAAGTGAGTTGTCGATGAAATGAAAATACTTGAAACGTTATCTTTGAAGTAAAATTCGATGTAACGAGTGTCGGCGATTCAAGGGTAAACCTTAGTTACAACATAAAAAATTAAAAACTACCAGACCGTTTGTAAGGTCACCCCTAGTACTTTAGTCTATATTCACCGAACTATGATAGCATTTCAATGAATTTGTCTCGCATTTTACGAACCCTGGTTATTACAATCTAGTCAGATCTGGTGTCATGGCTGTTTGTTAATGCAAAACAATTATTATTTTCTTACGGAAGATATATAAGTTCTTACATATAACAAATCCCCGTGGAAAATTATAATAATAGAACCTCTTCGTTTCGTTTTGTACGAGAGAAATGTTCCAGAAAAATTGTGTCACATTTTATCAAAACCGTTCCTCGGGTCCGAATTGCAGCGGAAAGCAAATAAACATATTTTAACGTGTACCATATATAGAGATCGTATCTGCTCTGTGAAAAATGTGTCGCTGCCTCGGACTTCTCTGATATGAGCAAAGAAATGAAATTCAGTAAGTATGTGTTTGTAAAACAACTTGAGCGAAATTCGACACTAAGTAATATATTCTTTCCCGGATCATACTTAAGGCGCCTGATCCGTTCAAAAATGCTTTACATATGTTCAATGTTACTACTTAGAACAGGGCTATTGAGATTTTATTGGTATATATTTGGAACCTACAAATTGAAATTTTGATTGATAATTGTTGTTTCAAAAACTGCTCAGTTTCAGAACACTGGTTTTTAGGGTTCCGTAGCCAAATGGCAAAAACGGAACCCTTATAGATTCGTCATGTCTGTCCGTCTGTCCGTCCGTATGTCACAGCCATTTTTTTCCGAAACTATAAGAGCTATACTGTTGAAACTTGGTAGGTAGATGTATTCTGTGAACCGCATTAAGATTTTGATGCAAAAATAAAAAAAAATAATAAATATTGGGGGCTCCCCATACTTAGAACTGAAACTTAAAATTTTTTTTTCATCAAACATATACGTGTGGGGTATCTATGGATAGGTCTTCAAAAATGATATCGAGGTTTCTAAAATATTTTTTTTCTAAACCGAATAGTTTGCGTGACAGACGCTTCCAAAGTGGAAAAAAGTTGGTCCCCCCCCTCTAACTTCTAAAATAAGAAAATGTAAAATCTAAGAAAAACATATGATGTACATTACTATAAAAACTACCAACGAAAATTGTTTTGAACGAGATCTAGTAAGTAGTTTTTTTTAATATTTTAATACCTAACTTTGCACCTAATTTATATGGGGCGCTATACATACCAGGTGCAAACTTAACTTAACCACTTAGGGATGGAAAGTGTTTGTACGGAACCCTCGGTGCGCGAGTCCGACTCGCACTTGGCTGATTTTTTATTTCAACTTATTTTCGACTGCACGCAATGACAGCATGAAATAGCTGTTACCCTCTAGAACTCAGCAAAAAATAATATTCACTTTAAAAAGTAAGTTGAAAATATTACATTAGGTATACCTACATTTATCATATTATGAAAAAAAATGAAATTTAAAAGGAATAGGCCTCTTAAGCGACATTAGAGCACGTCTTCTTTGTGCTAAATGTTTCGACATTTTCTTTTTCGCGAAGAAATGAAATCCTATATTTTACTATACTTTCAATCTATTTATATAATCAACAGAATTATTATGTAGGTACTAGAAAAAAAAAGTTAATAATTGATATAAGTACACTCTGCAACTTTAAAGACAATGAAAAAAAAATTGTTTTTTTTTCTTCGCCAGTAGCGGCCCCCAAAACTGAGTTTTAAAAAGAAAAAAAAGCAGCGATGTTTTTTTCGTGTCCTAGATCAAAATGAGGGGGTGAGAGTAGATACAACACCCTATATTATATACAAGATAATATTAAAAAATTCTAAACTTGTACGTAGGTATTTAACATACATTTTTGTACCTCAAAAATATTATTTACTTACCTAATTCCAGGAAAAAATTATAACAACGTGATGCACGTGTTGTCTTTTTTAACCAATTTTTATCAGTTGTACAAGGATAACCTGGACTTCCAAAGATGCACAAAGGTAAGTTTTCTTTTAACTAAGACAAAATTAAAAAAGTGGACCAACTTTAGTGATTTCTAAATTTGCTTAACTGTGTAGGTATTCAGCATGGAGTAGAATGACGACTAAATCCCGTTTTCTCTTAAAAAATATTCTATTAAAATCCTCTAAACCAAATAAGTTTTTCTGCTCACTTTATAGGAGACAATCTCAACTAAGTATCCATTACCTCTATATCTCTATAATCTACCAAAATTGTCCGGTCGTGCGACATCAATTTTTTCGCTCGACTTTTTTCGGCGGCGGTGTTACGTTACGGTCATTTGTCAACGCGACATTATCGTTTGTCTTACCGCTTTTAGAATAGGACACCGGCGACATAGTGGGCGTTGTCCAATTTGAAGTTTGGTAATGGGATGCTGAATTATATTTTACTGTATGAACGTTTTACTATAATAGCTTTTAAAAAATTATGAAACACTAGCTTTTGCCCGCGACTACGTACGCGTGGAACTTGATAAAAGGGATTATTAAAAGCGCCTAAGGAAAAGTAAGAGCAATCGTGCTTTTGGTCTAATAATTACATTTCCTACAGGGTCACCGCACCCCAACAGAAATGTTCACTCACTTTTCAATCTTTTCAGGTATAATTTCCAGGATGAAAACTATCCTATGTCCTTCCTCGGATCATAAACTATCTCTATGCCAAATTTTATCAAAATTCCCCGTCTCTTCCCCCAGATAACTCATTCCAATTTTTCTTTAAGCTTTGATCTTTGTATTAATGATATACTACCTTTTTAGGGTTCCGTACCCAAAGGGTAAAAACGGGACCTTATTACTGAGACTTCGCTGTCCGTCCGTCCGTCCATCCGCCCGTCCGTCTGTCACCAGGCTGTATCTCAAGAACGGTGATAGCTAGACAGTTGAAATTTTCACAGATGATGTATTTCTATTGCCGCTATAATAAAATAACACATACTTAAAATAAAATAAAATAAATATTTAAGGGGGGCTCCCATACAACAAACTTGTTATAGCTTATGTTACGGAATCCTTCATGCGCGAGTCGGACTCGCACATGCCCAATTTTTTTTATGTAAAATGTCTTCAATCTTACTTGTTGTTAAGTGATGAAGTAGGTATACTTACCTACATATTTAGTGACTTACCCCGCTGTAAAGCTATCGTCCTCCTTTTTAGGCGTCTTTGCATGAATCAGCAGTTTAATAATAGTCCAAACTAATAAAACACATAAGGAAATAAATAAGAATAATTTAAGTATAAATAGAAAAATATCTTGAGATTGCATGTAATATAAAATACCCTGAAAGTCCTGAAAAATGCACCTTTTCTAACGGCACTCTAGACTTTCAGTGCCTTCACAAGATCTGGGTCAACAATTAACTTCATAGTATGCTTTTCAATTACTTTAGGAATGCAGAGAAAATTGTAGAAAATGTCTAAAGACTCTATTCATTTCAAGTTTCATCATTATTTCAGCTAAATTACCAGATGTTAATTAAATATCTAATACGTGTCGAACTGAACATCTAGATTCTCTACACATACCTTACATAACTTTCCAGACATACCTTAGTAAATCCCAGGCCCGCGTAGTCCTGGGTTTGAATCCCGGTAAAGGCAAATATTTGTTTAATGAACTCGAATGAAATGTGTGATAATATTCCAGACGCCGGGAATGAAGAGCTTGTCGAGTGAGTAGGATAGTGATACGAAGCCGGCAAGCACTTTTCACAGCTAAAGGCATGTACCTACATAGTGTGAAATACACCACTCAAAAAAATATAATTCAGCTGTTTAGCCTGTTCATGAACACAGGCGCCATGTTTAAAAAAAAACTTCCCGGCCTTCAATTTTGTATTAAATTCCTTTACAGTTTTCTCGAGTTGTTCCGCCCGAAATTTAATACTTCGAAGCCTGTTATAACGCACGTTATGACGATATTTCATTGCATGTTTGAGAAAAGTACATGTACACAAGCCTACTAGTACTTACTTTGTGATCTGTTCCACTGCAATGTAAGCAGGACTCAAACCCTCGACAACACGTTTCCGGCGTAGTGCTCTACCAACCGAGCTGTCATCTTTTCGTCAATCACACCAAATCCTACGCTACTAGTAGTCACAATGTTCATTTTTAAATGCTTAAGCGCATGAGCACACCCTCGAGTGTGCATTTACATGAACGATCCCCAGTCCCCACTGCTTTACAGCAAGTTTAAGGACCGCGAGAGCGCTTTTCTCAATGTTTTAGTATAATGTTTTTATCAATTCTGCTTTTAATGAGTGAATACTAATCAATTTTTATTTTTATAAATATTAGCACAAAGGTAAATTATGAATACATTACATCAGGTGTTACACTCTTAGGTTGAACTTCATTCTGTACCTAATACGAGTGAAAACATGTTATTATAAGTTCTGTGCTTTCCTATGATCCTTACTTTCATGTTGTGTGGTACAGTCGCCATCAGATATATTGCAGCATATAAGGCGTTCATAAATATATGAACATGTACTGTAACGCCCAGTCAATAAGAGTCATGTTCACATATTTATGAACGCCTTATATGCTGCGATATATCTAATGGCGACTGTACTAATTAACTGCCTAATTAGGATGGCGTCGGTTACTCTGCATGAATAAGCTGCATTGAGAATTATCGATGAAAGGTAACGCCGTCTATAAACTTTTTCTTGAACCTTTATATTTGGTTAAGAATAAGAATAAGAACATATTTATTTGTCAAACATAGATAAATACAATGTTGATGTAACAATATGGTAAAGTCTCTCTATGCTTTGCCGATAGGCGTACAAATGTCGTGGGATTTTGACCCCATTATACAATGCAGAGTAATATAATTATTCACAATTAAAATAAATCATTTAAAAATTCAACATTGTCAGGCTTGAAAAATAATAATAATAATAATATAAAAGAAATAGTCACATTTAAAATATTGGCGGTACATAAAATAAAAACAATGTCAAATTAAGGTAATTGGGGTATAAACAAATAATTTATTATAGATCTATGTCATTTATGAACTGTTGAATATTATAATAACATTTTTCAATTAACAGTAATGTCAGTTTCTTTTTAAATTGTTCTAATTTTAAGTCCCTTATGCTAGCTGGAATCTTATTATAAATTTGAGGTGCCATTCCTAAAACACTTTTGCGTACTAGTGCTGTCTTGCACTCCTTACTGCGTAGAGAATTTTGATACTGTGACCGTGTTGGTTTATGAGCTTTGTATGCCGGAAAATAAATGAAACTATTTAAATTAGCCCTAATCTTGTTAAAACATGTCACTCAGTTGTGATAGTTGCAACAACCCGCGTTTACCTTACACATACCTATTAATAAAATGTAAACAACAAGTCAATAAGTCAAATAAGATATTTTTATCACTATTCAATTATTATTCAATACAAATTAGAATAGGTACATTAAATTATTATAAAATTAGTTAAACATATAAATAAAACGATCAATTCTATGATCTGGCCACGACACAAATAATAAAACACTTCACATGTTTGCGAGTGTATCAGACAAGTCCAAATGAACTCAAACTAAACAAATTTCGCAAAATGGCGTAATTTTATAAACAACTTTTTGGTCCCTAAATTACCGCCACCATTCCGCCACTCTCGGCTATTTCTCATTTTGTGTAATATGTAATTTTTCGAGTGCTCCGCTAAGCCCCTATGTCCATTGCACGAGGATTTTTTTACGCTAAAAAGCTGTTTTTACCTAGCTACGGCGAATCAAGGAGAACGTACGGTCTGAGAAGAAATGGGAGAAATAAAAAAATTGGTTGTCTGTAGTAGATTTACGGATGATAATTTTACGTGATAACGTATGCCGGCCGATGGAGTGGAAGAGAGATAGATGCGTCACAAGCCGAACTCTCTCTCGCTTGTCCCGCGCTCTTGCTTGCACGCTCTGCTCAGGCGGAACGTGACAATGAGTCATGCTTTTTTGTGAGTGCAGCCAGCGTTCATCGATTTATTTATTTACGTTATGTTTCATTGTATAAAGATGTAAAAGAGAAGGCGGAATGTAGAATAAGCTGGAAATTACTCCACCAACAAGAGCTTAGCTCTTAAATATATGATGATGATGATTACGTTAAAAAGTGGCATTATTGTAGCGTTGTTCCTTCGCGAATGTCACGTTTACGACGACAGCACCGATTGACTTTTTGGGTGTTGTTCCTTTCAACCCAAGCTAAGCAAACGGAATGACACTACAGTACCTATTGCCACTTTTTAATTTCTACACTTTCTTGTTGTATATAATAATACCGCGTATATTAATTATTTTAGCCCCCTGACGCTTCGGTAGCTTTCCAGTTACCGTTCCGTTGTCAAAGGTTGACTAAGAAAAACACAATAATTAATATACGCGGTATAATCCGTTTCGATTGTTGTATTTAAACGTGTGACAGTCGCGGAAACCGAATAAAATATTAGCATTAATTCCAAAACGGTATAGGTTATATTAAGTGCTTTTATTAAAACATGATATTATATTTATTCGCGGAGTAGGACAGCAATTATCGCTTTGCTGATCGGCGATATAATAACGTGCTATTTAAGTAGTTGCTAACCCGTTCATATTTACTTGCCTACTTTTTTCGCGTATTTAATGCCCCACCTTCTTACCGCGAAAATTAAAATAAATACTCCAATGTAGCAGCCCACTTGCGTTTTAAAAACCTTTTTAATAAAATATGGATTGCCGCAAACTCACGCTTGATACAATAGGCTAGTAGACCCAGTTTAAAAATATATTTGAAATGGTTAATAATGATCTTACTAGGTAGCTCTAAAAAAAATGTCTTGTATTTTTGTGAAAGCTAGAAAGCTAAATTTTATCAATTGAAAATTAGAAATTTCATGGACAGTGAAAAACGCCGTTCGCCATTTTTCCCTTTTGCTAATCTGTGGCGTGACATAGAATTACCTGTAAATATTCGAAATTCGACCGTCGTATAGTGCCAATACGCTCACTCCAATATACTTTGACAGGAGATCGAGAGGGACGGCACTATACAAAGTCGTCAAAGTAGACTTTCAGTTTTGTTTACATGACCGATGAATGACGTCATTATCATAAGCGAAAATGGCGGACAGCGTTTTAAGCATTTCAAAATACAGATTCAATTTTTTCAGCCATCTTTCACTTTTATGAATTGTAAAATATATATTTAGGTTTCCTTTACTAAATACTATACGGAATAAACATTAGTTTACTACAATTTGACATGAGTCAACTAGCCTATTAATAAAGTCGTTATTTTTTTTATCAAGCTAAAGCTATTTTGTTTAGCTATTTTGTGGACGCGTGGCCTTACCGCCGAGTTGCGTTCTAGCTAAATTAAATAAGACTGGGGTCTATTTCAGCACGATATGAGAATGAGAATAACCCCCGCAAAAGGTTAGCATGTGGAATTGCTGGTTTATCGCAAACTTGCGTTTAAATAAGTTTTCAGTGTAAATCGGTCATTTGTGAGTTGTTTAACATAATGGAATTGTCGACAAAGTTGAATAGTTTTCATTTTAGATGAGATTATATTTGTGCCGAATAAAAAAAAATCGCTATAAGCACCACCACTTTATCAGTTAATTATTATTTCCGCTACGTGTAAGGCAATAAATGTTATAACTAAGAAAATGTTTTTGTAATGTTTTGGTAATGCTTAAACAAGACAATTTAAACTGGTTACATTGCGCATATTCATTATTTTTGCCTTCTGACTTTTTAATAACTTTGGCTTCAAAGTTTAATTGGTTGACCTTTGACAACGGTGACAGTAAAGTTATTGAAACGCCAGGAAGACTGAAATTATGAATAAACTCTATACAATTTATTTTACTTAATTTTGACACTAAATTAATTTTAATAAATAAACATCCATATGAGAAAGTCACATAGGTAAAATCACAAATAAAAATATATAGGAAGAATAACCTTACAAAATTACGAAGATCATTTCTCCATGACTCATAAAAGTAATGGATTTAAAAACAGAACAAGTATGTCAATTATAACTTTTTCTATATAAAATATCATCGGGCCGCTCTAAACTAACAGCTCACTAAAACAGCGTTATTTTAATTAACTTCATAAATTCACTTACCTAGAACGACACTTCAGAGTTATGAGGCGCCAGAAAAATGGAAGCCATTCGTTTTATCGCAGCGTAGTGAAGTGTTGGGTAAAATAACGTAGTTATAAAATTTGAGAGGTTTTAGGTTATTTAAGAACAACGTGGATCGACGATTCGAGAGGACTGCTAATGCCTGTACAATGCCATTGCCACCGAATTGTTGTACATGACACTTAAGCGACATACTTTCTCATTTCGTTTGGTCGGAACTTTTCTATGAACTACTTCATATAGTGAGTTAATTAATCAGTTAGTTAATTAGACTTACGCTCATGTGAAATGTAATAGGGCCGAGGTGGGTGGGTTGAGGTGGCTCCACCTACAATAGGTTCTAAACTATTATTTTGCGTTATTGGTCTTAGTATGCCAACAGTGAATACGATGCAGTGGCGTTGCCTGCAACAAAGTTACTGGTTAAACCGGGAGCGATACACCTTAACTTTGCTCCATAAACACTAGGTTTTTTTTTATAATGTGGTTAAAATCGGGTTCTATCGACGCCACGCCACTAATAAGTTGGCAAGTGAGTCTAGATAGCCTAGGATACAGACACAGTACACCAGATGGCATACCCCGTGAAAGGGCCTACCCTTTCACGGGGTATGCCATCTGGTGGCCGATATTATACAAAAAAAATGTTCCCAAAGGCTCTGTACGATAAAGATAGATCCTGGGAAATGTAGGTTTCACCATAGTAAATATATTCGTTAATCAATAACTTATCAATTGTAGACTCGTAAAACCATGCTAGACCTACGTACCACTGAAATTAATAAAATAAAAATCATTTATTCGTAAGAGCGGTGCACGGTTTACAATGACTAGCAGATTCAGAGGTAAAAAGGAAATGGTTAAGGCGTAGCAGTGTCAATAGAATCGTACACGATAATATTTATAATAGTTACATAATTGAATCGACCCTAAATTGCAACTGGACGTGGATATTTCACGCTGAACCCGAATGCTCATCAAAGAACTCGCGGACTGTATATTATTTAATATTAATTATTATGAAATCCCTGCAATTTAATCGCCAGGATCAAAAATTGATAACCCTATTTTTTGTAGATACATTTACATGATAGGTATTAAAAATAATTGGATTTGGTTTAGGGGTGATGAAGTCGCAGACACATATATACCTACGCATATACATATCCAATTCAGATATTTGCATGCAAATATTACAGTCTATAATCGAGTAACAGTGTCAGAGCCACACAACTCCGTGACCACGACTATTGTAATAGCGGCTCCACACTACTCGCGAATTTGACCGAGGTTGGGCGAATATGATAGTTAGTGTGGAGGGCACTTCGCTGCGGAAACCCATACTTCGGCCAACTTCGCCTCGGCCAACTTCGCTCAACTTCGCGAGTACTGTGGAGCTATGGTAAAGGGTTCGAGACGTTCGCTGGGTGTAAAATTAAGTAATATTGGAGATGAAATCCGTCTAAATAGTTTAATTTAAATGAAAATCTACGTTCTTCAGACTTTGCACATATTCACACCCCTCAGAGTTAGCAACGTCGACATTTCAACGCTTATCTTTCTTTTGCTCAAAATTTGAAAGAATTTAAATAAAACAATTTAAACGGATTATTAGTTATTTGACGTTTCGGTAACTTTACAGTTACCGTTGACAAAGGTTGACTGAGAAAAACACAATGTTTCTCTGTCAAAGTTACATTTGTGCAAACTACACATTTTATAAATATGAATTATAGAATTTATAAATAAAAGGTGTACATACATATATGCCATACAGTGTACGCGAGTAAGAAAACAAAATTAAAGGCGCCTGGGCACCGGCATTCCGGGCGCGAGAAGCAGGGCTAGCACTTTTTGCCGCGATTTCGCTTGTCGCGCTACTCAGCGTCACCTGTCCTGCTCACACGACATTGAAAGGAAAGTGACTGATAGTATTTGTCACGCGACAAAGAGACGCGTGTCAGAGTTATGCTAGACGCAAGTTGCGCATAACGTTGCAGCAGCGGCGAATCCCAGCGGTGGGCTAGCATGCTCAGGATACTATTCGAGCTGACACGGCTTCGATTGAGGAAAGACGCACGCCTTTTCCTCATGTTAGTTATTGGGTTTCCTTTGGTATTCTTCGAGTCATCATCATTGTAAACAATATTTTCTCTTTATTACCTATTAATTTTGCCTCATTTTTGACGATCATGATATTAATTCGTATAATTTTGACACTAAGCAAATTTGTAATGTAATTTTTATCGTGAAATAAATAATCTAATCATATCTAATCTAATCATCAGAAATTTAAGAGCTTAGCTCTTGTCGGTGGATCAACTTCCATGTTTCTCTATCTTCAACTTTCTTTTTGATGTCCTGATACGACACGCCGTCCACTTTCTCCTTGATTTGGTCTATATAAGATCTCCTAGGTCTTCCTCTCTTCCTCCTTCCCTCAATCTACCCTTCAATAATGGTTTTTTTGTAATCGTCATGTCGTAGCAGGTGTCTAAACATCTTTCCCCTTCTGTTTTCAATGGTTTCTAACAACGACCTTTTCTCTTTTATTCTTATAAGCACTTCCTCATTCGTAACTTTTTCCGTCCAGCTTATCCTTTCCATTCGTCTCCAGCACCACATCTCGAATGCTTCCATTCTTTGAGTACGGAACCCTAAAAAAGAGTGACTGGGGTTGTATCTGTCAATTACTGCGATAGAATTAACAATAATTGGAGCGGCGCGGCGCCGAACGCGTACGAAAACAATTTGCTTAAATTCGAGTAGGGGTGAGCAGAGTAAACGTCGACGATCGTTTAGCCGTACAATCGTGAAAACGGTACGAAGATGGAAGGGTCATACAAAAATTTAAATAGGTATTTACAATAAGTTAAAGCTAGTTCCAGTGATATGTGTTAGGATTATGTGTCGACAGTATTATTCATCTATACTATTATAAAATTCTATAACTACCTATATTGAAAAATCTGTTTTAAGAGTCGACATTTCGCTTCATTCTCGTCATCAGCAATTGCTGGACATATTAATGGCAATTTTTGATACAGGGCTACAAGGGATAGTCACATAGTATATTAAACGATACTTTTTACCAGTAAAGGTACAAAACAATTCTAATAATTTCGGTTGACCGATCGATAAAAAAATTACTTACAAAGAAAGTAAATACAACACCATTTTTCTCCGTTTTTATTAAGTTTAATATTTAAGATTATACAAATGCTTGCTTGTTATTTATTGCATAACATGGAAATATGAAATTAATATAGACACATAGGTTAGCCCAGGCCATGGATTTGTGAATAGACTAAAAGGTGGCCGCGAACTTCACCTGCGTGGACGAACACGCATAACCCTCTGTTTGCTTCTCCGTTGTTGGAAAAAACCGGCCAAGAGCATGTCGGGCCACGCTCAGTGTAGGGTTCCGTAGTTGCCCATCTTTCACAATAGACAATAAAATCAAATTTAAATTACGAGAAAGATTTCAAGCTCTATAAAAAGGTCGTAAGCGCCAAAGCAACTGTAATTACTTATTACCTTCTGGAATTTATCGATTATATGCACCAGATTGAGCGAAATGTTTTAATGCAGTATGACATTTAACTAATATGTGTCACGTGCGAAGTATAATAACACCGCGCGGCACTTACGTCATTTTAAAGAAAATTATGAAATTTTGCGATAACTCAAAAACGGGTCGACCGATTTTATTCAATATAGTTTTCATTGAAAGTACTAATAAGGTCTTATTTTCATGAATTTTTCCACAATTTTTTGACCTGTGGTTGAGAAGTTAGAGGGGGGGACACTATTTTTTGGATTTCCCGAGCGAATATTTACAAAACTGCTGACTTTATCAAAAAAAACCGGCCAAGTGCGAGTCGGACTCGCGCACCGAGGGTTCCGTACTAAACACTTTCCATCCCTAAGTGTTTAAGTTAAGTTTGCACCTGGTATGTATAACGCCCCATATAAATTAGGTGCAAACTTGCAAAGTTAGGTATTAAAAAAAAACTACTTACTAGATCTCGTTCAAAACAATTTTCGTTGGTAGTTTTTATAGTAATGTACATCATATGTTTTTTTTAGATTTTTCATTTCCTTATTTTAGAAGTTAGAGGGGGGGGGACCAACTTTTTTCCACTTTGGAAGCGTCTGTCACGCAAACTATTCGGTTTAGAAAAAAAATATTTTAGAAACCTCGACATCATTTTTGAAGACCTATCCATAGATACCCCACACGTATGTGTTTGATGAAAAAAAAAAATTTGAGTTTCAGTTCTAAGTATGGGGAGCCCCCATTATTTATTATTATTATTTTTTTTTTGCATCAAAATCTTAATGCGGTTCACAGAATACATCTACCTACCAAGTTTCAACAGTATAGCTTTTATAGTTTCGGAAAAAAATGGCTGTGACATACGGACGGACAGACAGACAGACAGACATGACGAATCTATAAGGGTTCCGTTTTTTGCCATTTGGCTACGGAACCCTAAAAATTATGTTTGAAGACCCCTACTGTTTTTAAAAGACCTATTCAACGACACCCCACATGCTAGTGTTGGAACGAAAAAAAAACTCATTCCCACTTTAGGTGTACGGGAGGTACCCGAAAAAATTTTTTTTTTAGTTTTTATTTTACCGTTATGTCGGCGTGATACATACACATACTCGTACCAAATTTCAGCTTTCTAGCACTTATGATCACGGAGCTAAGCCGCGGACGGACAGACGGACATGGCGATAGTTGACTACGGAACCCTAAAAAGAGTCATCGTGCACCAAGAAATATTGAAATCGGTCCTGCCATTTAGGCGTGATGAGGGGACAAAGACACAATATACAAACATCCGAAAAATAGTAGGTACCTACTTACTTCTAGTAAGAGAGAATGGTAATGGTTATCGCGGGCTTGTTTTCCGCAACTCAACGTCTTACAATGCGCCTATTTTGCATGAAAGAGACAATCACAATGCGTCAATTTAGTACTGACACGTTTTGCACTTGCTGTCAATTTAAAAAACGTTAATGCCAACCCTGTGACTGCCATAAATTGTTTACACCCGTATGAATAACAAGTTTCAGCCGAAAATGTTGACAGCGTTTCTTGTATCAACTTTTGACGGTTTGACAGGTTATGTCAAGTGCGGTTTACAAGTTTAATGATCAACACATTGGAGAAATTCTTAATGATATACAAAGAATGTTTGAAAACTAGGTAAATAATGTCTGCTTATGTATGTACCTCCTACAAGACTTACTTGATTATTTATTTATCGTTTGGCATTACAAAACACTGGATCAGTAAAAAAAAAAAAAAAAACTTATTTGATTCCTATGTCTCATAGACGGAGTAGTCTAAAATAAAGTAAATAAGTCGTAATCATTTATTTGTAACAAACTAACATTATCATCATACAGGTATAGTTTGTCCGGCGGCGTTAGAGTAAAAAGCTATAAAAATAATATATACAGTAAAAATAGCGTAAGTCATTTCTTACATACACAAAAAGCTAACGTTGTAGTATGTACCTACTTAAGTTTGATGTGAAGTGGCATTCGAGTTCATCACACAAATATTTGCCCTTACTGGATTCGAACCCAGGACCGTTGGCTCGGTAGGCAGTTGCTTAACCACCTGTCACTAGCAATGTAGTGATTGTAATGTCAGGTTAAATGTATACTATATTTAAGATTAATTTGGCTGCGACACGTTTGGCGCAGTTTGCAGACACCAGCCTACTGAGCCGGCGGTCCCGGGTTCGAATCCCGGCCGGGGCATATATTTGTGTGATGAACTCGAATATTTTGTTCTTGGGTCATAGATGTTATCTATATATGTATTTATATATTATTTATATCGTCGTCTAGTACCCATAGTACAAGCTTTGCTTAGTTTGGGACTAGGTCGATTTGTGTATGATTGTCCCATAATATTTATTTATTTAATTCCTATTATAAACATAAAAAAACGTATTCATAATTGTTTTACAGTTTTTAACTAGAGTTACTGGCCACCATAATTAGATCAAGACAGCAACCGACCAGGGCACCGGCGAACAACCTATAAAAGGTGAAGTTTTAATGAAAAATTGAAATTCTTTTAAAATACCGGAGATTTCTTAAGTTAAGAAACTAGATTTTTTTAATGATAAAAATTGTAAAATACATATATAAATAAATGAAGTAATAGATGCAGTAACCGTAGAAATTTTAAACTTTTTTTTTCAATAAAAAGAATTTTAAAATCTTTGGGTATGTTCTGACGTGCTATTAAACTAGGCAAACAAAAAAAAAATAAAGCGTGAATCTTTACAAGGTACAGCAGATATCGTAGCGGCTCGGGGGCCTGCGTTGGAAAAGAAACATCTTCACTTATCACTCAAAAGTTGCATTACCTATGTAGAATGAAAAATAGATACTTTAGAAGTCACAAGAGGAATATGAATCCGAGGGCGCACTGGGTGGAGCCCTCACACTAAAAACAAAGGAACTATCATAAACGGAAATAAGATAGCTTGTGTTCCGTTTTCTTAAATTCAATTAAAAGTACTTCTAGTGATATTATCTGTAATGTATTGTCTTTGTAATTACAAAGACAAGACATTACAGAAAATATTATTATGGCTACGGAACACTGAGCATGGCCCGAGATGGTCTTGTCCAGATTTTAATGCGTTTTTTTAATGATAAAGGAGGCCAAGATGCGGACAGATCGAGGTAAGCGATTACTGTCACCCATAGACACCTGCAAAACCAGTTCGTTCGGACTCCGATTGTGTGCTAAAACAAGTTAAAGGTATTAGAAATGTTTATGTTATTGATGTGGCATCAAATTAAAATGAGCGCTAGTGCACCCGGGTCTGCCTGTGAACTCAACACCGGGTCAAAGAATGTGTGTGACGTGGCATTTTTACCCCCATTACCGGCCAGTCCCCGATATGTCACGGCAATTAGTTCGAGACAGCTCGTGGGGCCAGAGAAGTAGCGTATGAAGGAATAAAAATACTACTTTGGTTAATGTCTATCACAATCGCGCAATACAATATAAACACTTAAACAGGGTAGAAATTCAATTCGAGCAAATGTTTAAATTTAATGTTGATGAGCATAACCTAAGGAATAATTTAGATAACATCAGCATTTTGCCTAAAGTTACATAAAAAAAACTTACAAATTAATTTAACCCAAATTCTAACGTTGTACAAGTTACGGGGTTCCATTTAAGTCAAACAATATTTCATATTCGAGGAAGAAGAAAAAATCCAGTTTTCCTTCTACATGAAGTAGCAGATACTGCAGACTCTTTTATTATAGAGGAAACACATCGTTGGCTACATCGCTAGCGACTGCTGGTCACGACGTATGGGCGGGTAATGTGAGAGGGAACAAGTATAGCCATCGCAAACTTAACCCAGACAAAGATCCTGAATTTTGGGACTTTACATTTCACGAAATCGGCTATTACGATCTGTCTGCCATGATTGACTATATTCTGCAAATCACAGGAGAAAAGAAAGTTTAAACTATTGGCTACTCGCAAGGAACAACAGAACAATTTGTATTATTGTCTAACCCTTCAGGTGGCAGCGCCACCAGTTGCATGGCAGGAGAAGTGGCGCGTCTATTTTACAAAATTTACCGTTAAGTTCGAAACCGGGAGCCGGACCCAACGTCAAGTGGCAGAGATCCGGGAGCCGGATCGGACAAAACAAGCCGTTGGGTGGCAGGATCCGGCTCCCGGACCCTGTGCGATGTCTTATTTCGCACCCGAAATAAAACCGTTAAAACTATATCTTGCTTGCTCACACTTTCAAGATGCATTCGTCACTAAACAAGGACGGCATTCACTAACGGTCGAATTGCCGCGCAAAGCAAAGTTCGTTAGAAATTGCGTCATCTTCCCGACCCCGCCGACCGCGAATTTACAAAAGCTATACTATTTCAGTCACGACTCAGATTCTAATCGGGGAGCTTTTGTTTACGCATATTAGTCAACAAAATCTATACCGTTACGGTAAAAAGTAGTCACTCAAATGTATTAGCTTTTTGCTTACATTCTTTCAAGTATTATTTACGACAAAACCTAGTCGAGTTCGGTAACGTCTATATCGAGCAAGCGTGCCGCGGTAGCGGATGGCGAAGTGGCAGAACCGAACTGCTACCAGTAAACTAGATTAATGGGTTAGGTTAGGTTAGAACTGCGACCACAACAGCGCGCGAGCCGAGCGAGCGAAGCGAGCGTACCGCGGCAGCGGTCGGCGAAGCGCCAGAACCGATCTGCTACCAGTAAAGTAGGTTAGGTTAGAACTGCGATTACAACAGCGCTCCTTCTGATATAAATTCAACTATTTTATCATGATTTCACACTAAATAATGCCCTAAAAAGAAGTATCTGAAATGATTCTAAAAGTAAAAAAGAAGCTTAGGTATAGTTAAGTAATTTGCATGAACGGTAATTTATTTAATACAATCGGAGTCAGTCGTTACTAAAATATTATTCAAGTTTTAGATCGCAACAGACTAGCTTTTGTAGCAGCAATATCCTTATGAGTTTAGTTCACAAAGTCTATACGATTTCAGTAAATTTCTGTACTGTACCAGATTAGGGTTTTGTTAAGTTTTGTCCCAACAAAAGCTAATCTGGTTCAGTTCACATCTGAACCCTATCAGTATAGCTTTTGTAAATTCGCCCCCCGACCATCACGCGTCGACCGCCGAGCCGTAAGCATTTTAAAAACCTTGTGGTTAGAAAATATTGTATAGTGAGGTGTAATAAAAAGGGTTATAGGTGTAAATAAATATATAGATTTGCCATTAAATTAGTTTTTTCTACGGTTCACTGTTTTTTTTCCTAATTATAGTTATTTTTATACATAAAGTGGTTAAAATTTAGTCATTCGACGATTGATCAAGACTAGCAAAATTTCCATAAATGGAATGGCATTAATTTCTATACAATAAATATGGCATTTTATGATGAATCCAACGATATATAGTTTATATACAACATCTATTTTTGTTCTTTGAGAAAAGATATGTTTTGTAACATGCGGAAATTCGCGATGACCACCCGTGGGAGGCCCGCCACTTAACGGTAAATTTTGCCAAGATGGCTGTGCCACTTCTCCTGTCATGCAATCAGAAACCTTGCCACTCAACGGCTTGTTTTGTCAGGTCCGGCTCCCGGATGCCTGCCACTTGACGTGGGGTCCGGCTCCCGGTTTCTGCCACTCGAAGGGCTAAAAGACCAGAATACAATGAGAAGATTAACCTTTTCATCGCGATGGCACCAGTGCGAACTATTTCTCATTTAGCACCAATATTTGACGAAATGTTCACGGGTATTGTAGATATATTTCCAGAAAACTCGTTCCTCATCTCTTTTGGGAGACTTTTGTGCAGCCAGGATTTTTTTTACGTGAAGTTAAAACAAAAGTTGCGTTGCTCCTGGGTGAAAATGATCCATTGGCTATAGGATCAAAGATAGTGAAATACTGAGACCACTTTTACCGAAAGTAGTGTCATACCATATAATGGAAGATTAAAATTGGGTAATGATATGAATGTAACCTTATTTCCTCTTTTATTGAAATTATTAGAAAAATACGACTGAGTTGAAATATTTCATTTTGTTTCAAAACATATATGTGATCAATGTTTCTAAATTAAACTGAGAGCCTGAATTGGAAATAACCAATTGACCCTTTAGTGCGCGAGAAGTATAAATTTCTATACTCCTGTTCTCTTTGGGTTGCTGTGCCAGAGGAGTAAGTATACTCCTGTGAGGAGGGTTACTCCGATGTTCGAAATCCACTTTTTATCGTACCGTCCCGCTCATTTAAATATTGTTAGACGATAGATGGAAAGGGATAGGATGATAAAATATTTGATTTTCGATCTTCAAAGGAACTTTTTTCGATGTAAGAGCGACATTTTTCTCGATGGGCAGGTGTTGGAAATAAGCAAGCGCTGGTTATAAACATGTAAAGTGACCCTTGAGGATTACTTACTGAGCTGACTAAACAATCCGAAGTAAATCTTGGCCTCCGACGGCCGACAACGCTATTTTCTCCTATCTTGAGATTCTTTCCGCCATTCCGGTCGCTGAAGTTCAGTGAAGACTTGGATTACTTGGCCGCCTCATCGTTAATGGGACCGTCCAATTTGAGTATAAGCAAATAGCTTGCATAAATTATGAGTACCTAGGTAAAGTACGTATCCATTTATAATCAGGCTAATATTATAAAGGCAAAAATTTGTGAATGTTTATGTGTATGTTTGTTACTTCTTCACGCTTATACGGCTGGACC
Source organism: Apotomis capreana (assembly GCA_947623375.1). Classification (NCBI taxonomy): domain Eukaryota; kingdom Metazoa; phylum Arthropoda; class Insecta; order Lepidoptera; family Tortricidae; genus Apotomis; species Apotomis capreana. Next base: position 7,080,475 of record OX392508.1, on the reverse strand, counting down.
AAATTTTATAACAATTAGTAGGTATGGTCACCACTGACACCCTGGATAACACATAGGCTACTTTTTATCCCGAAAAAATGTGGCGTTCCCGTGGGATGAGCGGGTAACACCTCGTGGGGCAAAGTTTACTATAAAAAAAATATCGGCCCACACATACTTTCAGTGACCGTTATATTAACAATTACAAACCTTTATCTGATACATAAAATGGGATTTATATACGAAACACATACATTTCACTGTACAAGCACTAGAGTTTAGTAAATCGACAAAGTGGGACGCTCCCTATAGAAAATCACTAAACTTTATTTGTATAAAAAAGTACTTAATATTTGATATTTACATACTTTTAGTTAGGTTATGTATGATGATATTGATGATATTTTGTAATGAGCTGCTTTAAAAAATGAAAACGAAAAAAAAAATTGGTTATAGAAAATTTAACAACAGCAAAGGTTAAAGCCTCCTATTAAGCAAGTAATTTTGCTAAGGTCAGGAGACACCGCTTTTCCACAAACAATTGGTGAATTAAACTATAATAAACTATTGGACTGGACGTTACGTTAGGCAGCGCATCAAAATTCTTCCGCCCGCTTCCTAGCCTCACCACTTAAGCGCCCCGCACACGTTCCCGCCATGTCTCTCTGACTTTATCAGATAGGTGATTGTCTCCACTGTAAGTAATCCCGTAAATTCGGTGCCGTCCGCTCTTAGCAGTTCACTTGGCCTAACTTCGGAGCTCGTTTAGTCTTTACAGCAAACTTAGAACACAGGTAGGTTGTAGGTGAAACAACTGGTTTCAAAGTTGTATTGTGTTCTGCGATCGTAAATGCAATTTACAATTGAGTAGTCGATCATTTATATATACGTACGTTTTATTGTTCTTTGTAAAAGTAATAAAGCAAAAATCTAATAAAAAAGGGACCGGTAAGTAATTTTCCACCGTGACTTTGCTCACAGTGATGGAAAATGATTATTATTTAATCATCATACCATCTTTATCTTTGCTATTTGACCGGGCGAGCGGAGTGCCTTTGTATCAGCTTGGGCAAATATCGTCAGTTGACAACCAAAACTCACTAAGTAACAAATACCTACTTAAAACAAAGCTCGTATCTCATTGTTAAGCTACTTACTAGATACGAGGTTTTTCAACGAGCGGTGACAGATTTATTTGTGAGTTTTGAATGATAGTCACCAGGCGATATGCATTCTTATGTCTGGATTGTCAGATCTGATATCCGGCTGTTTTCTCATGTACTAGTTGTATTTCTCAACCAATTACCGCGAAATTTCAAGAGCAGTGATTCATTGTTTCGTTAAAAACTAATTAATTAATGAATATCGGTCGACCTCACACAAATCCATGTATTTCACAGTAAACTCTAATCTAATAGGCTCGTGTTATGGACACGAGACGACGCTAACATAATGATATAGATAAATATAATATACATGTTTACAAAAGGACAATTAAATTAAAATTAAACCTAAAACGGTAAAACTAATGAACTAAATTCTAAAATAAATTAAATTACGCTAAAATAAATCTACAAAACAGGTATAAAATCAATATATTAATTAACACAAATTATACGAAATTTATGTTGGCAGACTAGTTACCATTTCCGCGTTGCATTCGGTTTATATACGGAATAGGTTAGATAGATGAACATCAATCGAGCGATCTCAAATCCCGATTTCCCATTGGATGCAATAAAATGTATGCACTCCAATATATTATACTTATCCAATAAAACCACATTTTATAGACGAAATGTATCGCCATTGGTAACGATAAATTAAATTTGAATCTATATCAGCTTCGACAAATTTATCGACTGCATAAAAAAATGTAACTGATTTCTACTCCATTAGTCCTGTTCCGTATGTCATGTGCACTAGATCGTCCGATCCCTATAGATAAATATATACTTAAACACAAATATTCGAGTTCGTCACACAAATATTTTCCGCTGGACCGCTGGCTCAGTAGGCAGCTACTTTACCACTGCGTCCACCGCGTCGTAAAAATATCATATTTCAGCCAGATCGAAACAAACACAAGAGATCTAGGTACAGCATAGAGTAGATGATTAAATATGAGTTTTTTGTCTCGGACCATGCCAATATTACTGGAAGAATGAGAACGTCGACTTTTTGTGATATATATATATATACATGCCTGAGTCTACACAAATGGTTCAAGAATACCTACATTAATCTCTACTTTCGTTAAAGAAAAATATGTTTGCCTTATTTCATCCGGCCTTCTACTTACAGTAAGTTCTTAAATGTGTATTGCAAACTCGGCGCAAACAACTTGTCGTATAAGACTTTTATGTACATTCGTATGTCGGTTCTCTTTGAATAGCCCTTGATTGTGTATTTCACGCGGCAATTGAACCCATGTGTATCACACGCGATAAGTTTACGCACAGTTTGTTTGTGCGTGATGCAGCCGAGAGGGTTCCGCGTTTGTATAACTTCCTGAAGTTCCATAACAATTGCGATAAACCATAAAAACATAAACCCCAATCTTTATTAAAATCTAGTCCTGCAAACCGGCGAACATTAATGGATGTCGAAAAATTAAATATATATAGCTTTTCACAGGTGATACATCGACACAAGGCTACATAATTGTTTATTGTATTGCGGTATACTCATAAGAACGTTATTCCTAGAAATTATTTTTGAACTTACAGAGGTCGTAAAATATTGGTATAATCCCAAATTTACACTGATGGAAATATCGAGGTCCATATGAGAAGAAGTTTGAATCGGACCGTTCCTTACTCGTAAACTTGACAGTGACACGATTAAAAATAGAAACCAAACATACCTACTGCATTTTAATTTATGCCAGTCGTGTAAAGCTAGATAAATGGTGAAAATCCATATAAACAGTAATAAAATAGCCAATCAGCAGGCCCGAACTTAGAGGGTCAGGGCTTCTAGGTACTCGGCTTTTAGGGCCCCCTCCCCTATAAGGAGAACTATATTATGGTGCAAATCCTGCTTCTGAGACTGGGCCCCTAGGCTGGCTGGGCCCCTGGGCCGCCGGGGCCTTGTGGGCCTAGGCACTGCCAATCAGCGGTGTATTAAACACATGCTAATTGTCTCAACAGTAGGCAAAAATGTTTGCCAAGTATCTCTACTAGGGGGGGGGGCAGCACTGTCGCATGCCACACGTAAATCAAAACAGTTTAAATGTCTACCTATATGGGTCTGTATGGAAATTGGATAATTAACGGATTTTCAATGTTATCTTGCCCCTTTTGAGGAAATGGAGACACAACTCGGAAATATACTAGGTACATCATTTTAAGATTTTAAGTTACGATTCATTCATTTACTTAAAGCTTCGTATTTTATTATACGTCTTATAAAGCCTCTTATTATATTTATTATCTTATATTATTATTATTTTACACCAAGTTTTATCCTGCGGAACGACAAAAATTACATCAATACAAAATAAAAATTCTCTTCTGAACGAGGCATTGAATCAGCTGACTAAGATAGGGTGGCCAAAATATTTCCATTCCATCCATCAAGACGTAGCGTCTGCAAAACGTCATTCGGGTGAATTGGATTACTGGTTTTGAAACGTTGGCATAGTTCAGAGAAAATATTGTTACGTTTTAGATGTTGATGTTAGAAGAATATGCAGAAAGCAAAATTATCCCACTTTGGGGAAAAGGGTGACATTTCAGTCACTGTCATTCCAGTTTCCACAGAATCACTGTGAGTTAGTCAAGCTTGTTATCGTAGCACTTAACTCAATTTACGTTTACATTACTTGTATTAGTAATTACTTTAATGTGTTTACTATGCTATTATAAAATAATAAGTTTTTATTAAAAATATTTGTTCTATGGAGAGGGGTCATGATTTAAAGGAAAATCTTAATAGCGTGATGCAGATCATTATTTTGTTTTATATGGGCGCGCAGCGCCGTGCCAACCTGGCGCCATCTGCTTTCATAATTTCCTTTGCCCTTTCAAAACGGCTGGACCAATTCCAACCAATCCAAAGAAGGTTATAGGATACCTTTTATCCGTCTACGGTAAAGAAAAACACACGCGGACGAAGTTCCGGGGACCTCCTAGTAACTTTATATAAATCATAATACCTATAACCGTCACTAGGCACACAGTTTTACTTAAGAAACCACGAATTCGGTACAGCAGTACCGCATCGTGCTGAACATACAATACCATTAGGAGCAGAAGAACGGCTGAAGTGATTTTGCAACGTTGTTCTTTTGTGATAAGTGTAACGGTCAATCACTGTGACATTTTCATCGTTATTTATCCATCAATCTGTACCTCAGTTTTCGGATATAGGATTTATTGTTCTTTTTCAGATCTGTTTTCCGTTATTTGCCTAGGGTCCAGCAATTACGCAGTCGCTTGACCTTGCACCTGTAACACTATAAGTGGAAATCAGTACGTCTTACCAACCTTTTCGCTCTCTTTTCTAGGGTGACAAGTTGACAACACCATTATAACCCGGAGGTACGCGGGACTCATCCTTTCTCTTTATAAAATTGATCTGAACGTGCGCCAAAAAGCCGCTAAAAGCGGAGCATTTAGCCTCGTTCTGTGAAATTTGCGTTCCAATTGTAGTTGACACGGCGCTCACAGCGGCTTGGGGTAACATGTCACTCACCAGGAGAAAAGCTCGTGATGCCATCGTTTAAAATTACCTAGGAACCTCCATACTTTATTATGTAGGTATTTTGTACGCAACAGTCCTATCATATGTTGTTTTTATCGTGGAACAGAAAAGTGATAAACCATTAACGTGGTTCGCGCAGATCCTGGGTTCGACTCCCGGCGAGGGCAAATATTTCTGTGATGAACTCGAATATTTTTTCCTGTTTCCTATCTATTAAGTATACATATAATTATCACAGTTTACTGTGTGACTAGATCGGTTTGTGTGAGGTTGTCCAATATTCATTATTTATTTATTGAATGTTTGGCGATAGAAATACAAAAGCAGACAAACACTTTGTTAACAACTTCGAAATTATTTTAAATTATCTAGTAAAAAAGTGCCACGTTTCGTGGTCTAGAGTATATTATTATACCATGCCACGCTTTAAGGATGACGAACAAAAATGGAAATTTACCAGGGATATCATTCTCGAAATATGCAGTGGACCTCTGTAAAGCCAAGTAATTGATATCTTGTAAATTTTTGCGTGATGTAGCAAAAAATACATAGGTTTACTGCTTTGAAGTACAAGCCAAGGATTTGTCTATTACAATAGCTACTCATGATGTAAATATAGACATAGATAGAGCATACTCATGATCATGACGTAAATACAGACATAGACAGAGCAGCATTGCTATAATAAGCATATTTCATCTAGGACCACTCAGGACCAGGCTTAAAAAAATCTATTAAACTGATTACATAAATATCCGTGTTTTTTCGCAATCGGAGGCACTCAAAGCATATATTCATAATTTAATACCGAAAGAATCACCCGTGTACAATTTCTGAATTAACTCCGACATCACTCGATAGCCCTTCGGAAACGACATCTTTATTCAACGGAATTATTAATTTGCAATGGATTTTAATGGATGATTGGAAATTAAATGTCTGAGAGAAGTTTAACGGTTCTGATAATAGATAGATAGATAGATTTTTTATTTGTAATAATCATACATCGTCAATATAAGCTATAACACAATCATAGCCAGTATTATTACATATAGAATAAATTAAATTCGGTATTCTTATTTTACATTTGGTATACATAATTATATGTAGGTACGGAACCAATAAGTCAAGTGGTACAAATAATTTAATTTATATTAATAATAGAGATTAAGTAGTTAATAATATTGAATAAGATGTCAAAATATTGGTAAGATTTTAAAATAAAAAATAAGAAAATAATGATTATAGAATTAAATAGGATTAATAAATATCGGACGTTATCTTTTGTTTCATTATTCTTTATATCGATCCTACTGGCCAACTAACTAATGAGTTCATTGTCAGATATAGGTTTGCGTCTTTTCGGTGGACACGTAGAAAGTTAAGGACTTTAGGCCTAGTTTTCCAATCAAAATTATATTAGCATAAACAACGTTTCCCTTTCTATGGGCTTGCGTGTTAAAAACATAACTTTTATGCACATACGCTGTTAACTATTGGCCACCGAAGAGACAACTTTTGTTTTTTGAACTAACAATGACCCTAATAGGCACAATTAATTTTTGTGTCATGTTCTTAACGTGGAAAAAACACCACTTTTATTAATGCGCTAAAAATACAACCTGGAATCACTTTCTTCTTAAATATATGTAAATTACGAGTATATTGTGTTGTTGTTGTTGTCATTCTTTAATGAGAAACGTTCAAGTACAAGATAAAATTAGCTTCCATCTTAAACGATTAGACCTCCTCCTTGCATCGTGTTCTTTGCTGTTGAGGGTCATGATATGATTCTCCGGTTACAGAAGTATTTTTTCGTTTCTCAGTTTCACTCCAATAGGGAACAACCTGGCAATAACCTCCCCATCAGACAAGCGCAAAGCAAGCTAACTTTCACAAGTACAACAGCGCAAGCATTTCTCTGATAAGCTCAATGATTAACCGCCAGCATAATGATTCACACAAGGTACCTACATTTATATTGTATCATATGTGTGCATGTTTATGTTATGTATATATATTTGTATTGAAAGGTATAGGTATTAGGTATGTGTTATTTATTTGTTTCATGTAACGGATTAATAGGTATATATCGGAATAATTTATTCGGAATTTTGATCCCTTCGGAAATATAAAAATCGGAGTTTTGAAATTCGTGATTACGAATATCGGAAAAATGTTTGTCGTATGTCTGTATGTAAACACTTTATTGTACACAGACACAATTAAAAACACCTATGTCGAAATACAGGTACAAAGGCGGACTTATTATCTCTATAAGGGATTTTTCGAACTGAACTGAAAGAAAATCTATAGTCTTAGTCGGTCCGACCCAGGGATAACAGCTTTCATATGGCAATAATTTGTATACGTCATATATTTGCTTTATTAAACGTCTTGGCTATTTGTCTAGGATTTGCTAAAAGTAGCAAATTCAAAACATTGTTTACTGAAATGCTGCTCAATCCTTCGCTCTTCTTGCGAAATAAAGCTGAATCCTATTAAAAATAGACTTGACTTTTATCACTGTGGATAGTTTTGGCTTTAGTATGCAAAAACTACTTGCAATTTGCGGAACATTTCGTCATGTTTACTCTTTGTGCACATCAGTGACATTCACCGACTTGCAACGTCAGTTACCAAAAGTTTGCCGTTGCCAGTATAATAAATTAGTACCACTAAAAATCCGCAACACTGCGTAGGTTGTAAGACTCCCTGTGGAGAGGTCCCCTATACCTTTAGTCTACGTCTTTGATTCTCTGCACTCTTTTGTTTTTCAATATATTATTTGCATAGATTTGGTACGTATAAAATACACACTAAAGTTTCCAACATGTTTGTTGAAAATTCAAGTGTAGTATGAATTCCATTTCACATATTTTTCTTTACTCGTCGAAAACTACATTACTTAGAGGACTCCAGGTATTAAGGCAACATTTGTACCTAACCCTAACGCAATATACGGCACATCTGTATTCAACCCTCGCCTGCCGCGCGGCCAGTGCCAACAGATTGGGTCCATTATACCCGAACAATGCGGTCTTCACAAAATTCAATGTCAACGGTGGGTTAGGGTTTTCTGATCTCATATTTTCCTGCTTTGAGGTTTTTAGGGTGAGAATGTTGTGTGATTTTTCGGTTATCACAGGTTGTTTGTCATGGAAATTAGCAGTTACATAAAAATACAATGGAACCTATTCGCTATTGAGTTTTCGATATTGGCTCAATCAGGCACTGAATGATATTAAAGCGTCGATAGCTAATTTAAATGAGATGGAGAGGGTGAGATGACAAGGATCATAAAAGTCAAAGCAGCTGACATCAAAAATAGCAATGTATTAAAACACAATGTACACAAAAGCAACTTAAAAAACGCAGTAAGGTAAGCATAGTTTATAGTCTAACTAGCGACCCGGTCCGGCCAGCTTCGCACGGGGGCAATGCTGGTAAATTATGCATGTAAATGATGTATAAACCTTCCTCTTGAATCACTCTATCTATTAAAAAAACCGCATCAAAATTTGTTGCGTAGTTTTAAAATTCTAAGCATACATGGGACAGACAGCAGGAAGCGACTTTGTTTTATACTATGTAGTGATTGGGTAACCCTAACAGTTAGTTATTAGATTGTGCCAGTCTTCTCCGTGTGAGTCTTACTCCACCTTACCTTAATTGTACATTATAGTTAAAAGTAACCTTGACTTGACTTAATGTCCTATGTCCTCTGGATGGGGCAGAGGGCGTCCACAGTACGTCGCTATCCCGAACGGTCTTGGGCTTCGCGCTTCACTTCGCTCCAGGTCATTCCTATCGCCTTCGCTTCTGCAGTGATCGTCCGCCGCCAGGTTTGTTTAGGGCGACCACGTTTCCGCTTTCCTTGGGGATTCCAGTCTAGGGCTTGCCTTGGAATGTGATCAGGGTCCCTTCGGAGCGTGTGGCCGATCTAGTTCCACTTGCGGCGTTTGATCTGCTGGTCGATCGGAGTCTCACCACAGGTCTACGTTGGAGATTTTCTCGGGCCAGTATACACCGAGAATTCGGCAAAGACAGCGGTTGATGAAGACCTGGAACCGGTGCGTGATGTCTTTAGTGACCTTCCACGTCTAACATCCGTACAGCAACACGGTTTTCACGTTGGACCGGAATATCTTGAGCTTAACTCTCCTAGTCAGTTTCCGCGATTGCCAAACAGGACGGAGCTGTGCGAAGGTTGCCTTCCCCTTGGCGATTCTCGAAGCGGTGTCCTCTTCGGTCCCTCCTGTTTCCGACACTACACTACCGAGGTAGGTAAATTTGTGGACTCTCTCCACCCCCTCTGTGCCGATGAGCAACGGCAAAGAGCTTGTCACTCCGCACCTCATTTCCTGGGTCTTCCGGATGTTAATCTTAAGTCTCCAGAGCCTCTCGTCGTAGGTCGTCCAGTTTGGCTTGCATTTCTGCGCGCGTGTGGCTCAATAGGCATAGGTCATCGGCATAGTCCAAATCTTCCAAGACGTTGGACAGTCCCCACTCTATGCCGCGGCGCTTGCTGATGGTGGTGTTATTCATGATGCCATCCAGGATGACAAGGAAAAGGAGAGGTGAAAGAAGGCACCCCTGGCGTACACCCGCATGGACCGGTATGTCCTCCGAGACGAGGCCGTCGTGAGTTACTCTACAAGAATACATCCCGTAGATGGCCTTAATTATGTTAATAATCTTCTCGGGGACTCCAATTTCACGTAGCCGATTCCAGATACAGCTCCATCTCAGCGTGTCGAAAGCTTTTTCGAAGAAAAAAGTCAAAAGTAACCTAGTATATTTTATAATTTTCAACGGATTTTATCTATACAATATGGTGTTAGTTCTGTATAAATCCGAATTACGTAAGTAAGGGCGAGATGGTAAAGTAGGCAAGTTTTTATTTTTACATATTGCAACGTAAACCGCAAAGATAAATAACCGACTATGAGTTTTTGTCAAAAAATCCTATTTTAACTATGCGATCTGGGGCTTTACGAATTACCGCCCGTGGTTTGTTTAAAGTTTTACGTCTTGCCTTGCCCAGGAAGTGAGATTTTCTCCCCGCGTAGCGGGCAGAATATCCCGCTCACGGCCAAGGGTAACGTAAAATCTATTACAGAATTCCAAACACCACCACCCGGCTCAATCATCGGACTAGATGCACCATGGATCATTTTATTTAGTGTCAAACGGCTGTCTCATTTCACGTAATACCCAGTCAAGTTAAGTATTCGCCTGATATCTATACCGTCACATACAAAGGAGACATACACTTAATGCGACTGAGTTGGCGAAGTTGCTATCTTCTAAGTATATCGCCACACCTCGCTATCTGTGGCGTCAAAAGTGACAGAAAGCGATATAATAATAAATAAAATATTTGTTTATTCAGGTAACCCATCACATTAACATTAATTAATTATTATTAAATTAAGTACATTAAATTTAGATTTAGTATTTAATTTCAATGGATATTTTGAAAATTAAATAGTGATTCTAAATATTCAAGACTGACGCCTCATTCCTAAAGTAACATGTTGTGCACACCACTTTCACTATACTATTAATCGATTCGCTCACCCTCCTGACCTGACAAAGGACCAGTGTCTTTTGCGAATAATGCCGTAAAAGTCATCGACTCGATGACAATGGATGATGATAATGGAGATAACTCAAACATTGGTCGAATTGCCCCCTGGCGTGCGGCTCACGGCGCAATGCGGCGCAATGATTAATATTATATTAATGATTAATATTAAGTAATAGATTTGTTCTAAAGCAATATTTGTTATGTTTAATAGAAAATTGTATCCGTAATAAAATAGTACACCATAGTTACCTATTGCTTTTTAGGGTTCCGTACCCAAAGGGTAAAAGCGGGACCCTATTACTAAGACTCCACTGTCGGTCCGTCTATATGTCTGTCTGTCCGTGTCTGTCACCAGGCTGTATGACATGAACCGTGATAGCTAGACAGTTGAAATTTTCATAGATGATGTATCTCTGTTGCTGCTATAACAACAAATACTAAAAATATAATTAAATAAATATTTAGGGGGTTCTTATACAAAAAACGTCGGTTGCGTTAACTTTGCACCTCATTTGTATCCGGCGCCATGCATAACAGGTGAAAACTGAACTTAACCCGGCCAGTTAAGGTGGGATAAGTATTGTACGGAACTTGGCTGGTTTTTTAAATGCTATAAAGGGCTGGCTGCATGAAAGTCTACGACAACTTATAAATTCTAGTCTGTATACATTACGAATTAGAAACTACCTTTAGCTTTACCCATTTTATTAATGTCTGTAGTGTCTGTACTTCTACATATTGTGCGTGCAACATTACTTTATTTCCGATAAAGTTAATATTTGTAATAGTTAGTCAAGAAACAATGTTATTTAATTACATAGAAGAAAGACGTATGTATAAAACCTTACCCTAGAAAGAAACAATAATACAATAAAAGAAAAACTTAAAAAAATCCAATAAAATGTTCTCACCCATTTCACTTCGGGCCTTATATTAAACTAGTATCGTAGCTCAAACAAGGCCTCATCTCAATATGAGGAGTCTAGGCAGATACAACTGTATTCCACTAAGGAATTGCTAAAACATACCGAAAAAGTTCCACGTCGTGTTAGCGGTGACCCAAATCTTTTTGTAATGCTAAACCCTATGGTTCCCCAGTGAATAACGTCTTAAGTGAATATAGAAAACACCCATTTACCCCACCTTCCTGTTTGGCACTTGCGTCATCTTTTACAATTTTAATAAGGTCCTTACTGCCGTTCGAATGCATACTATACTTAAATCCTTTCTTCTACGCCATGAGTTGTGAGATGAATTAGGTAATATGTGCGTCTAAAATATGTCTGTTTCTACGCTCTTTCAAACTGGCGTCTTTTCTAGCTGGAAATTTAATATAGTACGCACATTCGTGATTTATTGCCGAGTATGGAAAAGGACTCCCAGTTTTTGTTTTAAGCTTGCTCAAAATACTTATACGACTGTTAAGTCGAGCCGGCGAACGTGTTAACGTTCGCCGGCGGTACTACGGCCATGGCCGTACTGTCAAGACACAAGGTTCACAGTCCTAAACACCAGTACGGCTATAGCCGTATACCGCCGCAGAACGTGTTAAGAGGTATACGTGTTGAAGCTTGTTTCAACATCCAATGGTTTGAACGGTATTGTAAAATGTGACATTACTATGGACGCAAACATGCGGTTGAGTTACTTAACCTTATATTATATTATGTAACATCCGCCAAAAAAAAGGGGTGTTATAAGTTTAACATATGTGTATCTGTGTATCTGTGTGTCTGTATGTCCCATAGCTTCCATAGCTCCCAAATGGATGGACCAATTTGAGTGCAGTTTTTTTTATCAAAGACTTGCCCTTCGAGATAGTTCTTTGCAATCTTTGGTGGAAATAGGGCCAGTAGTTTCCAAGATATTCAGCTGTAATTGGAAACCTTTTTGTTCGATGACGTCATGTTCCATAGACAGAACAGCCCTTCAAGGGACTCAAGGACTGTTCTAACTAAATGCACTCTTAGTTGCTAGATTTAGCTAAGTCATTCTCCTCATACATACAACTCGTTCGCTCCATCTGGCCTTCAGTCTTCAGGCTCCTTATCCGTTCAAAAATATGCTGATTGTTTTAGATATTTTTTATCTATGATCATGATCAAACATGTTTCTTAAGAAATTATTAATGTTACTACTTAGAACAGTAGTACAGCAGTAGTAATGTTTGATCATGTTCTTAGAACAGAGCTATTGCAATTTATTGGTATGTATTTGAAACCTACAGCTTATTTTTGACTGCACGCAATGAAAGCATGAAATATTTATGTTACTACCTAGAACTCAGGAAAAAGTATCAAAAAGTTGGTTGAAATTATCAATATATTTGTCATAATATAAAAAAAAAGGATAAAGGCCTCTTCATGTCAGAAAATAATTTTAAGTATCTTCTGCATAATAAAACGTTCGTATTGTCGTCAACTTTTACGAGTAAAAGAGTAAGTAGGTATGACAAAATAAGTAACAACTTTGTTGTAGTAAATGTTCATTACACCGCAAAATATAAAAATGTTCTTATTTTTATTTTACACGACAATCCTGGAATCTTTTCGCAAAGCACTTACTAAGTTCCAAAGTAATTTATCTGCGGAACCCCTAAAATACTCCCAAAACGACAGCAATTCTTGTAAGTGGAGGGATGATATCCCCTTGCAGATAAGACACAGCTTAGCAGTACGCAGAGAAAGCACACCGTTGCGGGTTAAATATTAAAAGGAGGACAATTATATGCACAGTAAAAATATCCTAGTAATTGCAATTTATATTATCTAGGACCACCTAAATCGCTCCCCCCCTAAATTGTACTAAGCTCATGATGTCATAAATTACGTATATCAATCATATCGGTATACAGTTTCCTGTCATTCAAACGTTGTCCACGATTTCATGCCACAAATTCAATGTATAACAGTTTCTCCGTTTTAATCACATTGCAGATCTTCTGCGGTGGGTTTCCATTTCATGCGTCCTCCTATCGACAGGCATAAAAATTATTGGCATTGCGTATTGCTAAGTATAAAATCGTTAGCCATAATTATGATATTATTAACTTAACAAGAGTTTTGAGGGCAAAACCCAGTAGCTTAGGTTAAGTTAGGTTTGTTTTATAACAATCCTGACAAGTTGTTATCGGTTTCAGAGTTATGACAATTATATAATTAGATTTTACGCAACCTAATATGGAACCCGTTCGCTGGGAGTTAGCGTGGTTAACGCGGTGCACGGGCAATCCAGAGGTACCGGGTTCGATTCCCGGTCTCTTCCGCCAGGTAACTAACTAACTCATTTTCAATAAAATAAAAAAATTAAAATTTAAACTGTTTATTTCAATGAAGTCTACTACACACTTCTACTTAGATTCTAATCTTATATTTAAAGATTGTATCGAATCTAATTATGTTAAATATAAATTGTGACAATTCGAATGTGAAAAAACAAACTAGTCGGGAAGGCTGTTAATTAACAATTTTTTATATATGCTCACCACTTGCTTTACAGTTTTGTTATTCATGGAGTCATATGGAAATCTATTCAAAGTTTGCGGCAGTGCATGCGTCCACACTCTCCTACCGTAATTGTTATTACTTGATGGAATTATAAATGTTGAGAGGTATACAATGATTTAATATAAAAATTGTGGTGTCAACCCACATAAAAAATTTAAGACATTAAATGTTTCATAAATTTACTAATAAGCGCTACTAAATGAACAATCTTCTCATTGATAAGTTATGGAAAAGAGATGAAAAATTAGGTCAGTATCGCATAAATACAAGTCAAATTAACTCAAACCAAACTTATTCATTAGCTTTTCGATGAGAAGATATTTTGTTCGCTGCCGAAGGGAAATAAAATAAACATTGGTATTGAATATTGGAGCCCAATAGGGTTTGCTAGAGCATGTTTTATACTATGCTGATATATACGAATACGAATACGTAGTCACAGAACTTGACAAAATCTCGGAAGTTTGGAGAAGTTACTGTCAGTCTCTGTTCCAAGATCCTCAATCGCGAAATTTTGCGCCCACAGACCCTACGAGTGACATGCTCGAGCCGGATATTCTTGAGTCAGAAGTAACAGCCGCTATTCGACACCTGAAGAATGGGAAAGCCACAGGAAAAGATGAGATCCCAATTGAAACAATACGAGCATTGGGAGAGCGTGGCGTCCATATCTTCCATGTTATCTGCAACAACATATGGCTTACAGGCAAATGGCCCTCTGAATGGGCCCACACAGTCTTTGCTCCTCTTCATAAAAAGGGCTCCACAAAGAAGTGTAACAATTTTCGACTTATTGCTCTGATATCACACGCTAGCAAAATAATGTTACACATCTTAAATGAACGGCTGAAATCATATTTGTCTAGAGAAATTGCGCCAGAACAAGCCGGATTTATGAAAGGTAAAGGTACCCGTGAGCAAATCCTCATTGTTCGTCAAATCATCGAGAAGGCTCGAGAATTCAACAAGCCTACATATATATGCTTTGTTGATTTCTCCAAAGCATTTGACTCGGTGAAATGGCCAGCATTGTGGAAAACTTTACTGGAAATGGGCACACCACAACACCTCGTACACCTGCTCAGGGAGCTCTACGAAGGAGGAACAGCTTCAGTGCGGACAGATGGGCTCCTCTCAGATAGTTTCCATCCAAGCGCGGGCGTACGACAGGGATGCATAATATCACCTTTGCTATTTAATATCTACACCGAGCTTATAATGCGAATCACTCTCGAGGACTGGACCGATGGTGTTACGTTTGGTGGATACAAAGTTGTAAACTTGAGGTACGCAGACGACACCACCCTGTTTGCAAGTAGCAGTGACCTTTTGGAAGAATTACTTCTCAAAATGGAACGCGTAAGCCTTAGTTTTGGACTTAGAATAAACCGATCGAAGACCAAGATTATGATCGTCGACCGCGTCAACTCCAATTCGCCCGAAGTCACACAACTTGCGAACTGCGACGTGGTTCAGACCTACGTATACCTTGGGGCTTTAATCTCAAATAACGGCGGCTGTGTGGATGAAGTGAAGCGACGTATGGCCATAACCAGAACTGCCATGGAGAAGTTGAGGAAAGTCTGGAAAAATCGCAGCATCACCAAAGCTACCAAGGTCAGACTCGTGAGGACACTTATATTCCCGATTTTTCTATACGCGGCAGAGACGTGGACAGTGCGCGAGTTGGAAAAGGGGAAGATAGATGCTCTGGAAATGTGGTGCTGGAGAAAGATGCTCGGAATATCGTGGACGGAGTTCCGCACCAACGTTTCCATACTCCAAGAACTCGGCATCACGCAGCGTCTATCGGCCGTAGTCGCAGTCGTACAGTCGCGCATACTACAGTACTTTGGCCATGTCTCTAGGCGGGATAACAACTCTATAGAGCGGCTGGTTGTGCAGGGAAAAGTGGATGGAACCAGATCGCGTGGCAGGTCACCTATGCGTTGGACTGACCAAATAAAATCAGCAGTAGGAAACTGCGTATCTGACTGCGCCAGACAGTCTGCCAACAGGGAGAGATGGCGGGAGATCGTGCGGGGAGCTGTGTCCGCCTCTACCACCGATGTGGACGCCTCAACGTGACCACGACCGCTCTGCCAAGAGCGAAACGAAGAGAAGAGAAGAAAGATATATACGAACCGGGTGATCAATCCGAATGGGTCACTACGGAGAAGTCACCAACTTTACTATAAGAGATAGGGAAATCTGTTCTTAGGAACAATGACATCGATTTTAGATAAAAAAAACGGCTTTAATATTTTTTTAAATCCGTACATCATTTAATGCATAATCCGGGTATGTACGAGATTTATAAAAAAAATGAATGCAGTTTCAATTAAATCTAAAATCGACGCCATAATTCGTAAGAACAGATTTGCCTACATTTTTGTTTTCTCCCTACTGAAATTCCGAATGGGTATTCGGATTGATCAGTTTGATCAACCTGTAGAGCGTACACCCCAGGCCAAAAGTATGGAAACAAGCTTAAATTACTATCGAAACCTGTGATTTCTTTACGGAATAAATTACAAAAACACAATATAAAAATTATTATAAACATTTTAAAAGTCAATAATGTAAATTCTGCATATGAAAATTGCCAGTGCAACATTTAGTAGAAAGGCAATAAAAAACGACGACATACACGTCCCGGGATTAGGTACGTATATATATATGTATATATTTTACAATATGCAGATGTTTTAATGGTGGATGTTCTATTTTTTATCTTTTGGTGGTGGTCTAACGGTTACTAACATTTACACAGGGAATAATTATTGGAAACTTTAAATATTCAAAGAATAAACTTTGTTTCCATACTTTTGGGCTGAAGTGTACGTACTAGTCTGAACCGTCTGTTTGATTGATCAAGTGTTCTTAGCTTACAATAAAAAGTGTGTGCCGTGGTTCGAAGACGATCGACGTTTTCGGTGTAGACATTTGTGTGTGACACACTACTTTATTATAAAAAAAAATGCATTTATAAAAAAAGATTTGGTCCACAACTGGCGGAAATATTAATAACATACTTAAAAAGGAAATACATACAGTGATACATAGAAACTCCTTCTTTTTTAAGTCTGTTTAAAACGGTTATGTAAAAATTGTCAGGAATGGCACGACATGTTTCGTTTTTCGAACTCATATGAAGCTCTTCATCGGGGACAGATATCCGTGCTGGTATGCGACTAACGGCCTTTGCACTGATTTTTGCTCGCGCAGATGATTCCTTCTACAATTTTATACGTATATTAAAACCGTTTCTATAATTATTAAAGATGCCTCACGATGTCATGATAGTTTTAATACCATTATTACTGTATTGGTTGTTTGTGTAAAACACGACGCAATCGGTCGTAGGACGACGACGAAACAACCAATAATGATATCATTGCAACAATATTGGTATAATTTATATTGGATTCTTAAGCTACTATTTTTTAAGAATAACATATCCAGTTATTTGATTTGTCAAGCCAAGCTTACAATAATTGAAAAGTCTGAAAAAATAAAAAATATGTTTGGACCTCCCCCGAACAACGTACCTATATTAAAATGCATTATAATATTTATGATTTACAATTATTTATGCTAGCAAAGCCACTAACCAAAACATATAAAAATCAACTTGTTGCTTAATTTCTACATGCCTTAAATGCGAAAAGCCGTGGAGACGTATAGATTCAAATCCCGCTCTTAACATTTTTACATTAATTACTGTATTAAGCGGTTTACACTCACGAGAAATTGTCAGGAACGGCACGACATGTTTCGAACTCGTATGGAGCTCTGCCGGCCGTTCCTGACAATTTCTCGTGAGTGTAAACCGCTTAATACAATAATTAAATATGTCTTACAAAAGTTTTAATAAGATTGTTTTTAAATTTTTCGCTTTTATATAAACATAATCGTCACAAGTAAATGGACTGTCACTTTAATAGTTGATCAACGGACTTTTAGATGTAAGTTCCTGTTTGTTTATTTGCCAGAGTTTATTTACGGTTAAACCTTATAATGTATTTTGAACAAAAGAAAATTGGAGCTGAAGAAATAGCCGTTTCCTTTAGGAAGTGAGCGTGTTTATTTAGCTATTTTAACCTTTTGTGGAGCATGGAGTCGTTACTTCTTTTGTTTTTGACCGATACGAGAATAAGGAAACAAAAGGTTGCTAATCGAGAAAAACTGTTAAGGGAGAGAATTCGTTCTGGCGTGTTATTCAAAGAGTCCGCAACTTATATTCAACCTTATTATAAATAAA
Source organism: Apotomis capreana (assembly GCA_947623375.1). Taxonomy (NCBI): domain Eukaryota; kingdom Metazoa; phylum Arthropoda; class Insecta; order Lepidoptera; family Tortricidae; genus Apotomis; species Apotomis capreana. Next base: position 7,062,426 of record OX392508.1, on the reverse strand, counting down.
ACAATGGTGTCATAGTGAGCGAGATCCTAGGTATTTAACACAATTCATATCAACGGATACAGCGGTTTCCTAAGTAGCACACAGGCTGTAAATAGAAACTTATACAGCCCTTACGCAGCTGTAATCAGATCAATAAGCTCCTATGTAGCATGTGGCAGCAAGGAGCTACCTGGTGGAAGGGACAACGCATAAGGATAAATTCGTCAGGTCTACGTGGAGCGAGGGTAGCGAAGTGGCTAACGCGCTGGACCGGTAATCCAGAGGTATCGGGTTCGATTCCCGGTCCCTTCCACCAGGTAGCTCCTTTTTCAATTTTTCTTTAAGCTTTGATCTTTGTATTCATGGTTTGTATAAAAAATACTATGAGTGTTGGGGCTACATTATAACAGCAAACAAGCCCGGAATAGTACATTACTATAACTTTATACACTACAGACGCCGGGAAAGAAGCGCTTGCCGGGTGAGTAGGTATAGACAGATAGTGATACGAAGCCAGCAAGCCCTTATGTATAGTGCTTTTCTCAAACATATGCAATGAAATAAAAAAAAAAACACCGCTCAAAAAATATATAATTCAGCTGTTTAGCCAGTTCTTAAACACAGACACCATGTTAAAAAAAAAATACTTCCCTTCATAGGCCTTAAATTTTGTATGAAATTCCTTTACAGTTCTCTCGAGCTGTTCGGCCCGAAACGTGATACTTCGAAACCGATATAACGACCTTTCATTGCATGTTTGAGAAAAGAAAATATATCATGTTCTCCTGCCCAGAACCATGAAATAAAAAATAAAATGTAAGTAGTTAATGTTTCTTTTTTTAATCCATTTCCCAGTAAAGCACGAAAGATAAACGTCAACCCAGTGAAGGTATATTTTTGTTTAAGTTGGCAGCAATGCATTTAGCACATTCAGTTTTTTTAACTGTATGAATTTAGCAATTTTTGAAGTTTGATAACGTGAACTATTTTAACGTTCGTTTGGAACATTCTAAATATGGACTACTTAACTGCTATACATACACATTAAGGGCCTTATCACACTTGCGATTTGCGACTCTTGTCGCGCGACATAGTATCACCCGTCACTCTCTCACAGTACTGTTAAAAAAAAGAGATAGATAGCATATCTCGCGCGAGAAAGACTCTCATGTCACAGGTTGTGCTAGAGGTGTAGGTCTAAGGCGAATGACTCGCCCGGACGATGGCTAAGGTTATTTCAATAATTTTTGCTCGCAATTGAAATGCACAAAAAGCAAAGACTAACATAAATTATGTGTAAAAGCCATTGCGACACTCGGATTATTTCTTACTGTAGCCCCTTGTCAATCAATCTAATATTTTATAATTTTATAATTATAACTAAGCACGCCTGTTGTTTATTTCCACATAATTATACGTGTTGTGTGTTTGTATTTATTTTTTATTTTTGCAAGGTGTTAGAGTGTACATTTTCCATTCCATTATGTTCATTTATGTACTAAAACTGTAAACGTGACGATATTGCATAGTATCACAAGGTACATTTTACTTTACTCACACATAATAATATAGAGCGCGTCGGTTAAAAATAAAAAGAATGCAATCACTGGAAAAACTACAAAAAATACTCAAGGGAAGCATCCTCTAAATCTGAGAATGATAAGTCATTCTTTATTCTCATTTTGTGCCAATACTTTACTTACACATAATAATATAGAGCGCGTTGGCTAAAAATAAAAATAATGCAAACACTGGAAAAACTACAAAAAATACTCGAGGGAAGCATCCTCTAAATCTGAGAATGAGAAGTCATTCTATATTCACATTTTGTACCAATACTTCCCACCCACTGCGGACATTTAAAAATTCAACCGTACCTAACCACCCGTAACCCACGACTTGCACAAACAAATAAGAACAAGTCATAACCATCTTCGCGGATTTCATTCATTCGAATTTTAAATTGGTTCGTTACTGCGTCGAACGCTCAAGAATAATCTTGAACAATCTCGAACTTTCGATAGGAATTCTGGATGTGATCCAGCCATGCCAGAAGCAGGTAATAAAGAAAAAATCTAACGTTCCTAGGTTATCCGACGTCGAAATTACTTAAGCGACCTTACGATACAAATATAAAAGTTCAAATTTGGAACACATTAAATTCACGATACAACTTTTCCAACGTTATCCTAGAAATACGCGGGGCAAACTTATCTAAAACAGTAGCTTCGGCCCTGTCATCCGACGTCAAGCTTGAAATTGCATGCAAAACCGTTGGTTTAGAATATGATTGCCCGCAAATGTAAGTTTGTGGTGATTTGTTCGAAATTTAAAATTTATTTGTCTCGGCAGTGGGGCGCCGCCTAGCATCAGAAAACTCGTGATTCGTTCTTAATCTGAGTGCATTTTCTTTATTGAAAACATGATTTGATTAAAGTAAGCATAAAGCTTTAGATTGGGGAGCTCGGGTGACACGGGCCACGCTGCTGGGTGCAAAGTAAGTAATATGTATGGAAAATTAGTATTTTTTTTATTTCTATATTCTTCTCATTGAATATACTTATTAAAATTACTATGCCTACGAAATAAGACGTTCCTTACTCATAGTTTCCTACTGACCTTATAATTATTTTGACGTGAAAAACAAAATGTTGGCATTTAATTCGTACTTACATACTAAATATTTCGACGTTCATGTCATGAATATTATAATTATTCTGATATTATAATAATTCTTTTATTTTTTAAATCATTTGGCTTCAAACGTCATGTAGCATTCAAATTTAAGCGCAAACAAAAGCAATTTTAACTACTGTTGAAATTCACTCAACCCATACCAATTTATTTGCAGAAGCTTAAACCACTATCAAACTCATTCACGATACCAAAACTTTTCCATTCAATCCTAACCCAACTAAAATATTACCATATTACTAAAGAGCGTTTACTTACGAAGGGGACAAGTTCGGAACTCGTAACAATTTCGGAACTTGGGAACTATGCGGAACTTGGTTCCGGCGGAGGCGGACTGGACAGTGGCCAGATTCGGAATTCGAATCGAGGCGGAAAATGCGACATTCCAAATATAAACGGTGACCGCCGAAGTTGAATAGTGATGTAATTTGGAATTGTATTGTTAAAGTCTAATTGTTTTATTTTTAATGAAGGGCCTATTTAGAATTTCTCCCGTGGCCCGATTTATTACATACCTATTACTTGTGACTGCACGAGTAGGTCATAAATTATAATTTCCATATATTTCGAAGAGATTTCTGATAGGGATAAGTTCGCATTTGACATGTTTATTTGACGGGTTCGAATCCCGGCCAGGGCTCGTTACCCATGCCACTCGTATTTTATAACAAATAAAACAAATAAATATCACACAAGTTCGCACAAATCGATCTAGTCCCAAATTAAACTCAAGAAAGCTTCTGTTACGGGTACTAAACGACATACTTGTATACATAAATAAATACTTAAAAGTACCTATACGACAAAGTAAACAACTTACTTGTGTTTATCCCGCTTGAATTGTAGTAGATCGCATTCAATTTTTCTTTTTTTAATTTACCTGTGGGATTCGTAGTAGACTGTAGCTTGATTTTAACTTTAAACTGGAAAAGGGATACTTCAGTAGTATAGGGAAGTTCCCATAAATAAAATAATAACACTTGAAGATAATTCACATAATGCTGTGTGAAGTGTTGCTTGATCGGAGGCGGCCGTGAGAATGAATCAATTTAATCGAGCGGCCATATATATAATGATCGCTGGATTAAGCTGTGATTGCGCCAATGGGTAAGAAGGGCGTGACTCAATTCTTACGTGTGTATGGTGCGATGTGAGAATGTAATCTGAACAACATTATCTCTTTATTTCAGTAAATACACATTGATATTACATAATGTACATTGGTAGAACATATTTTGATTAAAAGTTATCATACCAGATTCTTATTGGAAATCCTATTGTTTACAATATTAAACGTATTCGATGAAGCTTTCTATGTGTTTCATTATATATTTATTCAGGTGGTTTTACATAGTAATTAACCAAAGCTTCATATCTTATCCTAACACAATAATGAGAGCAATTAACCTTATATACTTAGTAAAAATAAGAGAAAAGAAATACGATTGTGTATATAATATTTTCTTATTCTAAGCTGATTACTTACATGCTATATATGATCGAGCTAACTTATAATTATTACATAGTATACCTAGCCTACATGCGACAGTCCCCCCTCCGTACGAAAGTACAATATTTAAGTGGAGCAAATGTAGATAAGTCGATTTGTAGGTCGTCGGATTATGCCTGAGTTAGTTTGGACGTCGGCCACCCTTACATGGCCATCAGGGCCGGGAAAGGTTTTTGCTATAATGCCTCTAGGCCACGTCCCTTTCGGCATAGTGTTGTCAGCTACTATTACGACGTCACCTATAGCAGGATTCTTGAATTTGCTGTAAGTACTGGCTCGCGGACATAGCAGCGGTCGATACTCGGCGATCCATTTCTTCCAGAATATGTCGGCTAGAGCTTGGGCGGTCTTCCATGACTTTAGGGACGTATCGTGGGCTACTAGCGTTGGATCTCAGCAATAAAAAATGGTTCGGGGTGAGGGAAGGTTCGCTCATATCGGTATTGATTGGAGTGAGAGGGCGCGAATTGACTATGTTTTCGGCCTCTAATATGAGCGTATGTAGGACCTCTTCGTGTGGAGCCTTCTCTCTGAGTGTGATTTTCAGAGCGGCTTTGATGGCGCCTACCATTCTTTCCCACGAACCTCCCGCGGCGGGATTACCGGGCAGAATTTTCTTCCATGTGATTTCTCGGATGGCGGGATGATCTTTCACGGATTCGGGCAGTGATTTCTTAGCTTCTTTTATCTCTCGTTCCGAGCCCACGAAATTAGTTCCGTTGTCCGAGTAGATGATTGTTGGGGCTCCGCGACGTGCTATCATGCGTCTGAGGGCTAGTATAGTGGAGCTCGCCGATAGTGATGCGGCTAACTCGAGATGGACGGCTCTGGTCGTAAGGCAAGTAAAGAGCACGCCCCATCTTTTCTCTCTTCTACGCCCGATAGTAATCTGCATCGGCCCGAACAAATCTATGGCGGTAGCGGTAAACGGAGGCTGATATGCGAGTAGTCTTTCTACAGGTAGGTCGCCTACAGGGGCCTTGAGGGTGGCTCCTTTATAGGTCCGACACCATTGATATTTATTGCATATATATCTCATAGTCCCTCGTAGACCGACTATAAAGTACCGCTGTTTAATTTCGTTCATAACTGTCATGTGATTGCCATGATTGTACTTTTCATGGTAATGTTGTATGAGTAGTTTCGTGAAGCTTTCTTTAGCGTGTAAAATTGGGATATCCACTTTGCCTCGGTCTATTCTTGAGTCGAGTACCATGACGTCCGCCTTGTTCATTTTCACTGCTATCTTATGGATAGGCGATCGTCGCGGCAGTGGATTATCGTTTCTTGACAATTTTACTTCCTCTTCGAAACTTGCGTATTGACTACGCTTGATTAGGAGTAATTCCGCAATCTTTACATGTCCATTATTCATCTCTATTTCGGGTTTTCTCAATAGCAATCGGGTTTTAAATACTTCAGCCGCAACTATAACGCAAGCAGTAGCCCTAACTAATCGAATAAAACTCGAAAATCGTTCTATCGGAGGTAAATAATCGAATTTATCGCATGTACGGATTGATAACGTAATCGCGTTATTACGTTCTTCGCCCGAGGACGGTGGAGGTGAAGATGACGATTTCTCGCGCGGCCAGTCCGATTTATCTTTCGTAATGAATTCGGGTCCGAAAAACCAGCGGTGGGTGTTATCGAAATTCGCGGGCGCGCCCTTTGTTGCATCGTCGGCTACGTTTAGCGCGCTCGGCACCCATCGCCAGTCCGCTGGCGAAGTGCTACTTTCGATTTCAGCTAATCGGTGAGCCACGAAGCTCTTAAATGTGCGCGGATCTGCTTTTATCCATGCTAGCACTGTTCGCGAGTCGGACCAAAAATACCTATTCTCAATTACGTAATCGGATTCTGCGACGACAGATTCCGCTAATCGAGTGCCTAACACACAGCTCTGAAGCTCTAATCTCGGAATAGACACTACTTTAAGCGGCGCTGCTCGGGCCTTGGATGCGATTAGTCGATTTAATTGACCCTGACTCGTCCCTGCCCACAAAATACACGGCTGTAGCGTAAACTTTTTCGCTGCCGTCACAAAATATGTGGATATCGCCCTTACGGTCGCGTGCGGGAACGTGACGGGGGATCTCGAGATTGCGTAACTTTTGTAAGTTATCTATAAACGACATCCATGGCGCTTTACAGCTATCCTTTATTTGATCGTCCCATCCGATACCGGTACGCCATACCTCTTGCATTACCGTTTTACCTAACACGGAAATGGGGCTTGCATAGCCGATTGGGTCATATACAGACATAGCGCTACTAGTGACCTGCCGCTTAGTCGGCAAAGTCGAACCGTTGAGGACTTCTTTCGGGGTGCTTCTCAAATTTACGTTAAAGCCTAACGTATCTCGCCTATGGTTCCATATAAGCCCTAACGTACGTTCGGTATCAGATTTACCTATCACTGTACTATCCTCTGTTTTTGGCTGTACGTCGCTTATGACGTTTGGGTTGTTAGAGGCGAAGCCCCGCAATTCGAACGAAGCTTGCATGTTCAAGTGGTACAGTTGTTCATTTTCGTCCTGATCTAAGGCTACCAACATGTCGTCCATGTACGTGTTTCTGATAGTTATATCGGCGGCGATAGGATAAACGTTTTTTTGTTCTAACGCGTTTTTGTTTTTGACGTATAAGGCTGTGGTTGGACTCGCAGCGGATCCGAATATCAACCGTTTCATACGATATTCTTGTGGATCTTCTGTCCTGCTCTCTCCTCTCCACAAAAAACGTAAACTATCCCTGTCCTGCTCTAACACGCCTACTTGTAAAAACATTTCTTTTACATCGGCAATAACCGCGGTTTTGCCCTCGCGAAATCGAAGTAGAACTCCGAACAATGACTTTAACAGGTCAGGCCCTGTTAATAATGACTGATTAAGGCTAGTATTATAGGCTGTAGCCTTTGCGTCAAATACTAGACGTAATTTTAATTTTTGCGCGTGTCTAGTTGCGAAATGCGGCAAATACCACGTACGCGGCGCTTCTGGCGGGGGACGAGAGTTAATTATTTCCGCATATCCTTTACTAATTAAATTCTCAATTTGTGCGGTATATTCTGCCTTAAAACTTTCGTCTCCGTCCAGTTTGCGTTCTAAGCTATAGAGACGGCGTAGCGCATGCGCACGATTGTTAGGCAAAATCTCGTTATCAGATTGCCACAACAATCCCGTTTCGTACCTATTTTCTCCCGGGATTTTTCTACACGTAGCTTCTAATATGTCTAAAGCACGTTGGTCCGGGTCCGCCCGGGGCAATTTTTTCTCTACCCTTAACGACTCGATGCTAAAGTGCTGTTTCATACAGCTTAAAATCTCATCTTCGGTAGTGGCTGGACGAACGTGATTTATACGAGCTATTTTTCCCGGTCTATCCTGGGACCCAAAAAGGATCCAACCTAGGTTGGTATAGCCCGCAGCTATTGATGAGGTGGGGCCCGTAAGGAGCTGTCGCGACACAATTAAACCCCAATTATCTTGCCCAATTAAAATTGTGGGCGTCCCGCGCTTATATACTAATTGGTCCGTTATGTCTTTTAAATGGTCGCATTGTTCCACTAACTCGCGAGAAACCTCTTGCGAAGGCAGATTTAATTTATCGATTGTATACGCCGAAATTATTTCTAGATTTCTTGTACATAAACCGCGAATCGATAAATTTATTCTACAGGACTCATGATCTGTTATCTGACCTCCAATGCCTTGGATCGCGAGAGGTTTGCCCGAACCTCTAGGTGCTACTTTATCGGCCGTGCCTCGTTCTATTAATGTCATAGTCGAACCTGAGTCTAGGAACGCTAGTGCTTCGGTACTACCTAACGGGCCTGAAATTTCCACGGGAACTACCATAAGGTACGTATTCGCGCGCTGAATTTGATTTATGCTACTAACACTTGCGCGGACAGATTGCGCTTCACTTGTAAGCCCGTGAAGTAACCTATGGTGACCCGCTTCGCATTCGTTTTTACCGCATGCGACGTATTTGCACTTAATAGGGCGCCTATGATTAGGTTCTAAACACCTATAGCACAGCTTAAGGCTTCGGGCCGATTCCCACCGGTCTGCGACAGACTTTTTCAGAAAATCCGGGCAAACGGCTAACTTGTGATTCCCTTTGCAAAGTACGCAATCTTTTTTATTATTGTTAAAATTATTCTGCGACTGCGGGGGCGGTCGTGATTGCGTGGGCTTCACCGTTTGCGCGGGCTTTTTTTTATGCGTTTGCGGGCGCGAATTTAAGGTAGCTACGGTAGCGACGCGGTTCGATTCCCTGTATGAGTCATCGTCCGAATCAGAGTCGCTTGCGTAGTCTCGATAGCTACTTTGGTATGGTCGTCCGCGGCTCGCACCACCGTGCATTCGTTGTTGTGGCTGCCTCGACTCGGCATGGTTTATATTAACCACATGAACGTTTGCACGGGACTTTGAATGTCTGTGGTGTGATCGCTTCGTGTCCATACTGACGTCGTTTAAGAAGTTAGCCATCGCGACTAATTCAGGCGTTCCCTGATTGGCCTGTTTATACTTTGCCCATTCATACCTAATTATTATGTTTAATTTGTCAGTTATTTTACTCACTAACTCGGGCGCGTGTAAATACTGATCTTGGCGCAATGCCTTAATGGTAGCTACCGTATTAGCTACATGGCCGGCAAAAGTAACGATATTACTGCTGTCTTCGGCTAACCTGGGCATGCGCTTAACGTTATGGATCTCGGTCAAAACTATTTCCTCGGGGTCCCCGAAATGCCTTTCTAAAGACTCCATGATTTCGTAAGGATCGGTTACTGTGTACATGATGGCCTTGACCGCTATCCGCGCTTCGCCGCGTAAGGCGCGCCTAATTCTACCTACGTTATTTACGCTACTGAAATGAGGCGCGCTATCTTCAAATTCGGCCCTAAACGCTATCCATTCCGAGATATTTCCGTCGAAATGCGGCAATTCTGGAATTTGCCTATGTATGGGAGGGCCTTGCAATGCCCGATCGGCGTGTCGTACTTGCCCTAATTCTACCCTATTGCCGTTATATGCCGGGTTCAAACTTCTGTTTTCTACAGCGGGTGGTCGATTGTCGTAATGAGATGCTACCCAACCCGAGACTCTCTCAGCGGCCTGACCCACCGCGGACGCACTGTCGGATTGCGCTTCAATACGCGCAACCTCCAGTCTAATATTTGCTTCCGCGGCTGCCTTCTGAGCTAGTTCGAGTTCGGCTTTACGCACCTGCAATTCGGCCATTAAAACAGAAATTTGACTGCTACTCTCCCTATTGGCATTAACTAACGTATTGTCCGAATTCCTATCACCGGGCCTGTCTATATCTCCCCTACCGACTTCTAACGCGTGGTCGCGGGCGGAATGGGGCACAGGAGACGGGTTCGTCGCGGGTGAATTAGCTACGCTCGATCGCGGGGCGGGGGCCGAGGGGGGATCGCTCGCGGGCGTCATTGTGTTCGCGTTTTTGTTGCTACTGCTTGCGTTATTAGATGGGCCAGTCCCGTAGCTCCAAGTATTTGTAGGATTAGTGGACGTCTCGCCTGACTCCGGAGTCTGGTCTCGTGATTTTTGAGAACGCGTAACTCTCTTTTCCGGAAGAGACATCGCACGGGGGGACTGTCGCTTAACCTAACACACACACTGAATTTAAAACAATAACAAAAAACACTGCATTTACCTAATACCTAACACCTATTCATTAGCGAGGCTAAGTGCGACACTAATGAGCCCTAATATCCCTACGGCGTAAATCCCTCGTTGCACAGATCCGTAACGGCTTGTTCACACCGCTGGGTTACCACCGTACGGAAGCTGTGTTATGCGTCACACGTGAACGCTTTAGACGCGGTACAAGGAGAACTTAATCAATCCGAGACCGATTGATGCGGAAGCAAGGGGAAATTAATCAACCCGAGATCCGATTGATGGCAGAACAAGGGGAACTTAATCAACCCGAGTTCTGTGATGCACGTCGTGGTGCGGACTATGGTCCGATTGATGGCAGAACGAGAGTTCTGTGATGCACGACGTGATGCGGATACGAGGGGAAAATTAATTCGACCCAAGATCCGATTGATGCCAGAGCAAGGGGAAACTTAATTCAACCCTGTCTGTGATGCCCGGCGTAGGGACGTAGGGTTTAATCCACTACACGTCCCTATGATGATTCTCTTGCGCGCCTCCTGACACTGGAACGAAGGTCCAATTCCTTCCTTCTTGATCCGGTGCTCGAAGGTCCAATTGTGGGATTCGTAGTAGACTGTAGCTTGATTTTAACTTTAAACTGGAAAAGGGATACTTCAGTAGTATAGGGAAGTTCCCATAAATAAAATAATAACACTTGAAGATAATTTACATAATGCTGTGTGAAGTGTTGCTTGATCGGAGGCGGCCGTGAGAATGAATCAATTTAATCGAGCGGCCATATATATAATGATCGCTGGATTAAGCTGTGATTGCGCCAATGGGTAAGAAGGGCGTGACTCAATTCTTACGTGTGTATGGTGCGATGTGTGAATGTAATCTGAACAACATTAACTCTTTATTTCAGTAAATACACATTGATATTACATAATGTACATTGGTAGAACATATTTTGATTAAAAGTTATCATACAAGATTCTTATTGGAAATCCTATTGTTTACAATATTAAACCTATTCGATGAAGCTTTCTATGTGTTTCATTATATATTTATTCAGGTGGTTTTACATAGTAATTAACCAAAGCTTCATATCTTATCCTAACACAATAATGAGAGCAATTAACCTTATATACTAAGTAAAAATAAGAGAAAAGAAATACGATTGTGTATATAATATTTTCTTATTCTAAGCTGATTACTTACATGTTATATATGATCGAGCTAACTTATAATTATTACATAGTATACCTAGCCTACATGCGACATTACCTTTGTGTCATTATTTATAGACATAATAATTGTTTATCAGTTCTTTCTGCATAAAAGAATATAGATTTTTTACAAGGATAGACTTTTAGTAAATGATACCAAAAAGTACAGGAGTAGAAATGTAACCATTCTCCTTCGGCATTAAATAAAATATAGTACCTAAGAAAATTGTACAGATTGGATAAAGATGTATATTTGACAATTTGTTGTTTGTCCTTTTTAAATAGAATCGATGTGGTTTCTTGTTCTTGAACATAGGCGTATACTTACGAAAGGCATAAAGTTTGAAACTCGTAACAATTTTGAAACTTGGAAACTAGGCGAACTTGATTCTAACTGGATTCGACCGATTTGAAATTCGAATGGAGACGGAAAAATATGACGTAATATAACTACTATGATTAAATATTTTTTTCTACTCCAGTACTTTTTTCTGTCATTTATATAGTTACTAACTCTAATATAAAGACATAAATTATGAAAGTCTGTAAAAGTCTATACTCTATTGCCCAAAAAAACACTGCTAAATGATGTTATAATGTCGCCAAAAAAGCATCACGTAGTACCACAGATTACAAGATAAACAGCTGCATTCACACAATTTGCAATTTAAAAAAAAGCTTATTGTACTAATGCATTGCTGCCAACTTAAAAAAAGTTATATCTTCAGTGCATGGATGTTTAGTATATAGTGAACGTATACCTTTATGTATAAGTTCATATTTTTTTGACAGATGTTTAGTATAGTGAACGTATACCTTTATGTATTAGTATATTTTTTTGACAGATGGACGTCAATAAAATTTTTTTTTATCAGAGACTACTTTTTTTAATTTTGTTGATTCCGAGCATGGGAACATGTAATTTTTTCTTTTGTTTATTCGCATTTTATTTATGAAATGTCGAGTCGTAGAAAAAGTATTGTATGCAACGTTGTATAAGTAGGTCAAAAAACGCTCGTGGCATCTTTCTTACGATGTTCGCTGCGCTCACATCGTAACCCATGCCACTCGCGTTTTTTGCCCCCACTTATACAACGGTTTCATAAAATACTATTAATAAAAACAAGTGCAATTTTATTTGAAGGTCTGCAGATACAAACTAATATATAGGTAAGATACAGTTTGTATCTGCAGTAAAGCCGCCATGGTTTACGTTGTTTTCCAACTAAATACGGAATATTTACACAGATTTATTCAAATAATTTTATAACAACAGTATATTAGTAGCATTTATATATCGAAGGTCTCAAGTGACTGCCGATAGTAACGATATTAGTTTCATCTTTATTTCGCATAAATATTTTTGTGCCAAATCATAACAATATTATTTGTAAAAATATATCGTCATTTTCTTTCGGCAATTTCCACATATGCCTCCCAGGTTTTTTACGATAAAATGTCGTATGTTTCTATTGGAATTGTGTCACTTACGTTTTTTTTCTAACGCAGTAACATGTGCCCGAGAGAGTTCCAAATATTAAATTGTTTCACTCGAATCGGAGCCGTCTCTTGAGGCCATAGTTTAGTGTGAACCGTTTCATTGGTTCGATATAATAAGCGAATGTAAACAAGACATCCAAGGGCATAGTGCGACCAACTTTTTAGTGAACTGAAAAGTGTCGCCATAATCTTCGCATTCAGAGCACTCGAACTCGACTCCATTTATTCCTGAAATAAATGGAGTCCTATGTATATATATGTCCTATGTAATGTTATAGGACGTGTGGAGTCTTTATGTGTATGAGTCGAGTCTCGTTATTTGTGTTCCAAGTCGTAATTAAAATTGCCCCCAGAACTCGAGTCCTTTACAAAACTACCTACGATAAAATGCGATTGGGGAAAGGTTATTAAAATTAATTATATGGATCCGATGCATTTGTCCCTGCAATTAATCTGCGTCTCTTCTTCAACAGTAGGTATCTTATCTTGTTTCCATCTTATTATGATCTTTTTTTATCTTTTAATTGATTTCTCATAACAATCATAACTTAGGTAATATCCATCGAATAGTGTAACAGTAACTACGTGAGATGCTCTACAGTTCACTAGTGAGCTTTTACTAGACTATGTGAGACCAGTAATATCAGCCACATCGTAATACTAATCACATGTACACTAGAGAATTGAAATGTCACCTGAAGCGACGAGGGAGGTGCGGATTGATGAATGACCCGATACGTGCGTCGGACAGGTTTGATCGATTCACGAATTTTAGGAGACTATGTTTTTGATTCTGTTCACATTTGGTTGGGGTTTGAGATTCCATTTTAGAGACCTAGAGAATTTTGTGTTTACGACGTAAGAACTAAAATTTGAACCGATCATTGAAATTTTAGAGAAATCAATTCGACGTCTGTCACTGATATTTATCCAAGATCTCGCTCCTTAAGTGATATTTTAACTTATTGTTTTCCACTTGTTTTCTCTCAACAAATTGTCGGGAATGATGAATGAATGAATGGTCAGTGAAAATAAAAATAATGAAAACGTTGCCGGCTCGATTTACTCGCAAATAATGAAATTCCTTTATTTGTCGAAGTACAACTAAAAAGTTAAAACAGCCATATAAATGACATATAAAGGCAAAGGTCCTATATAAACTGCTACGATTTGTCACAACCTTTTAGTTGTTTCAAATAGCTCATGGCTATTTAGTTAAAACAGCCATATAAATAAAGGCAAAGGTCCTATATAAACTGCTACGATTTATCACAACTTATTAGTTGTTTCAAATAGCTCATGGCGTTTTCGAAAGAGAAATTAAATACACTTCTACTTTTTATAAAGAAAAGGCAACAATGCAAGAATTCAGTTTTGACATAGTGCCTTATAAAACTTATCGTTGGTTGCTTTGGGACTTGGTCGATTTGTGTAAGATTGTCCCTTAATATTTATTTATTAATTTTATAAACTTATGTTTGGTATTTTCCTTCGATATTCAGTAAGGAACGTGGACTATGTTTTGAAGACTGGGCGACCAGGGCCCCGTTTTCTCCTCTTTTCTCCATAGGTGCTTTATCCTGGGTTCCGTCACAGGCGGTCGCGTGTTTATGCAATGTTGATCATAGCAGCGCGACTGCATTCGTTCACGAATCGTGCGACTGAATCGCTACAAAAAGTCGCCGTATGCGAGCTCCCTAACCACTCAATTGCTTCGAATTTTGAGTTGGACTCTATTTATATAAAAAAATAAGAGCGGTGACAGGTAGCCGTAGTTACCAAAAGCAATCTAGTGGCTAAGTATTAGCTAGTTTTCCACCGATCCTCTGCGTCCTCGGCGTAGTTTTACCTTAGCTTCAATGAAATTCTCACTCGCACAACCATAAAGCCATAAGGCCATAAAGTAAAGTTAAGCTAAATTTTCCAGGCCGCTAGTTCGCTCAATTTGCGGAGAGTTTCGAGTTGGCCTGAGTCGTGATTAATTAACGGTCTAAGCTACCCAAATCACTCAAGTGCTGCTGACGCTCAATACAGCTAAACTACTTGAACGCGCGAGGGACAATGGCTACCTACTGCTTGTGACATGATCAGCAGGCATTATAATGCGAGCAAAATCAATTGAAATGACATATGACAACCAGTGACGACTAGCACGTCCACTAATTTTGCTCGTATTTTACGGACCCCGCAGATCGGAAAAAAAATTGGAGAGGCAAAGAGGCAGGCCAGGAACAATAATGAATGAGTTAGAACATGATCATCGTCAATGACTATGGGTAGTGGACATAATGTGGGTAGACGTAACTCACGTGGCGTGGAAACATACCTGATTACCTGCTTGATGCCTTCAGGACGTCTGGCTCACAAGTAATAAGGGCTAACCGGCTAATATCATCATTGATTATGTGTTTCGTGTCTTTAGTGTTTTAGTAATTGACGACGTGGTTGGCGCAGTGGTAAAGCAAGTGCCTTTGAGTCGGCAGTCCTGGGTTCCAATCCCGTCAAGGGGAAATATTTATGTGATTGGCTCGAATATTGGTTGGATGGACCCAGCAGGGGTCATAGATGTATTTGGGTGGATCATTTTTTTCTTACCGTTATTCTGTCCGTGGCCCAGGGGATAATAGTGATTAAATTTCTTAGGTAAGTGCTGATAATTGATATAACTGGTATTGCCAGGAGATAGTCTACATAAGAATGGGCTTATACCTGCTTAAATTACAAAGCTTTTGCTAAATATAACCACGGCAAATAGTAGTTTTAAAAAGTTACCCAGGGGCATCACCATGGCAACGAGTGGCAGAAAATAGTTGATTCGGTTTAAAGAACTTTATTCTCATTAAGACAATTGTCACTTACATGAGAACTTACAGGCTAATGCAATGTTAGTACATAACAGTATAAATTTAGATAGTGAAGTTAGTAATATACAATGGTATGGTTTTAGATTATGATATAATATAAGTATTGTAGTGGAGGAAGTTAAGAAAATAAAAATTAAAAATAAAGAATATAACTAAAGAGGTTCTCTAACCTAATAATTATCATTACTAATACTTCTTGCATTATAAATAATTTTAAATAATTATAATTATAATTGTAAAACAGTTACCTGGTGACTCTTACCTAGGAAACTATTTCACATTACAAAACATTATGAAAGTAGGTACTTATAACTGAATACAGATTACTTATATGAGGAGTGAACTGTCATTTGTTACATGCTCAGTAAGTCTGATTTTAAATTCTTGTAGTGTCTTTGCATTTTTTATATGTGATGGTAGATTATTGTGCAGTTTCACTCCTTCATATGTAATTGTTTTTCGGCCATAGTTTGTTCGGATCTTAGATAACACTAATTGGTTTGGTCTTCTACCGGAGCGACTATGCGTGTTCTTCCTAAGTGAAATATGAGTATGAATTTTTTTATCCAAGATCTTTCTAACCAGCATACAGGTTGTGAATACATATAATTGTTTTATATTCATAAGCTTTGTTTCCTTATATATCTTATTGGTAGGCGTCCGGTAAGGGTAATAATACAGTAGCTTTATGATTTTATTCTGTGCAATTTGGATGTCAGCAAGTCTAGTCTTGGAGGCACTACCCCATAGTTCAATAAGGTATAACAAATGTGGTTTTAGTAGGGAGTTGTAGATAGTTTGCCTTACATATTTCGGGAGGCATCTTGCAATTATACGAAGTGAGCCAATGAGGCTAGATAGTTTACTTTTGATCTTTTCTAAGTGTGCACTCCATGTCAGACAGTTATCAATTCTAAGACCCAAATACTTTTCCTCAGTCTTTTCTTGAATGGGAAGGTTATTTATTTTTAACGTGACATGTGAATGTATTTTTTTATTTTTTGCTTTGAAGATAACATAACAAGTTTTCTCTACATTGATAGTTAATAGGTTGCATTGTAACCATGTGTAAAGTGTGTTAAGATCTTCTTGAGCCTGTGTAATTATACAATCAATAGATGATCCAAAATAGAACAAGCATGTGTCATCGGCGTACAGAGTTACAGTGCCGTGTAAATTAACATCTTTTATATTGTTTATATATATTAAAAATAGTAATGGTCCCAATATAGACCCCTGTGGGACACCGTATGTTATTGGATGTTGTTCACTTTGATGTTCTACTATTTTAACAATTTGGTTTCTATTAGCTAAATATGAATGAAAGATACTGAATGCCTTGTCTGTAATACCAATTTCTCTGATCTTGTTTAGCAAAACTGTATGGCTGACAGTGTCAAACGCCTTTGATTGATTGACCCATTTAAGTATATATATTATATGTACTTATCTATATAATATGTTCATCGTCGTCTAGTACCCATAGCAGAAGCACTAGAGCGTACTGTGGGACTAGATCAATTTGTGTGAGGTTGTCCGTTTTTTTTTGTAAGACTGACTATCAACCCACTAAAAGGCATTATACAGCGCTCTGTGCCCGCGCAGGTGCAGTATGTGTTGAATGTTTCGGCTGTACGTCGTTTTATATAATTTCACTTAATCTATTTTGGTTTGATATACCATTGCTTTGTATAATGTAACGAAGGATATACTCGTGATGTCGTTTTATATAATTTCCTAATGATATAATGTAATAAGAGATATAATGAGTAAGGTGCTAAAGTAAACCCTTCAAATCACCACTTTGCTAGGTTAGGTTTGTTA
Source organism: Apotomis capreana (assembly GCA_947623375.1). Lineage (NCBI taxonomy): Eukaryota > Metazoa > Arthropoda > Insecta > Lepidoptera > Tortricidae > Apotomis > Apotomis capreana. The sequence continues at coordinate 7,045,190 of OX392508.1, read as the reverse complement.
GGTACCTTGCGTCCTTCAGAGCGGAAATAGAAGCCCCGCGAAGCGGGGATTCGTCGAATTGCTCCCGTTATTTAATTATAACAGTACACCAATTAATAATTAGAGTATAACTAGTTATAACAGTATACAGTTATATCAAAGGTTACATTATATTAAATGACGTTATGTCAATTTGTTGTATATATCAAGTGTATGTTAGTTTTTTTGAAATTATAGGAAACATTACGGACCCGAATGTTTCATTTCGCCGAAGTGTCATTTTGTATAAAGAGTTTTTCTCCGAAACCGTCAATTACTTGGGATTGTCATAAAACAAACCTAACCTAATTTAACCTACTCAATAGGTTGACAATATTTTCAAGAATTATGAAAAATTCATTACTTCAGAGGAAAAAAACGGCGAAGTGAAAATTCTGCAAATTGAAACATTTGCAAAAAAGTCTGAGAAAAAGCAGAACACCATACTTTAGCGATACGCTCCAATTTACCTTTAAAGGAAAACTTGCCACACTTAATACGATCGCAAATCGCTGAAATGGATCAAATCTTCACAAAAGTTTCAAAAAAATGGTTAGTATAATCTTGATAAAAATAATAATTACTTTGCGTTTTGCTACGAGTACTTCAACGCTCTCTGTAATTGACAGACGAAATTTAAAAAGCAAAAAACAATCCAAGTTACCTGATCAGATACCGGCCAAATTAGCCCCCGTAGAAATTAGAAAAGTTCCCTGTCATTATTCACAAAGCAACTCCTAACAGTCCGCCGCGTAAATATTTAACTTGGGCGAGATAGCGAAAAAACCGGGCCAAGTCCGAGTGAAGAATGGAGAAAAGGTTCTTATTCTTAAGATTAAATAAAAAATGAAACAACATGTTACCGACCATTCTCCTCATGTGGGGTATGTCTAAACTTTGACATTGGCGAAATACCTCTGGCTGAAAACCGCAAGAAGTGAGTTTTTTTTCTTTATTACGTGGAGGTAGGTACAGTTAACGATTTTAGCGCACGTCGTGGTGAAACAATATAACTACAATACAAAGGAATGAGAGTGAACAACCACTCACATTGTCTAAATTAATAGGGCTAGTTGACTCATGTCAAATTGTAATAAACTGACGTTTATTCCGTATTCGCTGGGTGCAAAGTAGGTGGTGGGGGAACCACAAATCGATCGCAGCGCGCGCCGTGGCCAAAAAAGGAACTTTCGTCAGGCCAACTGTCACTTTTTACTAGCGAAATTAAGGCATTTGACATTAAAAAGTCCGCCGTAATTGTAACCAGCGTGTGCGAACCCAGCGAATAGTATTTATCAAAGGAAGCCTAAATAAATATTTTCTATTTATAAAAGTGAAAGTGGCTGAAATTTTTTTATTTGAAAATATGGTTTTTAATCTGCCTACGCCTACTACGCCTACGATAGTGCCTACGCCACATCTTGGGATTTAGGTAGCCGACCCCGATTGAGAATTCATTCTCAAAAATGGGACAAAGGCTAGGAGGATACTAATAATAATAATGGTTTTTAATCTGTATTTTGAAATGCTTAAAACGCTGCCCGCCATTTTCGCTTATGATAGTGACTATAATCTGTATTATATCGAAAATACAGTCATAAATAATCGGTTGCATTATGCATGAAATGCGTTGTTCGGTTAAATTTGTTAATTTTGTAACTTACTTCTCGTGAAGACAGCCATGAAAAGGTCCGTGTTTATTACATCTGAAAGTTATTGATTTTGCCATTTTAGACGGGAAATAAAGAAGGTCAACGTTTTATCGACTCTATAGATTAACATAATCGAAGAAAATGAAAGAAAATTACGATATTTCATTGAAATTATTTGTTTGTTTACTTACTATTCGTAAAGGCAGTCAGCCATTTGACATTAAAAAGTAACCGCAAGTTGACGCTGTCATCGCGCACCCAGCGAATAGTATTTAGCAAAGGAAACCTAAATATATATTATCCATTCATAAAAGAGAAAGATGGCTGAAAATTTTAAATTTGAAAATATGGTTTTTAACACGTTGAATGCGGGAACTGGATTCTATAATTTACATTCAGTGCTATACATATCATTTTTGAATTGTAGCATAGTTTTTCACTGGTGCGGTACAAGACTATTTTGACTTGTGACTAGAGGTCTAAATTTTGGCAAATATATCTTTGTTGATTTAGCAATTTTATGATTTACTGATAACAAGTTAAACAATTGAGTAATCTAAATCTAAGTTCGTTACAGACTATCGACCTTGGTTTAGGAATTATAAGACAATTAATTAACGATACGAAACTGACTTGTACCGCATCATGGACACAGGGCTGGTGCTCTCAAGTCGATGTTTTGGTAGGGAGGGGAAATTTAATGAAACCAAACATCGATATCGATTGTTGTAATTATTAAAAAAGTAACTAAATTTACATATTTGAATGAGACTTATTGAAACATTCTAAACGTATTTTGTTCACATTCTTGGCAGTAGGTATTAAAATAAATATTTTAGAACCGGCCCTAGCTGTGTTTTCTCCTTTAATTGTGAATATACTACCGCCGCATTTCTTCTCCATTTCATTATTTTTCGGTTGACTACTCTCAATTTCTTCAAATATATTTTGTAACAATTTTGTTGATAATTTTCTTGGTGCATTCATGAGAAATAAAAATATAAACAAATGATACGTAAGGATCGACCCCCGCACTGGCCTGTACTGACCTGTACCCGTGGTGCGATACAAGGCGGTAGGATACAAGACACTTTTGGCTGGTACCGCACTGGTTGTTTATTTTTTTCACCTAGTGCGAAACGAGTCAAATTTGTCTTGTACAGTTTGATGTACCTACCCATTGGATAAAATTTGTAGAAAGAAGCATAAATGTATACTTGACTCTTTCTAGTCCGTAGGATTTCATAGTCAAATTGCCCCCGCACCAGACAGAGACAAGCTACTTCCTTGCGCCGCACCAAAAGAAAGTCCAGTACAAGTCAAAATTGGCATGTACCGCATTCAACGTGTTAATCTGCCTACGCCTACGATAGTGCCTACGCCACATCTTGGGATTTTAGGTAGCCGACCCCGATTGAGAATTCATTCTCAAAAATGGGACAAAGGCTAGGAGGATAATAATAATAATGGTTTTTAATCTGTACTTTGAAATGCTTAAAACGCTGCCCGCCATTGTCGCTTATGATAGTGACGTCATCGGTCATGTAAACAAAACTGAAAGTCTACTTTGACGACTTCGAATAGTGCCATCCCTCTCGATCTTCTGTCAAAGTATATTAGAGTGAGCGGAATGGCACTATACGACGGTCGAATTTCGAATATTTACAGGTAATTCTACGTCATGCCACAGATTAGCAAAAGGGAAAGATAGCGGACGGCGTTTTTGACTGTTTATGAAATTTCTAATTTTCAATTGGTAAAATTTAGCTTTCTAGTTTCACAAAAATACAAGAAATTTACTTTAGAGTTAGTAAGATCATTATTAACCATTTCAAATATATTTCAAAACTGGGTCTACTTAGCCTATTGTCAGTTCATCATGATTTCGTTATTTGATGGTCTCCTCTAGTTAAAAAGACTAAGTGACACTTACCTAGTGCACTCGTGCACATAACCACAACAATTTTTACGTACTCACATATTCACATTGTTTTTTGTATTTTATGATATTGATAACGCATGTATCATTATATTCCAACATAAATATAATATCAACAAAGATAAAGCACTGAAAAAAAAATGCAATATATGATTAAAAGTTACAAAACAGTTATTTTCAAACTGAACGTTTCACTTTTTGAGCAAAAAGAAGAGTTGATTAGTAATTGCAGTATACCAATGTGTTTCGGGTTTACGATAAAATTGTCTGGAATCAACAGAAAATGGCTACCTTTAATCAGGCTCTTTTATTATTTATCCGCTTCATTTTGTAAGATTTATTATAGGCCTGAGTAGGCGAACCTTTGACCCCTGTAAATGTTATACTTTTCTGTCGTTAGGGGAATACGCTAATTCTAAACCAAGCATAGAACGCAACAAAAAAAAATAGTGCCTTCGCGCGGAAGAATTGAAACTTCGTAATGTGGAAATGAATAAGTTTCTGTCAAAAATGACATTTTAGTGGCAAGCTTTTATAGCCGACTGTACTTTTCTTTGGATATCCATCACATGCTCACTGAGACGATTCTAAAGAGCCCAAGCTCGGTAGGATTGGTTTTTCTATTATAGAGTTCCTATGGCCACCTTCCGGCTCCATCATCAGATCAGCCCCATGGTACCATATTATTGTATTGTCATCAAAGTTAAGTAAGTATGCAAAATTTCAGCTCAATCGGTTGACGATATCTGCTTCAAAATTGAGTTGCAAGATTTCACCCGAACAAACATACTTTAAACATACCATGCAAGCTAAATAAAAGCTTGTAAAATAGGAAGGGGTAGAAATTGATTTTTAGTGAACTCATATTGTTTGTTTAAGACAAACTTCTTCACTCTCGCTCTGTCTCTTTCTATTCCCCCTCCCCAGGAGCGTTGAACGTTTAACGCAACAGTGCTTTCCTACCCCCTCTACGGTAGCGTTAAACGTTTAACGCAACCGTTTAACGCAACCTTGTTGGAAGTCGCATTAGAAGTTTCACTTCAAAAATGTGTAACGTTTGGAAGTCCAGGAATAGGAAACGGGGAGCAAATACGGTGCATTATGTTCACAGTCCATATTATTTTATTGACAGACTCATAATTGATATATACAGACATATGTTTATTCTTAAGCCCCGACGAAAAAAGAGGGGTGTTATAAGTTTAACATATGTGTATCTGTGTGAATGTCTCTGGCATGGCCCAAACGGAAGGACCAATTTGAGTGCGTTTTTTAGGGTTCTAGTCAACTAGGAACCCTTATAGTTTCGCCATGTCCGTCTGTCCGTCCGCGGCTGAGCTCCGTGATCATTAGTACTAGAAAGCTGAAATTTGGTATGAGCATGTGTATGTATCACGCCGACAAAACGGTAAAATAAAAATTAAAAAATAAAGTTTTTTTCGGGTACCTCCCGTACAACCTAAAGTGGGGTGATTTTGTTTTTCGTTCCAATACTAGTGTGTGGCGTGTCGTTGAATAGGTCTTTTAAAAATAATAAGGGACTCCCAACATTATTTTTTGATAAAGTCAGCAGTTTTGTAAATATTCGCTCCGAAATTTAAAAAAATTGTGTCCCCCCCTCTAACTTTTCAACCACGGGTCAAAAAATTATGGAAAAATTCATGAAAATGAGGCCTTATAAGTATTTTCAGTGAAAACTAGGTATATTAAATAAAATCGGTCGAGCCGTTTTTGAGTAATCGCAAAAATTCATAATTTTTTTAAAATTACGTAAGTGTCGTGCGGTGTCCCTACGCTTTGAACGTTACACATATTGGTTAAGTGCCATACTATAATAAAACATTTCGCTCAATCGATAACTTCCAGAAGGTAATAAGTAATTACTTTTACTTTGGCGTTTACGACCTTTTTATAGAGCTTGAAATCTTTCTCGTAATTTAAATCTTTCGCTTAATTTTCGTCTATTGTGAAGGATGGGCAACTACGCCTACGATAGTGCCTACGCCACATCTTGGGATTTAGGTAGCCGACCCCGATTGAGAATTCATTCTCAAAAATGGGACAAAGGCTAGGAGGATACTAATAATAATAATGGTTTTTAATCTGTATTTTGAAATGCTTAAAACGCTGCCCGCCATTTTCGCTTATGATAGTGACTATAATCTGTATTATATCGAAAATACAGTCATAAATAATCGGTTGCATTATGCATGAAATGCGTTGTTCGGTTAAATTTGTTAATTTTGTAACTTACTTCTCGTGAAGACAGCCATGAAAAGGTCCGTGTTTATTACATCTGAAAGTTATTGATTTTGCCATTTTAGACGGGAAATAAAGAAGGTCAACGTTTTATCGACTCTATAGATTAACATAATCGAAGAAAATGAAAGAAAATTACGATATTTAGAGAATGCCTCATGGCATTAAGTCCGCCATTTGTACTTTTACTTATGTATTTTGTGCAATAAAGTTTAAATAAATAAATATTTCATTGAAATTATTTGTTTGTTTACTTACTATTCGTAAAGGCAGTCAGCCATTTGACATTAAAAAGTAACCGCAAGTTGACGCTGTCATCGCGCACCCAGCGAATAGTATTTAGCAAAGGAAACCTTAATATATATTATCCATTCATAAAAGAGAATGATGGCTGAAAATTTTAAATTTGAAAATATGGTTTTTAATACGTTGAATGCGGGAACTGGATTGTATAATTTACATTCAGTGCTATACATATCATTTTTGAATTGTAGCATAGTTTTTCACTGGTGCGGTACAAGACTATTTTGACTTGTGACTAGAGGTCTAAATTTTGGCAAATATATCTTTGTTGATTTAGCAATTTTATGATTTACTGATAACAAGTTAAACAATTGAGTAATCTAAATCTAAGTTCGTTACAGACTATCGACCTTGGTTTAGGAATTATAAGACAATTAATTAACGATACGAAACTGACTTGTACCGCATCATGGACACAGGGCTGGTGCTCTCAAGTCGATGTTTTGGTAGGGAGGGGAAATTTAATGAAACCAAACATCGATATCGATTGTTGTAATTATTAAAAAAGTAACTAAATTTACATATTTGAATGAGACTTATTGAAACATTCTAAACATATTTTGTTCACATTCTTGGCAGTAGGTATTAAAATAAATATTTTAGAACCGGCCCTAGCTGTGTTTTCTCCTTTAATTGTGAATATACTACCGCCGCATTTCTTCTCCATTTCATTATTTTTCGGTTGACTACTCTCAATTTCTTCAAATATATTTTGTAACAATTTTGTTGATAATTTTCTTGGTGCATTCATGAGAAATAAAAATATAAACAAATGATACGTAAGGATCGACCCCCGCACTGGCCTGTACTGACCTGTACCCGTGGTGCGATACAAGGCGGTAGGATACAAGACACTTTTGGCTGGTACCGCACTGGTTGTTTATTTTTTTCACCTAGTGCGAAACGAGTCAAATTTGTCTTGTACAGTTTGATGTACCTACCCATTGGATAAAATTTGTAGAAAGAAGCATAAATGTATACTTGACTCTTTCTAGTCCGTAGGATTTCATAGTCAAATTGCCCCCGCACCAGACAGAGACAAGCTACTTCCTTGCGCCGCACCAAAAGAAAGTCCAGTACAAGTCAAAATTGGCATGTACCGCATTCAACGTGTTAATCTGCCTACGCCTACTACGCCTACGATAGTGCCTACGCCACATCTTGGGATTTTAGGTAGCCGACCCCGATTGAGAATTCATTCTCAAAAATGGGACAAAGGCTAGGAGGATAATAATAATAATGGTTTTTAATCTGTACTTTGAAATGCTTAAAACGCTGCCCGCCATTGTCGCTTATGATAGTGACGTCATCGGTCATGTAAACAAAACTGAAAGTCTACTTTGACGACTTCGAATAGTGCCATCCCTCTCGATCTTCTGTCAAAGTATATTGGAGTGAGCGGAATGGCACTATACGACGGTCGAATTTCGAATATTTACAGGTAATTCTACGTCATGCCACAGATTAGCAAAAGGGAAAGATAGCGGACGGCGTTTTTGACTGTTTATGAAATTTCTAATTTTCAATTGGTAAAATTTAGCTTTCTAGTTTCACAAAAATACAAGAAATTTACTTTAGAGTTAGTAAGATCATTATTAACCATTTCAAATATATTTCAAAACTGGGTCTACTTAGCCTATTGTCAGTTCATCATGATTTCGTTATTTGATGGTCTCCTCTAGTTAAAAAGACTAAGTGACACTTACCTAGTGCACTCGTGCACATAACCACAACAATTTTTGATATTGATAACGCATGTATCATTATATTCCAACATAAATATAATATCAACAAAGATCACTGAAAAAAAAATGCAATATATGATTAAAAGTTACAAAACAGTTATTTTCAAACTGAACGTTTCACTTTTTGAGCAAAAAGAAGAGTTGATTAGTAATTGCAGTATACCAATGTGTTTCGGGTTTACGATAAAATTGTCTGGAATCAACAGAAAATGGCTACCTTTAATCAGGCTCTTTTATTATTTATCCGCTTCATTTTGTAAGATTTATTATAGGCCTGAGTAGGCGAACCTTTGACCCCTGTAAATGTTATACTTTTCTGTCGTTAGGGGAATACGCTAATTCTAAACCAAGCATAGAACGCAACAAAAAAAAATAGTGCCTTCGCGCGGAAGAATTGAAACTTCGTAATGTGGAAATGAATAAGTTTCTGTCAAAAATGACATTTTAGTGGCAAGCTTTTATAGCCGACTGTACTTTTCTTTGGATATCCATCACATGCTCACTGAGACGATTCTAAAGAGCCCAAGCTCGGTAGGATTGGTTTTTCTATTATAGAGTTCCTATGGCCACCTTCCGGCTCCATCATCAGATCAGCCCCATGGTACCATATTATTGTATTGTCATCAAAGTTAAGTAAGTATGCAAAATTTCAGCTCAATCGGTTGACGATATCTGCTTCAAAATTGAGTTGCAAGATTTCACCCGAACAAACATACTTTAAACATACCATGCAAGCTAAATAAAAGCTTGTAAAATAGGAAGGGGTAGAAATTGATTTTTAGTGAACTCATATTGTTTGTTTAAGACAAACTTCTTCACTCTCGCTCTGTCTCTTTCTATTCCCCCTCCCCAGGAGCGTTGAACGTTTAACGCAACAGTGCTTTCCTACCCCCTCTACGGTAGCGTTAAACGTTTAACGCAACCGTTTAACGCAACCTTGTTGGAAGTCGCATTAGAAGTTTCACTTCAAAAATGTGTAACGTTTGGAAGTCCAGGAATAGGAAACGGGGAGCAAATACGGTGCATTATGTTCACAGTCCATATTATTTTATTGACAGACTCATAATTGATATATACAGACATATGTTTATTCTTAAGCCCCGACGAAAAAAGAGGGGTGTTATAAGTTTAACATATGTGTATCTGTGTGAATGTCTCTGGCATGGCCCAAACGGAAGGACCAATTTGAGTGCGTTTTTTAGGGTTCTAGTCAACTAGGAACCCTTATAGTTTCGCCATGTCCGTCTGTCCGTCCGCGGCTGAGCTCCGTGATCATTAGTACTAGAAAGCTGAAATTTGGTATGAGCATGTGTATGTATCACGCCGACAAAACGGTAAAATAAAAATTAAAAAATAAAGTTTTTTTCGGGTACCTCCCGTACAACCTAAAGTGGGGTGATTTTGTTTTTCGTTCCAATACTAGTGTGTGGCGTGTCGTTGAATAGGTCTTTTAAAAATAATAAGGGACTCCCAACATTATTTTTTGATAAAGTCAGCAGTTTTGTAAATATTCGCTCCGAAATTTAAAAAAATTGTGTCCCCCCCTCTAACTTTTCAACCACGGGTCAAAAAATTATGGAAAAATTCATGAAAATGAGGCCTTATAAGTATTTTCAGTGAAAACTAGGTATATTAAATAAAATCGGTCGAGCCGTTTTTGAGTAATCGCAAAAATTCATAATTTTTTTAAAATTACGTAAGTGTCGTGCGGTGTCCCTACGCTTCGAACGTTACACATATTGGTTAAGTGCCATACTATAATAAAACATTTCGCTCAATCGATAACTTCCAGAAGGTAATAAGTAATTACTTTTACTTTGGCGTTTACGACCTTTTTATAGAGCTTGAAATCTTTCTCGTAATTTAAATCTTTCGCTTAATTTTCGTCTATTGTGAAGGATGGGCAACTACGGAACCCTACACTGAGCGTGGCCCGACATGCTCTTGGCCGGTTTTTTTTTTAATCGAAAGACTTGTCCTTCGAGATGGTTCTAATGGTAGAAATAGGACCAGTAGGTTCCAAGATATTCAGTTTTATTTGGAATAAGAGATCTCAACTAATATTGAAGCTAAGAAACCCAAATTATGTAGTTATGTTCAGTTCTAGTAGCATTTTCATTTAATGAGGGTCTCATGATGACCAGCTACTTGCTTTGGGGGTGTTTTAAATTTTTAATTAGGTTATGTTTTTATTATTTTATAATACTAACAGGCCAACACTCGGCGTAGTGGCCGTAGCAGTTTCGTAACCGAAATTCTGATGGAATGACCCTCGATGCCAAACGGCCTTTTTTATTATTATTTTTATTTCTTTTTACTAGCCTATAATTGTGTCCCACTGCTGGGCAAAGGCCTCCCCTCTCTTGCGCCACTCGTCTCTATTAGCTGCATGCTCCCTCCACTCGTGACTAAATGCATCCAGGTCATCCCGCCATTTTTTTATTTATTTTTTATTATTATACACGGTATAAAAACTTACACAAACGAAAGTTCCTACAAAACTGTATTCACAGTTTGACTAGGTATCGTATAGATACTTTTATAAAATTACGTTCACATGAGGTAGGTAAGTTGGTACTTGAATGGACACTTTGCATGAACATAATATCACTCAAGTGTTTGTGGTTGGACCGCTGCACGCTGGCAGATATTTACTTATTGATGCTCAGCGTAATCGCGCTTTCCTTAAACGGGTTAACCCTTACGGAACCCTGTCCCTAGATAGTCTAAAGAATAAAGCGCCATGCATATTTAAGCGAGCGGTGTCGAGAGGGTTATTTAATTCTGTAAACCAATTTCGTTACCCGCCGTTATGGGTAGTGATCATGATGGTTGCTGGAAAAAGTTTTTGAGAACAACTTTTTATACATTTTAAGAGTTGTTAACGGACTTCAAACAGGATTCCATTAAGTAAATATGAGTGACAGTTGCAGTTTTAAATTTAATTTAAAATTTCTGAGGTTCCGTGCTAACTGTGGGATCATAATATGCAGTCCATATTGTACGTGCACGACTCTGATTCGCACTTGACAGGCTTTTTTTTTTAGTTTCGTTCCAATTATTATTTTTCGCTGCTACTGTATGTACGTCATTGTAGCCTCTCTACGTCAATAAAGTTAAACAACAGTTAGTTTTTTTTTCATATCCGATTTTACCCGGCTACAGTAAAACAAACAGTGGGTAAAGATATTATTGCTCCTCGTGGACGCAATGGCGGGTAAATTTAGCCTAGTTTACTATTCATATTATAATAGCTGCAAATATCTATCATATTCAAACATACGAATTTTAAGACTAATAGTACGTTCCAAAGAAGGTACTAGATCACATCTCGATCTACGAGCATAAGTGCTCACATTTAATTACTACGACGTGTGCACTGTGCACACAGTAGATACGTGTTTAATGACGTACGAGGGGCGTTCAATAAAAAGTGAGAATGAGTATGTTATAAACAACTTTTATTAAATGTCATTTTATTTTTCGACATAGTCACCTTTTAGTATAATACACTTAGTATATCTTTTTTTTAAACTTAAAATTTCATTTTTAAAAAAGGTCTCATCTTGAGTACTTAAAAAATCTTGTACTGCAGCGACTACCGCGTCGTCGTCTTCAAATTTCTGGCCTCTCAGGTATTCTTTCAATCTCGGAAATAGGTAGAAATCACTGGGGGCGAGATCCGGTGAATACGGAGGATGCTTAAGGATATCGAACCCAGAATTACGAATTGCAGCTATTGCAACGGCGGACTTGTGTGCCGGGGCATTGTCCTGGTGGAACAGCACAACTTTCGAGAGTTTACCTCGCCGTTTTTCGCGGATCTCATTGCGCAATGTTGCTATTTGTTTAGCATATAAAGTGCCCGTAATAGTGGCTCCATGCTCGAGATACTCAATCATTACTACCCCTTTATCATCCCAAAAAACAGAGCCCATGCAGCACCGGCAGATGGGCCCACATTGAATTTCTTCGGAGTTGGAGATGATGGCCTTTTCCATGTCATAGACTGCAGTTTCGTTTCAGGGTCGTAATGGTGGAGCCATGTCTCGTCCATTGTTATAAATCGCGCCAGAAAAAGTTTCCGGTCTTGCTTTATCAGGTCCAAAGCTTCTTGTCAAATCTCGACTCTAGTTTGTTTTTGCCTGTCAGTAAACATTCTTGGTACCCAACGCGCAGATATCTTTTTCATACCCAAGCGTTCATGTAAACTATTATGCACACTCCCCGTTGAAATCTTTACATTTTCAGCAATAAAACGAACCGTGACACGACGATCCGGAAAAACTAAGTTTTCGACTTTTTTCACAATTTCTTCAGTTACTGCTGTAGTAGGGCGTCCGGAGCGGGGTTCGTCCATGGTCGATGTTCTTTCACGTCTAAATTCGGCGCACCAACGTGCGATTGTCGAATACGGAGGAGCATTAGACCCTAAAGTGTCCCGCAGATCTAAATTGACTTGGTCCGTAGAATTTTTTTTCAAACACAAGTATTTGATAACGGCGCGAAGTTCAATTTTCTCCATTTTCGCTCACGTACTCCATAGCGTTGCAAAGAAATGGCCGTATTTTTTTTTAAACAAGAAGCAGTTGGATTTTTTTTTCATGAGCAATACGCTAGTTAGATTAACTTTACCGGCCAGTATTTAATTTCCTAATATTGAAAGAGTTTGCATCTCATTCTCACTTTTTATTGAACGCCCCTCGTATGCTCCGATGGACTGTTAGTTCCAATTGAATTTGCGTTTGCTTTCAATGCTTCACTTCAGTACCCTTACCGTGAGTTAACGTCTGCCTAGCGACTGCGTCAAACGATTTGTATGGAGATTTAGTACAGAGCCCTTAGCGGTTGTTATGTAGAACTACAATACTTGATACAAATCGTTTACGCAGTCGCTAGCGAATATGGTCACTGTAAACCACAGACAACCTCCACTAGACGGAGCCTGTAAGGCGACCCGCTCGCACCAACGATATGGTACGGCAGAACATTAAAGTATCAACACGGCGGCCACCGTTTAGTTGCGTCCTTGTTTATGATCCATGCGTACGTCAACGAAAAAAGAAATTAAATAAATAACATGGTAAATTGTAGTGTTAAGTAGTGTAGAGAGACCTCATAAACATGGACGCAACTAAACGGTGGCCGCCGTGTTGATACTTTAATGTCCTGCCGTACCATATCGTTGGTGCGCGCTCGTCGCCTTACATGCTCCGTCTAGTGGGGGTTGTCTGTGCTGTAAACTCACGGTAAGGGTGCAGAACTATTCAGACATCGTTATCATCAACGCTCGTTAGGGTTATTAAACGTGTCCAGCGGCCTTTTATATCTCTAAATTGAAATCAATTCGAAGATCGTGTGTTGAATGCTACGTAACTACCACTTTTTGATTAAAATCATTCAAAGCGCATACATACAAGATGTTACTGTATCACAAATCCGTCAATAAAATGAATGTGATAAGTCGAAGTACCTACACAAGTACACAGTGCATATTTTAGTATATAACCGTATTTCTCTGTAAAGGCCTTTATTTCTACTACAAATTTTACTTACCTTTATAATAACACTCAATATGTTCCACCGATCAGTCACGTCAAAAATATTGATTGGACTTGTCTACAAGAATATTACTTAAAATTAAATGATTTTTTCTCAAACATGTAATGAAATGTCGTCATATAATGTGCGTTATAATGATGGTAGCCAGGATCTCGAGAATTCTCGGCCAGAATGTTCGGACCCTCCACAAGAGATATTCATGTTATCAATTAAAAAAACCGGCCAAGTGCGAGTCGAACTCATGCACCGAAGGATCCGTAAAACGTAAAACTATTTTTTTATACCTTTTTTTGTTTTCTGTATTTGTTGTTATAGTGGAAACAGAAATACCTACATAGTCTGTGAAAACTCTGTGTACGAGTATAGACCGATATAGAGTACTGGCATTTGCCATATAACCAACCAAATCATCATATTGGTAGTTCGTCTATTCCTCAACGTCGTAAGAACTACTAGAAGTTATTACGAATGCGTCCTGTAATTTCTGTCTAGACTAATAAAATGAATACAACCGCAACTTGAATACTCCTGAGGGAAACCGGTAATCACTATAAAAAGAGCATATTGGCTTAAGAATAATCGAAGAGTTATGACCTTTTAACTAAGGGATTCGTTGTCTCCTACAAAATGGCGATGGGTTTCGGAAGCTAATGATCCGACCGCAGTTGAATAGTGATTTCGAATTTTATTGGGTCGTTGCTATTGAAGAAAGCATTTGAAAGCGAGGAACAAACTAAAACGCATGTCAAACTTTCCAACTCCAATTACAGTAGACAAGCACAATGGCTAGACATTTTAATTGCTATATAGATACAAAGGTCAACGGACGGGCGGCGGAGGCTTAGGAATAGGGTCCCATTTTTTTCATGTAACCACATTAAAAAATCACTTCGAAAAACATAATTGTGTTTCCAAGTACAATATTGGACATTTTAAGCTATTTTTTCTTTTTTTATTAAAAAAAATTTTTACCCTTATCCTCGGTCACAGAATTCTCTTTGCCACCGCCTTTTGGCAAAAAATAAAAGCTTTAACAAACCTTTATTTTGCTGGTTGTATTACCATCTCAGCACAGTGGTGACATGCGTCTCGCGCTCATCTCTTTACATCCAATTATAAGACGTAAGCAAGAGAGCTTTGTCTCACGATAAGCTAAATTATCATTGACTTATAGGAAATATTAGGTGGACGGAAAACCTCGAGGGTCGCAGGGAGTCGACGGATGCGGTCCGCACAAGATCGCACCTTGTGGCGTGCTATAGGGGAAGCCTATGTTTAGCAGCGAACGTCTGTGGACAATAGTATATTGATTAGTTTCGTTAAGCTGGTTGTTGTTATAACCCTTAATTGTATACGAAGCCACAATAATTGGTCCAGGTCAAGGTTCAAATTCGAAAAAAAAAAAAACATTTTTAACAAACAATTACGGGTTAATTGCTTGGAAGCTCTTGGACGCCTCTTTCGATAACTGAACACTTAGATGACACGTTCTACCCCAAACATAAAATATAATTGATGACATTGTCATCAGATTCAGATCCCATTCATTAACGTTGAAAAACTGTGTTCGGTTGGCCGCCGCCACGACTGATCGGAGCTCTTGATGATGAATCACGTACCGATTCGAAACATATCGAGCAATATTCGACCTAAACGACGTGAACAAACCCGTTTCATACGGATTTTAATATCCCATTCAAAATATTTCGAATCGCATTATCAATGCCGCATAGATCTAAGACTGCTTAAGCCTGGTCTTTGTGGATGGTTGGGGAGTAATAAATATCTTATTTAGCGTAGTACAGCTTATTTGGATCCGTAATAGCAATTTATATTTAGGGCGGCTGAAGACTTGCGATTTCTACAACAATGGGCAATCAACGAAGGGTTCTGAAACCAGTGTACTTTTATAGGGGTGCAGACTGTTGTTGAATAATACAACATGCTATATTAAAATAAATAAATAAAACTCAATATGTCATGGAATAAAAAAAAAAACAAGAAATGGGCTTTAATAAGTGACTTCAAAGGTACGCAAGGTTTAGGAGTTTTAGGTCTTAAATCTATTTTGAATTGTCTTCAGAATCCTGATAATTCAACAAAACATATAATTGTATGACAACCATGACGTGATTCGTCATTTATATGGAGAGTTTTCAGCGCTCCGTAGGAATGTCGAACTTTAACAGTGTTTTCTGACTCGAAGTCCCTCCTAATGTATTTAGTCCCATAATTAAGAAAAATATAGGTATTATCCCATAAATAAAAGCCACCCTCATGAAAATAGGATAAATAAATATCGGACAACCTCACACAAATCGATCTAGTCCCAAATTAAGCTCAAGAAGGCTTGTGTTATGGGTACTAGACGATGATAGAGGTACTTATATAGATAAATATATACTTAAATACATGGAACAACCATGACCCAAGGATCGATCGATATTCTCAAAAAAATGTCACCTTTACTGATATTGACTCAATAGTAGTTTCAGCAACTGTCTGAAGAATTATTCGCTAGATATCTAGCTGGATCAAGGGTCAGATACAGGAGACCGCATAGCATAGGTTCCTCTCTCTGCAGCCCCCATCACCGGTAGCTTAAGCTCTGCCCCGTTGCCACCTTAAGTAAGGTTTTTTTCTAGAATTAATTTATATTTTGTATTTGCATCGGTTTGAGAAAGAAAATATTTTTGCTCCTCTCTTTTTATCAGATAGAGAAAATACTTAACTAACAGATATTCCTACACTATTGATTTTATTTAATGTATGATTTATAATCATCGATCAATTATGCGGGTTTAAAACTTCATCCCGAACGGAAATATTACAAAGTAGTATTTTCTCGAATAATCCGCCGAGACCAAACTACAATCAGACTAATCCCCGTGTACAATCATCCTTAATATTAAGGCGGATCGATGGCCAACCAAGCGGAATACAAATGAGTGTGTGTCCTAATAAATTACTACATAAAATTGCTTTACTGCCCCACATGTTGGTCGTATTGACTTTTATTATGTTGGCACAATTGGGATGGATGCCTTGTTTTATCTTCGGATTGTAATAAAAATGACGGCGGTGTATTTACAGATGTAAGCGTTTAGGAGGAACCGCACCTATTTGTGATTATATTTTGATTAGTAGATATTTTCAAGTTTCATCTAGAAGCCGCTTGCTCCGTTGCGGGGAGAAGAACAAGTAATTATCCTCTTTTTGTTTTACAAAAGCTGAAGTGAAATTGAAGTGCAGTGAAGTTGTAATAAGCATCCTATAACCATCTAATCTAATAAGCATCCTATAAGCATATAGCCAGCTAGGTACTTAACTATTAAATGTAGTTCAAAACCTTCCATTTTAGCAGGGTTGAGGCCGCATAGAGATAAGTTTACACACCCAAAAAAATACAACATAAAATATATGAAAAAGTTACCTATAGAATGGGAACCATGCCGCAGGCAGACCTGCTGGACGCGGTATTCTTTTTATAGAATATGTATATATTTTATTTTTATTTTTTCTAGTTAGCTTTAAGCCATTGTACATATAATTATCCTTTCTTTTATATTTATCTATAGTTTTTAGTATGTAAATACATTGTATGTGTTTATTGTAGTGTCATGTCATATGGTATTCTGGTTTGGGGCAAAGCAGCTGACATTCAGACTATATTTGTGCTACAAAAAAGAGCGATTCGTTCTATATATAACCTGAATTCTCGTGACTCCTTAAGAGACATTTTCAAAGATATAAACATCTTAACTGTAGCGTCCCAATATATTTATGAGAGTATTATGTATGTTATTAAAAACCTAGATTCATTTACAAAAAATTCCGATGTCCACAATTTAAACACTAGAAATAAAAATAAAATTGCTATTAGAAAGTTTCGTGTTCGTAAAGTATATAAATCATTTTTAGGCCAATGTATTCATTTTTATAACAAGTTACCTGATCATGTTTTAAAATTAGCCTTTCCATCTCTCAAAAATTATTTAAAAAAATCTCTAATGTCAAAAGCATATTATACAGTAGAGGACTATCTGACAGACAAAAATGCATGGCCTGAACCAGAAACCGAGTAACTGACTCCTTCTTAGATTGTACCTGACTAGTTTAAGGGACACAGTTCTAATAAGAAAGCATATCAAACGTACATAAATCTTGTAGTTTCTATATTTCATTCTTAAACGTTTGCTTATTTATATCTTAGAATACACTTTTAATATGTTTTCTTCGAGAACTACGTATAGTTAAGTTCATATTACTGTAATAGTTAAGTACTTATCCTTTATGAAAAAATGACTGACTGTTGAGTTTCTTTCGGCGTTTCTTCTCAACAGTGGTCTCCTCTTGTGAAATGCCGGTAGACTCAGACATGTAAAAGTGCCCTTGTGGCCTACTTGCAGAATAAAGTTCATTATTTCATTATTATTTCATTATTTTAAAATAAATTATTGAACACGTTACCTTTACCTTTTTCCTTCTGTAGATATAGTATTGTTTGCTCTTTACGAGTAAAACGCGATTAAGGTATGCTATCGGTTTCTTGAAGAAACCTTAACCGCAGTCTAATATTTCTTTTAATATTGCTTGAAGATAATCGCTGGTTTCACGAGAAGACAATCCTATTATCGCAGCACCAGCAAATCCGAATTAAACACGATTCAGAGATTTTTTTCACAGATTAGTATGGTACGTTGGAATTCGTTTCAGGGCCCGGAGCCAAATTCAAATCCGTGATGTAAATAGATAGATTTCTTTAGTGATACAGATGCACTTTAAGTGACGGACGTTTGTGTTTAAAGTTAAAGATATTTATTGAAGAATTACTTATTTTACTGTTAGTAATAACTATAAATAAATAAATATCAAGGGACAATCTGCCTACATGATGTAATTTATATCTCCATTTAGTTATTATAGGTACGTATTTAGGTATACCTAGCTGGATAGTGTGGATTAAGTAAGGCATCCTTTAAATGGCGTTGATAAGCCGCCAACTATTTTTCTTAAATTCTGCGATGTGCAGACATAAATATACACAATAGAATATGTATAAAGTCAGCTGTACAGTATCTTATAGTAGGTAAAGTATTTTAAAGACATTGTTTTTTCATTACTTCTGAAGGGTTTCGGAACCCAAAAAAGAAAAACTACTACGGAACCCTAAAAAAAGATGGTGAATTTTTTTTAAGACCTGCAGTTTGTCCTGATAGTAAGGACTCTCAAAAATAAATTATTATTGGGCACCTATAGAAGGCGGTTATGAATATGAAAGCCACCGTAAGGCGAGAGTAGAGTAGCACCATCTTGAAGCAGCCCGTCTAGCATAACTACGCTTCGCGACTCTTGTCGCGCGAGATAGCGCTACCCGTCACTCTTTCACATTACTACGCAGAAAGAGACGGGTAATTATCCCGTGAAATAGTCGCATATGACAGTAGAGGTGCAGTTTTGGCGCCCTCGGCAAAGTCTCGGCGGTCACTCGGGAAGAAACAATCACAGGTTTCGTTTTTGTCTATTTCCTCCTCCACAACTTACCCAAGCAGCACATTAGTGAATTTTGCAGCTTATCTTATAGCTTTAAGTTCTAAATGAGTGTTTTAACAGTGTTTGATACACTTTATAGCTTTAAACACCACTCAAAACTGTATATGAGTTCATCCTATCACTTGTAGTTGCATAGGAACGTTTTTTGTTTCTACTTTATTACTTATGGTGGGATAAAGTCGATTTTGCTACTTAAAGTTGCATGCAGGTTCAAATTGTCACTCAATAAGAAGCAATAGTGCTATATAAGGCCTTAAAATCACTTATAAGCAACTTTTACATATAAGTGGGAACATACCCTTATTTGGAACTAAAAGTTCCAAATGACTAGTACAATAGCGAATTATATCACCAATAGTGGCTAAAGGGATAATTTTACGGCTCTTTTGGAACCAAAAAATATTGCAACTTTAAGGCCTAAGAAGTACCTTATTGCCACTCCAACGCATAAATAGGTGTCAGTAGGAGGTTCTTGGAACCAAAAGCAGTTATTTTCACTTATTTCGAACCACTAACGAACTAAAAGTTCTATTATTGTTCCTATTTGCGCCTTGTCAAAATATATTTAATAGTCTTGCTTGTTTAATAGTCTACAAAAGAGCAAATAATTACTATTGGTAATATCATTCACTGCTTTGCCACTCGCAAGATACAAATAAGTGATTATTAGACTTGATAGTTCCAAATAAGGAACAAATAAGTGAAAATAAACACTGTATGATCTTTTTTAGGGTTCCGTAGTCAACTAGGAACCCTTATAGTTTCGCCATGTCCGTCTGTCCGTCTGTCCGTCCGCGGCTTAGCTCCGTGATCATAAGTGCTAGAAAGCTGAAGTTTGGTATGTGTATGTATCACGCCGACATAACGGTAAAATAAAAACTTAAAAAATAACTTTTTTTCGGGTACCTCCCATACACCTAAAGTGGGGGTGATTTTTTTTTTCGTTCTAACACTAGCGTGTGGGGTGTCGTTGAATAGGTCTTTTAAAAACAATAGGGGCCTTCAAAGATCATTTTTTGATAAAGTCAGCAGTTTTGTAAATATTCGCTCGGTAAATCCAAAAAATAGTGTGTCCCCCCTCTAACTTCTCAACCACGGGTCAAAAAATTATGGAAAAATTCATGAAAATAAGGCCCTATTAGTACTTTCAATGAAAACTATATTGAATAAAATCGGTCGAGCCGTTTTTGAGTTATCGCAAAAATTCATAATTTTCTTTTAAATGACGTAAGTGCCCCGCGGTGTTCTTATACTTCGAACGTTACACATATTAGTTAAGTGCCATACTGCATTAAAACATTTCGCTCAATCTGGTGCGTATAATCGATAACTTCTAGAAGGTAATAAGTAATTACAGTTACTTTGGCGTTTACGACCTTTTATAGAGCTTGAAATCTTTCTCGTAATTTAAATTCGATTTTATTGTCTATTGTGAAGGATGGCCAACTACGGAACCCTACACTGAGCGTGGCCCGACATGCTCTTGGACGGTTTTTGTTTCGCCATGTTTACAAATGGAAGCCTATGAAAATTGATTATTTTAACCAGAATTTTATCACACTGACGCATAATCACAGACTTTTGATAGTTGTGACGATGTTACTTTAACATTGTACGTAACCTACAATCATTAGGTCAGGTTTTTAACAGTTTTATTTCTTATCAGTATCTATTCCTTATTTAATTTAGCACTCTCTTTTTTAATATTCCTGATCAAATGAAGGGCGCGTAGAAATTTACAAAGAAAACATACTATAGTTTCACAGTAAAAAAAAATTCGCAAGAATTTCGTGCTTATTTCGATGCTTGTATAACGTAAAGTTTTAATCACTCATCAAACAGACATATAAATCCAAAATGAATATGGCAGATCACGTATTACTTCAATTTGACAGTTGCCTCGCCACTCAAAGATAATTTTGGCGACTCATTTATCACTCATTGACCGAACTGAAATGTTTTCATTCGTTCACTGCGCATAACTTTTACCCTTAGTTCTAATTGCCACTTAGGTTATTGTGAGATCTCTTATGGACGCATAACTTTCACCCATAGTTCTAATTTCCACTTAAGGTTATTGTGAGATCTCTTATGGATTCTATTTAGCACCAAAAATAGGCTGCAATTTTTCTCCTTTTGGTTCTATACTGGTGGCATAAGGGTTCTTGCCACCTATATAGCACTTAGTCATGGTGGTAAATTTCACTTAAGCATCTAATTAGATATGATATACGAGCTATTTAGACCCAATTGTGCTACTTGGGTAACCAATCTACAACATTTTAGGAACAGACGAGGTAAAAATGTTCCGTGGAAAACGGTCCCAGCGTTTTGATTTTTGCGCAAATTATTAAAGAACGGACGCCTACCGTTTGCAGCAGAAATTTGGGCAAAAATAGACGCCTACTAAACAAATATTGTAATCGAAACGGTCCGACTCAGAACATTTCCTTCGCTTTCGGTCCCTAAAATTTCGTAAAGATTGCCTACTTTTTGGGCGAGGAAACAGACGAGAACTAAACCTTGATTTGTATGGAAAAAAATATCTTAAATTTCTCTTTAATTTAATTTCTCTTGTATTTCCTGTTAAGGAGTAAATCAAGTGATTATTTCTTAAGTAATTTTATATTGCCCTTAACTACCTCTTCCCCGTCTCTCCTCAGTCTATCACACCAACACTACATGCAAATGTAAAATTTCGCATAATGTACCAATATAGACAATAGAATATGTAGGTACGGATCGGATGTATTTGTATTTCCAAACTTTTATAAGGTTATCCTACGGGAACATAACAACAACAAAGCTGAATTTCATAATACAATAAGTACCGCTTTATTTATCAAACAATGCGCAATGTACTTGGGAATTTTCTCTTACAATTGAATACAAATTCGAAAATTAAATTGTAACAATGCCGTTAATAACCGTTGGGCCGGAAGTCCCACTCCGGCGACGGAAAAGGAAATGTATCGACGTACAAGAAAACAGTTTCGAAGGGAATTTTGCGCACACGCCGGTATATCTTACTTCCGGTGCAGTGATAATTTTTTAAACAGTATGACAATATAATAGTTTAATATATATATAGATATATACATATATTTATAAATACATTTATATTTATTTATTAATTTATTTATTTATTTATTTATTCAATATACAAATTATATTGAACCAATGCACCGATAAACTCACTTAATATAAAAAATTAGAAACTAAATATCTATACACGCATATTAAAAGACTTTATATCATCCATTATATCGCAGAATTGTAGTCTCCATGCAAGCAAATATCACTCAGCCCATCTAGTATAACTATGATTCGCGACTCATGTCGCGCGACGTAGTATCATCCGTCACTCTCTTACAGTACTGTACAGAAAGAGATAGGTAGTATATCTGGCGCGAAAAAGAGTCGCGTGTCAAAGTTATGCTAAAGGTGCAGGTGCTGATGCCAGGAGTGCATTGAGCATTGCCAGCGCACGGAGCAGCGGGGAGTTCCTGCGCGACACCGTCCTCGCCACAAGATGTACTAGCTACCTCTCCTCTCTCTTTCTGTACAGTACTGTGAGAGAGTGACGGATGATGCTATGTCGCGCGATACACAGCCAGCGTTGCCAAAGCTACGGAAAAAATCTTAGATCTGCTAAATTTAGGCTTTGTGCCCAGACCTACGGAAATTATTGTTGAACCTGCGAAATTTCAGACTACTTATATTTATTACCAAAATATATAAAGTAAACGTTTTTCTGCGAATAACGAATGTGATCCTGGCTGAAATACTCGTAGATTAATCATACGATCTGTGTTTTGTTACACACAGTTCACACATTTCACCCAGTGATCCGTTTCGTTTACTTTCTTGCTAGCTAAAAACGGAACGTAACCGCATCGACACGAAGTATATGAATAAACTAAGCACTGAAAACTTAAAAAAATATTTAAACAATGAAATAAGATTTTATTGCCTTTCCACCTATGTTTTTGCAATAGTTACTAGCTTTGAATAGCATTTTAAGCTTCAGTATAGTCAAATGCAGCATTGGGAAAAAACCTGTAGAACTACAGATTTTTCTAGCAACGATCTACGGAAATATACAGTTTTTTTTGTCTCACCCTCCAGATTTTCATAATTGTCATCTGGCAACACCTATTAACCCGAACAGCATTTTATCAGATAGAGGCCGACCTGTAAGAACTCACGGACTAAAATGATAATAATATTATAAGTCATCCGTGAGTTGACAGTAATAGTTTACTGTTTACAGTCTGGTGACTGCGCATCCGGGCTGGGATGTCCGGCAGTTTTCACAATTTGCTAGACTTTGGCGGGCCTCCAGCAACTTCGTATCCTGTTCCGGTACACATTTGACCTTGGACTGCATTTTTATGATAAGTGCCCACCAGAACCTAGCAAGCAGTATTAGGCTGCGTTTCCACCAGTGTGAGGATCCTTAGAGAAAGCGAGGGATGTGTTTTTGTTAACCAATAGAATCAGTTGCGCTGAGCGAGTATGGGTTAATGAAGTTATTCCATTGGTTAACAAAACACATCCCTCACTACACACCCTCGCACATCTCTGGTGAAAACGCAACCTTACTGGGGTATAAGCCCAGTAAAGTTTAATCAAGTTTAAACTAAATGCGTATTTAATGAACATACCGTTAAAACACGAACCTAATTTGGATGTTGCTATGAATAAGAAGGATTCGCTATTAAAAGTTACACCTGGCCTTTTATAACGTACGTATAGGTAAATATGCTACCGACCTTACGCAATAAGTGACGCGTATTTGTTTTGTAGTGTTTGGTGTAAAACGCATCGCTACTGCTGCTGCAAGACCAATAAAAACCCGATCGTGGGGTCAACATTGGGTCTAGGAAGCTCATAATGGGTCTTATTGACCTTGAAAAGGCTTGACATTTCGTGAGAGTAAAGAATCGAGCAGCTCTCTCTCATCTGACATGTCTAGCTCGATCGATTGCTTTAGGCCCCTATACTAAGGTTAAATTATTACCTATGCCATAACTAAATAGATATCCATCGCAGTATTTCCAATGTCCACTTAGCATAATTGTTATTATAGCTATGCAAATGCCACTGGACGTGTAGACGTGCGGCTGAATGGCAAGTGGCGCGTGTCGATGTCGTGTGGGTACGTAGGAGTAGTTCACTGGCAAATATCATTTTCTCAAACATGCAATGAAATATCGTCATAACGTGCGTTATAACAGGCTTCGAAATATCACGTTTCAGGCGGAATAACTCGAGAGAACTGTAAAGGGATTTCATAAAAAATTGAAAGCCTACGCCGGGAAGTAATTTTTTTAAAATATGGCGTCTGTATTCATTGACAGGCTCATCATCAGAAATTTAAGAGCTTAGCTCTTGTCGGTGGAGCAACTTCCATGTTTCTCTATCTTCAACTTTCGTTTTGATGTCCTGATACGACACGCCGTCCACTTTCTCCTTGATTTGGTCTATATAAGATCTCCTAGGTCTTCCTCTCTTCCTCCTTCCCTCAATCTTCCCTTCAATAATGGTTTTTATGTAATCGTCATGTCGTAGCAGGTGTCCAAACATCTTTCCCCTTCTGTTTTCAATGGTTTCTAACAACGACCTTTTCTCTTTTACTCTTATAAGCACTTCCTCATTCGTAACTTTTTCCGTCCAGCTTATCCTTTCCATTCGTCTCCAGCACCACATCTCGAATGCTTCCAACCGTTCTCTATCACGCTGTGTCATTGTCCACGTTTCGCTTCCATAAAGGGCTATACTCCAGATGTACACTTTTATAAGCCTTTTACGAATTTGGCCCGATATTCTGGCTTTGAATAAACTTTTTTTTGCATTAAAAGCTTTCTTGGCTATGGCTATTCTAGCGATGATGTCCGGTGTACATCTGGAGTCATCAGTGATTATGCTTCCCAGGTATTGTGCATTGACAGGCTAAACAGTATTAATTTATTGAAGAATATCATACACAACCACGAACTGACCTTTCCCGGCCTCTACAGTAATGCACTAATAAAGAAACCTAACTTGTGATTGAAAATGAATAAAGGAGATAATAATAAATGTCTTTTATTGTACATTCACATTTGTTCTCATCACTAATTTACTGAAAAGTTAACGGAAAATAAAGAAAGGAGAAGATCCCTTAAAGGGATAAATAAGTTCGCCTTTGTACTTATTTTTTCTGTTAAAATGTATTTCATGTTTTCATCGTCATCATATCATACGTCCACTGCTGGACAAAGGCCTCCCCCAAAGTTCTCCACAACGATCGATCTTGCGCCGCCCTCATCCAATTTCTACCCGCGATCTTAACCCTTGGACCGGCAACCTGGGTCCACTTTGTTGGAGGCCTTCCAACGCTCAGGTTTTGCGAGCCGATCAAAATGCAATGTTTACAAGTTAAATGTTGAAAAAAAAAAAGCGTATAATGTAAAAAATAACTAAACTTTACTCTTATCTTAACGCCTACTTGATATTCTGACGGCGTGCTATCTCGCTCATTTGTAAAGCGCCGTATCTGACGCTTCGGCCATTTTTATAACGCCGATAGATATTGCTATCCGGTTCGGAGGACCAAACGTTCATACATAGAGTTGAGCGCTAGAAACATATCCTTATAAAAAGTTTTGTGAATATTATAATAGCTCGTGTTTTGCGATAAATGCTGTTATTACATCGACCACCAGAGAGAACCAGCGTCATATAATTGGCTTCATTTGACGACGCGTTTGGCGTAGTGTGTAGAGCACCTAGGCAGGTGCTGCTGAGCCAGCGGTCCCGGGTTCCAATCCCGGCCGGGGCAAATATTTATGTGATGAACTCGAATATTTGTGCTTGGGTCATGGTTGTTCTGTGTATTAAGTATATATTTAGCTATATAATTAACTATGTATATCGTCGTCTAGTACCCATAACAATAAATAAATAAATATTATGGAAATATTGTGACATTGAAACAGCCAAGCCATACTTTTGAAACCAAGGTGTAGGGTTAGAAAACTCAGGGCTTAGGGGCTTGGCTTTTCTTGGGATCTGATAACTTTTTTACAGCGAAAGCATTATGAACATGTGAGTCTTGGCCGCCAATTTGTCATGAAATGTTTTTGGTGGGATTTATTATACCCTATCCTGTACATTATCATAGCCACTTGCTATTAATATATCATTGGGGTCAATACGGTGTCTTAATAACAGCGATGATTTAGAAGAGAGACATCAAATTTTACTGCAGAAAGTTATACCAGTTAATAAAGAATCCTTGAACTCTTGCAATTATATAATGGAACCACCATTGGAAATGTCACTGTAATAAGCTGATAAAACTTATAATTACATTCCATAATGGTGGCGGGTCAGTCTGACCCTATTATTTATTGATTAATGGAAACGGATCACATGTCAGCTGCTGGCTTCCTGCCATGTTTAAGATAAACGCATTGTGAGATAAAGCAGATATTTCATGGATTTGTGGTACCTAAAAGCTTTTGTTAAAATATCGCCTGTTCACCCGATGTGCCCTACAACTACTACTTTTTCATTTCTCACATTCTGAAAGTTGGCCATTGCTTATCGCTATTGAGATGGTTTGATGGTTAGTTAACTATGGTTGCGCGTGTGTGGTACGAACGCTGAGTGTTAAAAAAATGCACTTTTATAAATATTACTTCTGATTATTTTCCTCATAATCGAAATGAAAAGTAGTGTGCTTAAAACGGAACAAAATACACAAATTTCACTTTTGAACTATTGGCGCTCTCACTGCGCTCGGTCGCTGATATATCTTGAGTGAGATTGGTGCCTTTCATATCTTGTCTAACAATTTACTATATTGCGGTCGCAAACATGTCATATTATTACGATATTTAAGATATAGAAATATCGAAATTTGTTTGATAATGAAATCAAGCATACGCAATATTCCACATCGTCGCAAAGTTCCAAGTAACGGCTATGCTAATTGGAAATCTGTTACGGCCCTCAATAAAAATGAACCTTAACTTTACTACATTAAATATCATACCTGTTTTTTTAGATGTAATCCATTTATTTACGCTGCGAGGACATCAGTTACGTTGTGAAATTTTCTCGTCACTGAATAATCCACTCTACGTGATTTCTGAATATTCCGTGGAGAATCAGCAGCTGATGTATTTTATATATAAAAAAAAACTTATCTTGGACATAAATAACTAAGAATTAGTAAAATTTAGATAAATAAGTTTATAATGGAGAATAATTATGCAAAGTAGATAATGCAAAATAAGCCTTTTAAGTTCGAGCGGTGACGGGGACATTTTTTTTTGAAGATGTCAATGGATATTATTTTTTATTAGGATCAAATCTCTTTATGGGACTTAATACATTTAAAGCACTCTAATAGTAAACCAAGAAGTAAAGGAGAAAGCCTAAGAAAGAAGCGGCTGACGATTGATACACCGACAAGAGCGCAGCTATTAAATTGAAGAAGAATAGTAAAAAATACTGTTAAAGTTCGACATTCGTTCCTTATAAATGGCGAGCATGCCGTGACGTCCAGGTCAGTCTACTATGGTGTACTGTAGCCCTATTCATTATGGAACCATGTCTTTATGATCTTTCATAAGGACATTAGAATAAAGTTATACTCGTAACTGTCCAGAAACAAGCAGTTACGAGTTAGGTGTATTGTAAGACGTCGAGTTGCAAAAAGCCAGCATGCGTGAAGCGCGTTTCAGACGCTATCTATAGCTTAATTTTGCTATCCACTCCTTTTAAATCATCGGCATTATATTTTACTAGCGACCCGCTCCGGCTTCGCATGGGTGCAATGCTGATAAATTTTGCATGTAACATATAAGCCTTCCACTTAAATCATTCTATCTATAAAAAAAACCTAAGAATACATAGGGACAGACAGCAGGAAGCGACTTTGTTTTATACTAAGTAGTGATATTACTCGGAGGAAATACAAAAGGTATGGGAACAAAAAAAAATAACGTTCCTGAAAAGGTAAACATGTTTTCGTTAAGTTCTTGCGGAAACAAAACGAACACGCACCGTTTCGTTCACTTCTTTATTATCTGTGCTCTCAAATTCAGTATGCACTTACGCAGGCTCGTAAACATTTCGTATACAAAACTCATCCACCACTCTCAACCAAACTGGAGCGTGAACTAAGGCGCGAGTTAACTCGAGGGCTCTGTTATGAAGTTAGCCGCTTTTAGTTCCGAACTGTCTGCACTTGCCGCCACTTAGGAGTTTCCATGAAAAATGCGTCCAGGCTTGCAGAGATTTGCCTAACTAGGCACTATACAGTTTTAACTTGTTCTACACCCTTTTGTTGTGCGGTTAGGTTGAATACGTCTTTAACATCTTTGCATGTTCTTTCAACATCTTCAACACAATTTAAGCGTGCTCAACTGGACCTATTTTTATGGAATGCTAGTCCAGATGTTTACTTCTGTATTTATAGGTCAACTAGTTTTTTAATAACTGTGCTGTGATTTCGTCTTATGTTTTACATATACTTAGTTTTTGTGTTGAATTTCACCTGATGTAGGTAAGCATATTGTTATATTATTAGTTAAATACCTAGTTTATTCATTATTTGAGCCGCCCTGACGTTTCGGTAACTTACAGTTACTAATGTCAAAGGTTGACTGAGAAAAACCCAATTTGTGCAAATTACCAATTTTCAAAATATTAACAAAAAATATAAAAATAAAAGTATACCTATAATTACAAATGTATTACAACATGCGAATTAAAAAAAACGAAACGAAAAGATTGGGCAAGTGCGAGTCCGACTCGCGCATGAAGGGTTCCGTACCTATATATATAATCTATAACAAGTTTGTTGTATGGGAGCCCCCCTTAAATATTTATTTTATTTTATTTTTAGTATTTGTTGTTATAGCGGCAATAAAAATACATCATCTGTGAAAATTTCAACTGTCTAGCTATCACCGTTCTCGAGATACAGCCTGACTGACGGACGGACAGCGAAGTCTCAGTAATAGGGTCTCGTTTTTTGTACCCTTTGGGTACGGAACCCTAAAAAAAATTTACTAAGTTCGATTCCCGGTCATGTAAGAGGGTTAAAAAAATATTTGATCGTCATTTTTATTAAATCTAAAATCGACATGGTTATCAAGAACAGATTATTATACATAGTTGCAATCCGACTGCCTTCTTAGTTCTTAATTAAACCTTTTGAATTTCAAATAAATAGATTATTATATATCTCTTAGTGTTCTACTTTTCCATACTGACCCAACATATTTATCTATATCTCTTCTTAGTGTTTGACTTTTACATACTCACCCAACAGATTTCTCTATATATCTTAGTGTTGGACTTTTTCAAACTGACCCAACAGATTTCTCTACATCTCTTAGTGTTCGACTTTTCCATACTGACCCATTCGGTTGAACGCTATGTACCTACATGACGGAATCTAATTACATAATTTAGTTATTCCTAGGCGTATTGTTTTAACGAATTAACGCTCTTACCACCATCTGACGTATAATTATAACAGAACAAATAAGAGGGACACTGTCCCTTTGTAAGTGGCCCTGTTTCAAGCTCCCATCAAGCCTAATGGCATTAACACGACTCTACTTAGCAAGGAAAACAATTTGATTAACAACGTCCTTGAATAGATGCTAACAAAATATCTTCGGAAACTCGTGGTGTCTCTGAAGGTTTTTTCAGACTTTGACTCCAGTTTGATATAAAAATAAGGTTGGTGGTCCAAGCATGGTACCATGCGAGACGCGATGTTGTGGAAGTTATGAATGGAAATGTACGACATTTTGCACGTTTTTTTGTGCTGTAATTGGTATTACGTCGCGGGTTGGTCACGTTTGTTGCGGGGAAACGGATAATTGTTTTATGTGCACACGTTTTCGACATAGGTTTTATTTCATATATTAAACTAGCGACCCGCCCCGGCTTCGCACGGGTGCAATGATATATTATGCATTTATACATAAGAACTTTCCTCTTGAATCACCTAACTATTAAAAACAAACCGCATCAAAATCCGTTCCATAGTTTTAAAGATCTAAGCATGCATTGCCTTTGTTTTATACTACGTACCTATGTAGTGATATTAAATGAAAAATGCCTTACAGTTTGTGGTTGCAAAGGTACGTAGGTTCTATGTTAATCTTCTAAAATAGTTTAATTACTATAAAGCGAAAAGGCTTGTCAAACACGATAAGAATGAAATGATCCTTCAGTATTTAATTAAATCTTGAAACACAATTTAGCCAAGATATCACAGTATAAAGACAGGGAAGCGGTGGTAGCCTAGTGGTTAGGGCATGCGACTTTCAATCCGGAGGTCGCGGGTTCGAACCCGGCCCGTACCAATGAGTTTTTCGGAACTTATGTACGGAATGTCATTTGATATTTACCACTCGCTTTTCGGTGAAGGAAAACATCGTGAGGAAACCACCTAAGCCCAAATAAGGCCTAGTTTCCCCTCTGGGTTGGAAGGTCAGATGGCAGTCGCTTGCGTAAAAACTAGTGCCTACGCCACATCTTGGGATTTAGGTAGCCGACCCCGATTGAGAATTCATTCTCAAAAAATGGGGCAAAGGCTAGGAGGATGATCACAGTATAAAGACAGATAATCATAGTGCCAATAACAATTTACGACATAGGGTTTCAGTATATTCTGAAACGGTATTCGATGACAGCTTAAATCAGCTACTCTTTAAGAATTGACAAAAACGAACTATTAGTAATGGAGTTTCTATGAAGATAGTGGCGTGTGACGTCATAAAAATCAGTAGTCAAAATCAAATGAATCATCATCAGCCAAAAGACGTCCACTGCTGGACATAGGCCTCCCCCAGAGAACGCCACCATGACCGGTCCTGCGCCTCCCGCATCCAGCGTACTCCAGCGACCTTCGCCAGGTCATAAGTCCACCTTGTGGGAGGCCTACCCACGCTGCGTCGTCCGGTGCGTGGTCGCCACTCAAGAACTCGATGGCCCCAGCGGCCGTCGGTTTTACGAGCGATGTGCCCTGCCCATTGCCACTTAAGTTTTGCTATCCTTCGGGTTATGTCGGTTACTCTGGTTCTTCTGCGGATCTCTTCATTTCTGATTCGATCTCGCAAAGAAACTCCGAGCATAGCCCTCTCCATTGCTCTCTGAGTGACTTTGAGCCTTCTTATAAGATGAGCCTCATATTGATGAGCCTTATAGGAAGGAGATGAGATGATGGTTTTTTATGTCATATTCATTGGAATATGACATAAAAATTCGGATACTAAATAAATAAATGAATATTTGACAACACATTAACTACAACCAAAATAATGAAGAATTAGGTTTTGTAATGTTTCGGAACCCCTTGAAGAAAAACTGTTTCTTTTCTTCTTTTACAGTGGTCAGTACAAGTCAATACCATTATTGCCCGTTTATGTCAATAAGGCATTTATTTTATAATACCCATTCGTATTACATTGAGTTTTAAAATAATATTAAACAAAGAGATTCAATTAGCCAAAATAGGCCGGTTAGCGGTTATCGGCAAGGTGTAAAGACAAGCCATTAAAAGTTAATTTCATTCCAGCAATAAAAATAAAATATAAAGCAAAACATGAAACGCTTCAATAAAACCGAATGGACACCCGCAGGCGAAATTCCGACGGGTTTCCCTTGTATTTCCTCCTAGAGAGAAAAAAATAAGTAGGACTGGGATGTATAAGGAATTATGTCACTTTATTTTTTTCGGCGTTTAAGACCTCTCTAGCTGAAGCATTGATTTTACCATGGCTATAAAATTCGCCGCTTTTTCAGATGACACGTACAGTGCGATAGCTTCTTTTTGTGACGCGACAGCGTTTTAGCTTAAAATGTTTCAAATTATATTCTTATTGGTCGAGCGAGCGAAGCGTCTCCGTTTCAACTTGGTCAAAAATTCTTCCGTTTGTTTTGAAATTTGGATGTTCGGATTTCCGGCCGTTCGGGGGTTCTTGTCTAAGGATCACAATCCCATGTATGAACAGGTTCGATAATTATAAGTATAGACTTTTAGTATATTTGGTTTTTAATTTTCAAAATGGCGGAGATATGGATGAAATAGAAAAAAAAATTAGAAAAGGAAAAAAAAAATGTTTTTGAAACAGACTTGCAAGGTCTACAGCTCACAGAGTTATGGTGATTACTGGATAACAATGAACATTTGATGAATAGTTCGTGAGATGCTAAAATAGTGGTTTATCGTCATTTGCTAAACAATTTTTTACAACTAATCACTTAACAAACAACGATTTACAAACTATTCATTTCACAAACCTATCATTCCTTAACATGCTCATTTTACACATAATTACTCGACAAATATACATTTAGTAACTTAGACGCTTTATAAAAATATTGAATGACAAAGTTTCATTTAAAAAAGGTTCACTTCACGAATAAATAGTTTTAGAAATCAGTTATTTTGCAAAACATTAATTGATAAACTATTGTTTCATAAAAATATTAAAAATAACTCTCTGTGTAACGAAAAGCAGGACGGTATGAAGTTTAATACTCGAAACACTTGGGCCAAATATTAAACAGGCAAGTACTTATTTCGGTCAGATTGTACCAAAGAGGGGCCGTTTCTGGGACTTCAATTTTTTTTACACTTTTTTTTGCTGTTTTTGGATTTAAATTAGATTGAATATTGCAAATTACACTAAAATAAGCATGCTTTGTTCTTTAAACTTTTTTCCTCAGAGCGATATTTACCGAGATATTGGGGTTCAAAGAAATTATTTTTTTTTCTATATTTTGCATTTTTAGGCTTAATTAGATTGAGTGATGTTCCATTTATTAAGGAAGCATTTTGGTTGTAAAACAAACCTAACCTAACCTACAGTTTTCGGTTTTTGAGCCAAGTTACCTAAAAAACCTCAATAACCTGAACACTAAGACTTCTGTACGAGTATGCTCATCAGAACAATTATACTTTGTTAAAAATTAAGTATGTTAATATTTGTACTAGTAGAAAACTGTCTTATGAATGGCGTTCACACCATGATGATTTATTAAACGAAATGTTTACCATACAATGCATTTTATTAACGTTGTTTTATCATTCGTTATTTTGTTAATTGACTAGAATAATAAATGAATAATTTGCGCAATAATGTTTTGTGATATATGATGTTTTGACCAATAGATAATTTGTATCATGATCTATTTGTAAAACTATATTTTATGCAACGTCTAATTTGGGAATCGTTCATTTGTCTAACGTTGTTTGTAAAATGAGTATTTATGAAACGTTGTTTAGCGATTGTCTACCGAAGTGATTGGCTACCTAAAATAGTTTTAGACATATGGTCGACTTTTGAACCTCTCTAATTTCACCGAACCCCTAGGATTAGCTTAGAGCTCTTGAACTGAACATTTTAAGTGGGGTTAATCGGGTATGTCTAGACTTTACATATGCTTGGTTATGAGTAGTTCATGCTTAAGGTCATACATAAAGTCTAGGCTTGACATTTAGACATACCCAGTTGGACTTGTGTGAACCTCATAGACTACGAAACCATAACTGGTAAAATGATTATATAACGATCCCCAGAGGTTGCAATTCTGAAATATAAGCTTAATTTATTCAAAGGCAGGTTCAGTATTTATTTATTTTTCACGTATTTAATTCTTTTTTTTAAGTGCGTACAATCAAAGTGTGGAAAAAGGAAAATTGCATTGCCTTCATCCTTATATTTAAAGAATTGCGTCTTACCTTTAAAAACTCGTGAATATAAACGGAGTTAATCTACAAGTTTCCAACGTATCAGTTGAATAATCAAAATTCACAATAAAACTTATAAGGTATTTGTAAAAAAGGCTTTCAAAAACATCATGAAGTGGGCGTGACATGGCTATTTATTAAAACAGGTCTATCATCTAATTCAGTAATTCATTAATAGAAGTTTAATTTCTTGCAGCTTTCGTTAAAAATATTATTTCTGTCATGTAAATTAATAATCACTATTTATGAACTATTAAAATGCACACACAGAAGACAAATGTTGATTTTATGTTATATGTTTACTCTTTATAACCCTAAATTGCATTTCAATATTATTTAAATTTAATTGAAACATTAACATATTCTCGTATTTTGACATTGCAAGGAACAGTGGTGCCTCTTAGCACAGGTCTTAATTGAATACTTAAAAGAGGCATCAAAACACTGCCATTGTCTTAGTAAATGAATACTTTATTTTATACTTTATCTTTATCTAATCTTAGTATGTAAACCTTTAAAAGAATAAAAGAGCATGGTGTCCCTTAGAAAAACAAGATACAAGTTCGCAATCTGCCGACAAGGTTCGGGTAAAATTAGAAAAGTTCTTTTTTCATTTTTGTGAGAAACATGCCGCTGTTACTAACAAGTATTTAAATATTAAATTTGTTTATTAAGCCATGACCTTATTTTTAAATTAAGGGGCGATACTTACACTTCCCCAGAATTTGGGAGTAAATTAAAAAGGGAAATAAGGAAATTAATGTGGTTCTTGAGAACATTTCTTTAATCACGCACTAGAGACCCGGTTCGTCTTATACGGAGATAACATTATGTACAATATAGTTTTCAGTTTTATTTATTTATTTTAAAAGAATTAAGTTTATTATTTATTTAATATCGTTACAAAATAATTAGTATATCTATAAATACTAATAACTATATACCTAATAATTACAACTAAAATATTAATATAATTAAAAAGGAACCTAACGGTTTTTAGGTTTTGAAATTAGTTAATCTACTTACGCATGTGCTACGGAGCAAACCAAGACCGCAAATATAAAATATATTAAGTACATTTATGCTCTACCATACAGTGAATAGAATCGATAATCCCTTAACCTTTCGATGTAGTTATAATAACGTTAAATAATATTCTTTAAGTTTTTCATGGCTGAGGTATTTGTAGTGCTTTTCTCAAGCATAATATGCAATAAAATAGAAAATATACCGCTGAAAAAAAATATAATTCAGCTGTTAAGCCTGTTCATGAACACCGACGCCATGATTAAAAAAAAAACTTCCCAGCGTAGGCCTTCAATTTTGTAAGAAAACAGTTCTCTCGAGATGTTCCGCCTGAAACGTGATACTTTAAAGCCTGTTACGACGCACGTTATGAGGACATTTCATTACATGTTTGAGAAAAACATTTTTCTTCCCCTTATTTATACTAATGCTCTTTACTAGGACGTTAACACTATGAATTAATCTAAAAGGGCACAAACAAACGGCGTAATAATGTTACCAGGGAACCAGTGGGCAGTGCTCGCCTGCGGAATACTAAACAGGCTAAACTAGGGAGATTTATATCTATTTATTTTTTGATTCTCTGCCCTTTAGCTAGGGCAGGGTTGCCATCTGTTATCACAATTAATTATTAAGGGTTAGAGAATTAGAATATATCCAGTGTTTCGATTAGGATGTGTAATTTGAGGTGAATGACCTTAAATACTAAATTTAATATGGATAGCCCGGGGATTGCCGGAATATCCCTTTTTTGCGACATTACATAAAATCGTTTCAATTTAGCGTATTTAGGCAACGCCTTGGTATAATGTACATCTTTTTTTATAACTAGTAATATTTTGAAACGAAACACATAGTTATTACTTAAGCTTTAAAATCCTGGGATTAACTCATATCTATATTAATATTACGTTATGATGTCCCGGGATATTACACACCCCTAATCCGAACACTGAATATATCAAAAGAATTAATGCCCCGATTAGATGCGTTCATTATTTAAGTCTCATGTATTATATACCGAAAAAAGGTAAGGATGAATGGAAGTTGTAAAAATATGTTTACTGCGTTATAAGAAGCCAGAAATAATATCTAAATTTACGGAGTTCGTAAAAAAATGGTACATGTCAATTACCAGTCAATAACTTATTTAATGTACGTGTATCAGAGGTTGCCAAAAGACTAGAAGAAGCAGAATACGTAAGTGTCAGTGAAACGTAATGAACAACGATATAATACGTCTGGGCTATGCAACTAATACTTTGATTATTTACAGCTTTTTTTGTGCAATTGTCCCATGACAACGGTATTATGTTAAACGCGGAGAAACCCAACCTACTTGTAATACACTCGCCATATCTGAAAATACCAGATCCGACTTTCCAGCTAGTTGCCCATTGTTATCAGTGCCTGCATAGTAATCTAGTCAATTGCCAATGTAATCTTATAGATAAAGTAAACTGTGTAACATATTTAGGAGTAAAAATAGATACTAATTTTTCCTGGTCTCAACATATACCTAGATTACCTACATCTGTAATGAGATAAGTTAAGAGTATTTCTAGGCAAATTTTACTATCTCAATTATAGAGTTCCTATTGGCATTGGCACATAGAAATGTTTATACTTTAAATAAATAAATAATAAATATCAGACAACCTCACAAGAATCGATCTAGTCCCAAATTAAGCTCAAGAAGGCTTGTGTTATGGGTACTAGACGACGATATACATACTTATATAGATAAATATATACTTAAATACATAGAACAATCATGAACCAAGCACAAATATTCGAGTTAATCACACAAATATTTGGCTGGCCGGGATTCGAACCCCGGACCGCCGGCTCAGTAGGCAGGTCTCTACAAACCGAGCCGATCGCGTCGACTTTGCGTTGGTAGATTCTGTACTAGGGTATGCTTTTGACTGTTATGGTCTCACATTTAAAAATAACATAGATAAATAACATAGATTACAACACAAATACCTCCTGGCTATTAACAACTACGACAGTTTGATGTGCCTAGGATTAAAAACTATTACGGAGACAAGACACTAAAAAAACGCCTGCTATTTTTAACAGCTTACCCGAGGAAATCCGTCTCGAAAAAATAAACGGATATTTAAAAGAAAGTTGCAAAAGCATTTACTAGATACACTACCATAATTACATATTTAAGAAGTCGATACTGATTTTTATAAATTATACTTTTAGTTATTGAAAAGTCTTCCTGTGGACAAACTTTCATTAGATTATTATGTAATGTTTGTTGTAAAATTAATAAATAAATAATAATAAGAGAAACCAAAACAGTGTGAAGAACCTAACAAACACAAAAATGTGCCAACCCTAACAACACGGCCTCTGGCTATCCGGTTATGTGGTAACCCTGCTGCTGCTCGGGCCCGGTTTAGATCACACGTGAGATTATGCCTGGATACATGGCTAGGGTTACACCTATAAGGAAAGTTTTAATGCGATTTCTTCAGGAACCTTTTAGAGCGATTAAATGAACTTATCGTTAAACTTTCTTGACTCTGATATGCGAAACTCTGCGAGGGTTTAAGAGTGATGTACGAGAATGAAAAATAATGAAGTAATGAGTTGTCGTGAGTTACTGGTAGGTATTTATTTATTTAAAAAAAAAGTAGCCGGCCTAGAATGGACGAGAATTGCAAGAGACAGACAAAGGTGGAAATCCTTGGACGAGGCCTTTGTCGAAGAACAAGCTGTTGTTTAAAACCGATCGTCGTAAATATATTTTACTGTAAATTGTAAAACAGCAATAAAGGCTTATTTTATTTTATTTAGTTTGTTTTATTATTTATTTATTTACTATAACGTGCCCACAACATCATTCGCGTAGCCCTCTTTTTTAACCATTGTCGAGTAAAAAGTCTTCTAAAACCATTTTTAGATATTCTTTTTAGGATAGGTATCCTTGTACCATATTAGGTTTAAATCCATTTCGTCATGTTGACGTAGGAAAAAATTACAACAATTAGGTATGATAGGATAATTATAATATAGTAAGCCCCTAAAAAACAAACGAAAAAATGCATCGTGTAGTTCAATTGTTTCCTAAAAATATTAGATGACCATTTTGTTTTTGAATACAATAAAGAAAATGCAAAATAAACAATACTAAAACTCACAGTATAGAAAATCAGTCAACACAGATTTTAAATCGTTTTCAAATATATCTTTACAATTTTATTGTAGCCGTTGCACGTTGGTTGGCTTATTCCATTGTAACTATGATTTTGCTTGAGAAATATTTATGGAAAATAAAACTGTCTGGTGTGGCAGTGGGTTCTAGCAACGGTTTATAACACTCGCGTAATGGTGGATCCACACTAGTGTGTGTCGATCAACCATCCTTCTATCAGCCATGGAGGTCCTCTGCTGAGCAGAAGTCTTCCTTATTATATGTATGTTGGAGCGGTGTCATACTCCATACTGCAGAGCTACAATGATTCTTTGAGAATACTATTGAAAGCTACATATGAACTGGTGACGGCACGGCAGTGAGGTGGTGATGAGGAGTGTGAATGAATATAAACGTTTATGATAACTTCTTGGTGTTGTATTTCTCGTAAAAGTTCACAAAGGAATGAGCAGAGACGTCACTGCACCTGGTATTTAAAGACTATCAAAGTACCATTCAATGGAGGGGAGAAACAAGTAAGTGGTAGTCGTCAAGTAACCAGGTGTTAGTAACATTTTTAGTCAATTGACACACTGTGTAAATAATTTAACAATACTAATGTTGAATCTACTATTTCTTAAATTGCTATTATTAATTACAATATAACTCATGCACTTCACATGGACTAATAACTTATAACTAAATTATCAAGATACTCAATGATCTATTCAAATGTGCTTCTGTGGTAAAGGTAATCCAATTAATATCATTATTTGTTTTCTAAGATACATTTAAATGCGAAATAATCTCAAAGGCGCTATCACGGCCATACTGACCCGAAGCTCGTGCTCAGAGCGAACGGTTTAAAAAGAAAACTCAAGCTGGTTAAACAATCCAGTAAGTGGCACTTTAACAATGATCGGCTTTACAGCCCAGTAACGGGACTAAATCCTTCTGATCCATCCACGCAAGTGACTGACAAAACTATACTCTTTATCATATTGCCCAGTTGTTGGACTAAACCCTTCTGATCCATCACAACAAGTGGCATGTTAGTAATGCTTTGGTTGACGGTCCAATTGCGGGACTAAATCTATCTGATCCATCCACGCAAGTGACCAAAAACTATTCTCTTTATCATATTGCCCAGTTGTTGGACGAAACCCTTCTGATCCATCACAACAAGTGGCATGTTAGCAATGCTTTGATTGACGGTCCAGTTGCGGGACTAAATCTTTCTGATCCATCCACGCAAGTGACCAAAAACTATTCTCCTGTTTATCTTATTTTAATATTGCCCAGTTGCTCGACTAAATCAGTCTGAAAACTAAAACTCATCATATTCGCTATCACGGTCATCCGAGGGTTGGGACAGGCACACTAACAACATTTTACACAGTTATATTTTACTGTCTATAATCAATTATAGTTTGGAAATTATTTAAACAAACATTTGTCACATCACAAAACCCATATAACGTAAATCTGCGCAACCTATTGAATTTCATAAAAATAAACAATGACATAGTGGTTTTTCAAGTATCTATAAACGTTTTTCACTTTCTATTTGATACAATTGAGATCATGTTACCGATATTTTTTCTTATCACGGAGTTGAAGTATTTAACGAGAATAAATCATTACTCGAACAGTTACGTACTACGTCTTTTTTTTTCTAATAGAAGCTGTGTTGTGACTAAATCTTGCTTTTCGATTCATGTACTATTTCTGTAAATTGGTAGAAATCGATTAAATTGATAAATTTATAATCTAAAGAAAGAAAAATGAAACAAACTATTATTTTCCATAGAAATCTCCAGTGAGCCCAAAAAAATTGATTTACACATTTTGAAAAAAAAAAAAAAAGTTTGTGGGTAAAATCGATTTGATCAACCATTCATAATCGTTAGATTTGGCAAACAATATGTCTTTGCTACATCACTACAAACATCAACAGAGAACTGTCATAGTGTGTTTAAAAATCATACACACTGTAGGTATTGCAAAAAAAAAAAATGCACTCGATGGTGATCGTCAGTGAAGAGAGTGGTCGTTTTCCCTGAATGACCGCCAAGACTGTCAAGCGCGCTAATACTGGTTCAAGGAAGCGCTCCTGTAGTCTTCCGATGGAGCACTTGTCGCGATGATCAACTGAAACAAAACTCCAAGCACAGTATTACAAAGCTCGGTCACTCCTGACCTAGATCATAATGGGTAGTACTTTGTAGTACAAATAAAACTAACAAAAGCATGCCTTTATTATGAATAATCCTCAAAAATTTAATAAGGTGAAAATGAAGGTACACTTAAATTATTCTGATTGTAATTTAGTTAGTTTATGCACGAAACGATTCTCGAAATTGAACCTTCGTATTTCGCTTTATTTAAATACGAAATAATAAAAATGTTTGATATAAGAACATTCTAGACAGAGAGAATGAGAAAAAAAGATACAGTAAGTTTCGAAGAAATCTTTTTGTGACAAACGTAGGCAAGTACTGTACATTTATTTGTGCTACTCAATTCAAAGTTTTTATTACTTCACACTCCATTATTAATATTATTACTGTAGTATAGTCTTCGATTTCTATACGAAAGTTGAAAATTAAATAAAGAAATATGGTCAAAACTAAGCTATTACTTATAATTTAATTTAAACTATAATATGATTGTCATTTATCTCATAAAAGAAAATTCAATACAAAAAAAACAATATTGTTGATGACTGACGTTGAATTTCACAATTTACTGTAGTAATATGAATAAGCCCAAACTTTTATGAAATAAAGAAAAGAGTAAGTATCGAAAAATTAGGGAAATGATGAAATATGATATTTCAAATGTATCTAAACAAATTTGAAACCCTTTTTTTTAACTCAATTGCAAATTTGACCTTATATTCAAAATCCTCATAATTTCAACAACACATGAATTATGGAACAACCATGTAAGTAATAAAATTATAAACGCACTTTTTTAACATTTTCCCTCCGCTTAATAATATCACACACGCAGCGAATTATCTGGCCAAATTCCTGTTTAATAAGCTGCTAATGGAGTACAAATTAAATCCATGACTAATAGCAAAATGTTTAATGCAAGATGCAAACAGTATCTTTTGACAAAATTTATTTTTTGTTATTTCCAGTAATACTATATCTTGACTTTTTAAATGTTGCTGACATTTAAAAAGTCAAGATGTAGTATTACATTTATTAGGATATTTTAAGGCTCCTTTTCCGTCCAAAACTGCTGATGGTTTTAGAAAATGTTGTCTATGATCAAACATGTTTCTTAACATCCAATCCTTAACATATCAATGTCGCTAGTTAGAAAAGGGCTATTTCGATATATTAGTATGTAAACACTACTCCAAATTGACAAAATGCACGCAAAAAGCTGTTTTCTTCTTTTTTTTTTACTTATTTTCGGCTGCACGAAATGAAGGTATGAAATAACTATGTTACAATCAAAAACTCAGGCAAGAGTTCATTCACTTAAAAAATTGGTTGAAATTATCAATGTAATTGTCATAATTATGAAAAAAAAATACATTTTTGAATGTATACGGCCTCTTAATGACGTTTAAATGGAACTTTAACTATATTTTATGTCTAAATCATTACTTAAACATGGGTTATAATATTATAAGTATTATAGGAATAATAAGAATTATTAATTACTTATGCGTTTTTTTTATCATTTGGAATTTTGCTTTTTATGATACGTTTTTTTTGGTATAGTTGTTTTAAACTTGGATGTAATGCATTGATTATAATTAAAGTAGTAATGTATTAT
The DNA here is from genome assembly GCA_947623375.1 of Apotomis capreana. Lineage (NCBI taxonomy): Eukaryota > Metazoa > Arthropoda > Insecta > Lepidoptera > Tortricidae > Apotomis > Apotomis capreana. Next base: position 7,003,411 of record OX392508.1, on the reverse strand, counting down.
TATTATTGTAATCAATAATGTGTATTGATTTAATATTTAACACCATAATTATTGCTTAGAATGAATAAATGAAATGAAACGAAATCAATCAAGCTCTAATCCTCTGACATCAATCTATGTATAGCGGTCATTATTATCGGATCTCAAGCTTATCAATTCTGAAGCGAGTCTTTGGTGTATAAAGTATAACTATCCAAAACATCAACAAATATTTTAACTGTGTTAAACCTAATGTTGTACCTTTTTATATGCATTTCATACACAACTCTGTTGTTCATGAATAAATGATTGATTGATTGATTGATATAAATTTTCGTTCCCGAGGAATGTCAGTAACAACGATTGCAAAATCATAAAATGGAGGGTAGATTATTACCGCTGCCGTTACTACTTGATTCTAACAAGGCTACATTAAAACAGCAATGTTTACATTATTGACATAGAATATTTAACTATGTAACGGTTATAGTAATTCGGAATCTTTGTTGTAAAATTTCGTTGTAAAACTTTGTTGTAAATCGAAATATTATCTCATCGCGGAAACAAACGTCCTATACACTAAAATTTCGAGCACATTATTAATTTCTACTACGCATTAGTAAATTATTTTAACTAGTAACACTTTATTGACACATACCCTCTAAACTGAATAGGTTTTTTTTTATCGCATCTACCCCAGAATCTACCTACAGTTTCATTTATTATTAAACACTGTACTAAAATCGCAGTGAAAAGTGAACGACTGACCTTTGTGTTTTAAAATCTCTGTCGATGGGGTCACGGCGCACACGCGTTCCTGGCTGATCGCCGATCTTGCGTTGCCTTTACTGGTGCAATGGCTGACGATGTGTCCCACTGTTCCTTACTTGAAGCAAACAATGGACTTCGATATATTCCATTGTTTACAATAATTTAATTGGTCGACGTGGAAGGGTTAATTTATTTTCTTCACTCATTATTTCGGTGGCTGCCGAGAACAGAAGAATATGAGGGTGCAGGATCAACGTCGTTGTCCTCGTTGTCCTGATATTGTGGGGCGTATGGTTAAGCTCCGGCTTCTGATGTTGGAGCGGTGTCATACTCCATACTGCAGAGCTACAATGATTCTTTGAGAATACTATTGAAAGCTACATATGAACTGGTGACGGCACGGCAGTGAGGTGGTGATGAGGAGTGTGAATGAATATAAACGTTTATGATAACTTCTTGGTGTTGTATTTCTCGTAAAAGTTCACAAAGGAATGAGCAGAGACGTCACTGCACCTGGTATTTAAAGACTATCAAAGTACCATTCAATGGAGGGGAGAAACAAGTAAGTGGTAGTCGTCAAGTAACCAGGTGTTAGTAACATTTTTAGTCAATTGACACACTGTGTAAATAATTTAACAATACTAATGTTGAATCTACTATTTCTTAAATTGCTATTATTAATTACAATATAACTCATGCACTTCACATGGACTAATAACTTATAACTAAATTATCAAGATACTCAATGATCTATTCAAATGTGCTTCTGTGGTAAAGGTAATCCAATTAATATCATTATTTGTTTTCTAAGATACATTTAAATGCGAAATAATCTCAAAGGCGCTATCATGTATGTATGTAGGTAATGTACAAACAAGCAAATAACAATCATAATACATTTAAATAAAACAATCTAAACGTATTATATCGTGTATATTAGTTATTTGTGCCTCCCTGACGTTTCGGTAACTTTCCAGTTACCGTTGTCAAAGGTTGTCTGATTCAACTCTCCTTTCCTTTTCCTATCTTTTTTCATTTGTATGTAAATGGGATAGTTAATCGAGGAGCTCAGCGGCATGCATGTCGGATGCCATACATTGTAGATGGGATATATTAATATCGCAAAGCTAGTTAACATCATATCAGGAAAGTTTCCGCTCAATCTTTGCATAAAGTTTGCTACGCTAACAGGCTAGTTGACCCATGTTTTAAATATATTTGAAAGGGTTAATAATGGTCTTACTAGCTCCAAAAAAATATAATTGTTTATTAATTGAAAATATACATTTCATGAACAGACAAAAACGTCGTCATGGAGGTCCTCTGCTGAGCAGAAGTCTTCCTTATTATATGTATGTATGTAGGTAATGTACAAACAAGCAAATAACAATCATAATACATTTAAATAAAACAATCTAAACGTATTATATCGTGTATATTAGTTATTTGTGCCTCCCTGACGTTTCGGTAACTTTCCAGTTACCGTTGTCAAAGGTTGTCTGAGAAAAACACAATATTTCTTTGTGTAAATTACCCATTTTCATAAATATGAGGCTTAATATAATCAATACACGCGCTAAAATCCGTTTAAATAGGTTTACCCTTGTTTTATAGAGAAACGTTTCATTGAATTTTCATTTCATAGAAATTTCATTTCATAGAAATTTCATTTCATAGAAATTTCAATTCTTCGGTAGCGTTTTTTTCTGAAACCATAAAGTATTTTGATTTGTCATAACACAAAGCTAACCTACCCTAACCTAATCTATAGGTTGACATTTTCAAGATTTCTGAAAAATGGATGACTTCCGAGGAAAAATTTGTCTTTGAAATTAAAATTCTATGAACTGAAGCATTCGGTGAAGTTTTTTTGTGCAATATTATGTTTACCTAACTGTCGAAAAGCAAAATAATTTTTGACAGTGTTTTATAACGTTCATATTTACCTAAATAATATAGCCCTGATTAATAATATTTAATATTTTACTGTTTCCGCAATTGTCATGCATTTAAATAAAACAATTATTTAAACCTTATATAGCGTATACTAGTCAATTATTTGTGCCTTTTCAGTAACTATTACAGTTTGTAAAATCCTTTTTGCATTCTCCAACTGCAATTACACAATTTATTCAACTCTCCTTTCCTTTTCCTATCCTTTCTCATTTGTATGTAAATGGGATAGTTAATCGAGGAGCTCAGCGGCATGCATGTCGGATGCCATACATTGTAGATGGGATATATTAATATCGCAAAGCTAGTTAACATCATATCAGGAAAGTTTCCGCTCAATCTTTGCATAAAGTTTGCTACGCTAACAGGCTAGTTGACCCATGTTTTAAATATATTTGAAAGGCTTAATAATGGTTTTACTAGCTCCAAAAAAATATAATTGTTTATTAATTGAAAATATACATTTCATGAACAGACAAAAACGTCGTCCGCCATTTTTGCCTTTAGCTTATCTGTCGCGTGGCGTAGAATACCGAGTAAATAAAACTCCAATCTTCAAAATTTGACCGTCGTATAGTGCCGTCCCGCTCACTCAAATATACTTTGACAGGAGATCGAGGGGGTCGGCACTATTAGGAGTCGTCGGAGCAACCCTTCAGTTCTCTTTACGGGACTGGTGACGTCACTATCATGAGCGAAAATGGCGGACAGCGTTTGAAGCATTTGAATATACAGAATAAAAACCATATTTTCAAATTTAATTCGTTCAGCCATCTTCAAATTTTATGAACTAAAAAATATATAAAACTATTGATATAAAGATATCAAAGCTCAAAGAAAAATTTAAATGAGTTCGTTACCTGGGGATCGCTAAGGTGTAAAAACCTTTCAAATAAACGATGCAAAGATGGACACACAAAGCATAAGGCAAAATTCGAAAGATTTGTTGGAGTTGGGGTAGCGCAGTGGTTAACGCACTGGATCGGCAATCCAGAGGTACCGGGTTCGATTCCCGGTCTCGTACCCCGGGTAACTCATTTTACTTTTTCTTTGAGCTTTGATATCTTCGTATCAATATTTTAATCACACATAATAATATTTTGGTCACATCTGTCGCAGAACCAATGATCGGTCGAGTAGACGGGTTCTCGAGTGGAGACCACGACTCGGCAAGCGTAGTGTAGGACGCCCTCCGGCCAGATGGACCGACGACCTGAAAAAAGTGGCTGGTGGTGACTGGATGGCGAAAACGGGAGATCGGGCCATGTGGCGAACCCTGGGGGAGGCTTACGTCCAGCAGTGGACTGCAATATGCTGAAATGATGATGATGATAATGAATATTTTAATGTAAAAATTGTAGTGTGTGGGTACACATAAAAAAAAATCATCATCATCATCATCATCATCATTGCATCCGGCTGATTTCGGCCACGGCGACTGAACGCTGGCTAATGAGAGCGTCGCTCATGAGCTCTCAGGTGGCTGACTTAGCCAATTTTTGCAGCAAATGTGCGACCACATTCGCTGCATGTCAGCACCCCACCGACAAAATTATACAAGATGGCCGCTGTAAAAAAAAAGACATTACATGTTTCATATTTATAGCAAATATAGGTAAGTATATTTATGTAAATTAACATGAGTTTAATACAATTTAACATGAGTCAACTAGCCTTAAATTTACAATAACATTACAACGGTTTTAAACAGTTATTGTCCAGTATATCAATTCAGCACTGTATCAATTCACGTCAGTGTGGTCATAGCATAGCATGTGGGATAAATTCATGACTTATGTTTGCTTGAGTCCGTTCAATTATTCACGAGGCTACCCTTAAGAGGGAAGGGTATATATTAACTTGTTTTTCCTTAATATCATGTTAAACACGGCCAGATTTTTATGTGGTGAGGAAATATGTAATGTTCAGTAAATATAATTTTAATCCCTGAGGATTGTAGCTATTGTATATGATTTCTATGTGCAATTTTGCCCGTAGAACTAGAAAAAAACATCTTTATATTTTTAATGTACCGTACCTTACCTAAAAAATATTTATGCTAAAAAAACCAAATAATATACCTTTGTCATAAATGATGTAAATGTGTTAATGGACACAGGACTATTTTGAAAATTACACGCTGCGGCACAGACAAAACTCATATCAAAAAGCCAAAAACGGCACAAGGCCTTTATATTAAAAGTATGAAAATTATTCGGTTTTAGACGGAGTGGAAGTTTTGCGAAGATAAAATTCTCCTTCGACAGACGCGGTGCCTAAATGAGCTCGACGTAGTGTTGAAAGTGTATATAGACATGAATGAGTCCACAAGATCCACTACACACTCACTACACACTCACGGACGTACTATACGTCAAATTGTCATTATCAAAATGACCCAAAAGTGATGTGTGTATTGTGTGTGCGTGCGTCCGTGTGTGTGTGTTTAAAATCACAAAAAAGGAACTAGTAATAAGTTTTTGTAAGCTGACTCTTTTTATTCATCTTTAATGTTCCGTTTCTGTCCATCGGAATCATCAAGATTCGATGGACTACCTATAAAGTTCAAATTAATATCGAAAACCCACCACTGGAATTTATACCAGGGCCCTGTTTCATATACGTGACAATGACAGGCGACAGGTGACAGGTGACAATTCGACATTTTGTCAATTTTTCGTTTCATAAACATTACCTATGACAAATAAGTCGGGGTGGAAAAATTACAATTATGTCAAATTGTCGCGACATTTTGACATATTTCTGTTTCATAAAAATTTTCTCTTGACAGGCGACAGGTGACAATTTGTCGCGAAAAACTTGACATATTTGTTTTATGAAACACAAAATTGTAATTACAAGTTGACAAATTTGTAGACTTGTCGAAGGTTTCTGACAGGCAACCTCACCCAATGTCAGCGGCTAATACTTCTCACTAAGTAATTACTTATTACCAATGAAATGGTGCTAACTGTAGAACTGTTACACATTAAGACAACTGACGTCAACGCAGCTTTTCTTGCGTCAAAATAATTAATTTTACTATGACAGGGTTCTACAACAGTATAGGGAAGAAAAATGTAACTTTTGGGTTGATATTATTTTATGTAGGAATACCGTACACTTGATTATAATAATAACAATAGGTACGTACAATAAATAGTCCTTTTCCTCCAATTTTGCCATGTTGTATCACGCAAATACTTCCAATCTTTGTTAAATTTACCCAATCCCTTAAATTGATCTGCGATTTCCTTCCATTTATTTTTTATTTTTCGTGCGTTAAACGTTCACTTAATTTGCCAAAAATTATTTCTCGGTTGTCGTGCATTAGGCCCAAAATTATTATTTTCGTGTTAATTTTACTTGTTGCAAGTACTAATACCGAACAAATCCTAGAATGCTAGTCAAAATTATAATGTAAGACAAACATTTTTATTGCTACATCATTTTAACAAAAATGTACGCGTGACATATTTGTCGCAATTTACGACAATTATGTCGATTACCATGACAAAATAATCTTGACAATTTTCTTAAATACTGACATTTTAAAACTGACAATTGTAGATCTTTATGAAACGCGATTGACACTGACAATTTTGTCAACTATTTACCTGTCGCAATCGGACATATTTGTCACGTTTATGAAACAGAATTTGTAGCTACAATTCGACAATTTTGTCAAAAACTGACAAATTGTCAACTTGTCACGTATATGAAACAGGGCCCAGGAAAAACTCATTACCATACACTAACGTTGCAAAAAAATGTCCCGGCTAATGATTGACCTTTAGGTAAGATTAATGACACTCCTAATTTAAATTTCAAGCCGTCCGCCCGTGGAAATTATTTCATCCCCTAAATTTTCGTGTCAATTCGCTCCTGGAACTGGTTTTAATATCGCTAGAGGTAAAAGCTTTTCTCCTAATTGTGAAAAAATGCGCAAGTTTCGTAGTATTAGGTATGGTTCCGCAAGTACGAGTAACTAGTTGTTATAGAAACACTGCTTATTTATATCCATACATTGATGAGTCTACTTAATTTGAATGTCTAGTGTTCGATTGGCCGCCGCCACGACTGGCAGGCTCTCCTGTTGAAGAATCGCGAAGCGATTCGAAACATGATGAGCGATATTCGACTTCTACGATTGAGTAAACCCGTTTTGTATAATTATACATTTAGATACGAAATTATTATTATAATATCGTTATTTGAGAAAATGTATAATAATAATTATAATATCTATATATCATTAAAACACTAAAATAAATATTGCCCCTCATATTTATTTTAATCTTGTTAAGAAAAGAAGGAGAGACCTTCGACCAGCAGCGGAACACCTTAAATAAGTATTCAAATATCTTAAATACTGATGAAATCTTAAATTCAAAATTCTGGTAGGTACCTACACGCTATGAGTACCTAATGGACGACGATTTGCTTATATTTCGATTTTCAGGATTCATTCCCAGGACTGTCAGCTTTGTGGGCAACTGCACTACCACGGAGTCAACCACGCTGTCAAAATTATATCGACACCTCTGGGATACGTTATGTCCTTTAATGTATTATGACTTCATCGCCTTTACATAATCACTGCTGTGGCGCGGAGATAATCCCATTAGCGGGTTATAGCCCACACAAAGTCCGACTTACTGGTAGTGAGGGCTAACCAGTCCTGATACAGTTCAAGTCATTCTAAAAAAAATACAGCGCCTTTGGCGTGGATGCATTTGGTCTGGTATTTCACGTTCGCGGTCCTACCGGCATTTCATAAGAGGAGACCGCTGTTGAGAGGAAAGCCAAAATAAACTTAACAGCTAGTAAAGTGTTTCATAACCCATAAATTTGTTATTTTTATGTTTTTGTTTGGGCCTATTTAACCCTTAACTACCTACCTGCTTCTTTAGTCACACAAACACCTACCTCCCGTCCCCATAATTTCGGCCTTATATATTTAAATTTATAGATCGGATGAGAAATTTAAAATAATAATGGCAATATAGACAGATTAAAATACTTATTTTTTTTATTAAAGCAGTAACGTCTGCTAACGTAAACTAAATGTTTACAAATGAAGCGAAAATTGAAAAATTTAATGATTCGGACAGGATTCGAACCTGCGTTTCCAACGGCTTTCCGGGCCAACACTGGCGTCCTCCCAATTGGACCACCGAATCAGATGTCAGAGTCATTGAATTTTTCAACCAGTTGCTTCGACATGCCTTAGGGTGGCATTGTAGCGACATCTACCGTAAAGATTTAGACTTTATCGTCGGCACCATCGTCTCAAATTTGTTGAGAATCGATAGTAACGATGTGCTACACCCAAATTACTTATTTTTTTATTAAAGCAGTAACGTCTGCTAACGTAAACTAAATGTTTACAAATGAAGCGAAAATTGAAAAATTTAATGATTCGGACAGGATTCGAACCTGCGTTTCCAACGGCTTTCCGGGCCAACACTGGCGTCCTCCCAATTGGACCACCGAATCAGATGTCAGAGTCATTGAATTTTTCAACCAGTTGCTTCGACATGCCCTAGGGTGGCATTGTAGCGACATCTACCGTAAAGATTTAGACTTTATCGTCGGCACCATCGTCTCAAATTTGTTGAGAATCGATAGTAACGATGTGCTACACCCAAATTACTTATTTTTTTATTAAAGCAGTAACGCAGGTTCGAATCCTGTCCGAATCATTAAATTTTTCAATTTTCGCTTCATTTGTAAACATTTAGTTTACGTTAGCAGACGTTACTGCTTTAATAAAAAAATAAGTAATTTGGGTGTAGCACATCGTTACTATCGATTCTCAACGAATTTGAGACGATGGTGCCGACGATAAAGTCTAAATCTTTACGGTAGATGTCGCTACAATGCCACCCTAAGGCATGTCGAAGCAACTGGTTGAAAAATTCAATGACTCTGACATCTGATTCGGTGGTCCAATTGGGAGGACGCCAGTGTTGGCCCGGAAAGCCGTTGGAAACGCAGGTTCGAATCCTGTCCGAATCATTAAATTTTTCAATTTTCGCTTCATTTGTAAACATTTAGTTTACGTTAGCAGACGTTACTGCTTTAATAAAAAAAATAAGTAATTTGGGTGTAGCACATCGTTACTATCGATTCTCAACAAATTTGAGACGATGGTGCCGACGATAAAGTCTAAATCTTTACGGTAGATGTCGCTACAATGCCACCCTAAGGCATGTCGAAGCAACTGGTTGAAAAATTCAATGACTCTGACATCTGATTCGGTGGTCCAATTGGGAGGACGCCAGTGTTGGCCCGGAAAGCCGTTGGAAACGCAGGTTCGAATCCTGTCCGAATCATTAAATTTTTCAATTTTCGCTTCATTTGTAAACATTTAGTTTACGTTAGCAGACGTTACTGCTTTAATAAAAAAATAAGTAATTTGGGTGTAGCACATCGTTACTATCGATTCTCAACAAATTTGAGACGATGGTGCCGACGATAAAGTCTAAATCTTTACGGTAGATGTCGCTACAATGCCACCCTAAGGCATGTCGAAGCAACTGGTTGAAAAATTCAATGACTCTGACATCTGATTCGGTGGTCCAATTGGGAGGACGCCAGTGTTGGCCCGGAAAGCCGTTGGAAACGCAGGTTCGAATCCTGTCCGAATCATTAAATTTTTCAATTTTCGCTTCATTTGTAAACATTCAGATTAAAATATTTATTAAGCTATTAATCATTCTGGAAACATTAACAAAACATTTTTTTGCAGTAAAAATATGGCCACAGTCCTTATTTCTACTTTAGGAACTATAACATCCTTTGGAAGGTGAGATCAACAAAAATTTTGACTTTATATACAGATCTAAGTTTTTATTTCTAATTATTCAATAATGAACAATGCTATATCAATAAATTTCGTTAAAATAAAGGTAATATTTATATAAAATTGCAGACCACTAATTTATTCGATTTGTTCGTGGCAGTGAATATAAGTTTGTTTGCACACTCTAGGCAAATCGATTTTTTGCATTAGAAACATACGCACTGGTTCCCGTTTTTTCTTCGGGTCACAAGAAGAACAGGTTTTCCGTAATTCCAATCACTACCAACCTGACTAAGCGGTCGGCTAAGTAAAGAAAAAAAGTATCCATAGTCACGTAACCACCTACCACCCGTCTCCGAGACCCTTAAGAAAAAATACGTATCCACCTACCACCCGTCTCAGAGACGGTCGGAGACAGTAATATGCTCTCCAAAATTAAATGCGTACACAACCGACCTTGACGATCGACGACGCGGCACTGAGGCAGGAGGGGAGAAGGTACAAGGACACAAACGTTTGTGGGATGCTCGCACATAGGTATGTAAACAATTTTAGGTTTGAATGAGTCTGTGAGACGGGAGGTAGGTGGTTAAAGGTTAAATATCTTAATGTTATGGACGAAGTTATTGTCTACCTATTTATCTATCAGCCACTGACGTCCACAGCTGAACATACCCTATGACTCGCCACAAAGTGCGATCCCGTGTAGACCGCATCCATTGATTCCCCACTACCATCACGAGGTCATCCGTCCATTTAGTCGGGGGCCGACCCACGCTGCGCTTTCCTATACGTGGTCGCCACTCTAGGACTTTGCTGCCCTAACGGCCGTCCATTATCCTGGCAGGCCTGCCCATGAAGTTATTGTAACCGAGTTAAAATATTGGCTTATTTAAATAAAATTTTTGGAGTAGTAGGGCCTCGTGCAGGGTCCGTCCGGATTGTTACTACCGTCTTGCCTGCTAACCCACCGCCAAACAGCAATGTTCGCATTGTTGTGTTCCGGTGTGGGGGTAAGATAGCCGGTGAAATTACTAGCATAGAGGCATTCTATCTTCGTCCTCCGGGTAGGCAAGCACTTGTGACTCCTCTGGTGTTGCAGGTGTTTATGGGCGACGGTAATCGCTTTCCATCAGGCGATACGTTTGCTCGTTTGCCCCCTATCACATAAAAAAAAAAAAAAAAAAAAACAATTTAAAAGGATTAAATCGCCTATATTAATTATTTGAGCCTCTCTAACGTTTCGGCAGCTTTACGGATACCGTTGTCAAAGGTTGACTGAGAAAAACACAAATTTTCTCATATTTATTTATTTTAATTTTATTTATATATAAAATGGATAGTTTGCACAAATGTAACTGTGTCAATGTAAATGTGTGACAGTCGCGGAAACCGAAGAAAATGTTATATTATTGGTTTATGTTTACCTATTTTGTTTAAGCAAAAGCAGTTAGCGGAGCCCTAAAATGGAGGTGTCGACCAGGTAAGCAAAAAAACGTATCTTTTTCAGTTCTAGAGACCCGAGCACCATTCAGCGACGTTTCGGAGCATTGCGGAAGCATTTGCAAAATTGTAGACACTTAGTTACATTTGCTTTTCTGGTGTGAAACACTAGAAAGCCTTTTATGTGAAACACTAGAAACCCTTATATTTTCTCAGGTCTGAAATATTTTTTTTTATTTTTTTTAAGGCATGTGACAAATTATTAATAGTGCTGTACCTATGGACGGTTTTACCTGTGGACACTACTCATACCAAGAAAACGAATAACCATAGACCAATAGCAATCACTTATTTGAAAAGCATTTTTTTCATATGGCAACATTAGCTAGTCGCCATCTTTAAGGATGGCAGAAACTGGGTGTTGTGGCTGCCGAAAGTTTTGTGACAAAAAGTAAGATTTTTTTCCTTCTTTTTGAGTATTTTTATGCAAACTCTGCAAATGTTACGGGTGTTTTTGCAGTGGCATATTAATTTCTGTGGTGTAAACGTTATTTCTACAAGATTTCGTTAGTCGTAGGTAGCATTAATAGTGACCGGTATAAATTCAAAATAAAAACCGCCGAAATTGTACCTGTGGACACCTCTGGAAATGTACCTGTGGACTGTCCATAGGTACAATTATACTGAATGTACCTGTGGACAGTAAAATTAATATTTTTGTTTTATTTAGTGCCTCGTAGTAAAACTGGAAAAAAAGAAAAAAGATAATGCCTGGACATTCTGACTATAGTAAAGAAAGCCATAGAGACGTTTAAAATCCCAAATTCGATAATCATTAAATACAAAAAAATAAATTACTGTCAAAATATTGGTGAAGAAGGCTTAGAACTCCTCAAAAATGATATCAGGAGGATCTTTAGCAATACTGAGGAGCAACAGCTGTATGATTACTTAAAATTATGTTGTTATTGAGTGTTGATTATTTTTCATCAAGAAAATGAGGTTTTCCTTAAGAATGTAAAGTGTCAAACGGTAATTATGACATTTCTGCTGACTATGGAGGCTTTTTAAAGTCCCATAATTATACTTGAGATTCTGCTAAGAATATTACATTTCAAGAAGAAAAAAAAGTAATTATGATATGCAGAACAACTTATAATTACATGTTGATTAATTGTATGTTGTTAATTACGTTATTTTAGAAGTTTATTCTGTTTCAAATAATATTGGCGATTATTGTGCATAGGTACGTAACCGTCCACAGGTAAGTACGTCGTTAGTGTCCATAGGTACAAACAGTAGATGTACCTGTGGACAAAATGAGTATTTTTTTTTAAAATCTTTTATCCGCCATCTCCGGATAGCTAGCGTAGAAAACATATGTGGACTTTAAAGATTGTTTAACTGTGATTAAAACAAAATAAATAATTTATTGGTAATACGCGTAGTTTTTGTCTAACAACTGATTAAAGGTCAAATTCTGGAAAGTGTCCACAGGTACAGCACTTGCCCCAATATATTAAATATACTTTTGGAAATAAATATTTTTTTCATTTTCATATTATAATGTTTGTAGGAAAGGAAAATCTGGCGAAAGATTCTGGAACCAATAAGAGATAAGGATGGCAGCTGGAGACGAAGAAAAATAAGCAGGAGTAAGGAGCTGGTGGCCATACACAACATAATTGGAGAGATTAAAACCACACGACTCCGTTGGCTGGATCACCTCACTTGGAGAGGATGAGACAATCAGGTCGCTAAGAGAGCGTATCAGGGAGCGACCGAGTGGAAAACGTGCGGTCGGCTACCCTAGACACCACTGGAAAGACGAATTGTAGAAGGATCTGTGCGCCCAAAATACTCCTAACTGTGGCGAACAAAGGCGTAAAACAGAGAAGAATGGCATTTTCTTGAGTCAGAGGCCAAGATCCTCTTTGGGTCACTGAGTCAGACTAGTAAGTATATGTATATACATTTGTATAATATCTGTATGGGTACCCCTTAGCTTTACCACTTGTTCATCATCTCAAAAACAATTTAAGCTACGTGGACGTTAAGATTTGTCATAGATTTCTAAATATTTATTAAAAGGGTAGAAATCAAAGTCATATATAAAAGTGTAATCATCATTATAATTTAACATTATTTCAAGAAATTAAAGCTAGTTACTTTCTGTTTGTGTCTGTAAATTTACTATAAAATAATAAATATAAACTAACTGTTTTACGGAAGGCAACATTAGTTGTCTTTGGTATGTTATGGTGATTAATTAAAAACTCATTTTCATTCGTTACTGGTCTTCGATGTAATACATTCTGGTGCAGAATAAACCTTTTAAATAGTAGTTGTGTTATTCCTTAGTCGTGTGGTTCCTGAAGTACGGATAGTTTACAAGTTTTAATTTACGAAAATAGATTATCATTTATGGATTCTCTACTTTTCGATTTTTGGAACGCACTTCAATGACACATAATTTGACGACGCGGTTGGCGCGAAGGTAATGCAGGTGCTTACTGACCCGACGCTCCTGGGTTCTAATCCCAGCAAGTACCCTTACACAACTTTTGCATTAAATACTATACACACACGGATACCGAGTAAATCGATGAAGATTTCGAGTAAATGTGAAACAACAATCTTGAAACCTCACCGTTACATTATCCGATTCTTTTATTAAAACTGTTTCTTGAACCTACCCCTATTTATTTATTTAAACTTTATTGCACAAAAGAAAAACTTAACGTATAAAAGGCGAACTTAATGGCATGCGGCATTCTCTACCAGTCAACCTTAGGGCAAAGCAGAGAAATTGTAGGCGGTGCATCAAACAACATAATTACACATAATTTAAATACTCATACTAAGTATTATAGCTACATACATATAGATAGATAATAAACATACATATATATAAATATATACATACATAAATATATACGACGATGAAACAAACCAAGCAGATATATTATGAGACTTCAGTTTTGCCAGCAAAGAAACTTCGCACGGCCCTTTTAAATGCCAACTTACTTGTTTGATTGTGAGAGGAAGACCGTTCCAGAGGCGAGCCCTATCTATTGTTTCTAAGTCCTGTCATAAAAGTTTTGTAAAAATATGGAAAGCAAGACAATGAGTTTTAGTAAGTAATTTTTAAAGTTCTCGTACTGTTAATGAAGATCTGCACTGAGATTAAGAAGATATTAGAGATCAATTCAAATTTCGATACTGACAGTTTGTGTCGTGTCATCGCTGTCGCTCTTTTACTATTTTATAGCAGAGTGAGAGTGAAAGCATGTTATGAACTTCTGATTTTGAAATTCGAATTGATATCGTTGCTCAGACGGTTTAGGTATCTCGCCTCTGGAACCACTTAGCCAATTACAAAACTGCGGAGCGGCGCGATAGCTTCGGATCTTATACAATGTTTAAGAGATACACTTTAATTACTTTTTCAGTGAAATTTTACTTAAGAAGGCCGCGGAACACAATTTTAAAATCACTATTATCACAAGTTGAATGTAAATATGTATCAAACATATTGATTAAATAAACATTAAGTTTACAGGATAAACTTCTTTGTCTATCTTTATCTTATCGATCAGATATAAACAATATTAAAACGATTAGTTACTGGCACTACTGAACACTTCATAGGTACATACACTACATACAGGACAATGTATAATAATGAATGTTTCTCAATTTTTTCTGCAGAACAGCGGTTCTCCGACTTTCCAACAGAGCATCGGTTTGTTTCTTTTTGTAATGTTGTAGATCAATCAGTGTATACATGCAACTGTGCACAACTAGGCCTTAAAACACTTAGTATCTTATTATAAAACTCACCTTGAGCTTGTTCCCAATCATACTCATGTTTTAAGGCCTCTCATTATGTAACAGTGGCATAAACTATTTTTAAGCAGCTTTTATAACGGCTTTGCGTAGACTAACACCAGTCACTTTATCTCGGTAGATTAGGAGCGAAGTTGCTCAGACGGTTTAACTCGCCTCCGGAGCCACTTATCCAATTGCAAAACTGTAGAGCGCTCTGCAATCTTGCGGAATAAATAATATAAGTAAAAAAACACAGGGAAATCTACAACTTAAATAAAGATATCATTAAAATACAGCCTAAATATACCCGCCAGGTCGCTTTCAGTAGATATTGATCCCAGAATGCTGGTTGCGTTGCCTGTTTGGATGGAGAGGCTAAGTCGCTGTCCAAAGAGCTGCCAGCCCTTTGGTCACCTGAAGCTTTGACCAGGCGTTCTGATATCTCTTTAAAGAGAATCTTGGCACCTGGTCCCCACAGGCCAAATGTTATATAATGTTAAGGCGAGTGGTAATGCAAAACTAGCGCCACTTCTCACTTTTTTCTTGCATCTTCATAATCAGATAAATGTTCATTATATTATTTTTAACATAAACGTCAAACTGTCAACAACGTATCTAAACATAAAAATTATGTAAATTATTTTTTAATGTGCATTTTCCTAATATAAATACGTAAATAGATATGTCGATAAGTAATTGAATACTGGATATAGTATTTTATCGTTTATCAGTGTACAAATGCAATAATCCTGAGAATAGTGAAAAATGCACGGCTGTCAGAATCAAACTGGAATTATTTTTGACTACAGATTTGAAAACGCGATATTTACAACGACGGTCATAATTTAATACGAAAGGGGCTCCCACCTTGATCCGCCTTTATTGCTACCTACTTGAACTCACCAATACGGCGAAGCTCTACTGCAGAAGACCGGTTTTGACTCTAGTTTAGAAGTTGTCACATTCCCATCTGCGTGCTACGCGTGTATTGTGCATCGTCCCAAGCCCGGCCGCCACTTCTCTCCTGTGTTGGAGTTGGAACAAGATATATTAACGGCGCAGCGCCGAGCGACAGTGGCCTCCGCAGCACCGTTTCGTGCGACGACTTCATTTGCGTTATTTGTTTCATGTTTTTGTTTCCCTTTTGTTATGTGTTTTAGCGTATATAAATTCATACGTTGTAATAATGAGTGACCCCTCTCTCCCTAATACGCGGTTCATGTGCCCCCACTGTACAATTTCATATCGCTCCTTTACAGCTCATGGACTTAAAGTACACACTGGGCGCATGCACAAGGATGTGTCCCGTGCAATGCGGCCTCCTGGCCCCACACAATCTGATTTTTCGGCATCACAACAAGCACTCCGTGGCACTGTAGGCTTAGATGACCTGGCTACTCTTAAACAATCTGTGCCAGTGCTGCGTCACATCCCAAAAGGAGCCCGAAACCTGGCGGCCGGCAAAATGAGCGAACTCATCGATATATGCATTGAGTCCAACGGGACAGCCGAGTGGTTTGCTCTTCTTTCTTTTGCATATTCCGCTTTCAGGGCGCCTGAAAAATCAGGCTCAGGTAACCTTACCACGAAGGTAAAAAGGAATATCGTATCATCCGGATTTGAAGACTATTTAAGTAGCCTTCAGCTAGAGCCGGGTCCCCCGAGACAACCCTCAGTTCTTAGGACTATACAATCTAAAGTTTTTGAAGGCGATCTTAGAGGTGCCGTCCGAATCCTTATGTCAGATGACGGTGTCGCACCGTCAAACCCTGAAACTCTCGCAACTTTACAATCAAAGCACCCGCCTCCTTCTCGACCTTTAGCGCTCCCGCCCGAGCCTGACAGATCCGTTTCTGCACTAGAAGTAAAGGCAGAAGATGTTGCGCAAGCACTTAGTACATTTTACAACGGGTCCGCAGCTGGCTTAGATGGTTTACGCCCAGCCCATTTGAAAGAGCTTACATCCGCATCGGCTGGTGACAACGGTTTCCGGTTGCTCGAGTGCTTGTCAAAGCTATGCAACTTCCTCCTTAGCGGTCAATTAAACATTGCAATTTGCCCCTATATTTACGGAGCGTCTCTGTGCGCGTTATCGAAGAAGGACGGAGGGATTAGACCCATTGCGGTAGGTAGTACGCTCCGTCGCTTAACCGCCAAACTCGGGTGTTATGCTGTGAGAGAGGAAATGGCCGCTTACCTCGGGCCTCACCAACTAGGGTTCGGTACAAAATTAGGTTGTGAGGCTGCTATCCACGCAACAAGAGCATTCTCGATGGATCAAAGGAACGCTGACTGTGTTATCGTTAAGCTCGATATTAAAAATGCTTTTAATTCAATCGAACGCGACGTTCTGTTGAGTGAGGTCAGAGAGAAGGTGCCGTCCCTATATCCTTTTCTATTTCAAGTCTACTCGTCTCCCTCCAATCTCTTTTATAACAATTCCCTTATCCTTTCCCAGGTCGGCGCACAGCAGGGGGATCCGCTTGGTCCTCTGACTTTCAGCTTAGCAATCCAAAAAGTTATATTAGGACTTCAGTCCCCCCTGAATGTCTGGTATTTGGATGACGGCACCCTCGGTGGAAAACCGGAGACGGTGGAGCAAGATCTGATTACTCTCCTTCCGCGTTTTAGAGAGCTAGGTCTTGAGGTTAATTTTAAAAAATGTGAATATTTCTCCTGCAGCGCCAATTCCAGACCTTCATTTCCCACATTCAGTGCCTTACTTCCTGGGCTCAAAGAGCTATCAATTCAAACTTTCAATCTCTTGGGGTCTCCTATATTTCCAGATGCTATTCCTGAAGCCTTTGAAGTAAGAAGGCAACTTCTCCTCAATACTAAAGACAGGCTCAAAAATCTTTCAGCACACATTGCCTTAACTTTGCTTCGGTTTTGTTTTGCAGTTCCGAAAGTTACATATTTTTTGCGCACTGTACCTGTGTGGCTGCACCCTGTTCATCTTGATTCGTTTGACAGCGTGTTGAAGGAGACGGTTGAGTGTTTGCTTAATGTGTCGCTCAACGCAAATCAATGGGACCTGGCGGCTCTTCCTATCCGCAATGGTGGTCTGGGTTTACGACGTGCACGCGATGTGATTTATCCCGCCTTCTTGGCATCGACACACGGGGTTGTTGACCTTGTCACTGATATTTGCTCATTAGATGGTGGCAGAGTAAATATACCCTACGCTTCTGATGCGGTCTTGGCATGGTCGGCCCTCAACCCAAGCGCGGATGTGCCCGAGAACCCGGTTCGTCAACGCTCATGGGACGACGTAGGGGTAAAGCGGGTGTTTGACGCTCTCAGAGAAGAAGCCGTGGGTGTAGATAGAGCGAGACTCAACGCCGTGTCGAGGCCTGAATCTGGAGCATGGCTTCATGCACTTCCTTCACCTCATCTGGGTACCTTGCTCGATAACGACTCTTTGCGGGTGGCCGTGGCTTTCCGCTTGGGCTGCGATGTTTGTCAACCTCATGTATGCATCTGCGGCACCATGGTGGAGAGCAACGGTCACCACGCCTTGAGTTGTTGTCGGTGTGCTGGGAGATTCTCTCGCCACTACGCCCTAAATGACATTGTCCGGAGAGCCCTAATTTTGGCTAATGTTCCATGCGTGCTGGAGCCCTCAGGCCTTAGCCGGACGGATGGGAAAAGGCCGGATGGTATGACCTTGGTGCCTTGGCAGAAAGGTAAGTGCCTACTGTGGGACGCCACATGCGTCAGCACTTTTGCAGCTTCACACCTTGGTCATACCACCAGGTCAGCTGGCGCAGCAGCGGAAGTGGCGGCAAATAGGAAGCGTGAGAAATACTCCGCTCTCACCAATTACCTGTTTGTCCCACTCGCGGTGGAAACTACCGGTGTTTGGAGCTCCGACGCACTAAAGTTCGTGAGGGAAGTGGGGCGTCGGTTACGAGAGAGAGGCCATGACACCCGTTCCGAGTCGTTCTTGGTGCAGAGGCTGTCCATCGCGGTCCAGCGCGGTAACGCGGCGAGCGTGTTGGGCACTTTTGCACCGGGAACGATTCGGGGCGGGCTTTTTGATTAGATAATATTTAGGTTTAGTTATTAGTTTTATTGTTTAATTTAATGTATTGTTATATTTTTAAAAGTTGTAGTTTAATAAATTTTTCATTTCATAAGTTTTTATTTATGTAAATATTGACACAAAGGTAAATCACGAAAGAGAAATTTAATGTCATCTACTACAATCTAAGCAGGACTCGAACCTGCGACCTCTACGTTTCCGGCGTATTGCTTTCCCAACTGAGCTATTAGATCGTTCCGTCATTCACTCCAAATCTTTCATTCCATAATTTTTACGCTACTGGGAGCGCCCTCTGCGTCATATGTGTTTGAAATGCTTATGTGCATTAGCCATACCCTAGGATGTGCGCTATACACGCACGATCCCCTGTCCCCATTGCTTTACAGCAAGTGTGAAGACTGCGAGAGAGATGGCTTGATGGAATTTTTATTTATGCCTGACGAAATATATTTAAATTTGAAAACGTTTTTTGTGAAATGATAGAATGCCGAACTTATAGATCAAGACGCTTCCAAAGATACCTCATTTATCAAATTATGATAAGTAGGTACTTAGTTTAGAAGTTACGAGGCAAGAGATGAACATACTTTAGGTCCACATCGGTCAAAATCATACATAATCATATCCTCATTTTTGCTTCGCAGTAGTCGGGTAATGAAATGGTGTTAATTTCGATCTACCAATATAGTGTTATTTTATGTGTTTTGTTATTTTCCTTAGTAAATTTGAATCCTCTCATGCTCTCATTTCTTTTCATATTGTCCATTTGTTGTAATTGAAAATACGATGTTTTTATTGAATACTGTTTCTTAATAATATTTTTTCGTATAAGTATGAGTGTAAATCATTTAAAGTGCATTATATTAAGACAGTAAAAAAACTTCCGCCATTCTGTAATATCGTGTCGAACAATTTCATTTAAGTTACCTACTAAACAAAGATTCATTTGTCTAGAAATGTCTCGAAATTTAATCCCGTCCCTGGGGACAGTTTCGTCCGAGTAATCGTCGTGCTGAAATGTGGAGACCGTTGAACTGTGGATGATTTTTATTTCTTAAGCATGGACTACAGATAAATACGGAGATAATATATGCGCAATTTTTTGATTTCTCAGTACGTAGTAGGTATCATGAAACTTAAAAAAAAATGTATATCATCACTACATCGTATAAAATCTGTCTGTCCCTATGTATGCTTAGATCCTTAAAACTACGCAACGGATTATGATGCGTTTTTTTAATAGATAGAGTGATTCAAGTGGAAGGTTTATATGTATAATACATGCATAATTTATCAGCATTACACCCGTGCGAAGCCGGGACGGGTCGTTACTGTATACATATTACGCTTAGGTAAAATTATGTTTTCCAAAAAAATCAGGCGATTTGATCCGCTAAAGAAAATCTGTTAGTATAGTACAAATGTATGTAGCATGGCTTAGATAGATAAAATGCATAATTGGGGATATATAGCTCAAGTTTCACAAAAAGAGCGTTGTCAATCTGATTGCGCAGTACTCGTTAAAACTGCGCAGGAAGATCGCCAACGCTCTTTTTACGTGTATTGAGCTATATTTACAATTAGGGCCCTGGGGTTTAATTAGACTGACATGAACATACTTATATTTGCTTTCAACGTTGTGCTTGTGATATGGGCAATATATATCAGTCGATAGATCTCCACTGCTGGACAAAGGCCTCCCCCAAAGTTCGCCGCAATAATCGGTCGTGGGCCGCCCCTCATCCGCGGTCGTCACTCAAGAACTTTTCTGCCCCAAAGGTCATCCGTTCCACGAGCAATGTACTCCGCCCACTGCCAGTTAAGTTTGGCGAGTGTCTGAGCTATATCCACAATCTTGGTTCTCTCGTGGATCTCATTTTCCGCATATTTCGTTCCGTAATAGTAATTTATTTAGGGTGTCTGAAGACTTGCGATTTCAACGACGCGACGATGGGCAACCAACGAAGGGTTCTAAAACCAGCGTACACTGTACATTCCTAAACACACACACCTCACAATAGGTTTGCAGACTGTGGTTGAATAATAAATACAACATGCTATAATGAAATAAACAAATAAAGCTCAATATGTCATGGAATAAAGAAAAAAAAAAAACAAGAAAAAAGGGCTTAAGTTTCTTGCTTTAAGTGTTTGTTACGGTTTGGTTGACGTTACGGTTTGGTTGACGACGCGGTTGGCTCGGTCTGTACACTGAGCCGGCGGTCCTGGGTTCGAATCCAGGCCAGAGCAAATTGTGTGATTAATTCAAATATTTGTTTCTGGGTCATTCATTATCTACTTATATATGTATTTATATAGTACCTTTAGTATAAGTTTTGTTTAGTCTGGTTGTGTAAGATTGTCCCTTAATATTTATTTGTTTATTATTATAATTTTGATTAATGTGTCTGAGACTCACAAGAGTTTTCTATTATAAATATGGATTTTATTATTTATATATCAATAACTTTAACAAGTTGTTACCTATTGCAAAATAAATTAAGCAAATCGTTAAAGTAAGCATAAACAGCATGTAAAGTAATTGCTCCAGAACTGCGAGCTCGAAGAAATGCCTGTCATCTCCAACACTTTCTATCCGTGGCGTCTGCGACGTCACAGTGCAGTTCGCAGCATCTCGGTAGTCGAGTCCCCGACGGCAATATAACACTTTATCGTTACAACAATATATTCCTCGGGTTTATCGTCTAACTTTATTGCCACTTTAACAGTTATTCATTGCTATTGAGACTAGGTTCTGATATTCTTTGAATTACCTTTTCTTATAGTTACATATTTTATTGTCCAGACATTTTATTTTTACACCTCGGGAGCATCTCAGTTCGAATGAAGAATATACCTACTACAAGTAACAATACCAATTTTATGAGCAATATTTTTTTGTAAATATTTAGGTAGCCTATAGGCGAAAGATGAGAAATCATAGGAAGCAAAGTAAATCCTCGATATTTGTTGATTTAAGCACAAAAAGTATCTTAAGATATCCAATTAGTACCTTCACAACAAGCAATTATATATTTGAGCAGAGTTTATGTAAATAAACTAATAAATAGAAACAGTGCCTATACAAGAACAAAAATAGAAAGGACGCTACTTACGAGGATGCCTTGATAAATGTTTTCTCATTGAAACTTGCGTTAACGATTTAATTTATCAAGTGTCATTGTAATTACATTACAAAGCTGATTAAAACGTCACACATGTGGCACGTGTATTCTGTATTTAATTACGTTCAAAAATTTCCACGCCACCCTCGTTTTAATGAAGCACAACAGAAAATATCCTCCAGAGAAACAATTACAAGGAGTAAATAATAAAATAACGTGTAGGTATACGGTAGGTATTGGTGTTCGTATACCGAGTTTGTTATGATGTTTCGTTTGACGCCCACTTCCTTTATTGAATACATCAACTCGATTCTAAACATGATTACATTAATAATGTCATCAGTCAATGAAATTAAATATGTATAGTGTAGTGTTCACTAGGGTTTCCTATTGGAATACTTCAATAAACACATAATCGGGCTTTCAGTAAACCTGCAGTCGTCCGCCACCGGTGACGTCTGTCAATGTAATGACCGATAGCTGGCGGATCGAGGGTACATTTATTATCTATAAATGTCTATATACTACATCTCTCCCTTTTTACCAATTAGAAATTGCTTGGAATTAGGTAGTTACAAGTATTACAAGCCTTTAGTAGACTTACTCACTGTCCCGCCCAAGTGTCAACTAATTCTGTTTAGGGTCCACTTCCAGGCGCCCTACACCAGACAGCTATGACAAACACCAACACACGAAATGCTCGCTCAAAGATCTCGAAGACCAACAACACAACGCTCTTTACACTATGTCGATTACGACGTCTCGTTAAGAACCCGAGCTGTTTTGTATTATGATTTTATAATCCTCTTTGTACTTAGTTTTCTTCAAGTTAATATAATTAGTAGTCAACATGAACAATTTGGTCTTCTACTTATTTATTTTAATCATACCCACTTTTTTCCTTTATCCCATGGAAACTTCTATGCCGCCCTCCATATCCCGTTGACAACTTTTTTTTTTGCTTTAATTTTTATTTCAGTTCGTTTCTATTTTATTATTTATTTCCAATTTGTTATTACTTTTATTAACTATTCAGTAAATTTATATTTTTTTACCATCTCATACCTACTAAATGTTTCTAAGATATTTATTAAGTATTTACTCATGCGGTAGCTAGAAAGCTATTTATTTATATTTGAAAGTTTATAATATCTACCGGCGCTTCTAAACAAGGCTTGCGTGATAAAGAAGCGCCGCAATAAAACTCACAGATTGCATTTTTAATATAATTCTATCAAGCCTGTCAGCAAAATATATAAATTAGTTCAAAGATTTTAATGAAGATTTTTTCCGAGCTTACTTTCCTTATCGTAAAATGCCGTAAGTATATTCACTTCTAAGCCAGTGATAGTTCTCGACATTAGTGACTTGAAACAACATTCCTGATACTTGAAAACAATATTCTGAAATCAAAGCAAATTTAAAATTTAATTCGTTTCACACAACCCATTAGAACTAGTTCTGCAATATAAACTTGCCCTGAACCTTGTTTGACACAACGCTTTAGAGGATACACAAAGGATACCGTTTCGAAGTCGCGACAGCGTGCAATATGCTGTAGTCGCCGATCAGTCTGTCGCGGTCGCGGCTAACCGGTCCCCGTACGCGTTCGCGATAAGGAAAAGTTCTCCCACACCAATGTGGATAGGGAGGGAGTCACACTGGTGGAAAGGAAGAGCAAGACGCGCATGGTGCCCCACAACACTAAGTGGCACAGACACCGTGTCCAACGAGAGGACATGAAGGTGTACCACTTCAGACCTGTCACTACGTGCAATTCAGCTCGTTAGAGCTACGCGTGTCCCAGCAGCTACAGGCTGCTACTACCTGCCTAATCCTGCCAGCCTGTCCAGCACAACTATGCCTCGCAACTTAGCGTTAGCCGTCACTCCTTCACATTACTGCACAGCAAGAGACAGGCAAATATCTCGCGCGAGAAATAGTCGCATGTGACAGTTATGCCAGAGCTGCGGGTCAAACAACGCAACGGAGCCACGCTGTTATGTCGCTTAAGCCATTAAGGCGCTTATTAAATTAAATCTAACTAGTTTTAAGTTTGGTCTGCATGTAGTTTTGTAGTTCCAAAGCATGTAGGGTTAATTACTGTAATATCGTGTAACTTATTTGAAAAATAAATGAATTATTAAAACAAAGGTCTATACACTTGATAACAGATTTTTTAAGAATTGCGACATGTAGCCTTATCTGGATAATTATTTCACAACAACCATCTTGTCAAGCGCTTAAGAACTAGTGCTTGCTCTTTTCCCCCTTTTACCATCAATTATTATCTTCATTATTATTTATCTTCAATTATTTAAAATGAAACTGAAACTGAAAGTAGCTAACTTGCTTAATAACACTAAGGCCATCATTATAATTTGTCATCTAAAATTCCGATATACCATTCAAAAGAATATGAGAATCCAAATTTTCGAAATTGCAACTAAAGTCCAATTGAATTGAGATGTTGAAATCGCGTCTTTTCGTATAGGATCTAGATTTTAAATCACAGATAAACAAAATCCAATTTTATTGCGGCATTCATTTAGAATACCAGACCATTCTCAATGTAAGGTTGATAACCAATTCCAGTTTAATGGAGCCATTCATTTGAAATACAGGACTATTGACAATTTAATTAATGTTTTCAAACGATTCCTATTTAATGAAGGCACTTATTTGAATTCCTAAACTAAATTGCAACTATAAGATCCAATTGAATTGAGATCTTGAAACCGCAACATTTCTAATTGGATCGAGGTTTTAAATTACAGTGATATACTAATTCCAATTTAATTCCGGCTTCCATCTGTAATACCAGACCATTCTCAATTGAAGGTTAATAAACAATTTCCATTTAATGGAGGCATGCGTTTGAAATACCGGACTATTGTCAATTTAATTAATGTTTCCAACGATTCGAACTCAATGGAAGCTCTTATTCTAAATACTAAACTATTGTCATTATAATGGAGGTTGTTAAACAATTCCAACCTAATAGGTTAGGCATTCGTTTGAAATACCGGACTAATGTCAATTTAATTAATGTTTTCAAACAATTCGAACTTAATGTAAGCTGTTATTCAAAATACTAACTTTTGTCAATATAATGTAGGTTGTTAAACAATCCCAACCTAATATAGGCATTCATTTTAAATGCCAAACTTTTGCCAATTTAAAAATGTTTTCGAACAATTACAGTTATATCCAGGCATTCATTTGAAGTACCAAACTATTTTCAATTCAATAAAGGTTGTCAATTAATTCCAATTCACTGAAGGCTTTCAGATCTCTAGTATCCCAATTGAATGGAAGTCAAAACCAAGTCATATTCCCATGTTACGGACCCTCTGAAACGTCAGATATTCCAATTTAATGAAAGTCTTAAAAAAACAGCCGTTTTCAATTGAATGAAAGATTTAAAGCACATCATATTTCAATTTAATCGACGCGTCGAAGCCACCGATATTCAAATTTTAATAGAAGTCTCAAAAGCACATACTCCCCAGTTTATGAACGCTTTGAGACCTTAGATTCAGGTTCATTACAAATTCGAATTTAAAGTCTCAAACTACTTTTAATATTTCCCAATTAAAAGGAAGCTTTAATACATATAGTAATCAAATTTAATAATATGGTATTTCAAATTGAGCTTCCAGCACGAACGCGGCACTTTACATACCGCTTATAATATTTATATGGTGTATCAAATTTACCTTCCATGCAATTATATTTGCTTCGCCTTTAAGCCTTACGATATCTTTCTTACGAATACTTTGGTTCCCGTGGTCTATTAAATAGACGTTTCAAAATGCATTTCGCTTACTTTAACAATCCTCTTAGCCTATCAAATTGGCAATTCAGCGTGGTCTATCAAATTGACTTCTCATACAGTCTTAGCCTATCATATTGGCAATCCAGCATGGTCTATCAAATTGACCTCTCAAACGGCCTTAGCCTATCATATTGGCAATCCAGCATGGTCTATCAAATTGACCTCTCATACGGCCTTAGCCTATCATATTGGCAATCCAGCATGGTCTATCAAATTGACCTCTCATACGGCCTTTACCTATCATATTGGCAATCCAGCATGGTCTATCAAATTGACCTCTCATACGGCCTTAGCCTATCATATTGGCAATCCAGCATGGTCTATCAAATTGACCTCTCATACGGCCTTTGCCTATCATATTGGCAATCCAGCATGGTCTATCAAATTGACCTCTCATAAAGCCTTCCGTTTTCCGTAACCATACAGTCATAGCCTATCATATTGACCTTCAACTTAAAAGTCTTCCATATCACTTTTAAATTCAACTTGGTCTATCATATTGACCTTCCTTATAGATACACCTATTTTCTATAACAATCCAGTCATAGCCTATCATATTGACTTCCACTGTATACTAAGTCAGTAACATTTTAATTAAAAGTAATAAACTCCTCAATAATACAAATAACTTTACCATGTAGAAGAGTGCTGCCTCTTAGCACAAGTATTAAATACTTAACAGATACTAAACTGTTTGTATACTGGATTACGGTGTTACTGAACAAATACATTTATAATTTAACTCAAAATGATTTTCCAAATAAAAGTCTTCCATATCGCTTTTAATCCGTCTTGGTATATAATGATAATGACCGCTCAACAGTCAACACTCGCAAATAGCTTATAATTACAACGAAATTCCCACAGACGTAAGGCTCTCTTGCTTCTTTATATTTCGTTGTTCTATACCTTACAAGACGCTGGTCTGTAATTCTATAAAAATATCTGCTGGTATGTAATTACTGATTTTGTTATACCAAATTGATGACATGTGACATATGCACCTATGTGTGTCATGTGTACTAATACATGACCCTTGAGCTGGATGTTCATACGGTTTATCAGCTATACAAGATACTCTGGATAATTATTCCAAAAAACATTTTCAACGTAAGACAAGTAAGCTTATCACACTATAATATTTAACCCGTCAATATATTTTGGAATTCAGAACAATCAAGCCCACTCCATAGGATAGTATTAGGTAGCGTATTCAATTAAGTACGCACGCACAAATTAACAGTCGTATAAATTAAATAGACGCCTAGCAGTCCAATCGTTTTCCCAATCTGTTCATAATTATTATATTGTGATTCGTCATCCACTGCGCCACTGCGCAGTCGAAGATTAGTAACACGACCAATTCGAGAATTAGGTACGCTAAACTGCTAAATATTTATATTCCTCGAGTGCACAACTACAAATTAATATTCAAAATACACTTCGCCTGTGTTCCTATTTATTTAACTTTCCACAAGGTGGTGCTTTGTGGGTAGGCCTCAGCCTCATGTCGTGGGTAGGCCTCAGCACGAATTCCGTGACTAATATACACTACCCAAAATAAAATTATCCTACATTTAGCAACCGAAAACTTGTGTTAATAGTCTTATCACCCCAAAGAAACCGCATCTACTTTTCCAATGCCCTTGTCGTCCCTTTTTATTTTCCAAGAAAATACTGTCAACGACGTCGGTAATTACGTCAATGATTTTTAAGTCAAATTTAACTCACGCTTTTATTCCATTGCTTTATACTCGTCGCCATTGTAGTGTTCACTAGGGTTTCCTATTGGAATACTTCAATAAACACATTAATCGGGCTTTCAGTAAACCTGCAGTCGTCCGCCACCGGTGACGTCTGTCAATGTAATGACCGATAGCTGGCGGATCGAGGGTACATTTATTATCTATAAATGTCTATATACTACATATAGAATCGTATTAACAAATAATTTGGTCAATAACTATCACAGGTAAGATAATAATAAAAGTACACATGGCACTCTCTTTTGATTTTAGCGCATGTGAGCGAGTTCGCTGACTTAGAGAATTTCACAATTTTGTTGAGCTTGCTATTCAAGAAACGGAAAAAAATTGGATCTTGGGATTGAATTAAGCTACAGTTAGGCGCCATCTTAGGGCGGACAAAAAATGTAAACGGTAGTAAAATTTTTACCTGATTGTTTTTATGTGACAACGGACTTCGTTGCACATTTGTATTTTGCCTCCAAAATATGCTATATTTCCTGTGATAGTATTATTTTATACTATGGGAATACAAATTAATTCAAGAAAATAAATAAAATAGAAATATTTTTATCTAATAAATCACTAAACACATTTAAAATAATAAAACAGATAGGTACAACCGAGTCGTGACAATATTTACGTATAATTCTGCACAAATTGCAAATACTATAGCATATTATGTAGAGGTTGATTATTAAAACCGTAATTTTAATTACGGTGTACATAATAAATGTTATTATACTGTAGTTTACTACCAGGAGTATCCCGGAACCTTATCGAATGGGTATAATTAATCTACAAACATGTATTGTTCCGCGCCGCCGTGCGAAAAAGGCGCGCTCGCCGAACAACCGATCCGAGAATGCCGGAAGCCGCATACATTGAACGAGGAACCAAGAGAACTGGGATGTGGTAAATTGGCGTAGCTAAAGCCCCTTAAATAGCATCACTTTGTTGTTAGTTTTTCATCAAGGTATCAAGCTGAAATTAATATACCGCCTGGTGACAACCAAAAGTCACTAAAATTTCTGTCACTGCTATTCAAAACCTTTTATCTAGTTAGTAAATTGATACCGAGATACGAGTTTTGTTTCAAGTAGGTATTTGTTTGTTACTTAGTGAGTTTTGGTTGTCAACCCATGATTACGATATTAATATGAGGTCGGTTGCCCCTTGGAGCTGTAAAAAAAATGAACTTTTAAGACAACTCAATCTAAGATACGAGCCTTTGTGATGTATTTGTTGACGCTTGCAATGGAATCAAAACCTATAGGGTATTTTCCCGTTGACCTTGAATCATGAAATTTGTCAAGAAGCCACTTTTGCATCATTTTTATTAACATCATGTAGAACGACTAAATAAAAACGACGATTAGATAGTTACATTACAGTTTATCTTTCTGTTATATTCGGATTATAATATTTTTTTAGTGCATTCGTGATTTGCACCGAACCCTCGGTGCACTATAGTCCGATCCGGCTTTCATTTCAAACGAATTACATTTTTGATTCCTGTTTACAAGTTTTTATTCTCATTTAAGACTCGTTTTATCGATTACAATCGAAGTTTTTGTGACACAATAACACGCATAAAACATATTGAAGCCAAACACTTCGAAACGGAGACGCGGCACGCCTCGTAGGCGATGGCGGGATGACTTGGACTCATTTTTGAAGGACTTTCCAGATACAGCTCAAAACCGCGACAGATGGAAAAAGAGGGGGGGACTGCCCAGCAGTGGGACATAATAGGCTCATTAAATAAAACAAAAACTGCCTCCTCAAATAAACTACACTCTTGTCGGTCGGGAAAGCGACGTCACTTCCGGCTATTATTTCGGTCCGCAATTTGCTCTAAATAAATCACCACAGAACGGAGCCGAACGCTGCCCGGTCTTTATATTCCCTATCGCGATTGGCATATCAAAGAACCCGTTATCGTGATACAAAACGTCATATTTTCAGGTTAAGAGCGAAAGAGTTATTTTATGGAATTCGCGCAACGAAAATTTTACTTTCTTGTCTAGAGATAGTTTATTTACCTTGAGTCGAGAATATAATATGTATAATATATTATTATTATGTGATAATATTTATATTTAAACATACTTATGAGGAAATATCACTGCTAATTTTTTCTTACAAATCGAGGTTTCGTTCTCATCTGTTTTCCTCGTTTAAAACTTAACCAACCTGTACGAAATTCGAGGAAACTAAATGGGGGAGGAATTAGTCTGTGTCCAACCGTTTCGACAAGGCATTGCTGAAATGAACTCGTAGTGGACGGTGGTTGTCGACGTAAACGTGCACTATACGGCTTTTGATGATCGAGAAGATCATTGTTATTGTACCTTTTTTTATGGATTATTAAATGTTTGATGTAATTATTAATATGCATGCACTTACATTAATCGACTTTCAGGCGGTACAAAGTTCGCCGGGTCAGCTAGTAATAATATAAAAATTCTCATGCCTATAAAGGGCCCGTATGAATTGTCAATTCCGAAGCATATAAATAACACCTTATGTACGCACCATATATCCTGTGAATAAATGATTATGATTATGAAGTCTCCATTGTCAGGGTGAACCTTATAATACTATTTTTATGCACATTTTAAGAAGGAGAGCCATCTTGAGTCCAGGAGAGGGTTATGATGTCATTATTTATTTGAATGGGATTTTATATTTTGACCTATCATGTGACATATCGATGTTTTAAAAATAGGAAAAATATTATTTCGACAGAAACTAAGTTTGTCACATCAGTGCAAGTGATGGGCCATTACTCAAAGAGTTGCTGTTAGCGTTGTTGACCATCGCCTCATGTACAAACATATGTGATTGTAGCCGTCCTTTCTTAATTTTGGCACAAAACCCAAGTTTGAAAATCTCCCGAATTTTCTGAATAACGAAAACAAGGTTTCACAATGAAAGGCCGAGCGAAGGTCCGGTTGCAAATAAATATTTATCACAGCATGGGAATCTAACCCGGATCCATTTGGTTGGCGGGTGGCCAAATGAGCCGCATCTCTGGTAAGTAAATATTTCAATTGCGTACCGAGACGCCATTACTCGGGTAGATGTTGCATGGATACATTGTACCCAGTTGTAGGTACATGTGTGTTTTCACAACTTGTCGTTTTCGCGGCTTGAGAATGTCATGTACTATACTCGTATTTTACATGTAGGTTTGTAACAATAGCCATAGTTTTCGTGGACTAGTTTTCTACGATTTGAAATCTGAAAATGCGTCAACTTTGCGCTATAAGGCTGAAAAAAAAATGGTTTACCCTTGAAATTTCGACAAACTTTTAATCGAATTTCCGTTCAAAGTCAACGTTACGCATTTTTTCATTTCATCGAATATTCATTACATCGAACAATTTAAATGGTATACTTTTGAAACACCGATTTTTAATCTGTAGAAGTATTATTTACTAGATACTTCATTTCGCAGATCTTTATTTCATATTTTATTACTCCATAATATATTATTTTGTTGTACATTTTAAATTGTAGAAAATCATTTCAGTATTTATCATTCTACAACTTCAATGAATAATGTAAGGAACTAAACGCAATTCGAGGGGGATAAAAAACTCGGTTCTGGCGTTTCGCTCGCTGTCTTCGCTCGCTCGTAAGGGTCGCAGTTCAACCTCCTCCTCGGTCCGCCCGTCGTCGTACCAAACCTAACCTAAATCTGACCTGCCTTAAAGTATGAAATGAATTAGTTGTATAATAATACGTCGATGATATAACAGAAATTATTTGATGTTCTGTTTTGAAAATAATATATTAAATGAAATTTACAGCATTTAAAATGTCTTCTACCGTTGTTCTTATAATTGTTTTAATGTGTAATGAATAGTCGATGAAGCCATAATACTCCAACAGATAATAATTATTTATACTGAATAATCTATGAATCGTTTTCGATGAAAGAAAATCAACCAAGGCAACCAAAAAAAATATACGCCTTTTCAAAAATAATATGACTGTGCTTTGCCTTTAACTAGAACCAAAATATGTCACAAAAGGAAACACAAGTGCTCACCGTACTGAATAACCAAAAAACACACACGAATCCGCTGTCTTCCTGTTTTATCTTGTGTCAAGTTTATCTTTCTGTATCATACGTGGAGTTTGCAGTAAGAGTAAAAATAAAGACGGTAAAAATTATGACATTTTATTTTATAAATAAATATTTAAGGGGGGCTCCCATACAACAAACTTGTTATAGATTATATATATGTATAGGTACGGAACCCTTCATGCGCGAGTCGGGCTCGCACTTGCCCAATTTTTTTTTTTACTTATGGAATGTAAGTTATGCTGTATCGAATTATGATAGTTGGTTGATTTTAAGGCCAAAATCGCCAAAAATTCTCCTGACGTAATTCAGGAATGGTCACTTAGTGGCAACAGATGGGTGGTATAGATGACTGTGTTCTTTCTTCCGGGATAACTGTACAGTGTGAATTATTGAACATTAAAAATTTTATGAGTATAACTCTTATTGATCAAAATTTTAAGTAAACTTCTCATAAAACTTTTTCATTGGTAAGTATTCTGTTTTAATACTGGATTTGTAAATAAATAATATGGAACCGTTAATAAGACGTATACCATAATCCATCACCAAAAAACATACATAGTTTAAGTACTATGCCAAATTTCAACTCGATCGGAATGTTAGAACTAGCGCATAAAGTATCAAAATTATTTATAGAGGACCCACCTACTAAATTGTTTAAATCGTAGACAATTGGTGATACCACCAGGAAATATCTGTCAACATTATTTGGCTAGCCAGACTCTATAATTACTTTCGCAAAGACATGTGGTGGCATCTTTTTTTTCAATTATTACTGTACTTACCTAACATGGATTTGGAGAATTTGTACATCTCTTTAACGGATCTTTTTGAAGAAAACCACACTCGTGTTTTAAGACCCCTCATTAAATAATTGTTGCATATATAAACTACTATTTCTTTAAATAGTATTTATTGCACATTGGATCTCTCGTGAAACAAATGCTATATTGTTCTCAATTCAAAAACTATCCCTCTTTGCTAAGTACAAGTGAAACCAGATAAAACAGTGCCTTTGTTGCTAAAATAACACGAGTCGTTGAGTGCAGCCGTGGAAGAGAATAAAAAGTAAAGTCCTTTGCGGTAAATGCGGGCAAATTATTACTGTCGGCAACTTGTCGTACAACGGCTTTACATTCACTATGTAGGCTGTATTTGCCCACGTAGCATATAGGCTGCATAATAGGGTGGATAATATTTCTAAACTTAAGAAATCCTTTGACGATGAGTGCGGATTTGGTGCTCTATAGGGTTCAAATGACGTAAAAAACAAAAAATATTAAATAATGCCTCTAAGTGCCTCCACAACGCTTTCGTTCATATAAAAAAACGAACGATTTTCGAACCTGAAGCTATGATTAAAAAAAAATTAACGCTCAAAATAACAGTTTTATTTTATAATATTTTAGAAGAAGATACAATGTTCAAATATAACACATAACAACTAGCTATGTAACCTTATCGCTATTTATAATAACGCTACAGGTATTATGAATGAAAATAGGTCTAATTTTATGAAAAAAGTTAATAATAACAATATACAATAATACCTATACATGACCAATATAGTTATGAAATGAAATGAAATGAAATAATTTATTCAGTAAGTAGGCCACAAGGGCACTTTTACAAGTCAGATTGTGAATCTACCAGCATTTCGCAAGAGGAGACCGCTGTTGAGAAGAAAGCCGAAAGAAACTCAACAGTAAGTCATTTTTTCGTAAATAATACCTAGAACAAATACATTACATTAGTGTTATAACCAATTATTACATGCGTACACGTATAGGAGATATATAGATACTCCAAATCAATGTTAGGTAGGAATATTAAAATAAAATTAAAACGATCAATTTAAAATATTAAATGTACCCAGAGATGTATAAAGTCTCTAAGTGTCACAACATGCAATAAAATATAATTACTTAATTAATTTAATTCCACAGCGATGTATAAGGTCTCTCGGCGTCAGTGTGAATAATTTACAATAGACAATAATTATTAAACCTAAATTTCTTAGAGATGTATAAGGTCTCTAGGCGTCACAATATACAAAAAAGAAGAAAAAATAAATAATGATGATAATAATAATATGATTATAGTTAAATTTCATTCCTCAGAGATGTATAAGGTCTCTGAGCGTCATTATTCAGTACACTAAGTTTATTAGAGATGTATACAGTCTCTAAGTAAAAAAATAAAAATAATAACTTCAATCGAGTACAGGATGAAGTCTCTCACGTCAATTCACTAAACGCTGGTAAGCAGTTACTACACAACTAATTTGGCCCCTGCTAGTGTAAACAGACCGGACCCCACAAACGGCACCCGTTCACGAGCATGACGCATATCTCAGCCATCGCCTCCCTCAACCATATTATAGGGAAGGTTGCGACCCGATCAACGACGGAGTTAGGTTTCAAAACACCTTTTTTTTAAATTTAAATGTATTTTTTATTACTTTCAATCGCTTTGTGAAGGCACTTACCAATACTTCATATTTTTTCATTATTTTTCTGAGTATAGCCTCCACAAGAGGCATCAAAATCGCACCCATCGTTTTCAAAAACCTTGAAAAAAAAAAATGTTTTCATACATTGAGCACCCTACTGCATAATAGCTTATAGAGCATTTATACGACTTATATCAGCTGTGTAAGGGCTGTATGTGTGCTACTTGAGCGGTGTGTAAAAGTAGCCACACCGGGTTGGCTTGTCAAATGAGCGAAACATTAAGACATTGATTCTACCCTTCAAACTAAGCAACATATTTTGTTCAAAAGCATTTAAAACTCTATGAGCTCTGCATAGATAGAAAGAATACTCTTTATTGCACACCTCAAGAAGAAAGAAATACAAATACAGACCTCGCGAGTTTTGTCCAAACTGCTGAGATTTGTAACTTTTAACTACTCTAATAATAATTATAAAAAACGGTTTAAACTCACGTAAAAATTGTCAGGAACGGCCCATGTTTCGAACTCATTTGGAGCTCTTCATCAGGGGTAGCTATCCGTGCTACTACGCGCCTCGCGACCCACTTTAAACCGTTTTTTATAATTATTAAAGATGTCTCACGATAGTTTTAATAACATTTCTCTAATAATGTTTGTTCAAAGAAGCTGTATTACGAAACATTTAAAGTTAGCGTGTCAGCTATTTAAGAGGATGTCAGTGTCAGACGGCGTACATTAAAAAAAATATAGAAATAGGCCTCGTATGCCTATTTATTAGATCTAGAAAATAGAAATTTAACTTTACAGCATCGGCGTCAACTACTCAATCTGAAAATGCACACGTGATAATAAGGAACTGCCTATATCATCCGAAGTCGTAAACCGGCGTCGAAGCTATCTCCTTGTTTATGTCACTGGTTTCGTTCTGGCAGAGAACCAACCAAATTCAAACCTTTAGCCTACGGGCGTAAAGATTGCCTTAACTGCCCAGCGAGGGAACTACATGGGTTGAAGTAGTAAAAGTATATTTACATGTTTGGTTGTATAGAAATAGTAGTATTTTGGATTCTGTCTTCGCATATCTTGGTTATCTAGCGGAATATTCGCATGTTTGTTGTTATTATTGAAGAAACCGTTTAACTGCCTCCTTGTAGCTTTTATAGTACAATGTTAGCGAACCAACAATTTTACAAGCTCGAACATTACTTTATGTAATTATACATACGCAAAGTAATAATGTCAATATAAAAAAAAAAGTACGGATATAACTGATGTTTATATTATATACGTACATAATATCTATTAAAATAATATTTACAACTAAATCTATATCTAAAAGTTAAACTACGATTATAATCTGCATAAAGTAACGCTAAATCTATGTAAAAATATATTAATACAGACTTAAGAAATCGTCGGGCCTGGCATGGTCCCAAAGATGCTGGCAGCATTTCCCCGCTCTATGGCAACACTAATACGTTGAAAGGTTGCGAGGAAGCTATATTATATATTTAATCATTATGCTATGCGACATGTAATTCATCTCACACTATACATCTACATACCTATACTATTATAAAATTCTAGATTTGTATTGTAAATTAATTTTCTATAGGTAGGGGTCATGATTTCAGGCAAAATTTTAATAGCGCGATACAGGATTATCATTTTGTTTTGAATGGCCGCGCGGCGCCATGCCAGCGTGGCGCCATCTGTTTTCATGATTTCTAATGTCCTCTCATCTCGCTGAAACGGCTGGACAAATTTTAACCAATTTCGGTACCTACAGGGATAGCTGGATATCAAAAAATGGTTATAGGATACTTTTTTTCTACGGCAAAGAAAAATAATACGTGGACGAAATTGCGGAGGTGCCCCCCCGTTTAATAATATTTATTATGATTTGCTAAAAATGGCAAATCATATTATTAAATGTATTTTATGCCTAACATCATTTATATACCTACATGTCTAGAACACAAATTGTTACTATTGCACTACGGTTATTACGAAGAGAACAGACCGCTAAAATAGGCATAAATTAAAGTATTCGTCAATTACATGACGAGATTACCGGTCAGATGTATTAAAATCATCGAAATTAGCTCTGGAATGTACCATAATTTACATATTTATATATATAAACGGATTTGTCCTGACTGACTGACATATCAACGCAGAGCCGAAACTACTAATGTTAGAGAGTTGATTTTTGCACAGTAGGTTACTTTTATAACGCGGAAATGAAATGAAATGAAATGAAATGAAATGAAATGAAATGAAATGAAATAATTTATTCAGTAAGTAGGCCACAGGGGCACTTTTACAAGTCAGATTGTGAATCTACCGGCATTTCGCAAGAGGAGACCGCTGTTGAGAAGAAAGCCGAAAGAAACTCAACAGTAAGTCATTTTTTCGTAAATAATACTTAAAACAATTACATGATACAGTTGTGTTATAACTAATTACACTGGGTACACGTAAAGGAGATGTATAGATACTCCAAATAAAATAAAAATTTAATAAATTTAAAATATTAAATATACCCAGAGATGTATAAAGTCTCTGGGTGTCACAACATGCAATAAAATAATAATTACTTAATTAATTTAATTCCATAGAGATGTATAAGGTCTCTAGGCGTCAACGTGAATAATTTAGAAAATAGTTATTAAACCTAAAATTCTTAGAGATGTATATGGTCTCTAGGCGTCATAACATGCAATAAAATATTTTAAAATGATTTAATTTCCTCAGAGATGTATAAAGTCTCTGAGTGTCATACTACACTAAGCTGTTTCTTAGAGATGTATACAGTCTCTAAGAGTTCAAAAAGATAAAATCAACATTGAATAACTTCAATCGAGTACAGGTGAAGTTTCTCACGTTTGCTTAATTTAACACTAGTATGCGGTTGCTACATATTTAATTTGGCCCTTGCTAGCATGAACAGACCGGACCCCACAAACGGCACCCGTTCACGAGTATGACGCATATCTCAGCCATCGCCTCCCTCAACCATATTATAGGGAAGGCTGCGACCCGATCAACGACGCCACCGTAAGCAAAGACCTTTAAGCGAGCATGACATGCTCAAGCTGCCGGGCATACTTGACTAATACTATTTGCCCGGTGAGAAACAACAAATTGTGCTCTCATGTTACATTAAAAATTACCCACCAAAATAATGCTTATTTAAAAATTTACTATTGACACACAACACTAAACTACTGGCTTAAAGGCATCACTGTCGTTTAGAAAGTCATTAACAGTATAATAAGCTTTATTCAATAAGTGACGTTTTATTTGCGCTCTAAATTTGCTACAGGGCAATTTTACTACATCAATAGGTATTTTATTGTAGAAGCGTACACAGTTCCCCACGAACGACGAGCTAACCTTACGGAGACGGTGGGCAGGTATTGCGAGCTTGTCCTTACTTCTCGTATTGTAGTGGTGAATGTCACTGTTGAGCTTGAATTCATGGAGATTTTTCCGCACATACATGATATTCTCAAGAATGTATTGAGATGCTACGGTGAGAATGTTTGTTTCCTTGAATTTCTCTCTTAGTGACGTACGACCTCCTAGTGCATAAATTGCGCGTACAGCTCGTTTTTGTAGCACAAAGATGGTTTGGATGTCCGCCGCTCTTCCCCATAATAAAATTCCATATGACATAACACTATGGAAATAACTGAAATATACAATCTTTGCCGTCTCGACGTTTGTCAGCTGCCTGATTCGCCTAACTGCATAGGCCGCGGAGCTAAGCTTACCTGCAAGAGTGGCTATATGCGCACTCCATTGCAGTTTAGAGTCTAAAGTAACACCCAGGAATACTGTTTTTTCTTCAAATTCCAGTAGCGGGCTAGAGATAAGAAGCGATTTTGAAAAATTCTATCCCTAAAGGTGTTAAAAGGGGGTGCAAAGTTTGTATGGGATACAAGTTTTTTTTAAAGCTAGAAACTTGAAACTTTGTTAGAAGATATTAAAATAAAATAAAAGAAAAATAATTTCAGCGTTTTTGAAAATTCATCCCCTAAGGTGGTAAAAAAGGGGTTGAAAGTTTGTATGGAGATCAAGTATTCTTTTGAGCGCGGGACTCGAATCTTTGTGTAAAAGCATACTATTAGAATACAAGAAAAGTCATTTCAGCGTTTTCAAAAATTCGACCCCTAAAAGGGTAAAAAAGGGGTTTAAAGTTTGTATGGAGATCAAGTATTTTTTTGAGCGCGGGACTTGAAACTTTGTGTTAAGGCATACTATTAGAATACAAGAAAAGTTATTTCAGCGTTTTCAAAAATTCGTTCGCTAAAAGGGTTAAAAAGGGGTTGAAAGTGTGAATCCATTACAAATTTCTTGAAACTTCTTATTAAGGCATATACAATAATAACAAAATAACATTAATTTAACGTCATCAAAGATTCAACCTCTAAGGGGGTTAAAAGGGGGATGAAAGTTCGTCTTGGGGTTCAAATGTAATTTTAAGCTAGGAACTTTAAACTTCGTAAAAAGCTATGCAAATAAAATGGAACAAAAGTGATTTCAGCGTTTTTGAAAATTCATCCTCTTAGGTGGTAAAAAGGGGGTTGAAAGTTTGTATGGAGATCAAACCTTTTCTTGAGCGTGGGACTTTAAACTTTGTATAAAGGCATATAATTAAAATACAAGGAAAGTAATTTCAGCGTTTTCAATAATTCGTCCCCTAAAATGGTTAAAAAGGGTTGAAAGTTTGATTCCATTACAAATTCTTTGACTAAGGCATATATAATAATAACAAAATAACATTAATTTAACGTCATTATAAATTCAACCTCTAAGAGGGTTAAAAGGGGGATGAAAGTTTGTCTCGGGGTTCAATTTTAATTTTAAGCTAGGAACTTGAAACTTTGTAAATAGGTATTAAAATAAAATAAAAGAAAACTGATTTAAGTGTTGTTGAAAATTCATCCCTGAAACTGGTAAATAAGGGGTTGAAACTTTGGATGGAGATCAAACCTTTTTCTGAGCGCAGGACTTTAAACTTTGTATTAGTGCATATAATTAGAATACAAGAAAAGAAATTTCAGCGTTTTTGAAAATTCAGCCCTGAAGGTGGTGAAAAGGGGTTGAAAGTTTGTATGAAGATTAAAAAAAATTTTGAGTGTGGGACTTGAAACTTTAAATAGAGGCGTATTATTAGAATACAAAAAAGTGAGTCAGCGTTTTTGAAAATATATGTAGCCCTGAAGATGGTGAAAAATTGGGCAAGTGCGAGTCCGACTCGCGCATGAAGGGTTCCGTACCTATATATATATATCTATAACAAGTTTGTTGTATGGGAGCCCCCCTTAAATATTTATTTTATTTTATTTTTAGTATTTGTTGTTATAGCGGCTATAGAAATACATCATCTGTGAAAATTTCAACTGTCTTGCTATCACCGTTCTTGAGATGCAGCCTGGTGACAGACGGACGGACGGACGGACGGACAGCGAAGTCTCAGTAATAGGGTTCCGTTTTTACCCTTTGGGTACGGAACCCTAAAAAGGGGTTGAATGTTTGGAATGGAATGAACATCAAACCTTTTTTTGAGCGCTGGACTTGAAACTTTGTATTTATAAAGGCATATAATTAGAAATCAAAAAAAGTAATTTCAGCGTTTTAGAAAATTCAACCCCTGAGGCGGTAAAAAGGAGGTTGATAGTTTGTATTGAGATCAAACATTTTTTTGAGCGCAGGACTTGAAACTTTGTATAAGGGCATATTATCAGAATACAAGAAAAGTGAATTCGTTTTTGAAAATTCAGCCCAGAAGGTGGTGAAAAAGGGGTTGAAAATTTGTTTGAAGATCAAATATTTATTTTGAGTGCGGGACTTGAAACCTGAGTTCATAATGATACCGCGTAATTAGAGCAATTTAGCCGAAAACAAAACTAAAAAGAGGCCAAGAGCGAGTCGAACTCGCGTACGAAGTTCGGTACCATTACGTATAAAATGGCAAAAAAAAAAACGTTCATTGTATGGGAGCAGCACTTCAATATTTATTATTATTTATTTTTTGTTGAATTACAGTAACCAACATCAAAATCATCAACTTGCAAAAAAAGAAAAGTAATTTCAACATTGTTTAGATCTGAAAATAATACAATAAAGATGTAAACTGTTCAAGATAAGATTCCACGCGGACGAAGTCGCGGGCAACAGCTAGTATAATATATAAATATACTACCATCATCATTGTATATATAGTTTTTGCTCCCAGTTCCGCTGTCACCCCTGATAACCCTGCAACGCTTGACGACAAAATCTAGTTGTACCAAAAACCTTCCTCATCCAACTTTAATACCCTTGTGCGACCACCCCATAAATAAAGATATCCTTAAGAGTGCCTGCAGTAATGTCAAGGGCGATGGAACAATATATCCTAGAAAGGGATAAGATGGATAGAAAAGAGGCCGTTCAACCTTGGGGTCGAAGTTAACCTTGACTTAGCCGCCAGCTTATCCGACCCTTATACAACCTTATGCTTTGAAAGGTTGGCTTAGATTTTGCATTGAGCCAAACCTCAAGTGCCAGCAAAAAGCTATTGTCTTTAATCCTCTGTATTCTGCCCTAGGGGTTCCCTTCCTGGATTAATTTTACCGTATTTTTCATTGATTTATGACTTACGGATAACGTACACTGGGATGACTTTGAAATTCAGAGCCTTTGAAAAATATAATAATAGTTAACGAATAAAGGTAATAATTCTCGAAAAAATCCTAAAATGTCATCCTGAAGCACAATTTATAGCAATAGAAGAATAGACAAACAGTTCTCGATGGCGTCTTTTGATATCAGAGAACCTCATCACTTTCTAAATGACCCCTTCTCTATTTAATACTAATAGTGCCGACGTTCAGATGAGATTGTGGATGCAGTTTTAAAGTGATGTCTTTGTATAATTATCATCAAACGACGCACTTGCCTCCATTGGTCCCACTGCACCTTACCATCCCTCGAGTTAACCCCGCTCGATACCGCGGCCGTGACACCCTCACGGATAACTTTATTTATGACTGCCCCATAAAGATGGGATAGCCATGACTTAACATGATTTTATTATGTCATTGGATTATTTTATGTAATGAGCTCTCGTTTCTGTTTTATACGAAATTTGTGGTTACGATTTGTTTACAGGAATTTAGATAATGTTTTATGTGTAAGGATTTGTTTGTTTTGTATATGTTAGAATAGCAGTATAGGTAATACCTACCTACAGTTTTTAAATCTGTTTACATTGAGAAGTAATATTGTTCCACGATAAACATTTTCACAACTGTACCTACGTAACAAATGATCCCTACGTGTAGAAAAAAACTTTCACTCAACTCTGAAAGTCATTGAACATTTTATTTATTCAATACGTCAAGTGGGAATAACCCTTTTGCTGCGACAAAAACTTCTTAGTCGGATTCTGGGAGTTTCTTCAAATGCTTTGTGCAATTTTTACTGAACGGCCGGTAAAAAAATCAAACATGAAGACGATAGTTATTGTATTAGGCGGTTTACAATCACGTGAAATTATCAGGAACGGCCCGACATGTTTCAAATGAGTAATTATCATCATAATTATATTGGTCAGCAAATCTTTGTGCTCCTATTACGCTTAAACGTATGGATACATTTTTACCTTGGAAGTTTTTATTGCCGACTATAGTTTCTTTGAATCTTTGCTTTCTATACCGCACGAGCAAGATAGGTGGCTTTAAGTCACGCGACAAGCGAAGGAGCGGCAAGGTGTACCCACTTCTGCCTGACCAGCACCTCTAACACAAAGAACTGTGACACGCGACTTTTTCTCGCGCGAGATATCTCTTTCTGTACAGCACTGTCAGAGAGTGACGGGTGATGCTATGTCGCGTGACTTGAGTCGCGAACCATAGTTGTGCTAGATGTGCAGCTAATCTAGCACAACTTTGATACGCAACTTCTTGTCGAGCCACAAACATACGAAACCGTGTAAGAAGTCTCGAACGGTGATGACGAGTCACGCGATAGACGTAGTCGTGGTCGTAGCAAGTTGTACTAGCCCCGCAACAGAAAACGTTATTGGCGTAATCCTACAACAAATTCTATTGGTTGTCCCAGAATATTCCTCCAAACAAATGGCGTTCCCAATATGAGTTTAGAAAACTACACTTTGTCAGGATTTAGGTACAAAAACTGAAGGCTGCGGTAATTCTAAACTTATACTGAAACATTTGAGATTTATTTGATTCGCTCACAAAACCAAAGGTTATTTAAAAGTTTATTAAAATATTTATGTATTTGTTCTGGAAAATTCAGTTACTTAGAATTTTAATTTAGCCATTTTAGCTTTAACATTTTTTGCGTAACATTTGTTTGCTTCTTTCTCATTTATAAGAAAACGTAAATATCAAACGCCTATCTATTAAAGAAAAACACACAAAATAAAAATATAAAAGTAAACCTTAAGAAACATATGAAATAGAATAGCTGGTTGTTGTATAACTTTGTCAAAATATCCAGGGTATTATTTTTACAAGCTTTTATTTAGCTTGCATGTTGCATGGTATGCTCAAAGTATGTTTGTTCGGGTGAAATCTTGCAACTCAATTTTGAAGCAAATATCGTCAACCGATTGAGCTAAAATTTTGCATACTTACTTAACTTTGATGACAATACAATAATATGGTACCATGGGGCTGATCTGATGATGGAGCCGGAAGGTGGCCATAGGAACTCTATAATAGAAAAAGCAATCCTACCGAGCTTGGGCTCTTTAGAATCGTCTCGGTGGTCGTCAGATGGATATCCAAAGAAAAGTACAGTCGGCTATAAAAGCTTGCCACTAAAATGTCATTTTTGACAGAAACTTATTTTCAGATCATTTTTTGGTTCGTTTTGTTGTGCTACGTTTTTACTCTAGGGATATTATTTTGACGAAATGTTTCCATAATCTGACGATAAAAATATCTGCTCAGTTGCGTATAAATTTACATGCGAAATAAAACACTTAAACGTTTTCAGTTACTATATTGATTTAGTTAATAGTACACGGCAGAAAAAAATAACAGATAGGCACGTCGTGTTGTAGGGAATATATAATAATAATAATAATAATAATAATAATAATAAGCCTTTATTCTCACAAATTGACATGCTTCACAATTACATTTTCACCTAATGTCTAAATAGTATACATATACATGCATGATAATATAAATTTTAACGAGTAAAATATATTAACTTATACCTATGCTATATCTTCCTACACAATTCTACATAATTTTATTTTCAATAATTTAATAACACTATTATTTATTTTCTCGTTGCAATCAGTATTATTGTGGATTATTAATTATTATATTGGTATATAGAAGGAAATTTTTGTGTCGTCAATATTATGTTGAAATAATTATAATTCAGGATTAAGTGAATGTAAACATTGCAATTTAAATAATTAATCGAAAATAAAAAATTTAAAAATAAGAATTTAACTATTTAGATATTAAACAGCGTGAGTAACCCATTTCTGGGCATAGGCCTCCTCCAACCCTTTCCAGTGTTCCCTGTCCTTGGCTTGTCGAGTCCAGGTAGCGCCGGCCAGCTGCACGACGTCGTCGGCCCAGCGGCGGCGCGGGCGCCCCCTAGGTCGTTTGGCGCCGCGCGGGTACCAATGCAGAACCCTTTCGCTCCAGCGGTTATCAGTCGTCCGGGCGACGTGTCCAGCCCATCTCCACTTCAGCCTGCATGCGAACTCGACTGCGTCTGTCACGTTCGTTTTGTTCCTTATATCCACGTTTCTATTCCTATCACTCCGGTGGATATTTAACATACTTCTTTCTGCTGCTCTTTGGAATACGTTTAGTTTTTGGACGATAGCTTTTGTGGTAGGGAATAAAGAGGATGGATAATAAAATGGTGTATAATCG
This sequence comes from Apotomis capreana, assembly GCA_947623375.1. NCBI lineage: Eukaryota > Metazoa > Arthropoda > Insecta > Lepidoptera > Tortricidae > Apotomis > Apotomis capreana. The sequence continues at coordinate 6,959,396 of OX392508.1, read as the reverse complement.
AAAAGGGAGTGTTAGAACAACAATATTTTTTTAAGGATGACAGCCGTCCCTATTAAAATCCACGACCGACGGAACGGAACGGCACGGTAATGGAATATGCATTTGTCTATTACAGTGATTAAGTATGTTTTCTCAAAAATTGCATGTAATGTTGCCTTACCATCGCTAGATAGACTACAGTAAGTGGAACATACCGAAGACTTTTTAGAAATGTCCAGTAAACAGCGAGATTTTAAATTTGGAATCAATATTTGTCCAGTAAGTAAGTATGTAATTCCTATTACGTATCAAGATATTTGAATATCGAAACACGATTTACATCGTCACCAACCTATAAAAAAACTAAGGATGTGAAGGCGATGAGGTCGTATATACTCGTAAATGTAAAAAGGATGCATTCCACAAATTGTTTTAATTATAAGTACAGTGCGAGAGCAAATTGTAGAAATTAAAAAGTGGCGTCCCTTTTTCATAGATTAAATAGAATGAGACGACATTGCAGTATACACTTGCAATTTACACTAAGAGCAAATGTAAAATAAAAAGAGGTTAGTACTATTGGCAGTATAAACGTAACGCAAGATGCATATTAAAAAAAAAAAAAGTAGCGACAAGGTTTAGTGCGGAAGTTTGTATGCAGCGTTTAGTTCATAATTGTGCTGTGTAAAATGACAATGATATTTCGGAATTCCTTCCTTTTTTGTGTCGTTTAGAAAAAACCTCGGAGTTAAAATTGAAGGTAAGCTTTATGATATGAAAATTAGTTAGAAAATACAACAATGTATAACAATAATTAAATTTTATCTTTAAGACTTAGATTTGTAAGACAGTGCAAATAATTAAACGCAGTATTTATAAAAAAATAAATTAAGGCGGGATTTAAATTAAAAGACAAAAATTTCAAATTTGTTTGTGTGATCTATTACAATAATTCAGCAAAAATGAGTTCAGACGAGTCTGATTCCGAATAGACGGCACTCCTCCATACTTAAAAGCGGAGGCAGAGTTAGCTAAAATAATATACTTCCAACTAAATCCAAGGAGATATAAAAAAATACAAGAGATTCATTAAATGGAAGGAAGAAAATCAAGTTAATAGTTGGTCAGATAATGTGTAATAAGGGTCTGAATATTTCAACAATCTTTCTGAGACAATCGGATGGCTACAAAGGAAAGAAATCACAAATATTCAGCAGCAAAATATAGAACAGTTCTTAAATCAAGCTCTAGATGATAAACAGTTTGGCGATGAAGGTAAATAAATGCTGCCACTATTTGATAACGATATAACTATATCTTTTATCCAAGTATAAACTCATAATTATTTTTGTTATAGGTTGTTATCATGGGAGTTAATGGTGCCTGCGACGACGAATATCACAATGTGTAATAATAAAAATGGGATATAACAAAAATATTCATTGGAAAATGGCCGAATATGAATGTCACCTATAAAATATAATTTTAATCTAATTTTCTTGTTTAATTTTTGAGAAAAGCACTATACTTGCTTCGACCGTAAGAGCCATCCTGGCCTCGTATTATATCCAGACCTCGCCTACGGCTCGGTCCGTCTAATTCCTACTCGGCCAGTATGGCTTACTTACTGGTCTCTGCCGTAATGTACTATTATTGTTACCATTACCTAGAAACTACTAGAGCGATCTTTATGCAGTTTCTTGCATTGAACGGTAATAATTCCAAATCACCTGGTTTCTTTAGATATGTTATTTTTATCACCAGAAGATACTGCAGCAGCCAGGGTCTTAATATATGGCGTAGGTTTTTTCAATATGTTTAATTTTGTTACTTGTGATCTATTTAGAATGCCTCAAAAGTGGCAAAGGTTATTGGAGACCGTTATAATACCGTGATAAAGCCAATAATAATATAATGCTACATGAAATACATCACAATGCTTTGTCAAATCAGTGCCTAGATTTTAAGTGTTCCAAAGTCCGAGTAGTTAACGCTTGGCAATCGTTTATGAACGGAATGCCAAGAGAGCAGACCAAAAGGCTCTTACAAAACTTTCGTCTTATTTTGCAGATCGAAGATACAATACATTAACTCATCGCTGCAGCACTGCCCTGAAGATAATATCATTAGTAGAATGTCGTATGTTAGCAGGAAATTATCGCCGTTTACGTCGTTTTGTGGCGATTCACATGATCTCGTCATGTGCCCGCCATCATGTAGTCATATATCATCATCGTGATACTCACATCATCATTATCATCAACGAATTTAAGACATATTAGCATCATACGTCATCAAGCTAATACTAAAATTATCATTTATTAGATATAGGCAATACAAATGCAAAGTAAGAATAACAGTGTGAATGTTTGCGGAAGCAAGTAAAACCATTCTTATAACTAAACATATTACCACTATTTAAAAATAGCAAGTTGATATTCACAAATTGACAACAGAGGAGTTGAGCTTTATTTAGACTAAATAAGAATCAAAATCCCATATACCACGCTTAGAGGGCGGGGGCTAGGTCACGTGACGTGTCGGGAGTGTCCCGAGTGTCCCGAAGCTGTCGAAGCTGTTGAAGCTGTCGAAGCTGTCGAAGCTGTTGAAGCTGTCGAAGCTGTCGAAGCTGTTGAAGCTGTCAAAGCTGTCAAAGCTGTCGAATGTCTCGAGCTATTGGTTATAAATAGGCAAGGGCTTAGTAGAAGGGGATTCTTTTTGTTTGAAACTTCGTCGGAGTAACATTACTTTCTGGCAGTTAAGGTATTAAAAATTAATTCTAAGGGGAATTTCTGTCGGGTTATTGCTTGTTTCTTGAACTATAATTACCTATTGAGATTTAGTGGGGTTTGTTGCTGTAAGGCTATTAAGCCTAGTCACATGCCAGAAATAGTGTTTTGGTACATGGTTGCCAGGTGAAGGATATTTAACCTTGCGGCTGTTAAACGAATATCCTTCAGACTCTTCTAGTTTTACCCGAGCTAGGCGACTCGGGCACTAGCCATATACAAGTGCAGTGAATAGCCTACGAGTGTGGATGGTTTTGTTTGGTGAACGCAAGGACCACACGTGATGGACATGCGGAGTAATCTGCGCTTGCTGAAGCCAAACGGACCTCCAGGCTCGGTCTCATAAACTATATATTTATATATCTGTTATATACACATATCAGGGCGAGCTACTCCATGTTTCCGGCGTCTCTTCAGCCACATGGGGGGGGCTCAAAAACACCGATGATAGTCACCTTTTCGGGCTAATCACCCGAACTTACAGTTCAGTTTAGCTAGGCCCATACACGATTAAATATAAATATGAGACCTAGGTCTCTAGTGTTCTTTGTATTAGCTAGGGATCAGGGATTAGCGATAGGTACGCCTTGATAGGAACATTAGGACGGGGATCTTTACCTACCGAGCAATCGGTCAATCGTCACTAACTAGCATAACATTTATCCAAATTATTTTAACCTTGTTAAGTATAGTGGTTAAGAGGTTGAATTATTATTTTCTTAAGTGGTTATGGCCAGGGGAAGTTAGTAGGGGAAAAGCAGAGTCTTGTAGCGGTTTGTAAAGATTGGGAATAGGGAATCTGGTATTTAGGTCATCCAGATATTTAACACCTTTAACTTACCAACATTAATTATAGAAATAATTAATTAAAATTTACCGATTATGTGTTGAAGCAATGTACCTTGATATAGCTTAAGTGATAGAATGGAATCACTGAAGCAGAGTTGAGTCAATTAGCTGTAGATATTCGCTTTTTCAATGAGCAGAAATAATTTAATCTTTAATATAATTTTGATAAGGAAATTGTGGATCGTTGTATAGTATGAAAATACAAAGTATTCCTAAGACTGGATGTGGAGTATCTGAAGTGTAAATTGCTAAGAAAAGCCGGGGACTTATGGATAGCAATAATGAAAGTTATTCGTTCTCGTATTTACATCACAGATCTCAGAACTGAAGTAATTTATATCACAAGGGTTGAGAGTAATTTCCTTTATCAGAATGAGTCAGTCGAGAGTTGAAAGATACTTCGATCGGCACAATAGTCTTCATGTTTTCAAGGGTATACTACATTTATTTTATGAATATGGTCAAACGAAAACCAAGTTCTAGAACTCATTAGAAGGGTTCATACCTACTAGGGAAGAGTAGTGTATTAGACTTCTTACAATTTTAATTATAACTTCATCATTTGGATACGTCATAATCTTTTCAACTTTTTCATATATTTAGCAAGTTGTAGGTTTAGGCAGGTAGCTTAACCTAGCGTAGGCCTTGTGTAGTTAACTTAAGAAGCCTGCGCCAAAAGGCTTCCCCAAAAGATGGATCCTTGACACTTTGCCGTAGGCTAGGACGTCATGCATAGATGTGATGAGATCCCACAGTGGTTTGATCAGTTATTAGCCAGGCGTGAAGGTCCGTCCATCCCTGTGCTGTATGTCTTAATTAGCTTTGCCAAATAGGATAGATAGCTAAGGCATACAGTATTACTCCTTCACACACTTAGAAGGGTTGGCGATTTTCTAAAAAAAAAAAAATATTTTTTTTATACACCTTAAAGTTACCTTCTTCATTCTACTATAGACTAGCCTATGCTAGTCCTTAACTATATCGATTAAACATATTCAGTTTTCCAGAAATTCTAGCTAAATAAAACTTCTTATTCGTCCTTCCTGTAGGAGGAATCTCATTGAGATGTCTTCTCCATTTTACTATAATCTAGTCTTACTAGTTTTTAATTGTGAAGATTAAAACAACTTCCTATTTATTGCTTAGGTCTAGAATCCACTTCAGATTGTTCTACTATAGTTTATTTAAGGGATGTATACCATCTTCTCAGATTAAGGTGTAATGACAAAATTTATTTAATATTGTCAAATATGAAAACTTAAGATTAATTAAATTCATAATAAAATCTCATAGATCCTGTAACTTTTACCTGTTTATAGATTGGTAATGAAGTGTAGTTTCATATTGTACATAGACATATGTTTTCTAGTCATTCTGGAGTAAGAACATGCAATTTTAAGAACTAAATTATCTTTCATTCCAGAATTCTAATAAAATTTGGATAGAATCACATATTGACTTTTATTGTTACATAAGGTAATCTAGTTCGATTATACCTGACTGTGGTCTAAATGAATTCGATACTTCATATAGAATTAAACAACTTTCATAAGAGTATCTGTAATATTCCATATTGATTTTGATATACCTAGGGACTATATAAGTTAGGAATTTAATTAGTACAAAGAACCGAGGTAGCAGTAGGATAGGAGTAGCTTGCACAAAATAAATAATAGAATACACACTTATTTAGTTAATTTAACAAAATACATAGTAATTTTGCACTATTCAGGTACGAGGTATTTCGCGGCACATCACGGCTACATCTCTTAAAAGAAACTGTGTTACTACAACAACGTAGGATCCGACCAATCTAGACGTTCACAACGGTTTTACCGATCACCTTGGCCATTAGTTATAAGAAATGTTCAGCTCAACTGTATAAAGATCCTTTCATATCTAGGTTTGGTTAGTTGTAGGTTCTGGAAGGCTAGGTAGTCGTTGAAGGGTTTCCTAGGGGTTCGTTGTAGGAGTAGAGTCTGGAGGCGAAGGTGAAGGAGGCGTAGGACCTGTACCTTTAGTTTAGGGTTTAGCATACATTACGATTGGTGGTCCCGTGACTCAGGATATCTTTAGAGTTAAAGTACCTTAGACGTAAACATTACAATTTGGTGCTCGTTCCCAGGATGTATTTATTTAGCAGATAGGTTTATATGAAATGAAATGAAATGAAATGAAATGAAATGAAATGAAATGAAATAATTAATGAAATGAAATAATTTATTCAGTAAGTAGGCCACAAGGGCACTTTTACAAGTCAGATTGTGAATCTACCTTTACAAAAAGTTATTTTCAATATTGATTAATAATTAAATAGGTGGTTTATTTAAGTTTTAGATAATAATTTACGTTACGTGAAATGATAATATTAAGTAATAATATACTTACTTTAGTTTCAACCTGATACGTAGATAACTTTATTCAATGTGTTCATATTATTAATATAACATAAGATTTAGATATTTAGGGATACATTTAATATTATTTATGCATTATTTACATAATTGGGAAAAATAATAATAGGTAATTCATTTTTTTTTAAATAAAAACATAATCAAGGCTGAGTGCACAAAACGCCTTCTGAGCAGGTTGATTTGACAAGTTGACAAGTGACAGGGTGTTATCTGTTATTATTTATCAGTAATTAATATGATATCGAGATGGAATGATTTAATTTTAATATAGATATAAAGTCGGAATGTTGTAGGAAACTAGTTAAGTGAGGTAGAATAGAGATGTCATTGTACTCGACTACAGGAAATATGAGTTTTGAAGATTTATTTTTACATCAGTTATTAGTTCAAGTTGTGTTGAAAATTAGTTAAGGAACTAAAGATAAGTTATGAGAGTACTAAGGATTTATTATTTGGGGGGGCGAGGGTTTATTTATAGGCTTTAGTTCAATGTAGGAAATGTTTCACAATGAGATCTGATAAACATAACCCTAACAACAATGTTAAACTGTGTATAAGGCCCCTAGCTACAATATTAAGTTATTAATCTTTTAGCTTAATATAAGACTTATTAGAAATATTAAATATAGCAATTATAAGGAAAGCAGGAGTGTTAGTGATTTCATAAGTGGGGGGGCGATCTCTTTTGAGTTTCTTTTAACACATAATGAAACAAATGAAAGGAAAGTAATTTTATTACAATAATTTTGGTACATTTATGGCTTATAGATTATCATTAGAATGACTTACATATATGTTCACATGTAGTATAAGGGTATGATCATAGAACCAGACAAGAAAACCAATTGACATATATTTAATCTGTTTTTGAAGCGAAGTAAATATGTCTGTATTGTTATCATTAGATTTATTAAGGTATTCAGTTCTGTTAAGTATTCTTATAAATAAGTAGATACATCTTCAATCAAGTTCTTATTATGCATTAGCCATGATACTCAGGTTACATTTTAGATTTATAGTAGATTTTGTGTGGAGGTTGCCGTTGAAATCCAAAAACCTGGAAAGTAAAATAAATAATTATTGAAACAAGTTAGAATAAATGTTATTAAACAAGGTTGAAAGGTTATGCAGTACATTTACATACTTTACTTTGAGATATATACATATATAGCAGTAGGAAAATAAATGTAGTTCATTAAGCTGCTCGTCTTCAAATGAAATGAAAATTGTAATCAGGCGATGGAAACAAATTTGAGAGAACAATAGGATGAAGACAAGAAGCGAATTAGCAGTAATAATAGGAAGAAATAAATAAAATTTCGAACCTGAAGAAGTACCTACTTTTTTTTTTATCTAAGTAATTTCCATGAACATTATCATAAGGATATTTTTAAACAACTATGTTCTTCGAAATTTGAAACAATAATAGAGTAAGATAAATAATATTACCTTATGAAGAAGTTCCAATAAGCTGCAGCAGTAGTTGTGGGGAGTCCATGCCATCCTTCATTATTTTTGCTTCATTCAAGATTAGTTTGTACTGAGAAGTTATCAAGATTTACGAGCAGAGTCTGGAAATAGAAGACAGAAGATATTAGAATCAAGAAAAGATCATAAATTGGCGTACAGAAGAATCAAGATTTACTTTATAAACAAACGCAGTTAGAACTCTTGTTAACTTACGTTTTGATAGTATGTTTCAGGTGGCGCAGAGGTCGACTTCATTATTCTTATTTCATTATCCGGGGTTCATTATATTTGCATACATTTTGAGATATAACTTATAACCGTTGCGCGGAGGTTAACGTAATTGGTTTGATTCTGTAACAAAAACAAATTTTTATTGTAAACATACAACACGATCTTTCTTTACTCGTTATTTTAGCCAGATCATAGTAAAATGCGTAGAAAATAGTTACCTTAATATTGTAGACTCATTTTATTACAGTTTTCTTCATAACAATCCGTTTTGATGTTCATTATTCTTCTATTCTTAACTTAATTTCTATTTCGTAGAAAGATAGGTTATGGAAAATTTTTGACATTTGACATGTCATAGGACAGTGTTGCCAGACTAAAGAGATAAGATGACATAAATAGTAGACTATTATTAAGGCATAGATTCACTTACCTAGTTCGTAAGATTTACGTAACATTTATAGAAAATAGAAAAGTAAATTTTTTTTTATATGTATTATTTAACTAAACAGAGTGATAATATTTAAGCAATATGTAGTATTAAATAGGGATATTAAGTTAAGATCGATTAAGGAATCGATTGCAGACGAAAATTTTTTAAAGACAATAGTGATGTCATATTATACGTTGTACCGCAGTAAAAGTATTGCAACAGTATAAGAAACGAATGAGTTTGTAGGGAATTTTAACTAGAGGTCGCTAGTAGTATATTGCATCGAATGATTTGCGTAATGGTTCGATTCCATTAATACGTATTTTGGGTTTCATTAATAAGTTGAAATTCGATAATTTTCAAAAGGGTAGAGAGAGGTAAATTGAATTGGGTGGATAAAATAATTATGAATTTTATAAGAATATAAAAAAAAAAAACGAAGTGTGTGAAGTGGATAGACGATTTTATTATTTATATTAGAGAAAGTCTTTATTTTGATTTTAATGAAAGAAGTAAAGGGGAACTTGGGATATTATAGGAAGGTAAAGTAGTATGGATTTTGAATACAAAATGGATGGTGTTCTTCTGACTAAGTCGATGCGGAAAAATGAATGTAGGAGCCTGTAGTGCGATGTATGAGAGGATGAATGAGTGGACTTTTTGAGTTGAATGTTGTCTGTATGTATTCAAGCTAAGTTCGGAAGTATTCGGATCCGAAAACGGGGGGTCTTCTATCTTTAGAGGTACGAACGGGAGTATTTTCTAAAGACATCAATTGGATTGCACATACTTAGAAGTTAGGCTTAGTAAATCGAAGTATCGATTAGACCAATTGTATGGTAGTTTGTGCGAAACAATACTCTACAGTGCCTACGGGCTAATCTTCTTCGAGCACGAGCAAGAGCGTGCAGGTTTCACACACACCCATGTCAACGATTAGATTGGCCAACTGTATATTTTTTTTAAACAAAAGGAATTGTGGATTGTTTTGTCCGTAAAGGCAGGATAAAACTAAATTGGTATATTTGTATGAACCTCTGGTATAATAGTATTATTTAGCATAATTTTGAAATCAAACATAATGTCACAATTCGACAAGTAAGTCTATAGTCTTACAAGAAAAAAAAAAAAAAACACAATTGTATGATTATAGAGCTGAAATTGGCTTGTTTATTCTTGATATGATACACGCGCCAATAAGGGGAGTCACATGTGATTTTGGAGAAGAATTTGAAATCGGAATCAGTTATTGAATTGAAGTGAAAATGAATATTCAGTATCTATACCAAAGGTCTTGCTATGTTGTCTGAGGAGAGTTTCGTCAATTCATCGAAGAATTCGTACAATGTGAATTCGCAAATGAGGCTGAGCAATGGGCAGGTCAAGTTTGAGGTGTTTAGGCAAAACCGAGCTAATAGGGCTTGTTTGACTCACAACCAAACACTTCTTACGATGTGGTTAAGATTTGGAGAAATATATTCACGATTCAATGATATTATTCTATGGTTCGAATTCTGATTTAATACACAAGTGAGTTCCCAAGTATTGGTTTAAACACACACACAGTTAAGGGTACGAATACTAACGGATTTAGAATATCCAAGGTTATCACAAAATGTTATTTGCTTTAAGAATAATTGTTATATATATATAAATTATATTTTTTAATTGTTTTTACAATTCTAAGGGGAATGCGAAGTTCTACGTTATTTGACGATGTCAATCCACTTCAAACTTTCGCAGGGGGGCGATTGTGGCGATTCACATGATCTCGTCATGTGCCCGCCATCATGTAGTCATATATCATCATCGTGATACTCACATCATCATTATCATCAACGAATTTAAGACATATTAGCATCATACGTCATCAAGCTAATACTAAAATTATCATTTATTAGATATAGGCAATACAAATGCAAAGTAAGAATAACAGTGTGAATGTTTGCGGAAGCAAGTAAAACCATTCTTATAACTAAACATATTACCACTATTTAAAAATAGCAAGTTGATATTCACAAATTGACAACAGAGGAGTTGAGCTTTATTTAGACTAAATAAGAATCAAAATCCCATATACCACGCTTAGAGGGCGGGGGCTAGGTCACGTGACGTGTCGGGAGTGTCCCGAGTGTCCCGAAGCTGTCGAAGCTGTTGAAGCTGTCGAAGCTGTCGAAGCTGTTGAAGCTGTCGAAGCTGTCGAAGCTGTTGAAGCTGTCAAAGCTGTCAAAGCTGTCGAATGTCTCGAGCTATTGGTTATAAATAGGCAAGGGCTTAGTAGAAGGGGATTCTTTTTGTTTGAAACTTCGTCGGAGTAACATTACTTTCTGGCAGTTAAGGTATTAAAAATTAATTCTAAGGGGAATTTCTGTCGGGTTATTGCTTGTTTCTTGAACTATAATTACCTATTGAGATTTAGTGGGGTTTGTTGCTGTAAGGCTATTAAGCCTAGTCACATGCCAGAAATAGTGTTTTGGTACATGGTTGCCAGGTGAAGGATATTTAACCTTGCGGCTGTTAAACGAATATCCTTCAGACTCTTCTAGTTTTACCCGAGCTAGGCGACTCGGGCACTAGCCATATACAAGTGCAGTGAATAGCCTACGAGTGTGGATGGTTTTGTTTGGTGAACGCAAGGACCACACGTGATGGACATGCGGAGTAATCTGCGCTTGCTGAAGCCAAACGGACCTCCAGGCTCGGTCTCATAAACTATATATTTATATATCTGTTATATACACATATCAGGGCGAGCTACTCCATGTTTCCGGCGTCTCTTCAGCCACATGGGGGGGGCTCAAAAACACCGATGATAGTCACCTTTTCGGGCTAATCACCCGAACTTACAGTTCAGTTTAGCTAGGCCCATACACGATTAAATATAAATATGAGACCTAGGTCTCTAGTGTTCTTTGTATTAGCTAGGGATCAGGGATTAGCGATAGGTACGCCTTGATAGGAACATTAGGACGGGGATCTTTACCTACCGAGCAATCGGTCAATCGTCACTAACTAGCATAACATTTATCCAAATTATTTTAACCTTGTTAAGTATAGTGGTTAAGAGGTTGAATTATTATTTTCTTAAGTGGTTATGGCCAGGGGAAGTTAGTAGGGGAAAAGCAGAGTCTTGTAGCGGTTTGTAAAGATTGGGAATAGGGAATCTGGTATTTAGGTCATCCAGATATTTAACACCTTTAACTTACCAACATTAATTATAGAAATAATTAATTAAAATTTACCGATTATGTGTTGAAGCAATGTACCTTGATATAGCTTAAGTGATAGAATGGAATCACTGAAGCAGAGTTGAGTCAATTAGCTGTAGATATTCGCTTTTTCAATGAGCAGAAATAATTTAATCTTTAATATAATTTTGATAAGGAAATTGTGGATCGTTGTATAGTATGAAAATACAAAGTATTCCTAAGACTGGATGTGGAGTATCTGAAGTGTAAATTGCTAAGAAAAGCCGGGGACTTATGGATAGCAATAATGAAAGTTATTCGTTCTCGTATTTACATCACAGATCTCAGAACTGAAGTAATTTATATCACAAGGGTTGAGAGTAATTTCCTTTATCAGAATGAGTCAGTCGAGAGTTGAAAGATACTTCGATCGGCACAATAGTCTTCATGTTTTCAAGGGTATACTACATTTATTTTATGAATATGGTCAAACGAAAACCAAGTTCTAGAACTCATTAGAAGGGTTCATACCTACTAGGGAAGAGTAGTGTATTAGACTTCTTACAATTTTAATTATAACTTCATCATTTGGATACGTCATAATCTTTTCAACTTTTTCATATATTTAGCAAGTTGTAGGTTTAGGCAGGTAGCTTAACCTAGCGTAGGCCTTGTGTAGTTAACTTAAGAAGCCTGCGCCAAAAGGCTTCCCCAAAAGATGGATCCTTGACACTTTGCCGTAGGCTAGGACGTCATGCATAGATGTGATGAGATCCCACAGTGGTTTGATCAGTTATTAGCCAGGCGTGAAGGTCCGTCCATCCCTGTGCTGTATGTCTTAATTAGCTTTGCCAAATAGGATAGATAGCTAAGGCATACAGTATTACTCCTTCACACACTTAGAAGGGTTGGCGATTTTCTAAAAAAAAAAATATATTTTTTTTATACACCTTAAAGTTACCTTCTTCATTCTACTATAGACTAGCCTATGCTAGTCCTTAACTATATCGATTAAACATATTCAGTTTTCCAGAAATTCTAGCTAAATAAAACTTCTTATTCGTCCTTCCTGTAGGAGGAATCTCATTGAGATGTCTTCTCCATTTTACTATAATCTAGTCTTACTAGTTTTTAATTGTGAAGATTAAAACAACTTCCTATTTATTGCTTAGGTCTAGAATCCACTTCAGATTGTTCTACTATAGTTTATTTAAGGGATGTATACCATCTTCTCAGATTAAGGTGTAATGACAAAATTTATTTAATATTGTCAAATATGAAAACTTAAGATTAATTAAATTCATAATAAAATCTCATAGATCCTGTAACTTTTACCTGTTTATAGATTGGTAATGAAGTGTAGTTTCATATTGTACATAGACATATGTTTTCTAGTCATTCTGGAGTAAGAACATGCAATTTTAAGAACTAAATTATCTTTCATTCCAGAATTCTAATAAAATTTGGATAGAATCACATATTGACTTTTATTGTTACATAAGGTAATCTAGTTCGATTATACCTGACTGTGGTCTAAATGAATTCGATACTTCATATAGAATTAAACAACTTTCATAAGAGTATCTGTAATATTCCATATTGATTTTGATATACCTAGGGACTATATAAGTTAGGAATTTAATTAGTACAAAGAACCGAGGTAGCAGTAGGATAGGAGTAGCTTGCACAAAATAAATAATAGAATACACACTTATTTAGTTAATTTAACAAAATACATAGTAATTTTGCACTATTCAGGTACGAGGTATTTCGCGGCACATCACGGCTACATCTCTTAAAAGAAACTGTGTTACTACAACAACGTAGGATCCGACCAATCTAGACGTTCACAACGGTTTTACCGATCACCTTGGCCATTAGTTATAAGAAATGTTCAGCTCAACTGTATAAAGATCCTTTCATATCTAGGTTTGGTTAGTTGTAGGTTCTGGAAGGCTAGGTAGTCGTTGAAGGGTTTCCTAGGGGTTCGTTGTAGGAGTAGAGTCTGGAGGCGAAGGTGAAGGAGGCGTAGGACCTGTACCTTTAGTTTAGGGTTTAGCATACATTACGATTGGTGGTCCCGTGACTCAGGATATCTTTAGAGTTAAAGTACCTTAGACGTAAACATTACAATTTGGTGCTCGTTCCCAGGATGTATTTATTTAGCAGATAGGTTTATAGGTGTTACAGTTTGTGTACGGAGGGTGGAGGGGAGGGACGATCGGCTTGTACGTGGTGGTTGTGTTCGTAGCTACTTTGTTGTTAGACACATCGGCGTTTAGAATGACTAGCAAACCGATTTGAATATATTCTGCCTTTAAAGCTATTACTTGTTTATCTAGAGCTGAATTCATGGAAGAAAGAGGCTGAATTTTAGAAGTTACTAATAAGATGCGTAGCCATGCATCTCGGTTAAAACTTACCATAAGGTCATTTCCACTTTCTCATTGAGATGATTAAATTCTATTTTGATGGGTGAAAAAAAAACAAAATGGCGTGTTTTTCAAGTGGATATTATGAGTGCGAGGTAGGTAAAATTATATATTTTAAACCATAACTTATCAGTGTCACCAAAGAACAAGATGTTTTTCAGCCCACGCCATATTGCGAATTTTTAGTGACACTATTTGATTTTTGTGGTACTGATATGAACAAAGAGGAAACATGACTAAATATTCCGCAAATTGCAAGTAATTTCTGCATAATAAAGCCGAAACTAAGCTGATGCTTAGTAATTTAAATATATTATTATGACGTATGCTCGTTATTGCCATATGAAAGCTGTTTGTAGCGCCACTATCCCTGGGTCGGGCCGACACTAATTGTTAGGCTATAATGTGACAAGCTCAAGATATAGCAAAATTGGGGACAACACAATGCTTCGTCGAATAAACCCTGCAGTGTGTCTCCGAGAAAAACATCGACCTACGAGATATCGTAAAAACCGAGTCCGTCCCGTCATCTCCGCAGCTTTGAGACCCCTTTCTTTATCTCCAACAGGATTTATCGGTACGTATACTTGAAATATCTGCCTTGGCTTTCACTAGGCGGATTATTGAGCACTTGGCAGAGATGCAGCTAAAACTCATAACATGACACATTCCTGGCGTGCCTTGAGGAAAACATTTATTTGGATTTATGGAGAAGAAGTACAAGACCGAATCGGCTTTAGTTTGTTGTTCGGTTCTGCTTACAGTTAATTAATTGGAGAAAAGCGTTTCAGTTTCAACCCATTTCTTGTATACACTACTTTTTGTGTAGTGCCGGCGCTTTGCGGCCGAGGACGTGAATCTACATCCACGATATGTCATGTGTACGTTTTTGGAACGTGAATTCGCGTCCACGACGTAGTATTATTATGCGCGTTCTTAGGAAACGAATCGGCATCATCCTAAGTCTAAGTAAGAAAATCTGTACATCTCTACCAATTAGTTATAATATAATTGCAATAGTTTTAAGTATAATTTCCCATTAAATACTGCTGAGTTTCTTTCGGCTTTTTTCTCAATTGTGAAATGCTTATAGATTCACTTCAGGCTCAAACACGGAAATTAACGAATGCGGCATTGGTTGCACATTTTTAGGACGCAAGATAATGTGTCCAGAACACGAAATGCACGTTCGTAACGAAAAATTTAAAAATGTATTAGTTCAGGCAGGATTCGAACCTGCGTTTATAACAGCTTTCCGGGCCAACACAGGCGTCCTGCCTATTAGACCACTGAATCTGATGCAAGAGCCATTGAATTTTTCAACCGAGTTTTTTTTTCGGATGCTTTAATAAAAATAATTAGTTTGGGTGTAGCTAACGATTCTCCTAGTAACGATTTACAACATAATTGGAGATGATGGTGCCGATCATGAAGTCTGAATCTTCACGGTAGATGGCGCTACGATGCCGCCCTAAGGCATGCAAAAGCATCTAGTTGAAAAATCCAATGGCTCTCGCATGTTCAGTGGTCCAATAGGTAGGACGCCCGAAACATTTAAGAGGCCTTATTCCTTTTAAAAAAATTATAGGTTTTTTTTATGAAAAATATATTGATAATTTCAACTAACTATTTGAAGTGAATAATACTTTTAACCGAGTTCTAGGTAGTAGTAATATAACTATTTCTGGCTTCCATTGCGTCCAGTCAAAAATAAGTTGAAAACTCCGCGTGAATTTTGTCAATTTCGAGTAGTTCTTGCAACAAATATTATCAATGAAAAATTCAAACTATAGGTTTCAAATATATATCAATAAATCCCAATAGCCCTGTTCTAGGTAGTAACATCAATAATATATTAAGAAACATGTTTGATCATAGAGAAAAATGTCTAAAAAAATCAGCATTTTAAAAGGAATAAGGCCTCTTAATAAAAATGTCACAAAAATGATTTTCGACAAAAACTTACAAAGCATTCTGTACTTTTGCCAAAAATCGAACTCTTGAACACAATTTTATTATTCTCAAATCCCCGTTTTATCCAAGAAAAATAGGTTGCGAGCAACGCCAGGGCCAGAGAATTAGTTAAATTTGGCTCGCCCGCGGAACTGATTGTCTTTTACGAAAGCTGTTGGACGGTTGCCTAATTTTTTGCCTTTTACAATGAAAGTGTACAATGGTTTATCGTTGCTCCGGAGATTTAATGTTATTTACAAATGTGTTTTAGCTAGAAACCCAGCTTTTTACGATTGATATTAATTCACTATAGTCACTGCTATAGTTAAGTAATACCTAACTGTTTAATACGCCTCATAGAAATAATAAAAAATAAGTAAGTATTACCTAATCTAGGCGTTACCAGACGGTTACACGCAGACGAAGTACCCTGATTACCCGACAAAGTTAAAAGAGGGTTATGACCTTTACTTCCACGTGAATTTATTGGCAAGCCCTTTCTAGTAATTTATAGGTAACCTGCCAGCAATCTGCCTATCATAACGCTTACGAAAATCCCTCTAAGCCTAACTATAGACCCATCACTACATAGTATAAAACAAAGTCGCTTTCTGTCTGTCTGTCCCTATGCATACTTAGATATTTAAATCTACGCAACGGAGTTTGATGCGGTTTTTAATAGATAGAGTAATTCAAGAGAAAGGTTTGTATGTATAATACATGCATAATTTATCAGCATTGCACCCGTGCAAAGCCGGGGCGGGTCTGTAGTACAAAATAAATCGAGAAGTAATCAAGTTTATTCACCGTCTAGAAACAATTTAGATTAATTTATTATCATTTCAGAGATAAGCCAACACTTTGTCCGATTATCCGAAAGGAGTTAACACCTAACAGATCACCGGATTAACTTCTCTACCTTTCATTCCTTACACTCCGTGCGTATGTGTGAGTGCGATAGTTGCTAAAAGTTTGCTCGTAAAGTAATGCGTCTATTCGATGGCGAACGTAATTCTGAGTATTTAGCTTCATTTGAAAATGGAGCGTTTCAACGGCTAATTTTACTTTAGTGGATAATTTTTCTTCAAATTTGTGAGACTGTGGACTTCTTAAATTTCTGAGAAATAATTTATTTTCTGAGAAATAGAACACGCTACAGCTACGGTTGTACCTTGTTTTGCCTAACAACTTTTTGCCTAATTTCGGTTTGCCTAATTTCATTTAAACTAATATTATTTAGCATAACTATTAACTTTGCCTAATTTTCATTTGAGTGAAAGTCGTTTCGTATAATACTCATTTCACATAATCTTATTTCGTCTAATTTTATTTGGCCTAATTTTTAATTCGTATAAACATATTTTGCCTAACAATTTTTTGGCCTAATTTCGTTTTGCCGAATTTTTGTTTAGACTAATATTCGTTTCGTATAATACTTATTTTACATAATCTTATTTTGTCTAATTTAATTATTGCATCGTCATAAAACAAACCTAACCTAACCTACAGTTTTCGGTGTTTAGTCTAACCTACTAACTGCTAAATTTCAATATAGGTACTTCCATGCAAGCAAGCATTCTGACGCTCCGCTCGCTTCGCTCGCTCCGCTATCCATGGTCATAAAACAAACCTAACCTAAACTACAGTTTTCGGACCTGCCTTAAGGTGAAATAGGTAATGTTAGGAATCGTAAGCCTGAGTCGGACCTGCGCGGCTCGCTCGCTTCGCTCGCTCATTAGGGTCATAGTTCAACCTAACACTCCTCCTCGCTTCGCTCGTCGTCGTACCTAACCTAAGCCAAGTTGGATCTGCCTTAAGGTGAAATAGGTAATGTTAGGAATTGTAAGCCAAGTCGGACCTGCGCGGCTCGCTCGCTTCGCTCGCTCGTTAGGGTCGCAGTTCAACCTAACACACTCCTCCTCGCTTCGCTCGTCGTCGTACCTAACCTAAGCCAAGTCGGATCTGCCTTAAGGTGAAATTGGTAATGTTAGGAATCGTAAGCCAAGTCGGACCTGCGCGGCTCGCTCGCTTCGCTCGCTCGTTAGGGTCACAGTTCAACCTAACACTCCTCCTCGCTTCGCTCGTCATCGTACCTAACCTAAGCCAAGTCGGACCTGCCTTACTTACCTGCCTTGCCTTCGTTTCTGTGAGGGACACAGTTTCAACCTAACCTAACTTTGTAGTGTATTTCGGACAATAGAGATTGTGCAAGATAAGGGGTACCCGTTTAGCCTAACCTACTAACTGCTAAATTTTAATATACTTTCATGCAAGTAAGCATTCTGACGCTCCGCTCGCTTCGCTCGCTCCGCTATCCATGGTCATAAAACAAACCTAACCTAACCTACAGTTTTCGATCTTTAACCTAACCTACTAACTGCTAAATTTGAATATACTTCCATGGAAGAAAGCATTCTGACGCTAATAGTTGAATAAACAAGCTAGTAGTAGGCGTTATAGTACATGTTCAGATATTTATGAACGCCTTATATGCTGCGATATATCTGATGGCGACTGTACATTGTTTTGCCTAACAACATTTTGCCTAATTTCGTTTTGCTTAATTTTCAGCTATGTATTGATTAGACAAAATAAAAATCGACAAGGTTAATATTATGATAATTCAGAATTAGACAAAAACTTTTTAGTTAAAACGTTATTCGGCTATGTAATGATTAGTTAAAATAAGAATCGACAAAGTGAGTTTTAGATAAAATAAAATTCGACAAAACAAGAGTTATGAAAATGATCATTTAGGCAAAACGAGTTTCGACAAAATAATAATTATGAGAAATGATATTATACATAATGACTTTAGACAAAATGTTCATTATGGTAAAAGTTGTTAGACAAACTGAAATTAGACAAAAAAAAATTAGACAAATCAAGGGAATACCTACAGCTACGTATGAAAAATAAACAAGCAATAAAATATTATTCTCTAAGACAACTCGGCCAGTTTTAAAACTAACAACAACGTTTAACAAAACGAAGTAAATATCCTCACACGCAAACATGATAAAACTCTATTCATAACAGTTACAAAAATTACTGCCAGCACCACTCGTAATGTAAAACTTTGACCTCTGATATTCCGATCCTAGAGAATTGTTTCGTTAAACTTTTTCAAGCTATTTACAAGATTAACTTTCTACACTTTAACCGCAAACCATACAGTTAAATAAAATAACAGTAGAGACATGCATACTTCCTCACCAAAGAGCTCTCAAATTTGTATAGAGTTGGTTTACTGTGTCTTGTGTATCTGTGGCTGCGCGCTCCATCGCCGCGTAGCCCTCAGTCTTGCTACGTCAACCGTCACGGCTGCTACGACGCGTAGCCGCTACGGATGGCCGTTTGCTGCGAATGCTACGAAACTAGTTTAGTATAAGTCGACTAGAAAGTGTGTGTTATTTAGTATAAATTTAGTTATTAGTGAACTAATTTTAGTGTTTGTGTTTAGTGAGTGTAAACCATGGCCCGGTGTCCCGTTCGCAAAAACAACGAACGATGACCTTTACATTTTGCAGGTTAGTTGTTTTTTTAATTAAGGGCAAAGCCTGTAACGTCTCTTGGTTGAGTAGATGGTCGCGTTGATGTGAAAATGTTTCCAGTTCTGTTATTTAAATTTTAATTAGCACTTAAGAGTGTTTGAGGTGACTTTGGAATTAAATTAGGTACGTTTATTTTAGTAGGTAGACGTAAGTAGACGTTTTATTTTAGTAGGTAGTTCGAAATTACTTAAATTAATTGACATCTATTTACTTCAAGTTAATTTTCTGTGAATATATTTCAATATCTTTATTTTTGAAGAAGCCATACATTGGCTGATATTTAAGTCTTCGTCAAAAACTACTTTTCTTAATTTGAAATGTTTTTTTTTGATAAGTTTAATTTCAGTATTATTTTTATTGACTAACTGGTTTTTTGACATGCGTTTTTTAATTTCACATAAATGTTATGTATACTAATTTAAAAATATAGATTGTAAATTTTTATGGATTTTAGTTAATCGTGCCAATCAGATAAATTGCAAACAATAATTATTTATTCCTAGTAAATGAATCGGAACGTAACAGATAGATTGGAAATTAAAATTTGAACACGAGATGAAGTTTGCATGTGTAATTATGTAGAATATTTTTAATGAGTAGCGAGAAATGAATATCGTAAATGAAATAACTATACAGTCAATAATGTAACAGCATATTTAAATCATGATTCTTGTATTCAACATATCGTCATATGTTTTTAGACTTTGAAAATTTTGACAACTAACGAAACTAACCTAACTACACTGGAGAATGCCTTAAAGAAAGCAAGAAAGAACAATTGGTTGCCACATCTAAACTAAAATAGGTACATAGAATAAGAAAGAACATATTATCAGTACATAGTCCAACCAAGTTATTCCGTGTGATAAAAGGAGCGGTCTCAGCATGTGCCGCGACAGCCAGGCGTCTGCGCAGCCCTGGTCTTCAGGCCGTCCCTTTTTTCACTCTGAACCACATTATCATATTTTGTGGGTTGCGACCAAGGTGTACATTCATGTAATGTGCGTACACACAACACATACATACATGCCAAACATTGGCTGCAAGGCTTACGATGAAAGCTGATCTCAAGCTGGAAAGCCAAGACTATATCGCGATAAAGATACCAAGATGTGGGGAAGACTCGATCATCTAACGACCCTCTATTGAAATGCCAATATTGCGGATACCGCTATCATGACAGCGTCCAGCTCTAGAGCCATTTCAAGCACTGCGTGGCACTGCCACAAAATCAACGTATAAAAAAGACTGTTTCAAATATATTCACATACAATGGAAGCTTAGATTCTAATGTTGAATTTTTAATTCATCGAATTTTGATATACAATACCAATTGCGGCTGTAAAATATGTGAAAGCATCTAATTGCGATGTAAGGTGTCAGTAAGCTGCCGGTAACGTAGGTTAGGTTAGGTTAAACCTAGCCTTAACCGAACTGTTACCAGTAAAGTAGTTTAATGGGTAAGGTTAGGTTAGAACTGTGACCACAATAGCGCGCGAGTCGAGCGAGCGAAGCGACCGTGCTGCGGCAGCAGTCGGCGAAGCGCCAGAACTGGACTGCTACCAGTAGTAGTAACATTTTATCCTCCTTTATGCCAACTAAATAATTAGTACGGCCACATATTTTGACTAAGGCGTAGAGTTTGTAATGACCTTGTAAAGTTAGGCCGCATCTTTGCATCATTTAACATGAACATGTTTTGGTTTGATTTAATATTATATTTAAGTTCAGTAACTATGTTACTATATTTAAAATAATAAAAAAAACGTGTAACTAAATACAATTAACGAGCGGCTTTAAATTTCAATAAAAGCACCTAAATGTAAATTTTACCACATAATTTGAGTAGTTTCAATTAGATAGGTATTAAATGGTAAAGTAACGAGTCATCATCCTCCTAGCCTTTGTCCCATTTTTGAGAATGAATTCTCAATCGGGGTCGGCTACCTAAATCCCAAGATGTGGCGTAGGCACTAGTTTTTACGCAAGCGACTGCCATCTGACCTTCCAACCCAGAGGGGAAACTAGGCCTTATTTGGGCTTAGGTGGTTTCCTCACGATGTTTTTCCTTCACCGAAAAGCGAGTGGTAAATATCAAATGACATTCCGTACATAAGTTCCGAAAAACTCATTGGTCGAACCCGCGACCTCCGGATTGAAAGTCGCATGCCCTAACCACTAGGCTACCACCGCTTGGTAAAGTAACGAGTATTTCGCTAAAAATAATATAACTGTAAAGAGTGCCTCATGAAGCTAAATTTAAATTAATTATGTAAAAGAAACTGAGTAAGGTAACTTTAGGCGGTTCTTTGACATCCCATTAGGCAAAACGACGTCTTTATTACTAAGTTTTTTCGGATATTACGGAGCTAAATCTGTGAAGTTTTTTAACGTGTTTGGTAACAGGGCTTAATTAAATCAGTTAAGTCGAGAAGTTGATTATTTTTAATTTGTAACTAATTTAAGAAGTGAAATTATTTATTTATTTAAAGTAACGGGAGATTAGAAATCAAAAGAATACCATTAAGTTAGCCATTAATAAATCGTTGAACATCCATTAACAGTAGTTTGTTAGTTCAGTTGGAGCTCTGAAATGAGTGTTTAGGTATTCTAATACTAAGAAATTATAATAATATGGTTCCTTAATTAAATGATGGATCTAATCCATCACCTCCAGGAACGGAAAATCTGAATTTGCAATGCATGAGATTCGTTTTTTAACGTTTCTTTTTTTATGTTTTATATTTTAACCCTTAATTTGGCAATATACACCCGGGATATACAAATTCTTTGACCATTTTTTTTTATTATTTTCGAACGATAATTGATTGCTTTGTGCAACTTTAACGAGACTTGAATTATCGACCTTCGTTTTTTTTGTCAAGTTACACAGCAGGGAACGTTTCGAAAATATTTTTCCGTTTCCATTTGAAATGCATGAGTTTATCCTAAGAGATGATAAAAACGCAAGGCTTTCCATAGCCATACAGCGTTTGCTGCCTGCGTCATGGGCACCCTACTGAGAGATCTTAGTCTTGTAAATATATTTTAATCTTAGTTTAATTTTTAGTTTTAATCCCATAAATTTGATTTTTTTTAATGTATTATTTTGTTTAAAAACAAAACCCGTCAATAAAATTAATGTGAACGTTTGCCAAGTTTGTAAACGGTTAACGTATAAAAGAAGTGAGCTTTGAATAAGGAATTGGAGGTGCCAACTATAGGATTTCTATCAAGCACTGAGATTACGGATGTTATATAACTTAAATGTCTTCAAAATAAAGTGTTATCACCGTGATTTCAATTCTATTATTGATCAGGATTTGAATCCAATATCACCTGATGTTCACTATATTATTAAGAGAGTGACTGGACCAAAAACAAATGAAGCTCGGTGATTTAGCTATCATTTTTCAGAAAATACTAGCAAAAACCTCCCAATCCTAAGAATTATGGAATATTTATTAGAATAATTTCATAGAAAAAAAGTTTTGTTCTACGACAAAGCAGCGCAATGTTTATACAACCTGCTTTGTTCTATGTATATACCGATTTAATAGCTGTCTTAATTTGATGGCATGTTAAAATTTTTTTATTTATACAATAACACAGTTCATCGTACAATTTACCATCAGTCATCATTCCGATTTCCTCGTTCACAAAATACCTCGAAGAAGCCATTACTAACCGCTGCCGATCATTAAGTTAACTGAGATTAAGCTCACTTTTCTTAGAGCACGCATCATGAGAGCCATAATGCTTCACACAGTGAAAAAAATTAATAGCTCAACTCGTTTAACTACAAATTGTGCTTAGTAATAACCAAAATTATGCTAATGTTACATAACTTAAGCCTTTAAATAAATACCGCGTAGCGCGTTACCCACTTCGCTACCCTAACTCCCAAGCAACCTATCGTATTTTTCATTATGCTTTCTGTGTCAATCTTTGCATTTGTTTATTTGGGAGGTTTTACACCTTAGCGACCTCTATGTGAATACTTTGGTACTCCCCTACTTGACCTAATATCGCAAGTGCTAATATTATTACACCTATCAACTTTAGCTCTAATTTTCATTAGCCTTAATGTCATTTCACCTAATTTTTATACCCTAATTAGTTGTTAGACCTAATAATCCAATGCTCTAATAATGATTTGTACTAATTGTCAACAATACTAATATGAAATAACCTAATAATTACCACACCTAATGATTATTAGACCTAATCATTACTGACACTAAATGTCAAGAGTACTAAAGATTATTAAACCTATTTTTAGGTTAAAACAGAAGATACGGATTTGGACAAATATCGAATTGGCTGAACCCCGAAAACTGTAGGTTAGGTTAGGTTTCTAATGTGACAATATATAGCGGAGCGAGCGTAGCGAGCGGAGCGTCAAAAAGATTCCCATGTACATCCTGAGTCTATGGCAATTCTGATTTCACGTAGTCTTGCCTGTCCTACCCTAGTGTTATTCCAAAACCGGAGGCGTGGAGGTGAAGGGAGAGCAGCCCTCGCCTTAGGTTTATAGATAAATAGGTTTAATACAATTTAGGTTTTAGCATTATTAGGTATTATAATATTTATAGACTAAAAAATCGGATAAGTGCAAATTAGGGCTAGTGAGAATTCGGTATGAAGTAATTAGGTATTATAAAAAATTCGGAATCCTGAAATTAGGGCTATTCATTAATTAGGATGAATGAAAACTCGGGTTAGTGATTTTAGGGTTACCAAAATTAGGGCCAATGAAATTAGGATGAAAGTTTTTCGGGCTAACGGAGGGGAACCGAATACTTTAATATCCACATCTTACCGCACCACTTTACAGCAGTGAACAAGCGAGCGAGAGAGGGCGCTGTATATTCATAAAATAACATAATAATTATGATTATAATTTTAACGAGATATAATTTTGTTTATATATTTTGTTTTCTCATGTCAGCGTGCCAATGTCATTAAATGCAAGCTAAACAGCAAATACCGGTACGTATTTGCGATGAAGGCGAAATACCTATTGCTGAATTTGAGACATCATTAAATAATGCTTCATCAATTTAGAGCCTTGATACAAACGTAAAATAAATGCGACAAATTCACCGTAAAAATACGTTGCGTTTACAGATCTGTCTTTAGTGATGGATATCCTGTGACAGTTTTCGCGTCTATAAATAAAATACCTAGAAAAAACCATCAATTGCCACCGAACTAATGGATGCGCAAAGCTCGCGTCACCAGAGCCATATGCATATGTATGCATTTACACATTCACAAATTGATATCCATTTTGGTATCGTATTCGAAAACTTAAACGACGACTTGGATTAAAACAAAGTGGCTGTGCTTTGACACATACACATATATATGACCAAAGATACGTTTGGTAGAATTTTCAAATTGTATAACTTGGTATAACGTTTCTTAGAATGATTCTTTCACAAATCGTTATGTGGTAGCAGCACAATTAGTAGGAAGTAATTTCTAATAACAATCATTTGATCAATCAACTAATTTTAAGCACAATATAACAGAATCGAGGTAACCTATCTCAAACACTAAACAATA
Organism: Apotomis capreana; assembly: GCA_947623375.1. Taxonomy (NCBI): domain Eukaryota; kingdom Metazoa; phylum Arthropoda; class Insecta; order Lepidoptera; family Tortricidae; genus Apotomis; species Apotomis capreana. The sequence goes on along the minus strand of OX392508.1, from coordinate 6,934,536 downwards.
TAAACCATTGACTGAATTGCATTTGCCCAATAAACAAATATTAGCAACTGGTATCCACAAATCATTGTATTGAAGTGTTATGATGGCGGATTGTATTAATTTTAAAATGTTATATTATTGATACAATATATTAGGCTGCGAAAGTCCGAATCTCGGGCTCTTGCTGGTTAGGACGCGGGCCGACTAAGAGCACCCTAGAGTGTTTTTGTGAAGCCGGAGGCGCGCCGTGCTGGCTGCTGCCGAGCGGAGTACGGGAGACCATGCGAGCTTTGTCACAAGGGCGAAAGGGCCTCCTAAATTTTCAAAAATTGTAAAGAACGGAATTGACAAAACAATCTTTAAACCTAACGAACATACAGACAAAATTTCATGAGAATAGGTTACGAAATGCGACTTCTAGGCAAGAACAACTGAACTAGGACTAGGCAAGAATCGTCTGGACATACTTACATAAAAATCCAAGCCAAAAATCCGAAAAGGCCAACATGAAACGGAGCTGCTTCGCTTGCTCAGTAAGTAAATGAATAAAAAAGTAAACAAATCATTAAGTTAGCCCATTTTACGTCGAATAAACATAATTTTATTTTTAATAATAATCAAAAGAGCATACAAAGAATGTATCACCAATAAAAAAAGGAGTCTAACGTTAACAACATTACGATTGAATTGGGCGTTGTTGAATCGTGCCAAATGCAACGTAATGCTCGCTCTAAGATTTCGTCAAACGGAAAGGCATCCGTGGAAACATATACAGCATCGATCGAGGCTATAAAAAGGTCGTTTGCCAGCCAACGAGCCGGTTCCGCGTGGTTTGTTAAATGACCCAGGTAGACTTATTCGAACAAATTGCCAACTGCCTCTTTGTATAATTTTTACTACTAATAAATATTTATTTATTATAAATAAAATATTTATTTATTCATATATTTATATGCCATGGCCATGGCTTCAGTATGGTTCAGCTAGGACTTTAGGGACTTCATTTCACAAAAAGTTGTAACCATGCATGGTTACAAGTTTTTGTGGATATGAAGTCCCTGATCACACAGGAATTTGGTTGCCACTACTGACAGTACCTCCGCGAAATTGATTCGATAAGTTGATAAATAATCCACAATATTAAATTAATACATGTAATGTTTAAGCATTAAATACAAAGATCAAAGCTTAAAGAAAAATTGAAAAAGGAGCTACCTGGGGGAAGAGACCGGGAATCGAGCCCGGTACCTCTGGATTGCCGGTCCAGCGCGTTAACCATTTCGCCACCCTAGCTCCAGGAAGATCTGACGAATTTTTCCTTATGCTTTGTGTGTCGATCTTTGCATTGTTTATTTGAAAGGTTTTTTACACCTTAGCGACCTTAATGTTGTAAAAATTGCATGTATTAATTAAAAACGGCTTTGTTATGGTATCCATAGGGGTCATAGTTATACATAGGGGTCGGCCTTACTAATCAGACATTAAGAAATACTGAGAACTAAACTTAACTAAATAAACCAGTAGATTTATAAGACATCAATCAAACCATTTCTAATAAAATAATAATTATTTTATAGATTACTAAATAATACATATTTTTGCTACTGATTTGTATAAACTAGGTAGAGTAAGTATTTTCTTACGACCTGTTAACATCGTTTATTAAAAAAAAAAGATTATAGGACATTTTGAATTTGACTTGTTATCACTATTGGAAGGTCACGAATGCGTCATTATTTGCAAAATGGTTTGTTATTAGTTAAGTTAGTTGTGTTTAGTTATTAAGATAGCATCATAACATAACAATAAAGTCACTTGCAAGGACCGTTTGTAAAATTCGTTGGAGTATTACGAATTAACCATATAGCTGTATTAACGTAGTCAGATCTGCATCGAAGTGGGTGACAATTTTACTACTGGCTTATGTCAAATTGCATACTAAAATTAACAGCAAAATTTGATGCTGACCGTATATTCGAATACTCATATTTTTGCCTCGGACTTAGAGCAAAAAAGTTTTCGGATTGTGACTGTTGGTCTCGCAACGTGTATCCGATTCTGTATAGATTTCCCCTGTGCAAATGACATCGTTCCCAATATGCAATAACTACGAGTTATGAATATATCAACGTCGAAATACTTGTAAGCTCTCTACGAATTTCTTACGACTTTTGTTCACTGGTTATAATTATTCTAGTTAGTATAGGTTATAACCTGACTGTGTTAGGTTATAACCAGGGATCAGACAAATGTGCGTCATTATACACGGTGTCCCGTAATCAATGGACACACCGTGGACCAACCGAAAATTTAAAACAATGTATTTTAAAAAAAAAATGACAACTTCCACTATTTATTTATTTTTTGACCACAAGTGATTAGATCTGTTAGAAAATAATTTTAGACAAAAACTAAGTTCATTAATTAACCCATATAAAAAAATATGTTCTGGGTACCATAGAGTTCTAATACACGCAAGTTAGTATCAATATAAAATAAATAAAAAAAAAAAAAACAAAAAAAATAATATTCATCTTTGTCCTAGACGGTCATTAGAAAATATAATATAGATAGTAATCTTTATAACAATGGGATTTTTAATAACGCTATAAAAGAGGCCTATTTTGTGGACTATTCTCAGGTGCCTACAGGGCACGTTAGAAAGTTGTCCATTAAATACAGGACACCGTGTATAATGACGCACATTTGTCCGATCCCTGGTTATAACCGAGCATAGCAAACTTGCTTAAATCTAAGTTTAGTAGTGCTTACGATGGCATGCAGATCTCGCAATCTGCAATCCATTGCACACAGCTCAAATTGTATAAATACAGTTTTAACAGAAATTATTAATGTCTAAAACATCTTCATTTTTACAGATTGATAAGTACAGATCAGAAACCTAACCCACTTGAAGGTGACCTATAATGTTGGAATTAAAAATATTCTACTATCGACTTGTGTAGCGAGTATTCGTTTGTAACGTCACATTCAATGTTGTGTGCCTGATATTGTTTGTAGGCCTGGCGACATAGAGCTAACGTTGCACGTTGTACAATATTCAGCTACACCCCCGCATGGAGTGCTTGAAGCTACGTTAGGAATCGGGTAAGTAATATAAGACATAAGAACTTATACTATAATATTCATATTATATACGCTCATATTGTATAAGCTTGTTTTGTATACCGTTCAAGGTGTATAACGAACGTTAGATATAACATCGAAATATCTATTTTTGTTAAGTATAAGGTTATTTAACTATAATATCATTGTATATAACGACCATAACGTATAACGTTCATAATATCTCAGATTTATAATGTATATTACTCAATACATCTAACACCAAAATGCATAATGCTCGTATGGAATAACCGCCTTAAAAATTTAAGTTTAAAAAAACAATCAAAATGTATACCTAATACACATATTTAATTATTTGTATACTAACAAATATGGGTCAAGGTTACCCGAAATAAATAATTTGAATTTGAATTTGAATATATAATGTTGTTGGTAAATAAAAAAAAATGTTTTCCGTATACAGTATTTTTAATTTACATCTGCCATTATCAATTGTGTACATATTTATGCAATAGTTAACTATTAAATTTTAATATACCTCCATGCAAGCAAGCATTTTGACGCTCCGCTCGCTTTGCTCGCTCCGCTATCCATGGTCATAAAACAAACCTAACCTAACCTACAGTTTTTGGTTTTGACCCATGTTCAATTTTAGAGGCATAGGGGGTAGCAGTTATAACCTGTTTAGTATATCATAAGCTATTATATCTTCTAATCATTATACTAAAAGAAAGTATATACTATGATCGATATACGTTATGTATGTTATATTAACTGAATTTAGAGTATTTGAGTGTTATATAAAAAATCATTCTACAACATGAGTATTATGCTAATTGACCGTTATTCTTAATAAAAATATTGATTTTGATGTTATAGCAAAAGTTCATTATATCTTGTGAACGTTATTAATATGAAATTATATATTATGTAGTTATATCTTGTGGGACGCACCCTTAGGAATCAATACCTTTTGAGCATTATATTTGATCAGAGCCCGTGAAGACAACAAATTACAACGGTTTTGTGAGTTATTTTCTATGTCTTGCTATATTTTGGAGACAAATATAATCGTCAACTTTATAAACAATCGGGAAAACCCACAGATTCACAAAAAAAAGCAAATGTCAGTCGTAGGTAGGTACATCACAATAAAATTTCGTGCAGTCATGACCCCGTCAGTCTCAGGCTACTAGAGTATATACCCCAGACAGAAGTATATTCACAATATTACTCGTATACATTCAAAAGAAGGGTCTTCTTTTGAATGTGTAATAAATACTATGTAATAAACTATTATATTACAGGCGAATGTTCGCCTGTAAGATACCGAAAAAAAAACATCCATTGCCTTGATCACACGTACCGAGCAAACGGGCGAGACAGTGCTCTCGGCCGAGTACTCGGTGCGTATAAACATAGCGCCGAGTGCTCGGCCGAGCGCCCGTTACCCCGCACTGCCTCGCTCGCTCACTCGGCAGGTCTGAACGTGCAGGCTCGCCACTCGGCGATTTTTTTACGATCCATCGTGTCCGAAAGTCTTAATAGAACTGAACTGACTGTGCTAATTTCAAAACATGTCGTATACAGCTACTCGCTTACATCACTGTCTCGGCCGAGAAACATATTACTGTCTCGCCCGTTTGCTCGGTACGTGTGATCAAGGCATTATTCACGGGTTCCGGCTTGGCCGAAGCTTCGACAGGTTTGTGGCCGTCTCAATCTTGTCGGATAGTAATGTCAAAGTAGGTAATATGGGGGTTTTGATATTACTATCCGAGAGTTAACGTTATTCTTGGAATAACAGTTTAGTTAAATCTAGCTTAAGTTTGTTAAATGCAAGATACTTTTAGCTACGGCCTCACTTAAAATATTTTACCATATTATCCATCAAATACTTGTATTCGCTTACGACCATTATCCCGGCATCAAATTCCATTACACCGCTTGAGAAACATTCTCACACCGTTATTAAAAGCATACCGCCACGTATCGCGCGTCCCAACATATTCACAACATACATGCACATCGTTAGCCAACGGGTAATGCATTTCTGACGATGCACACATTGTCAGAGGTAATGTTAATTTTGGATGTAATGTAGCTGAGTTTGAAGTTAATGAAACAGAGGACAGACGGGGTTATCAGAGTAATGGTCTATAATGTGAATATCCAGTGACTGAAGTAGCAGACTACATGAAGTGCCTGATACAATGTCTATTATTTACACTAAAAGGTGCACTCAACTTTGTCCTCAGAGGAAAAAGACATAACGCTTCTTTGTTTCGTCGAGATTCTAAAATACGAGTATGTACTTAGTAATTGAGGACCTCGCCGTTTAAGCGTGATAAGGCTCAGGTGATGTAGGTAATTTGCTTATCATGTGTTGCATGCAATGTAAAGATGAGATTTTTTTAGAGATTCTTTATTCTTATTCTTATACGCAAGTCATATTCTCACTTTTTATCGGCCTTTTTGGATGTTACCTAATATGGTTTTGGTACTTAGAGTATTATTTTGTTAAAGAAATGTTAAACGAGATTTTATAACCTTTTATAACTACGCAAGTTGAAAAACGATAAACAAAGTTTCAACAGTTTTACTCCTTTTCCAATACGACCAAATGTTCATATTATGGCTCAAAACAAAAGCAGAACCTCATACTTTCATATAGCTACAGTGCATTAAATTAAAAAAAAAAAAATAGTTCGAATTGAGAACCTCCTCCTTTTTTGAAGTTGGTTAATAAATAACAATTTCTGGACACTCGATTTGTCATTCAAAGCTCAAGCTAATCTTAACTCAAATTATATAGGTAGGTACGTACTTTTATTGCCAATGCAATAAACGTCAATGGGTGACAAGGCTCAGGCCAAATAAAAGAGTATTATTAGTGAACTGATATAATGTTTGGATTTACCCCAGCTATTCTTTCATTATTATAAATATGTACGACTCTCAGGGGCGACGCGTCGCGACGCCTTGCACGCGCGATGAATTTTCTTTCTTCCTCAATTTTGTTAATCTATTAACTATTATTGTCAATCTATTAGAGAGCGACAATCAGGATTAGGCATTTAGTATTTTTAGTAATAAGGTATTTGACTAACATAACAAAACCAGATATTGAATATTAGTCGACAACAATAGCTGATTAGCGAAGATTTGGTGGGGATCTCGGGATCTTGGATTAGAGTGGCGTAAAACCAATCTATGTGGAGATCGAATCAGTGAGGTTTTTGTCCAGCAGTGGACGTCTATCGGCGAATATTAAGGGAAATAGCAGCTTACATATATAAATATATGTATATAATAATATATATGACCTACAAACAGGATATTTGAATTCATCACACAAATATTTTCCCTGACCGGGATTCGAACCCAATACCGCCGGCTCAGTAGGCAGGAGTACTACAAACTGCGCCAACTGCATCGTCATATTATGCTGATGAAGACTATGATGAATTTTTAGTAATCTTAAACTTGATATCTAAACTCATGAGAAGTTAAGAATCTCGAGTAATAAGTGCAACATCGATGTTTTAACTTCGTAAGTAAATTACGGGCGCTCTCAGTTCAATATTTCCTTTGCTTTATTACATAAACTCGAAAATCAATGGCACTCCCCCGCTTTTTAGTGGCAAACGTAGTAATTTACCAAAGTTGTGCCGGGCTCTTCAAATATTAAGTGCCATGAATAATATAAGGCGGCGCACAAGTAATCCACGACAGCCGAGGAAAACGGCGCTTGCGTGGGTGATGTCGGATTTTGGGCCAAATGTTGTGTTTGTTTGAAATTTTAACATGAACAAGTATCTTACTAATCAAGTAAATGTATCACTTTATTTGTTACTACCCCGTATGAGTTTTATTACAATACGTTTCAGATCAACTACGTCACAACGGGTAGACGATACTATCCGTTCAAAAATGCTGATTGTTTTAGAATTTTTTGTATCTCTATGATCAAACATGTTTCTTAACATGAATATTATCAATGTACTACTTAGAACAGGGCTATTGCAATTTATTGATATATACTTATTTGAAACCTGCAATTTGTATTTTTCAATAATTTTTGTTTAAAAAAGTACTCTAAATTGACAAAATTCGCGCAGAAAAATGTTTTTTTCAACTTATTTTGGACTACACGCAATGAAAGCATGAAACAGCTATGTTACTATCTAGAACTAAGGGAAAAGTGTTCTTCACTTCAAAAAGTTACTTGAAATTATCAATAAATTTGTCATAATATAAAAAAAAAGGGAATAAAGCCTCTTAACATACCTATTTTAGTCTTAAAATGAATATCCGAGAACGAGAGCCTTCACAAAACAGATTTGCGAAAGAAGCTGGTTTTGGTTTTATGTGTGCGTGTCTATTACGAACTAATCATAGAGACACGTGATGCGTGTACCTTGACGCTGTGACAGATGCGCACACGGACGAAACTTAGCCGTGGTGGCTAACCAAAACTGACTTCACTTCGAAGCGATAACTAGGTTTCTATTAGGCATATTTTATTCAATGATTTTAGTACAAGAATTGCTGGATATCGAAATATTATTTATTTTAATGCAACGATGATAAAGTTAGAAGAGGGTTATGTGGAAGTTCCTTGCTTTCTAGTTTCATTATTAACTTTCAAACATAGAACCAATGGGAATAAAGTTGTAACAGTTCTATTATGTAACAGTTTATACAACAAATGGAAGACTTTTCTTCGAACAATGTATTTGAAACATCGTTATAGTTGTGAATAACTTGTGTCATCCGGCCATTTTTCATAGAAATTGTATTGAAGCCATCGTGTGGAAGAAATCGCTTTTTAGGGATTTTTAAGAATTGCATTTGCTTTATTTGGTGTAAACTGTTACTGATGTGCAATAAAGTATTATTGTATTGTATTGTCGTATAATATAATTATAAAGTTTTAACTCGTGTTTTCCGAATAAATTTTGCAAGTTTATATCAACATAATAATTTATGGAGGTTTTAATTTAATTAAAAACATTCTTGAAGTACTTTAAATAAAAGTTATAAATATTTCAATACTTTCACAGTTTGAAAGCATTGAAATTAATAGTTAGAAAGTAATAGTTGTCAAAGAAAGATTTAAGTATTGTTTTCTTTTGTAAAAGTGAAACGATAAAAATATCACAAAAATGCCTTTTCTCAGATTCTTATTAAACCTTTCGTGAGACATATTATTATTTAATTATCGTAGTAAGCGGTTTACACTCACGTGAAATTTATTTTGTATTAATGATTTGCGTAATTGAAAGTGACCAACCAAAATTGTGACAAAAAAAAAACAAATTATATATATTTGTATAGAATCTTTTTATCGATTCAATTTTTTATGTGAAAATACCACATTTTTTCTTTCTTAATTTACCTTTATGTCATTATTTATAAAAATATATATATAACAATTGCATAGAATACAGCCATAATAAGTTCAGACTTATTAACGTCAGCGTTAGACGAGGTATTTATGTTACCTATATATATAAAAACCGCTGCTGGTCATTATTATACGAGTACCTATCCAAATATGACTATTTTATTCAACTATTAGAAGTGTCACAAAACTTTAAACAAATGTACATAATTTAAACGTACATGAGAGATCACCAATCATATTGAAAATTAGAGATTTTAATAAATTAGAGATTTACTGACTAGGAACGTTCCCGCGTTTTGAACTCGTATAGAGTTCTTCTTCAGGATCTTCGAGGCCGATATAACCGCAGCGTACAGTGCACTGCACAAAATGATACAATATCTACGGTACAATACATTACACTTTATAAATTATACTTTATTGCTCCCCAAAAACAGTTTACCAAACAAAACAAAACACAAACATAACTTTTTAATAATGGTAGAAAAGGCGTTCTTATAGGTTAACACTTAAAAAGCGATCCCTCATAATTACGAGTAATTCTACGAGTAAGTACCTATTATAATATGATAATAATATATTAAAAGAAAAAAGCACTACAATAAAATTATTATACAAAAAAGCTGCTAAATATTTTTCGCAAAAAGTCCAGTTTGAGTTCCTAATGAACAGCATCGGCACGAACCGTGCAACCCACCGCGGCCCGCGGGTTCTGTATAAGTAAGCCTAGTAATTTTAATATGAACATAATGATAATTTCGCGATCTTGATTCAAAAGAAATTGTTTTATTGAGTGTAATGCAATCATGTTAAATTTTAATTTATAACAATAATGTTCGTTTTATCCGCCGAATATCGCGATGTCGCACGGTTCGTGCCGATCACTGCTCAAAAACAAAGGATTTTTCCCGAAATTAAATTCCACAATTATGGAATAATAATAATACGGTCGTTTGCTTTTATAATGCCATCAAAGGATTTTACCATTATGAGGGTAAAAGAAAATTAAATAAATATCGTTATGGCAGCTAAGACGCCTACAAAGTAATTTAAAGGTCCATAATTTGCTATCGGATAGCGGTGGGAAAGAGGATTGTTTCGCCCTGAAAAGAAAATGAGTACCTACCCATCCGATTACGAAATTCCGTCAACTTCATCGGTTCTTTTAATAGGCTTTTGGCATATTTTTTAATGATTTTAACTGATCAGCGGGCCTATGATGGTTGCTTTTAATCACGCAATAGTGAGAAGTGACAAAGATCCGTCACGTTTTGACAAAATGGGAGCGTGAGTGACAGATGCTTTGTCACTTCTTTTTCACGTGATAAACGCAACCAACGCGCAACGTAGGCCCCCAGGTGGTTTAGAAGGATTTGTGTGAACGATTGACAACGATTTTAACGTCTTTTTTTTACAAGACAGTTTTTGTGTTGTTATAATTGAAAACGCTTTTTTGATAAACCTTTTTTTTGACCGCTCACTTGCCTCTAAATTCGAGTTGAACTCTATTTATTACAAGCTTTTATTTAGCTCGCATGGTATGTTTAATAAAGTATGATAGTTCGGGTGAAATCTTGCAACTCAGATATCGTCAACCGATTGAGCTGAAATTTTGCATACTTACTTAACTTTGATGACAATACAATAATATGGTACCATGGGGCTGATCTGATGATGGAGCCGGAAGGTGGCCATAGGAACTCTATAATAGAAAAAGCAATCATACCGAGCTTGGGCTCTTTAGAATCGTCTCAGTGAGCATTTGATGGATATCCAAAGAAAAGTACAGTCGGTTATAAAAGCTTGCTACTAAAATGACATTTTTGACAGAAACTTAATTTATATAATAAAATAAGAGCGGTGACAGTTAGTTACCAAAAGCTTAAAACTACTCAAGATTAAAAAATACTTCAAAGAAGTTGTACTATCTTTATCGCGGCCTGCTACATCAAACTATAATTTAAACTAAATAACATTCAGTATACATACAAACATTATGTCAATACAGAGGCTGAGCCCAAACACGTACAAACAACAGTCTGAGAAAGTGCTTACATGTCTAGTTTGCTTATCGTGAGGTCCCTAAACTTTGGCACTTTAACTAAATTTACCTAACATACACGCTCCGGGACTTACTTGTATACAGTACAGGGAGGAGCGAACTAGCACGCACATTTGGAACAAGTTTTTTCTACGCACCTGATGATCATGGATCATAGTGAATCGTGGTCTAAATTCGAAAATTTAATAAAAACATAGAGTAAAGACCACCATCCATGGTAGGTATAAGAAAATAAGGTATGGCCATAGAATGCTTAATAGTATTTCATACAGAATGGACACGCACACCCCCGCACCGAATTGAGCTACCTCACCCCGCAAGGGCACGGAGTTGGCCGGGAGTTGGCTACTACGTAGAAAATTTCGAAAGGGTTGTTTGTGTATATGGTTATAGGCGGGCATTGACTCGTGAAATAGTGATGGTGTTGGTGATGGTAATGATGATGATGGTGGTGACTGGTGGTGATAATGATGATGATGGTGATGAATATGGTGGTGACTGGTGGTGGTAGTGTTGACCATTATGTAATCAGTGACGTAGAAAGTCTCACTAACCGGAGTGCCATTACCTTATTCTTATACCATGCCACCATCTTCTTATTATAAATCTGCTCTCTCTCTGAATTAGTTAATTTTACACCCAAGTGGAATCGGGCAATGGTATTTGAAATAAAACACTAACCAAGTAGTAAAATATTACTTTTGTAAAATAAAAAATCACTTATTTCGCATATACATTTTTGGATTATAATAATAAATACAAAAAAAAGCCAAGTGCGAGTCTAACTCGCGCACCGAGAGTTCCTTGCAAATACTTATCCCATCTTAACTGGCCGGGTTAAATTTGCACCTGGTATGTATGGCGGCGGATACAAATGAGGTGCAAAGTTGACGCAACCGATCACGTTTGTTGTATGGAGCCCATTAAATATTGATTTAATTCTGTTTTTCACTATTCTTCGTTATAGTGGCAACAGAAATACATCATTTGTGAAAATTTCAACTGTCTTGCTACTACGGTTCATGAGATACAGCCTGGTGACAGATGGACAGACAGACAGACGGACAGCGAAGGTATAGTAATAGAGTCCCGTTTGTACCCTTTGGGTATGGATCCCTAAAAACATTTGATTGGTAAAACACATTACATAATGAGTAAAAGAGTGTTGAGGACTGGTGTTAGGAGGACTCGCTTTTCCAGAATTCGTACATTATCTTAATACTCGTAAGTGCGTCCTTTACGATTCCGAACATTCTCAACCCGCAATGAACACGCCCTAACATGGAAGTCGATGTGAATGTATAATAAACGATCCCTAATTGTATTATGTTCCTCTATTACTTAACTTGCCGAACAAGCGCCTCTGTAATTTATTCAGCGAGGTTAGTTGAAATGAAGAAGGGTTAGTAGGCAAGTATTTTAAATTTATTGTAACTTAGACGGGGAAAGATTGGATTCCTAGTTAATCAGTTTTATTGTAAGCGATTCCTTTGAAGGGCGCTTTTGTACAGTATGTATGTCACCGGGAGGATTTCTTTGTCGACAGTCACTTATTTGCTGATGACGCAGCATTTGTGGCGAACACTGCTCCTGAGCTCCAAAATATGATGGACAATTTTTCCCGAGCTTGCACTTTGTCTCCATGTCCATAAATGCCAAAAAAACAGTCGTACTAGCTCAGGGCAACGCGGAAACACCAACTATAATGGTGGATGGCTCAGCTTTGGCAGTCGTCGACAAGTTTTGCTATTTAGGGTCGACCGTGACGAACAATCTTTCGCTCGACGCGGAGATCGATATTCGTATCGGCAACGCAGCGACCATGTTCGGGCGGCTTCGTACAAGGGTATGGTCTAACAAACATCTAACTACCAGAACCAAGGTGATGGTTTACCAAACTTGCGTGCTGAGCATTCTCTTGTACGGAGCAGAAACCTGGACGACGTATGCAAAACAGGAACGACGTCTTAATAATTCTCACATGAGCTGTTTACGCAACATTCTAAGCATTACATGGGAGGATAAAGTCACAAATCAGAGAGTTCTTGAGATTGCACAGCTGCCTAGTCTAACTGCTAATTCTCAAGCAGAGGCGCCTGCGGTGGCTAGGGCATGTGCATCGGATGGAACCCTCTCGAATACCGCGTCGTACCATGCTTGGCGCCGTAGCGCATGCTAAAAGGAAAATTGGAAGACCAATGCTGCGCTTCAAAGACTGCGCCATGCGTGATATGGCTGTTTTTAAAATTGACTTTAAGGCTTGGGAAACATTTGCTGAAGACCGAGACGGATGGCGCAAACGCGTTTTCGATGGTCGCCAACCATGTGATGAAGCCTGGTTTGAGACTTTAGCTGGTAAAAGGATGCGGACAAACCAGCACCAGAGCAACTACAGACATAAATTATTTATGTCAGAAGTGTGGGCGATCATGCCGGTCTCGGATCGGACTGCACAGTCACTAAAAAAGGTGTCTCCACAGCACTGTATAAGATCGTCTGTAATAGACGAACCGGCCTATGATGAATGTCACCGTAGGATTGTAAACGCCGCGCGTTAATTTATGATCTATGACTAGTTTTTTTTTTAAATGATTTGAACTGTATCAGGGCTGTTTAGCAATCACTACGAGTGAGTCAGACTTTGGGTATCCTTAACCCGCTAATGGGATTATCTCGCGATCTGACTCGCGAGATTATGTACTGTCAATAAATTGTGAACTGTACCTACTGTTACAATAAAACATAATCTATCCATGTTAATCCATCAATTTGTGAACCGAAATCATACTAAAAAATTTCTAAACGAGACAGTTAATTAATAATCAATTTCTTTTTTGCAGGTAAAGACGGACGTTTAATGAGGTAACCTCGTACATTTTTATTTTGATGAGGAAAACTATACAGAAAGAAAAGCTAAACGAGCATTTTATTCGCTAAACGTAAAGATGTTGGTAACTCCTGTTTGTCAGCGCCACACCGGTTTACTTATATTACTGAGGACTACTAAAATTACGGCAAGACTATGATTATATCCGAAGACGCTAGATTACAGGCGTACACCAAGGTATGGTGTAAAAATCTACGAATTGGATGTAGAAAATGATGACTCCTTCATCGCATTTAAGAAACGACTTGCCGAATATATTAGCGAAAGATTAATTAATAATTAATTACCACAGTTGAGAGTTAGACGAGTAAACATTAAAACTAGGGATTGTTTGTTTACCTTATTGTTAATATGCGCGACGACTAACGTTATGTCTTGTATTAAGTATTCAAATTAGGTATAAATATAAGGTATCGCTGGAGTGATGAAGTCCAAAAAGGTTTCATGGACCTAGGCGTCCTTAACTGGTGAGAGCTGGCTCAGGATTGTAAAGCGTGGCGTGATCTGGTGTCGGAGGCCAAGATCCAATTTGGTTCGTTGCGTTCAGTTAGTAAGTTAGTGTTTTTTAAGGCCTCATGGAAGTGATTATTTTGTAAGTATGTCTATTTGCTCTACTGAAATATCACATCGTTACGTCAATCACACCGAAAAATGTTTAATTCCATAACTCTACTAATTTGTGATTGACATAGCGATGTGAAAGCTCAGTCGGAAGAGCACTAAGCCGGAAACGTAGAATTTTACATAATATGGCAGCGGATTACATTAAACTCTTCTGTGAAAAGTGACCTTTGTGACAATAAATTTAAGAAAAAAAGAATCGATCATATTAAAAACAGAATCGATTAAATAAATCTATCATAACATTGATAAATGTACGCCCACTAACAAGGCCAAGAAATTCTAGGAGAGTAAGAAAGGAAATAATATGTACTACAATTGAAATAACGAACTTTCGTACGTATGAAATCCTATTAGCAGTCAAATCCTATGGCCCGGAAAATGTCGGTATAGACCATAACCACATTTACTCCGAGACTTGAAAACGATCTTACCCCTGAGAATAAAACGCAAATTACCGGCAATGCTACAAGTAAAAGACTATTTCAAAATAGCTACAGTAGTCGTTTCATTGGATTAGGCTATTTTAAAAACGTAAAAATCTGGTTATATGTATATATTTCCTCTATTCTATATTTATTAACATATTTATAAATTGACATTTTATTTGAATTTTTTGGACCTATAATTTCTTAATTATCTGTTGAATTATGAGTTGCTGATTTTTGTTTATTATGTTGACGATCACCGTATAGATTCGTGTTAATTGACTATATGGTGTAATATATAATGTATCCCTATATATGTGAAAAAAATATTACATGTTAGTTTCCAAAAGATTATAAGTGGACCAGTTTAATAAACGTCGTCTTCTAGTTACAACTTCCGCGTTGTGTTGGCGCTGTTACTTAAGTAATTATAATTAATGAGAAACGAAGGGATAAAAGGACCAAAAGGGACCGTTCCAAGTACTAAAGGACTAGATATTATTAAGTTAAACTTAATTGAAACACTCCACTAGACAGGTCAAGTAAATATGCTCCGTGGCCCAACGTATAAATGCAGTAACTTATAGTTAAGAGAAGTTGCAATAACCTCCTTTTACAGACTGACACTTTAGATTAAGTATACTTTATTTATAATGGTTGTAACACGATAATGAGATCACACCGAAAATGCCAATGTCACGGTATAAGTCTTGTAGGGTCTATTCTTATTCTATAAGAGAGAAATTAAGCAGACAAGATCCATGCAAATAATGTATAATTAAAATTATAATAATCCGACTATTAAAAAAATCAAAAAATCTCAGGGTCGAAGGTTTACAAAATATATATATAAATTTACACAGCCGCGGTTTATGTTTTCCCTACGGTTAGGTACGCTCGCCTTGAATATTCCGTCGGTGAAGATCGGTGCGCTCGCAATCGTGGCCGACTGTACTTCTGCGGCCGTCCGTCGAGGTGGATAGCGGGGTTTCAAAAATACGGCGGCGATGTGTAGGCAGTGTAGGTGTGGACTGCGGTGGTGCCTCCAACCAGCAGGAGCCCCAACTTTGAACCCTGGAACGCGCCGTCCAGAATGTATGAGAAAAGAGTCCGGCTACGATTTTGTGAGCATATCCTTACGGCAATGAAGAAAAAGCGAGTAGGTACCTTAATTGTAGAAGTGATGTCGTGGATGTTCACAATCAGAAGCGGAGATTACAATTTGAAAAAAAGATGATGCAATAATTTATATTATTTTTGCTACAATAATGTGGGTGGAAATGAATAACGCCTTAATTCCGTTATACATACTAAATGAGATTGCAAATTCCACATGATAATTACTATGAAATGAAATGAAGTAAAAGCAATGTAATTAAGTTAATTTTTAAATCTATTTCTACAACATAATTTGTATTCAATAAATTTGCCTACATATAACAAAGCTGAAGAGACGTTCCAAAAGTTTTTAGAATTTTTGTCTGTTTATCTGTGTGTCCGTTTGTCTGTTTATCTGTTTGTCAGTTTATATGACCGCGCATCACGTGAAAACGGCTGAACGGATTTTGATGAAAACTTCATTAAAATGTCAAGGAAATCCCCGGCCATATTATAGGCTATAAAAATGTTACCAATAAAAGGGGGGTATCTACCCCCATCTATGGCTATCTAACCATTACACTTGATACACTTACAGATGGCGCTGAAATTAATATGTGAATTAGTCGTTTACTGACATAGACCGATTTCCACGCTTGCGGAGCCGCGGGCACAGCTAGTAGATAACATTATGCACTTTTAACAACAATGTACCAATAAAAGGAATTCTAAACAGGCCATGTTTTACTGCAATTTGTGGCCGGCTACTATGGCAGTCCTTCTTTGACATCCTACGCAAGATGCAAATAATGGCCCCTTTTGAGCGAATAGCCATTTGAGCGAAGGCTATATCACAGATATAATAAGTTGCCCATCTTAATATATTTTTATAATAAATGTCGAGTACATCATCAGCATTTATCTTTATCTTAGAAAGGATTTAATATCTATTGACATCATACGCTCGTGCAATCTTAACCTCTTCAAACTGTGATCAGGTAACGGCCCTCTCATCAATGTTATTGCCTTTTCTCACATATTGTATTTGCCGAATACCCTGCGGCTCAAAAACCAGCGAACGCTCCCCCTGAGACCAAACTCGATCTTAACCATTTTCCGTTATTCAATTTACGAATACCTCTGTTCGAAAAAAATACCGATCGTGAATTTAAACACGTATTTACGTACCAACGGAATAAAGTGGATTACAGAGCGTAGGCAAACAAATTTATACCGAAAATTGAGCACAAAGAGGCTAATTTTCATTCTGTAGCGTTTTCGAAATTCTTTGTAAGCACTTGAAACGCCTAATGAGTAACTGGCAACATTCTTTGGTAAAGGTTCCATTGTTTTCCAACAACGAAACAGAATCTACGTGTGATGTACCTCAGTAAATTACTTTGTTTAGAAAACTTTTCGTCAGGCTCGTGTCGTTTTGATGTGTCTACCGGTGTGTTTATTTTGTCAAGCCTCAACTGAAATAAATGGTCGGTCACCTTTGATGTAGGTTTCAATTGGTGTTGTCGCTGTAAAAACAGTGTCGTTACAATGCTACATTTAATTTATATTGATTGTGTTTGAGGAAATATCCACAATTCAATCATTTTTTTGTTAGCCTGGTGTAGTGTCCCATTGCTGGGCAAAGGCATTTCCCATGGATTTCCACTCGTCTCGGTCCCTAGCTGTTCCAGGCCAATTACTGATGAACGTGTCTAGGTCGTCGAGCTATCTCCACCTGGGCCTGCCTCGCGCCTGTGACCATCTTTTGCCATCCACCAGGTAGCTAAGTTATCCCCCGTTTGTGGATGACCAGATCCACTTTAACAGGGCAATCTTTTGACCAACGTCAACTATGCCAGTTTTAGATCGTACCATGGTATATATTCCAAATTCGATCAATTCGCGATTAGAACATTTATCATTATTAAACATTAAATATTTAAACAAGAAAAATGAAAAATTTACAGGTTTGACGGCTGAAAATGTTAATCAATATTTTATTAAGTACTTAGTACCTATTTATGAACTGATTTTCAAAAAGAGGAAGATCTTAATAAATATAACACCTAGGTATATAAGATAATCATATCCATGCCAATCTATCTCAGAAGTGTTTATACAGTCCTTATACAACTTAAATTAGCTGCTCTTATGCAGCTTGTATGGTACCTAGTTGGGTACCCGTCAAACTAAATAAAGCTTGTACAGTCAGCATGAAAAAGTAGCTGACAGTTAAAGAATCCAATTTGATATATGCAGTAAAGTTGTCACCTACCTTTGATTCTGACCGTACCATGGGACGAAGTAAACGTGTTTGTACTATGTTGTAAGTTTATGTAATCCGAATATATAAAGTTTTAACCTGAATGAATGTACCTTTTAGACTTTAATAATCGGATATCAAGATAATGGATTGGAAAAGATTAAGCTTCCCGTCATCGGCAGCCGGCACGCTTAATGATTTCTTGTTTAGATCATTAGCTTAGTCTAGATTTGGTATTAGGGAAGGTCAAGGTGAGATTTCAAGCAGTAATTTAAAGCGAAAAACCAGTTAATTTTAGATCATCTAAAAGTAACTATACATCAATCTATTGGGATCAGCGCTGGCTTCCGAGCCCGCCCTCTATTGAGGTGGGACTCTTTCCGGGCATAGTTTTAGTTTAGTTTTGTTTAAGGTCATTTATTTTATTTCTTTTGTCGTATCTTATGCGTTAGAATAAATGTATTTATTTCTGTCTTATTTTTTTTTAATAATATTAATGCAAAGAACATTTATTTACTTACCTGCTTAATGCTTTGTTGATTGCGTGGGTTCAAAATGCGCTCAAAGCATATTTGATGAAGATACATGTTACCTAGGTACTTTAGAAATTATCGTAGAAATTATATGAGTCAAACAAAAACTAACCTTCACGTCAGCCTCAGAGATACTTTGAGAGATAAAAACAAAATAATATGAATTCATTGTAATCGAAATTATTACTCGATTAAAATATTCCGTGTGCATTTACCAAGTGGTCAACCAATAACCTACGACGCGTTTGGCGCAGTTTGTAGAGTACTGCCTACTAAGCCGGCGGTCCCGGGTTCAAATCCCGGCCAGGGCAAATATTTGTGGCTAGGGCAAATGTATTATGTATTTATCTATATAAGTATGTATAATCTATTATCCATAACACAAGCCTTTTTGAGCTTAATTTGGGCTTAGATCGCTTTGTGTGAGGTTGTCCGATATTTTATACCTGTGGTGTGGCCCTAGAGTAGTAGAGCAAAAGAGCTTAAGCCTCACAATAGTTATGATATGACATTTCGTCGGGGATAGTGCAATACCGCGTAAGTAACAAGTGTAGATACGAATCAGTAATCAAACAAATGCTAAGTATTTTATTGAAATGAGAACTTTATCGACAGCTGTTATTTACGCGGTATTGCACTATCCCGACGATTTGTTTCTGGTTAATATTCGACTTATGCCCATTTCACTAGGACCAATCCTTCAAATAGATTGAGCGCCAGTGCCGGGCCTCACTCAGGGCCGCAGTTCCAGTGGATCTCGTTAGTGTAATGTGCAGAGTGGAAGCAAATGTTTGCTTTTTACCCGCCGCGTCATCGAAGACTGTAGGGGCAGGCAAGATGGCGAATTTCAGGGATAGGATACCGGTTTTCGGCTACATACCTACCAAAGTAATTAGTTATAACATTACATAAAAATGTAATTGATTGCTTTGTAAAAATGACTTACTGTTGAGTTTCTTTCGGTTTTCTTCTCAACAGTGGTCTCCTCTTGGAAAATGCCAGTAAATGCACAATCTGATTTGTAAAAGTACCCTTGTGAAATTCAGGGATGATACCGGTATTCGGCTCCATATCAATGTAATTAGTTATAACATATGTAAATGTTATTGATTGTTTTAAGTATTATTTACGAAAAAATTACTTATTGTTTAGTTTCTTTCGGCTTTCTTTTCAACAGCGGTCTCTTCGTGGGAAATGCCGGTAGATTCACTATCTGACTTGTGCCCTTGTGGTCAGTAGGCAGCAGTAGTAAAAGTATATTTTTACCGAATAAATTATTTCATTTCATCTCATCTCATTTGTATTTCATATAAATTATCGGAATTCGATATCGGTTGTTAGCTTATTATTACACATTTTATATCAATTACTAAATTATATACCTAAAATAACATTTGAAAAAAAAAATTTGTTGATTTAAATTTTAATTAACATCTGTAACGATCCCTGGTGAATTTTGATGACCTACAATTCTCCATACAAATCGTTTACGCAGGCGCTAGCGAGTACGGTCACTGCAAACTCATAGTAAGGGTACTGGCGTTCTATCGTGTCTGTCAGGATGGCGTGAGATGTCTGAATAGTCACAAAATTTGCACCAAATAACTGTACCTAAACTGTACCTATGTGAAAAACACTGCACCTCAAGGAATTAAATATTAAATATATAGTGACATAGACACGCCGTTCTGATGTTAGCTTGACGCGCATAGCCGTGTATCGCCACAACGTATGGGAACTATGTTCTGGAACATATATCAATAAACTGTACCTCGTAAAACTTTCAATAAAAAAAATTAATCACACGTGATCTCTGTTAAATCAACAACAAATTTTTTTTCGTAAGAAAATAAGTAGCCTATGACACATTTTTAAAAGTAAATCATTATTTATGTTTTATTTCTTGTTTAATGTTTGAGTTTTGAGAGAGTTTACTAATTACACATAAATATAATGTTTGATAAGAGTTTGCCCAATGTTTATAATGAATACATATTATAAAATAAATGAGCAGTAAAAAATTCGAGTTGACACGTCGAGAACGTCGAGTACGAGTCAACACGTTCGAGTGTTCGCTAGTTTCGCTAGTTGAAAAGGTTAGTATACGCGGTCTGATTCAACGCTTGAGCATATCCCACTATTATTAAAAAGGCGAAAGTTTGCGAGTGTGTTTAGGTATGTGTATTTTTGTTACTTCTTCACGCTCAAATTATTTTGGTATGAAGGTACCTGACACACTGGATTAATACATAGGTTACTTTTTATCCCGAAATAACGTAGTGTTCCCACGGGATGAGCGGGAAATGCCGCGTGGTGCAACTAGTGAATAATAATTAGAACTAGCGACCCGCCCCGGCTTCGCACAGGTGCAATGCTATATTATGCATGTATTATACATATAAACCTTTCTCTTGAATAACTCTATCTTTTAAAAAACCGCATCAAAATCCGTTGCGTAGTTTTAAAGATCTAAGCATACATAGGGACAGACATCAGGAAGTGACTTTGTTTAATATACTATGTAAAGATATATAAAACAACATTAGAGCATAGTAATAATATATTTAATATCAGGAATAGGGATATCCTATAATATTATAATATTAGAACTTCTGTCATTAAAACGTTCATTTAACGAATAATATCATGAACTTTGAAAAGTGAACTAATGTTAAGTACTATACCTGTACTTATTACTTGAAATTAAATTTCGTCACACCTTAAGTCTTTATATATATATGTGATTCATTACAAAGCAAGTATGATGTGATCAATTGGGAGAGCACTACGCTGGAAACGTAAGTTTGAGTAAATTTAGTACGCCCTAGCTGATAGGTGGGACAGTAGCCTGCTTAAGCCTTGCACTACTCTAAATTTAAATTTTCGTACTCACATAGTTATACGAGGGTTGTTTGATAAATACCCGTGTTTAGAAAAAAACAACAAAGGTTTGTATACGTGTATATTTATTTTTCTACATAGTCACCTTCCAACTCTATACACTTGTTCCAACGGTGTTCTAGCTTTAATAAGCCGTCTAAAAAATAAGATTTCGGAAAATCGTGAAAATAGGCCTCCGTGGCGGCAATGACTTCTTCATTGGACGAAAATTTCTTTCCACCGAGCCATTTTTTTAAATTTGGGAATAGGAAGAAGTCACAGGGAGCCAGGTCTGGGGAATAAGGCGGATGAGGCAGCAATTCATAATGTAATTGCTTTCATTTGGAGTCTGCGATTCTTGAGGAGTGAGCTGGTGCATTAGACCATTTCTCAAAAAGTTTGTACATTTCTCGGATAGTCGTAACAAAGAAAAAATATCACATTTTAATGATTTTGTTGTTGCTTATTATTTAACTGTTATGTAAGGATTCAGTTTATTAATTTTTGACAGAGATTAAATGTGTAATTTTAACTGTAAAGTTTATTTAATTGAGCCGAGGCAATCAAAATTTCCGGTTTTGTTACCTTAATTCAAACGGGAAATAAAATAAACACATACGAATTACATTGAATTTATTTATTACTTAACATAGTAATAACCAATACGCGTATATTTTTTCATAAAAATTGCTTACTATATTCCGATAAGTTAAAGATATAATGGTAACTACTCTTGTACGTTACCATTTAGTCAAAACTCAGGTTTGAAATTACAATATCACGCGTATTAAATTGAGTTATTTAAAATATCTTTGAAGAACAATTTATTAGACCATCTAAATTATATTTTAAACATGTATTAAATGTATGTTATCAAACAAATAATTAACAATAAACAACAAAAACCTCTAATATTTTCAAGGGACAGTAACAATAATAGGAACCTTGGTAACAAAATCGGAACTATTAAGCATAGTGTACAATTAGTACACTTACAATATTAATTAGATGCTTAACAACTCACTTTAATAGTAATTACATTTCTTACTATATAATTATTAGTTTTGTATCACAAAAAATAATCATACAGATTAATTAGTGCTTAAATAATGTGCCAATTCAAGCAGAATTGACATGAGATCTTCTGTTATTATTCAAGAGTATTGTTTATAGGAACAATTCAATAAATTACAAAATGCAGTTTTGACTACTTGTAGACGTGATCAGATCACAATAAAGAATCCAAATAATAATAAAATTAAACATCAAAAAGTACAGTAAAATCAGAGTATTACAGTACCTACACGGCAATCTTTTTAAGTTAGTATAGAAATGCCCATATTAAATGAGCGTTATGAAGTCTGGTTTTATTTTAAATTTGGCCCAATATTTAAATGTATTTTTTAGTGCTCCATACATTAGGAACTTTTTTCTGGAGTAATCTGGAGGCAATAAACGGAAATATAAAAATAAATAACAATATTGTATCCATTAATGACACTAAATGGCACCTTTTTTCAACTGTGCCCGTTAGAAATTAAAAAAGAAAAAAAAATTACCCACCCTAATAAATATGCAATCTGGGGCTTTACGAATTACCGCCCGTGGTTTGTCTAAAGTTTTACGTCTTGCCTTGGCCGGGATGTGGGATTTTCCCGAAGTCCCGAGAGTCTCAAGAGTCCCGCGAAGCGGGCATAAATACCGCTTTACGGTCAAGGGTGACGTAAGTGGTTTTATTTAACAATTAATATTTATAATTACCAATGATAATAAACATATCGTTTGTACAGTATAAAAATAAAAAAAAAAACCAAAAAAAAGCCTCATTTTTTCTTCAGCTAGAAAAGAAATCAATAATATCATTTAATTCAAAATCAGAAACGTTTGCTTTATAATATATGTTTTTATTAAAATTGAAAATATATTTATTAATTTTTTTTTAAGAGAAATATATATTTATTGTATTACGTCATTCTCTATAGTCTATACTACTCCTTAGACTTTCTTTTTTGTTACCTTCACTTCATAGTCATACGAAACGATTCAAAAGTAACAAAAAAGAAAGTAACGAAGTGATGCTCGGACGTTTTAAAAAATATTTTAACCGAATTTAATGAATAACTCGAATATTGTATGTACTGTATCTTAGTCGTAATAATATGATTAAGTGATGAGTTGAAACAAAACTGAAGAAAAAGTGAAACTTACCAAGTTATCCCGTAACAAACAAGGAGTTCAAATTTTCGGTTGCCACCAACGGCGAGCGTGTTTCTACCACTGCGTTTGATAGACTGTCAACATGCCAAGATGGCCACTCGCACTCTTAAAAATATCCCTAGTGTTACCACTTTCCTATAAAACTACAATTGAATTAACAAAACCCCAGAATTCTATGAATATAGCGTAACAAACACCGGAAACAAAATTGGAACTTTTTCTAGGACAAATTATTATCTTTTATATTATAAATATATACGTTAAATAACGACAATAATACTTATTTTTTATGAATTCTGAGATATCTCTTTTGTAATGAAAAACAACACTCAACCCGAAATACTAAGTTTTGTTACAGAAAATCGATAATTTAACTACAATTTTGTTAAGGGGACATTTGCATTGCCATACAAATGAGACCTACCCAATATTTTAAAATATTTTTATAAAATTATATTATGCATTATGATTTCAGACAATAATATTATCTTGGAGATACTAAACTTATTTTTAAGTTTTCAAGGTCAGATTATATTAGATATCGTCTCTTAATTTATTACAAGCTTCAAACCGGCCCGGACAAAGACGTAAAGTAAATGTACAAACTTTTTGAGAAATGCTCATTATCATGATGAAAGAGAACTTTTTTCTTATTTAGATGTGGTTTCTTTTTTCAAAATGGTATCAAATTCTTGCAATAAATTAGCGTAATATGGCCCGGTTATCGTTCTTCCTTTTTGTAAATAATCAGTATGGATGATTCCCTGCGAGTCCCAAAAAACAGTCGCCATGACCTTTCCGGCCGATGGAACGGTCTTCGCCTTCTTTGGAGCTGATTCCCCCGGCAAAATCCACTGTTTAGACTGTTCTTTACTTTCTGGGGTATAGTGGTGTATCCACGTTTCATCAACAGTCACAAAACGCCGAAGGAACTCACCCGGACTACTTTCGTACTTATCTAAACAGTGCCTTGAAATTTGCTTCCGGGTGAGCTTTTGTTCCTCGGTGAGCAAACGCGGCACCCACCTCGCCGAAACCTTCTTCATGCCTAATTTGTCTTCTAAAATGTGCTGCACGCGTTCAATCGAAACATTTACAATGTCGACAATTTCTCTAAGTTTTATTCGGCGATCGCTTAATACAATATTCTCGATTTTGTTCACCATATCACCTGTGGTTACCTCAACAGGACGTCCTAGGCGATCTTCATCAAAGATGGACGTTCTGCCTCGTTTAAATTCATTGTACCAATATCTAATGGTTGTCATAGAAGGAGTATGATCATTGTAAACAGCTTGCATGCGTACTTTTATTTCATCACAAGAATTTCCTTCCAGAAAGTGAAAACGAATTACAGAACGATACTGCTCTTTCTCCATTATTGCAATAACAACGCGAACTCCGTCGTAAAAAGCCGTTAAAAGAAAAAAAACAAAAGAACGCTGTATTTTTTTTTTTAATTTTCTAGTCCATAAAGGATGCCTAAAAAGTTCGTATACATAATTTCAGCCAGTAACAAGAATAACTTTTTAAAACGTGTATTTATCAAACAACCCTCGTATAGGTATTTTTTTTACTAACAATCTATGGATCTTTTTTGTCCGAAATAAATCTATTTCGCTACCCAAAGGTTGTCTGGAAGAGATCGCTCTTTAGCGATAAGACCGCCTGTTGTTTACCTCTACTGAATGTTACTTGTAATCTGAATTTGTTTGTATTTATTTCCTGTTGAGGTGTGCAATAAAGAATATTCTATTCTATTCTATTCTATTCTATTTTATTTTTATTTTTTAATTATTTTATAACGTCAATCACACCAAGTCCTTGATTCCATTATTATAAGCTACTAGAAGTAGAATCTCTGCCTCATATATTTTTAGAATGTTCGTTTACAAGCACGATCTCCAGTACCCATTGCCTTACATCAAGTGTAAGGACCGCAGGAGAGATGGCGCTATTATCAATGTTTGAATCGTTTTTTATTGATATTTGAATATTTGAATTTAATAAAAATGTAGTATTTCCACATTAATTGCGAATTCATTAAATAAGTCATGTACTTTCCATGTTACGTACTATTACGAATTCGTCGGCTTGACATCATATAGCGAACTGTAATTGTTTAATACCAACGGTTATTTTCACTTATAGAGTTAAATGTAACTACCAGTAAAGTTAACATTCCTTTAACCCAATTGTTACTTCAAGTATAATTGTAGAAAGCATCGCTATCGGTTCTTTTGTAGTTGTTTCCAAGTTTCACGATCTTTTTATTAGTCGCTGTTTGTTCTTGGTTTTAGTGCTGGCGACTTCCTTTGATTTCGTTTGTTGTGTTTTGAAACAGTTTCCTTGACGTTAATAACAAATGCAATTGAGGAGTAACACTGAGTCAGTTCATTTTTATAAAATATAATTATCATTTTATAGTTTCGGAGTTATCTTAGTTTTTAATACAATTTCCTATTGATCGATCGAGCGTGTCCGTTTCAGCTTGGCCAACAATTCTTTCATATTGACATGAAAACAAACTTTTATTTTTCTATGATAATTTTTAAAAGCCCGGGACCGAGGACAATGTTAATTGATTCCTTTGTGTGACGAAAGTTACCCATACATTTTGTATGACTAACTTTCGTCACACAAAGGAAGCGATCGTATTTTATGTTAACTAAGCTTTTGTACAATTTTTTTGCAATCGATCCAAAAACATTCAGTCGAATTGAGAACCCTCCCTCTTATTATATTTGAAGTAGGTTGACAATACCGTAATCAGTGTTCCGTATACCGACCGTGGTAAAGTAGCTTAAACATTATGGTGATAAGTACGTATTTATTAAAGGTTCAATGAATTTATCATTTATTTGAATCAGTAACAATCTAAATATGAGACCTATTCAGGAATATTAAAACGAAGCTAAATTCTCAGTAAAAATATAATATACGATAACATAGGAACTTTACAGCTAAAATTATAATATAAACATAATTTTAGTAACACCGCCGTTGCCGAAGCTGCGGAGGTGAGCATGGGTGCTTACCATTTTTTACGCGAAGGCGATTGGGCTGCATTTCTGACAGCGTAGGAAGAATTAAAAAATACGTAATACTGTAGAAAACTAACTGAAATTATACCAAAATCGTAGTAGGCGTTAATAAGTAATGAATTACAAATGTCACTCAAAATGAAAATTAGACAAAATAAGATTAATGTCTAATAATCGTTAGGCAAAGTGACTTTAAACTTAAATGAATAAATTAATATTAAACAAACTGAATAAATATGCAAAGAAATTTAAGACGAAATTGAAATTAGCCAAATCAAAATTAGATGTAACAAAATTTTAGATCCAACATGGGTAAACCTGTTGAAATACCTCTAATCCCAACTAAAACATCTGTTAATATCCAAAGCCAACTCATCAAACTTTGTACCTTGAAAACCTTAAATGGGTTACGATGCTCAATAGAGCCTTTCAACCCGTGAAAGCCTCCCTAATTTACTATTTCCGTTTCCACCGTTAATCTATCCGGTTGAGCTCAAACGCCTTTTAACCGAATTGTTGGTCGAAAATGTTAATGTTTTTTAGTGAAGCGCGCTTTGAAATCTGACTGAGTATTAA
Organism: Apotomis capreana; assembly: GCA_947623375.1. NCBI lineage: Eukaryota > Metazoa > Arthropoda > Insecta > Lepidoptera > Tortricidae > Apotomis > Apotomis capreana. Next base: position 6,907,451 of record OX392508.1, on the reverse strand, counting down.
GTTTTGAGATGATTTAAAATTAGGGCGCTCAATAGTCCAGAGTAGTGCTGTGCTATCTTTAATATTAGCATTGTACATAATTAAAATTTTATGAAACATGTAATGTCTATTTTTTTTTAATGTGTGTACACACCACTATTTGTATCAATGGTTTAATATAAATATAGTACTGTTAAAAAAATTAGACATTACACGTTTCATAAATTTATAAAATAACAGCGCCCTCTCTCGCTTACTCGTTCACTGCTGTAAAGTAGTGCGGTATGATGTGAATACTAAGGTACCGGGTTCGATTTCCGGTCACTTCCACCAGGTAACTCATTTAAATTTTTCTTTAAGCTTTGATTTTTGAATCAATGGTTTAATTGTACAAATTGTTACATAAAAATTAATTACTTTGTCTTATCAAAGGCACGTAGGTACGTATCCAGCCGTATAACGCACGCATTGCTTTGTCGCTAATTTCACAAAAACAACTAATAAAACAGTTCACAGGCGACTGGAAAATCAAAATGAAACTATAAAACAATGTAATGTGTCGTTTACAAAGAAAACTTAACTATACTACATAGTATAAAACACTTCCTGTTGTCTGTCTGTCTGTCCCTATGTATGCTTAGATCTTTAAAACTACGCAACGGATTATGATGCGTTTTTTTTAAATACGTAGTGTTATGAGGAAGGTTTATATGTACATAATATATGTTTATATTATAATATCACCCATTGCATCCGTTGCAACCATTGCACCTGTGCGAAGCCGGGTCGCTAGTTTTAATATCTGGTTTAACCGAAACCCGAACCAATCTTTTCGGCGATTGTTTGTCAGCACTGTTCACTCTCTACGCCGCCATTTTACTAACGACTTCGTTAAATTTCTCAACTTGAGTGACGGGTGACTCGTCCGTTTTGTAACGTTTGTTACGTTGCGTAAAACTGTTGTCAAGCCATTTCCTATGGGGTGGTGATTTGTATAATCCTGCGTGGTGTACCGCTGGGCACGATGTTTTGCCTTTTTGTGTTTCACTTTTGTTTTTGCTATCCATTTTGTTCAATTGTTTGGGTTTGTTAAGAGGATTTTTAGACATCATTATTCTGTATTCATTTCGAATTTTCGAAAGTTCACAGTGTTTGCTTTTGAAATGGAAATTGTCAATTTCAAGCTTCTGCTCCTTTGATTTTTAAATCAAGCTTATGAATTTGTTATGGGATAGTGGAATTGTTTTGACTAGTAGCTTCATTATGATATGATTCGTCGTCAACGCGGTGGGCGCAGTGGTAGAGCAACTGCCTACTGAGCCGGCGGTCTTGGGTTCGAATCTCAGCAATGGTAAATATCTGTGGTGTAAGGAACTCAAATATGGATTCCTGGTCATGAATATTTTCTATGTATTTAAGTATATTTTTATCTGTACTAGTATTACTGTCTGTCTAGATACATTTGCGTGAGGTTGAAAAAAGAAATATTCCAATATTCCATGTTCCTATAAGCAACTACGATTTTAATAAAAAAAAGTTTTGATCAAATCAAAAAACAAACTGTTGAGACAATTCAATATATTAGGGACTTACATAGACTGAAGTTTCCGTTAAACTGTAACCATAGGTATATCATAATTATTATGTAAACTTTTTAAGTCAGCCAAAGAGTGACATAGAAATGAAAAATGTAATTCGTAATTTAAAAGATAATTCAGGTAGGTATGTATTATATTTTACTAAAACGGGATTTTCTGACACGGAGAGAAAATCACAATTCCTGGCCGAGGCAAGACGTAAAACTTTAGACAAACCACGGGCGATAATTCGTAACGCCCCAGATATGTATTTATCACAAACACTTGCGATCTGTTCACGAGTTCACCGCCCTAGGTATATTTACTACTACAACACAACATTAAAGAAGGTAGCCTCTAATGATAGTCATTAGGATATTTTCGCCTATTGACAACCAAAACTCATTACTAGAGGCCTTATTCCTTTTAAAATTTATTTTTTTCATATTATGACAAATATATTGATAATTTCAACCAACTTTTTGAAGTGAATAATACTTTTCCCCGAGATCTAGGTAGTAACATAGCTATTCCATGCTTTCATTGTGTGTAGTGGAAAATAAGTTGTAAAAACTAACTGTAGGTTTCAAATATAAGTATACCAATACATCCCATTAGCCCTGTTCTAGTTAGTAACATCAATAATATGTTAAGAAACATGTTTGATCATAGACAAAAATGTCTAAACAATCAGCATTTTAAAAGGAATAAGGCCTCTTAATATTTCTGTCACTATTCTTCAAAACCTCGTACCTAGTTTGTTGATTGATAGTGAGATACGAGCATTATTTTAAGTAGGTATTTGTTAAAAAATGATTTGCTAAAAAAAAGTACATGGTCAATTTCAATTTCAATTTCGTTTATTTCATAGTAGGATTATTACAATCACTTTATGATGTCAAACATAAGAAAATAAATACAATTTACGATCACAACAAATGGTTAATAATAATTAATTATACAATATAATTTATCAATTTCAGTTCCATGGGTTTACATCATTGATATAGTCACTTATAGTATAGTATTCTTTTTGGCATAATTTATTTTTAATCACTAATTTAAATTTATGAACAGGCAAAGTTTGCATATGCATTGGGACTTTATTATAATGGTCCATCCATCATCCCGAATGACATTTTAAAATGGCTCTGTGTTCAACATGCTAATCCGTCCGAGGAATGACTCAACAATCTTGAATTAGATTTATTCATTTTCTTCTTTGTAACCTCATAAATTTTCATGTTTTCTGTACTCATATTTTATGTGCAGATTTGCTTCGTATTTCGAATTTATTGTGAGCTTGGAGCTTTTCTTATTTCCGTTGAGCGTCTTGGATTTTTAGCGAAAGAATTACATACTCGAAGTTGTTTGTACGTTTGCATATTCATGACCAATAACAACAGTTCAGTTATTTTTTTTAATTTGTATAGTACCTAGCTTTGTGATGAATAAATTTAGACTGGATTGATAAATATTCATAAAGATCCAGGATGCATCTGCAATACAAGAGTAAGTAAAAAGACATAAGATGTATCATTAATGTTTTTGATAGAATCCTTTTTATCGATTCTATTTTTGACGTGGAAATACCACATTTTTTTTTTATTAATATTTACACAAATGCAAATTATGAAAGAAAAATATGATCTACTACAATCTAAGCAGGACTCAAATCTGCGACCCTACTTTTCCGGCGTAGTGGTCTCACAACTGAGCGACTAGATGCTCAGTTGGGAGAGCTCTACGCCGGGCGCCGAGCACGCTACGTCAATCACACTAAATCTTTCATTCCATAATTATACGCTACTGACGCAGAGGGCTGCGTCATATATTATGTTTAAAATGCTCATGCGCATAATGTTATTTATTATACATAATGTTAGTTATTATTTATGTCTTATTTTAGAGCTGCGCTCACGACGCAAACTTCGCATTTTTGGTTTAGTTTAGATTAGGTTTAGGTATGCCTCTTGAACTGACATGAGACTGACAGCAGTGACAGCGCTTGTGTGCGTTCGGGTTCACGCATCCTAAATCCGATTAGCGCTCGTGCGCGCAGCTCTCCGTGGCGCCACCTATGGTCCCACCGGAAGATCAGCGCTGGCTCTCGAGCTAGCATCTTGCTGAGGTGGGACCTTTTCGTGGCACAGCCATAAAAATAGTTACCTACTTATTGTTTATTTAATTTTTCTTATTTCTGTCACACCTTTTACGTAAATATGTTTTATGTCACGTCACGAATAAATGTATTTTCTTTCTTTCTTTGTTTCTTTCTTTCATAAGCCATACCCTAGGATGTGCGCTTTACACGCCCGATCCCCCCACATCCACATCGCGCACATTTTTCTTTCATAATTTGCCTTTTTGACAATATTTATATCTATAATATATAATAAGTCAATTTATAACTTAAATATATGCATTGGGCAAATATTTGTTACTGGGTTATGGATGACAATCTATTCTAGTAACTACCAAAATTAAACAATAATTAGTAGGGTGTTTCATATTTCAAAAAGTTTGATTTTCATGTGACTTCGCTCAAATCCTTGATCGCACTTACCCAAAAGGCCTCTGTGCCAAATTTAAGCTTAATTGAACATTATTTAGAGGTTGCGCCACATCACCGCCACATTGTGGAATTTGCAACAAATCCGTAAATTTTTGAGCATTATTCAAATAAGAATTTCACCATTTTTGGGTTATTAAATTATCAAATTCAAATTCAACTTTCAGTAAAGCTTCTTCTAATGAATTTCTATAAACATAGGCTCTTTCAAAGAAAAGTATAGTTTTAGTATACACTCATTATGACAAAAAAATAAATAAAAATAATATCATACAATTATATGTCAACATCTGCTAAGAACTTAAAGTAGAGAAGATGTGCAATATATCTGTATAGAAAGAAAGACACAAAAGTTCATTTTTCAGAATAATTTTTGAGTGCCAGTACGATACGCGGTTTCCGCATAATATAGAGCCATTATCACTTTGGCGACATGAAGAATGTTATTTTTGTATAGTATGCTATACTGATATGCATTACATATTGATAAACAATAGCAAATTATACAAATACATATATTTTCAGGCTTCTTAACTTTTTTATTTTTTGTGTATAGGTTCAGAGCTCCAAAACTCTACGATTTTGCTTTTTTGAATGTTATTTTATTCTATATTTTTGTAAAATATAATGTAAATTATCTCTCATCGTATTAAAAATACTAGACTTCTTCTATATTCTAAGTGATATCGAAAACGCTGATGTATCTGCTCAAGAAAGCGTTTGCTGTATTTTTTCCCTTTTTTCTATAAATGGTAAAATTACACGTTTCTCTTGAAGGCTCTGACTTTATAGAAATTGAACAATAGTTTAATTACTTACATTTAAACTTCTCTACGGGTAATACTCTTTACTTCCAAACAGAGATATTTATGATTAACATCTTATAAAATATAAAATCAGTACTTCAGAACTATTACGAATTTTAACATTTGTCGTAAAAGTGGTTAGTTGGCGCAACCTCTAAACGTCCTCAAATTTTCTTGAAATTTGGAACAAATATTTTATAATATTATAGAGACTCTTTTCGCAAGCGAAGTCTTAAAAAATACACAGTTAATTTTTTTCCATACAAAGATGAAACACCCTAATAATTGACAACATTTCATAGTTTTAAGACTACCATTTTATTACTTTTCTGAATTCTGCTTAAAAAGATGAAGTAATCTCTGTTTTTATTTATTTTCTGAGATGATTATTTATTTTATTATTAATTTATAAAAACATACTCATTTTAAAATGTGGCAGCACCAAAACCAGAACTTAATGGAACGGTTACTTTAGTCGGTTTTCTTATTAAAAAAAACTTAATAAAACTCGGTATGTATCTGTCATCTGTCAACGTCAAATAAAAAATATATATATGTTTTCGCTCTTTGGTTTAGACAATAACCCTATTCAGCCCGTATTGTCTTAGATTGCAGTTAATTGATGTATTTTCTTATATTTCTTTAAATACAGAAGAATAAATTCAATGATTTTTTTTTAAGGTACACGACATAAAGCCCTGTCGATCTCTATATTAATTTCCACCTGTTATAAATATGAAATGTTGTCAATTAGTTTAAAACATGAATAGGTATTTGTTTTCCGTAAATAACCCTAGCCGTCTAGAGCAGTTGCTACCAATTTTTAAGGGTACAGATCCCCTAAAAATGTGCCACAGACTTACTTGACCAATAGTTTACCAGAAAGATAATAGAGCTTACTTAGAAAAGGTTGAAAATACTGTTTAAAAATAAAACATGCGTGTGGCCTAAAACTTTACCCTCTTTAGAACTGTACAATACTTAAAAAAACGTTAGTCTGAAAACGTAAATGTTGTCAATTGACTCGTCTAACTAATTAGGGTAATTAATTACCATACTTATCATTCAACCTTACACAATAAGAATCTCAGATGCAAAAAGTTTATTTTAAAAGAAACGCATAAAACATATTTATAAGAAAAAAATATATAAAATAAAGGATAATTATATGTACAATTGCCTAAAGCTAATCTGAAAAATAAAGTAAATATTTTTTTTAAGAATACCCCGTCCAGTAGGTCTGCCTGCGTCATGGTTCCCATTACGCTGGCGACGTCACCTCCTTGGATGGCAAGAGCGATTCTCTGTGAGAGGTACGCGCCAGCTCTGAGGTCTCTATTTTTATTTACCTTATCAAGTTTCCCATGCCTAACGGTATTATGTATTATGGAACCATATATGTTAATACTGTAAGATCTTATAAGTACCTACCTTATATTCTGGTGAATAATATAATTCAGTCATTAATTTATTCATTCAATCATTCATTCATAAATAATTTCATTCTTATCAACTCCATGCAGTTACCTATAGAGTAGCTTGAATATAAATATCACAGTCATTCTCATTATGCCCTATATATATGTAATAGGCCATTTATGATAGGCATATATAACCTATATATAACGGCATATATGCTTGTTCATATAACAATACCAGTGTCTGTGATATTAGGCCTCCAGTTAACTATACGCTGTTTAACCATTTAGAAACCGAATTGATTGTGATATAATTGCTTGTCAGCGGATGGTAACCCGATCAGACGCAGAACCGCCATCATAATTATTATAACCCTAGAGCTTGTCTCCATTTAAAGTGCATATTCAGTCATTACAGAATTTTAAATTAAAAAAATCGGCCAAGTGCGAGTGGGACTCGCGCACGAAGGGTTCCGTACCATTATCTGTAAGTTTGTTGTATGGACGACGCGGTTGGCGCAGTGGTTAAGCAACTGCCTACTGAGCCGACGGTCCCGGGTTCAAATCCCGGCAAGGGCAAATATTTGTGTGATGAACACGAATATTTGTGCCTGGGTCATGGATGTTCTATGTATTTAAGTATTTATTTATCTATATAAGTATGTATATCGTCGCCTAGTACCCATAACACAAGCCTTCTTGAGCTTAATTTGAGACTAGGTTGATTTGTGTGAGGTTGGCTGATATTTATTTATGTAAGTATTTATTTATGGGAGCCCCCCGTAAATATTTATTTCATATTACTTTATTATATATATATATTTTTTTTATTATAGTGGCCATAGAAATACGTCATCTGTGAAAATAACTGTCTAGCTATCACCGTTCTTGAGATATAGCCTGGTGACAGACGGACGGACGGACAGCGAAGTCTTAGTAATAGGGTCCCGTTTTAACCCTTTGGGTACGGAACCCTAAAAAAGATGAATACTTTTTTACAGGTTACTTATTGTCACAATCTAATTATTAATTGCGATAAAAGAGCCCTATTCCCGGAAACGATCTCGGAATTAACATAGATAGTAAAAAAAATGGTACCTATATCCCAATTGTTTTAACACAGAATGAAAGACCGCAGATTAGAAGATTTTCTCTTCTGATCTTCCCAAAAGCCGCGTAAAATTTATTTTATCGATTGCAAACGACCTGTGGCGTGGGAATCACGCATGTGCGCCACGAGTGGAAGACAGAGTAAAATACCATGGTGTGTATCGATTCCTAGGCTAATTAGACTGGCCAGCGACGCATCGCGTCGTCGGCCCGTCTTGCCCTTACAAATTACAATGGACCCGACGATAAACCATGCTTACCATGCTTGCCGCGCGACTCAGTATCACCTATCTTGCTCGCACGGTATTGACAGGAAAGTGACAAGCATTTGTCACGCGACAAAGAGTCGCGTCGCGTGTCACAATTATACTAGAAGTGCATTAATGTATTTACTCTCGTCTCGATTAGACACAGATTAATATGATGTTTTTCATACAGAACCCAATCTGACCTACGACCATGACCAAGCTACGGCGCGCCTCACTTTCCAAATCGCTTAATAAATTACTGTCTTTATCCTTAAGTATAATTTATTCATAGCACGCAAACCCAGAGCGTGACTTCCAAGGTGTTGCGTATAATTGCTCTATTATGGCGTGAAATGATTTACCGAGCCAGGAGGGAGTGATGTTTTTAACTACGCTTCTGGCTTTTCAATCCATTTTAAAGTAAAAGTACACGTATTTGAATGGCCTTTCTTAAGTCTTACACCTGACTTGGCCGTATTTTCTGCATATTCGTTTTACATAAAAACGGAAGATATACAAGATGTTTCAGCAAAGTAAAATGCCTATGGTTCTGCCCGAATGAACTGTGGCTTTTGCTGTTCTGTGCGTGGAAGAAGCGTGGGGAGGTCCTCAACGAAGTGGACTAACGACCTATCTAGGGTCGCGGGAAGCAGATGGATGAGAGCGGCGCGATTGATCGTGATGGAGAAGTTTTGGGGAGGTCTGTGTCTCGCAGTGTACGTCTATCGGTGGATATGATGATTCACGAGTAGCACGCGTAAAACAGTCTAACCATTATATTTCAGGAACTCTTTGATAAAATAAGGAAAACCTAGCGAGTTTGGGCTTTTTAAAATAGTCTTTGATTAAATTTATGACTGTAAACAGAAAGCACACTAATAAGCATCATGTTTACGAGCAGCAAGTACCTACTCTCTAAACAGTCTAATTAATAAGCCTTTTTAATATAAAGATCAAAGCTTAAAGAAAAATTGAAAAAGGAGCTACTGGGTGGAAGTCTAATCATTGTTTTCATTAAAATTTCCTTTCGCATCAGTGTCGACTCTTGGCCTATTCAGCCGAGTCATACCTCGCAACGTATCCTACGTGACGTCATTCTACACCGATTACCGGTAACCGGCGATGTTCATTACCGATCCTTCGTGCCGGGCGGGAATATAACATTACTAGCGACCCGCCCCGGCTTCGCACGGGTGCAATGCTGATTAATTATGCATGTATTATACATATAAACGTTCCTCTTGAATCACTCTATTAACAAAAACGTTGCTTAGTTTTTGTTAGTTCGGGGTGTGGTGCGGGGGTGAGGAATAACAAACGAGCGTCCCGGTGAACTACGTGTAATCGACTGACTCATATGCGGTCGCAGCCGCATACCTTAATCTCTAACAACCCTCCACCCTTAACCTAAAAGTATTGCTTGTAATCAACGACCTTGCGAGTCCTTCGGGGAGGGGGTGGCTCAACGACTGGTGATGAAGCAGGTGACGCAAACTCGTCGAGTGTCTCTTCGACTGACTCTGACGTAGATTGCGTTTGCTCTTCGCTTGCTGAAGTTGAGGCTGTCCTTCCATCATGGGATATAGACAGGCCACGCTCTTGCGTTTGACATGCGGATGTTACAGGACTATGGTTCTCCAGTTCTTCTGTGTCTGCTACATCCAGGATTGGGACTGGCTCCATTAGTCCTGCCGCTGCTTGCTGTAGAGGAGAGGCCGCGCACTGCTCCGACGCCAGCACTATGGGCGGCATTTCGGTCAGCTGCTGATTCTCTCTGGAGCTTGCATGAGATACCGAATCATTCGGACTATACCTCTCCTCCCCTTTCCATCTTAGAAGTTGGTTAGCATGTCTTTTAATAATACTATTACAGTGTATTAATTTTACCGAATATAAACTTTGTCCTAACTGACCCATTATGACCCCTTTTGCCCAATAGTTTTTGTTTGCACTGTACATTTTAACTAAAACCATATCATTGATTTTGAAGTCCACAACTCGTTTGCCACCATAATATTTACACTGTGAAAACTGTTTACCTTTTACAACACTTTCGAGAATTGTGTCCGCTGATGCTGGTCGATGCGTGGTTAAGGCGTCGAGCCTACTTCTCAGTTTGTGGCCGAATAGTATTTCAGCAGGTGACTTTCCAGTGGTACTGTGTTCCGAATTTCTGTATCTGAACAGAAATTCGTGTATTTTGCAATTCACAGCTTTTTGATTTATTCCAGATAAAATAAATGATTTTAATGCCTTTTTAATAATTTTGACATACACTTCAACCTGCCCGTTGCTACTCGGATTGTAAGTGGGAGAAGTTAATTGCGTAATACTATTTTTTAAACAAAAATCTTTAAAGTCTGAGGAAATAAAGCTTGAGCCATTGTCGGTACAAATAGTGTGAATCAGCCCAAACCGCGACATGACTTCACATATTTTTTCTATTACGACTTTTGATCCGTACCCAGTAGATACATCGAAACATTCTGGCCACTTAGAATACGCATCGATAACAATTAGGTACACTTTGTTGTTTATTGGCCCTAGAAAATCTAGATGTACACGATAAAATGGGTGGGGTGGATATTTCCAAGGAGTGAGGGGAACACGAGGAGGTGAAGGCCGCAAAGAAGCGCATATTTGACAAGATGCGACGAAGTTCTCAATATCCGCAGACATGCCCGGCCACCAGAATCGGCTTCGCGCTTCTGCTTTCATTTTATTTGCCCCTAAATGACCTACGTGCAGTTCTGTGAGAATTTCATTCCGACTACTAGTAGGAATCACGACCTTATGTCCTCTAGTTAAGCACGAGTTTTCAATGGCCAGCTCTCGCCTGCATGCCATATATGGTTTTAAATAATCACTAACTCGGTTCGGCCATCCTTGCATCACATACCGACTTACAATTGAAAGTACACTGTCCGACAAAGTTTGTTTACCTATTTCGCTAATAGATATTAACTGATCACCGTCGTAAACAAAGTTGATGTAAGTAGCCGCGTCCATCGCCGGGTTACCGTTATCGCTAGCCGGTTTGTTATCAGTTGCCGAGCGGCTCAAGTAATCGGCTGCATTGCGGGCACTACTTACGTATTCTATAACGAAATTGTAAGACATTAAATAAATAGCGTATCGTTGTAATCTATTTGCCGTAACTTCTGGTACACCTTTGTCTGGGCTGAATATGGACATCAACGGCTTGTTGTCCGTCCTAAGTACAAACGGAACCGACCGCCCGTACAAGTAGTGATGAAATTTGCGCACACCATATATTATAGCTGTCGCTTCGCGTTGCAGTTGACTGTAGCCCCGTTCGGCTGAAGTTAATGAGCGGGAAGCATAAGAAACTGGTTTTTCTACACCGTCGCTTTCTACTTGCGACAATATTGCGCCTAAACCAAAGGGTGAACCGTCTACTGTGAGATATAATTTAGCGTCCGGGTTAAAATGAGCTAACGTTTTTTCGGAAATTAACTCTTTTTTAATAGTTGACACGGCTAAATCATGTTCTCTATTCCAGTGCCAAGTAACATTTTTTTTTAATAGATTATGAAGGGGGCTTAAAATAGACGATGCATCTTTTACAAAATTACGGTAATAATTCACCATGCCTAGAAATGATTTAAGTTCAGTAGTATTTGTAGGAGTTTTTGCGGTGGTGATTGCTTTAATTTTTTCTTGGCACTTATGAAGGCCGTGTCGATCTATTTTGAACCCTAAGTACGACACTGATTCCTGAAAAAGCATACATTTATCTTTCTGCAGGACTAAACCGGCTTCTTCTAGTCTAGCAAAAACCTTATTTAACCTCGTTACATGTTCTAACTGGTCTCCGCCAGTTACCAAAATGTCATCTTGGAAAACCAAAACACCATCCAACCCTGATAGTATTTTATCTAGTGTTCTCTGAAAAACACTCGCAGAACTAGCTAATCCAAAAACAAGCCTTGTGAATTTATACATTCCTTTTATCGTGTTAATTGTTGTCAACAACTGGGAAGAGTCGCTCAATTTTAACTGATTGTAGGCTTGCGATAAATCTAGTTTCGAAAATTGTTGGCCACCGTGTAGTTTCGCAAACAACTCCTCAATACGGGGCAAGGGGTATTTTTCAATAAGCAGCTGTTTGTTCAAGCTAACGGAATAATCAGCACAAAGGCGTATATTGCCATTCTGTTTTAAAACAGGAACTACAGGACTGGCGTAGTCCGAAAACTGCACGGGTACTAAAATTCCCTGCTCCACTAACCTATCTATTTCGTTTTCCACTTTTGCCCTTAAGGCAAATGGAACAGGTCTTGGTCTAAAAAATATAGGTTTGGAATCCGGTTTTAAGTGAAGCTCGACCGAAATATCTTTACAGCAACCTAGCCCGCCCGAGAATAGTTTCGGATAATCACGCTCTGCTTTTTGTATATAGTTAGATACATTACAATTATTAACAGTTGCTATTTCTAGATTAAATTGTGATATAAAATTTCTACCTAACAAACAAGGCCCCTCTCCGCGTACGACATACACTTTTACAGTAGCCGTCTTCGAGTCGTACGTAAAAGGCAGGTTGAGAGTACCCACGGTCGGAATGTTACTACCATTATATCCTTGTAAAACTACATGACTTGGGCTTAGCATGATATCATGGAAATTTGCGTCATAAATCTTATCTGGAATAATTGTTACGGCCGATCCAGTATCGACCTCAAAAGGTAGGTTAAATTGTCCAACCTGGACTGTCACCTGCATCGGCTCGCCGCGTGTAGAACGAATATTATAAAGATCACGCTTACCATCATCGCCAACATCAGCTTCTACATCACAATCAACGAAATTTTGACGAAACACTTTTTTTCCGGGGCACACACGCCGAAGGTGTCCCTTTGTACCGCATTTGCCACACTTATAGCGGGCAAATTTGCACGAAATCGCTTGGTGCCCTTCATAACCGCAAGCCGCACACACAACCTGTGGCCTTTGCGTCGCGCCATCGCTACTGCTGGTAAAACCGCCTGTGCCGCCGGGCCTCACAGACCGTGGGACCCGCGCCATTTTGTACACCGCCATTTCTGGACATGGCAACGTGCTCGTTGCCGCCGGAACCGCCTGCGAAGCACCCTGCCGAGCGCACTGAGTTCGTTCTGCTATCGATACCGCTTCGGTTAACGTGAGCTTGTCCATCTCCATGGTAAACAACTTTTCCCGTTCGGGGCCCGCCATCATTCCGATTACAAAGCGATCTCGCAGCGTTTCACTCAAAGTCGTGGCGGAGAAACCGCAGTCGACCGCTAAACTTCGGATACGAGCTGCCCACTGTGTCATACTTTCTGTTGATTTTTGAGTCGATGAGTAGAATTTGTTTCGTTCCGCAAACCCACACTTAGCTGTTGTCAAGTGACTGTCCAATAAACTCACTAAACCATCATATTCCAGGGTTCCAACCTGCTGAGGTAACGCCAAGTCCCTTAATAGTTTATATGAATTCTCGGTCAAGCTACTTAATAGAATCGCACGACGCTTGCACTTTGCTTTGTCGTCTGTGTCAAGTATTTCATTGGCCAAAAACCATTGTTCTAAACGTTCCTTGTACATGGACCAATCTTGCACTTCATGATTAAACGTAGCTAAGGAGCCAACCGACACTTTGGCCATGGTCACTATTTATTTATTGCACGCGTAATAATTAAATGGTACGGCCCAGTCGCCACTGTTAGTTCGGGGTGTGGTGCGGGGGTGAGGAATAACAAACGAGCGTCCCGGTGAACTACGTGTAATCGACTGACTCATATGCGGTCGCAGCCGCATACCTTAATCTCTAACAGTTTTAAAGATATAAGAATACATAGGGACAGACAGCGGGAAATGACTTTGTTTTAAACTATGTCGTGATTATGGGAAAGTCTTAAGATTGGTCAATCAAATTAGATCCATAAAAAACGTTTGGAGGAATTTTATTAGTTTGCAGTAAGCTGGAAATCGTTTTAATAAATGCGTGAAATCCGAGTTTGCGCAATTCCCGAAATCAAAACTTAGAAACCGGGAGATTTTTTTCTCATGTAATTTCAAACTTATGTTTTATTAAGAAGAACGCTCTGTTGGGTTCCTTAATGGGATCTATATTAACAGGTTTTTAGTCATATTTTATTAATGTCATAATTTTCCCGGTTTCTAACTTTTGATTTCGACTAAACCACACTAAACTGAATTTGAGATTTTAAGTATAGATACTTAATATTTATGTACACCTCCTAGGATTGCGTAAACTTAGATTCAAAGCATTTAGGACCAAAATTAAGATGGGTATTAATCTATTTCCAATGGAAATTTTCCATCTTGCTGGAAATTAATGCTTCGAAAAAATTGATTTTTATTGGCCTAAAAAAGATGGCTTATTTTGCGACTGGCCAAAATACACTAGAATTGACGGCGGTCTGACTTTGAGCCCTATGTTTACGCTGCAAAAAATACATTTTGCCTTGGGACATTTACGTTCTATACTGTTCTTAAATAAGTTATGCCATATCGATCCTCGGTACGCAGGCCAAGCATAAATAGCACCAACAAGTTGTAAGAATGAGTATTTCCACAAGTATTTTAAGTTAGTATAAAACCGATTAGTGTTTTGATATATATTTAGGTAATAGGTATTATGCTATATTAAGCTATATAATTTAAAAGATTGTAAAATTATTAAAGTAACCTGTGCTTTTATCGCGCGATAAATAAATGACAAAGCATTTGTCACGTTTTGACAAGATGCGAGTGTGAGTGACAGATGCTTTGTCACTTATTTATCACGTGATAAACGCAACCAGCATAGGCCCCGTGTTGTAAGTAATTGAAAAGGGGAGAGGAAAAGTGTATCATCAATCTTACCTAAAAAAAGAAAAAAAAAAACTGTCAAAGTTGTCAAACAACATAGACTGAATTGAAACAAAATTATAATTAATTCCGCCGCTTGTCCTTTTTTTTTTTATTACATTATAAATATAACATTTCAAATAAACGAACTTTTATACACACATGGATCATCCCAAAGGAAACAAATAAATGTACTCTACACACCTATAGCAAAGTAAACCAAATAGATTGGAAATCTAGTTTGAGTGGCTATTTGTTCAGCTGTGAAACATAGTCTGAGGGTGGAATAGAGGATGCGACTGATGTTGAATTATAAAACATAGTGTAGTTATATGAATAAAATAAGCTCCATCCGTCATGAAACAAAGAAAAAAAAAAACAAAAAAAATTACTAAATATGTGACTTCAAAGGTACGAAAAAAATATATTTTTTTAATGCTCAAGAAATTTTGTTTTTATTCCGAATCCTCATAATTTCCCAAAACAATAATTGTAGCACAACTGAAACCCACTTTTTTTACAAAATGGCAAATTACTTATTGTCTCCATAAAAATACTACTCAGATGACGTCTTTGATGGTCATTTCTGACTTTTAGAGCAGTCTAAGTATAGGTAGTCCTATATCGACATTTGATCCTAATAAAAAATTTAATCGATCGTCATCCTAAAAAAAATTGACCGCATGCTTATTCTTTTACCTAGTATGTTTTTAACAAGTATTTTGAACCCGTCTCCTAACGCACACCCACGCGTCCAAGTGGGAGATTATATATTTATGTGGAGAACCTTTTTAGAACAGCTATAGCGCGTATAATTTAATTTTGATTCTGTAAGGTTAACATAAGCCGGCACAGTTATTTACCCAAAGTTGGCTGAAATAGTCCATGCATTTTGTATGGTTTTAAGGAACTTTACGGCAAAAGCAGGCAATGTTTTTATGTATATGTATTACACATAAAATAAAGGAATGTTAAAATATATATATCGTTATATGTATATGTGTGGTATGGTAATGAGATTTTTTATACTCGTATTATAAAATTCTAGATTTGAATTGAAAATATTTTTTTTTATGGAGAGCGGTCACATCTCTAAAAAAACTTAATAGTATAAATAATCGCTTTTTTATAAGTGCGCGCAGCACTATCTGTTAGGGTGAAGGCAGACGAGAGAATTTGGGTCGCATAATTTCGGTCGCGCCATACATCATTTTGTCACTTGATCACGTCACACTAAGTATGGCGCGACCGAAATACCTAGCCTACTAGAGCTTACAGTGGGACTAGATTGATTTGTGTGAGGTTGTCCGATATTTATTTATTTATTTATTTAATTACGCTACTCAAATTACGCTCGCCTGCTGGCTTCACCGTAAGTCATCATTTATTTGTCCTCTCATCATGCCGAAACGGATGGACACATTTTAACCAAATTTGGTACAGGGATAGCTGGACACCCAAAGATGGTTATAGGATCCTTTCTACCTGACAAGGAAGAGTACCCAACTGTCGGACTACGATTTGATTTATTTTGATATATGTTATAGAGTAGTCTAAAATAGCAGACACGTATTTTTTTTTTAGCTGCCAAAGTTCATCCTGTTAGAACACATTTTCCTTCAAAGTACTGAAAATTGGTCAAACCATCTAACTTCTGTAGAGAGATGTGTTCAACCAAATTGATAATTAATTACTGGTTTCACTATATGTTGGAGAACATGAAAAAATAATGTGTGTGTTTGTCATTTAAATGTCATTAAAATACGTGTCTGCTATTTTAGACTACTCTATAACATATATCAAAATGAATCAAATCGGAGTCGGACAGTTAGGTACCTTTCCTTGTAAGTAAGATAAAAAAATTGTTTTAGTGGGACAAAGTTGCGAGCACCTTCTATTTGATATTATAATGGGTCCTGAATTAAAGTTCTTTGACCGTACGTACTATAAGCTACACAAATGCATGGCCCATTTATGAATGAATTCATTCACAAATGGGCCATGCAATTCTGCAGCTCATTATATATGTCTTTCATTTAACCGCGATAAAGCCGATAGTTATTGTATTGGTACATTGTGGATTTATAGTTTCAAATAAATCAAACTTAATTAAATTCCACTCGTGCTAATTAATTCACATTTTAGTATAATAAATTATATTAGTAATTGTATTCTGACTGTCGCTCAAGTTTGGTTTTACAAATTCGGTTCATTAGTATCAGGCCGTGCCAAAAGTATCACAATAGTCACAAGGAGTGATGAAAATTAAGCAAAAAGCTGTTCTGATTTGATCATAAACTCGTCTTACAATTGCAGTTTCTTTAATCCTTTCACACTCGCACTTAGAGTATAAGAGTGAGCGAGGAAGCTGATTTTTTCTCATTCGCTCTGACCCTTTTGTTCAGACCTCACTTTCATCTCAACTGCCCCAATTTTCTCGGCGGATACGGCATTTCCTATCCTTTCTCTTTGATTAGTGGCTGTTGCGGTAAAAGTAACAAAGATCCCATCAAAAGTATAAATGTGAAAAATCAAGCCAAGTTCTTATGTCAACCAATGTGTAGTGATACTGTCTCAATTGTTTTATAACGTATTTTGGTATATAAAAAAGTTATGACTGTTTGATTACCCAAATAAATGAAAAAATTAAGTTTGCGCCTGTTCTAAATTAAAAGTTAACATGCTTCAATTGATCTAGATATTTAAGATTACACTTAGTAGAAAATGATTGAGGTTATAATAATTTACTACTTATATTAGATTTTTGCGCGTATATTGACCCCGCTAGAAGTTGAATTTAAAGTTTCCAGGTCACCTTAGTGTGTTATTTTGATTGTAATGGAACTGTCAGTCAGCGTTGGTTTTTAGGATGTTTATAATAGAAACCATGACATGATAATTTTTGACAATCTATGGAGATAAGAGCCTGACGTCGCGGGGCCAGGCCGAGATGAGTTGTGAAACCTACCTACATACAAATAGATTGTCCTTAATATTCGGATAGTTTCACTTTTATGTCATTTAGGAAAAAACCAGAATTTCAGTGTTTCATATTAAAATAACTGAATTTCTACCCAATATTTCTGGCGCACGTTATCAACCCGTCATTCGAACATGGAACCTTTCCAGTTAACCTTAAACGCTTCATAGTTAAGCCTATATTTAAAAGAGAAGACAAGACTTCAATGGATAACTACAGGCCTATAACTCTCATACCAGTGATATCTAAAATATTTGAGAAAGCCATGTATAAGCGGCTTTTAGACTTTCTAAATTCTTTGTCGATACTAATCAGCCAGCAATACGGGTTCAGAAAAGGAAGCTCGACAACATTAGCCTGCTTTAATCTTATAAAAATAATAACGGAGTCGATTAATAATAAAATACCAATAGCTGCGGTCTTTTTGGACCTAAGCAAAGCATTTGACTTCGTAAACCACTCAATTTTATTGCATAAACTGGAGAAATATGGCATCAGAGGTAATGCGCTTAACTGGATACAAAGTTATCTTTCTCAAAGAATGCAATGTACAGAAATTCAGCAGATTTCAAATGGTGACCTTGTTTCCGAGAGATCGCAGTTTAAATACAACTGCTGTGGAGTACCTCAAGGAAGTATTCTCGGCCCGTTATTATTTCTTATTTACATAAATGACTTGCCTAACCATCTAGAGCATCCATGTATAATGTTTGCTGATGACACAACTCTATTAGTTAAGTCTGACAATTTCAATAATTTTAATAAAGATATAACGGACACTATAAATAATGTAATTAACTGGTTAAATAATAACAATCTCAAAATTAACATAAATAAGACAAACATAATTCAATTCAGGACATATCGAAATAAGGATAATAGTATAAATATACAGTACCATAACGAAATAATAAATGAAGTAGAATCCGTAAAATTCCTCGGCATCTATATAGACAGATTTTGTAATTGGAAACGTCATATTACTGAAATCTGTGAAAAACTAGATAGGTTTGTATTTGCTCTGAGAAGGTTAAGCAGCACCTCATCTAAAGAAGTAGCTCTAGCAGCTTATCACGGCTACGTCTCTTCCGTGCTGAGCTACGGACTGCTGATTTGGGGCAACTCTGTAGATGTCCATAAAGCATTTATGGTGCAAAAAAAATGTATAAGAGCTATATGTAATGCACACTACCTAGAACCTTGCAGACCCTTATTTATTGCCACTAATATTCTACCTCTACCCTGCATGTATATAAAACAGGCGTCTATATTTGTAAGAGAACACCCTGAATATTTTGATACGCATAGTAGTTGGTACCCCAGATCGACTAGACATAGAGACAAAATACACTTGCCAAGGGCTAAATTTAATATGTTTAAAAACAATGCTCCATGTATGTCAGTACAGATTTATAATAAATTACCTAAGGAAATAAGAGAATGTCATCCTAAACTATTTGCAGGAGCTCTTCATAAATGGCTTCTATCTAATTGTTTCTACTCTATAAAAGAATTTTTGTCTGGCAACAATTAATATGAAATCTCATATTTATTTAAGTTAGTTTATATTGCAACTAGAATATCAATTATATTATTATTATTAATTATTAAGTAACTAGAATAGCAATTATCTTATTATTATGTTTCTGTATATTCATTAGTATCCATACAATAAGCAGGGTTAAATTCAACACACATTAAATGTTTGCATGCCTCTACGGTAGAACATAAGCACTTACTGTTTACTACATCATCTAATGTACCTACTATGTTCTTGCAAATAAACATTCATTCATTCATTCATTCATTCATTCATTCATTCATTCATTCATTCATTCATTCATATGTAAAATTCAGCGTTTCATGTAGATTAAACTCAATTTAAAGTTCTCGAGGCGTTAAAAGTAACTCAATTTGTATGGGCAATACAGTGCCCCTACCGGTTACTTTGTGGAACTACAATTCTCCATACAAATCTTTAGCTAGTTAGTGAGCGAGTACTGTCACTGTAAACTACTGGTAAGGGTACTGGTGCTTTGCAGTTTTTTCAAACTCGGCCTGACGCACTGCACTGTCTAGATTTAGTAACAAAGGCAGGGGTAGGTAATTGGTAGCTTGTATGAATAGCGGAGCTGTCGGCGTGGCCGCGTAAGGTGTCTCATTTCAATCAGAAAACTACAAAGGAAACTGGGTGGTTGTGGTTGTTCTGTGGACCTAGAATCCTTTAACACATGACCAATGTTGACCTATTTTGGAATATGCTTGTTCTAATGGATGGGAAATGGGAAACAGCTCAACCGAAACAAAATGTTTTCTTTTATGTTTTCTGTTGAGTGCAGAATCGGTCGGTCTAGTGAAAAAGATATAAATCAAATATTTACTAGAAAGATCTGTAGCGTGATATAAACCTTTTCTTCTTTGGTTAAACCCCTTTTCACTAGGGCCACAGGTAAAGCATAATGAACAACAAAAACAGGGTGAAAATTAAGTCAGGAATGGAAATACATCTTTACTTGCCCATTTAGCATCATTTGTAGTGTTTTGAAGACATATATTTACTACCTGTCATGACATTTAAATAATATTTTCATCATGCCAATCAACCCCATGATAAGGGCTAAATATTACTACTTTGTTAAAACAATTAGGTTCACAAATAATAATTGAATGTTTTAATAGAATATTTTTATCGATTACATTTTTTGAGTGTGCAGGGTGCGCTCTAGTATCGTAGAATTATGGAATCAAAGATTTGGTGTGATTAACGTAACGATCTAATAGCTCAGTTGGGAGAGTACTGCGCCCGAAACGTAGGGTCGCACGTTTGAGTCCTGCTTACACTGTAGCAGATAACATTAAATTTTTCTTTCATAATTTACGTTTGTATTAATATTTATAAAAATAATGATTATCTGTGTGATTGCCTAAAGGGGGAGTGTAAGAGAGATGCTTATATTTTTGTTTTACATTCAAATTATGAGGCCTTATTTTTAAAATTTATTTTTTTCATAAATTATATTGTTAATTTCAACCACCTTTTTGAAGTGAATAATATTTTTCATTGAGTTCTAGATAGTAACATAGCGATTTCATGCTTTGATTGCGTGCAGTCAAAAATAAGTAAAAAAAAAAAACAGTTTTCTCCGTGAATTTTGTCAATTTCGAGTAGTTTGTAAAATGAAAAATTCAAACTGTAGGTTTCAAATATAAACCAATAAATCGCAATAGCCCTGTTCTAAGTAGCAACATGTTAAGATAAGAAACATGTTTGATCATAGAGAAAAAAATCTAAAACTATCAGCATTTTTGAAGGGATAATAGGAGCCTTAATATAGTATTCATAGATTGAAACTACAAATGGGTAGCCGTTGAACGCAAACAAAGCAAACCGTACAGCAAAAATCCTAATAATCGTTAGAATAATTTCCCCATAAAATTTGTGTATCATTTGGCTAAAAGTCCAGCATGGCCGGTGAAATATCGCCGACATTTGCGAGCCCATTCCGGGGGCATCACGTCATTCCGCTTATTCCTGCCATAATTCAAAAAGAACACGAGGACATAAGTGGATGATTTTAATAATTTTTCACGACACTGCTCGAAAATGTGGATATACAGGGTGTAACCGACAGCGTACCGAAAACGAAAACTGTAGTTTTAGACCATAATCACGAACTGAAAACGAGTGTTCATTTTCTCGGAAAACTCAAGGATAAGATTTTCTAAAATAAATTATAAAACTCGACGCGCAATGTATTGCGTCCAATTCTCTCGGGTGCAGACGCGCGGGGAGGGGGCACGCGGCAAGCATAGACCGGTTCGGGCGCTCCCCATTCCACTCAGTCGCTCCCCATTCGCGTCAGCGCAAAACATACCGTTACGCCAATGCGCATCGAATGACATGAATGAATGCAACCACAAAAACAACGCAACCACAGATCACAACTAGTATGTAGTACCTAACACCAATAACAACTGACCGATAAATTAAAACAGTCTAACAAGATTATTTTCATTCAAGCAAGTAAAGCAAATAAAATGTGCGGGTAGGTAAACATTTAACATGCGTCCGACCGTAATGGCCGACGGGCGCGCACTGGCGGATCAATGACCGGCCAGTACCGTTATCTGACCCACTCCACACGCTTACATAATACTGTTTGTGATACGTTGCGTGTTTTGCGGAAAATGCTATTTTCATGCGATTTTTCATGAAAAATTGTTACCGGTAGAGTTCGATTAACGGAAAAATAAAGAAAAAATGAAAACTCGCGAGGAAAATTTGTGAATTTTCTCAAAGAAATTTCCACGATTTTCCAGCCCAGAATAATGGTCTGAAGCCATGGTTTCAGTTTTCGGTACACCGTCGGTTACACCCGGTAGATTACCCGAATCCAGTACACAAAACTGCTTATATATGTTCATTTGTAAACTGTATATCTATGTTAGATTCCAACACGACAACAATGTTGCACCTTACGGTAACAGTTCGTATCTATCTACACTTGAATTTCATAGTAAGTAAGATTCGTCTTTTTAGAAAAAATTTGAAACTAATTTTCTCGGCCGGCTTTAGCGACAATTTAACCAATCAAAGCTTAATCGTCTGCTGCATGTCAAATTAAATTGACCAATGAGAATGCGTCATTTATGAGGTGTATGTTTTCCTTAACTTATAAATACCTGCAAACGAGTTTATTTTCTTAAGTAAGATAATGCTCCTCAGGTTTACTATTTAATAAGTTTTTGTTAAAAAGATTTTACACTGAAAATCATGAAAATTTATATTTTAAGGTTAGTTATGGGGCGTAAAACAATTTCCTAATTTCTACAATTTATTTTTTCAACAAATAGACACTTTAAATTATATCAATATTGAGTTCATAATTATTTTTTATTCGGCTGAAAAGCCATCACTCCATTGCGTGAGATGCGCGCATGCGCTACGGGGCAGCCGGCCATATTTAAAAAAACAAAGTGTATTGTTTAGTAAATATTAAATATCGGTTTTGTAATGCGATTTATTTAATAATGTTTTCATTGACTCATGAAATAAATAATATTAGGAACGTATGTTTATATTGCGTACCGTTACAATGACCCTTCAGTGTACTTATATTGAATCGTAGGGTTGTTTACCTGAGTGTAACCTAGACTAAATGTTCAAATGTCTAAATTAAAATGAAAGTGAGGTAAGTTTGAATATTTTTATTATTTCTTCATAACTGGGTAGGAAATCGTCGTTATGTCGTTTGAATCTAGGGGCACGATCAGCTTTATGTATATTTATAATAGCTCTGATTTTTACAACAATGAGGTGGCAACAAGGCGCCACATTGACCAACATGAAAAACTCGTATTATATTATAATATATTTACTCGTGTCGTGAAAAGCACTATATTCAGTCTCGGCTGAAAGTGCAATAGATGAACTCGTACTATCGAAAGCCTTCCCTGCGGGTGGGCCTTTTTTACTCGTTCATCTATTGCTTACTTTACAGCCTCCACAACAATGTACTACTCGTATATATCCAAATATTAATTTTAAACGGTCACGCTTACAATTAATTAATAACTTATAAATAAAAACAACTGGAACATATAAATATAGACTCATTAATTTAAAAGCTCGCCTGTCGCCAATGGGGCAGGGCACGAGCTTCGTGGTAAGGGCTGCAGAGAGAGGATTCTCAGTACTGCTTTCTGTATCTACCCATTAAGCGAGAGTCCCTCAAGTTGTTTGACGAGCCTCTTTGTCATAAGACCTTTCGCCTAAACAACAATGACCATGGAATCAATATCCCACATGGTAGTCAGGTGACAATAATAATAATCATCGGGCGTATATAATAATAAAATAACTTTACTAGGCATTGGACTTAACATTAGCACGGTAGGACCTTAAAGAGTTATAGAGCCGGTACTAACATTAAAAATGAATTCATGTTCATGGTCATAAGTGTATTTAATTTAAACTATTGATACAAAGATATCAAAGCTCAAAGAAAAATTGAAATGAATTACCTGGGGGACGAGACCGGGAATCGAGCCCGGTACCTCTGGATTGCCTGTCCAGTACATTAACCACTTCGCTACCCGAACTCCAACCAACCCTTCGAATTTTTCCTTATGCTTCGTGTGGCGATCTTTGCATTGTTTATTTGAAAGGTTTTTATAAAGGTTTGAAAGGTTTTGTATTTAATTTGCAATTTTTATTTCCCAGTCCAAAACAAAGCCACATACAAAGTTCGTGTAAGCATTGTGTTCTACGTCAACATAAAATAGGTACGTAAATAATTGCGACTTTTCTTGTTTTCTGGGGTAAATTGGGTTCTGTTTTGATCGAATCGTCTTTAGAAAAAGCATGAAATCGCCATTTAATAATAGTTAAACGAGTGGGTCCTTAATTTTGTGGAAATTTTATTTTACCTATAATTTTAGTAATTTAATACTTGTATTTTAAGCACAACAAACAAAAAGGCACTTTTGTGTTAAATATATTAATGAGAATGAATTACATTTTAAAGTTAACATCGGCGACTCTTACGTTAGCTATCTTACGTTTTACCGTGCTATGAGTCTGATGCCTAGTAATAACACTGAAAACACAAACAAAATATAATTATAAATTCCAATCAAACCAAACGTGCAGGTAAAATGTAAATTTAATTTACACATAAAACTCCACAGACTCCCTTCGGATTCGAAATCAGAAAACTGACGTGAACTCGAATAATTAATGAAAACTTGTTTCAATATTATAATTTGTAACTAGTTTTGAGTGTAGGTCATATAATTCAAAAGGTCGATACTATAAAGTTTCTTGCTATAAATATTAAACATTAGTTTTAGATTGCTCGCGCTTGTCTTTTACGTTTAGGTGATTTATAATCCGCCATTTTGAATTTTACGCCTATCAAATTATAGTAGGTATATTCATTTTAAGGTCCTTATCCGTTCAAAAATGCTTATTGTTTTAGAAATTTTGCTCTATGATCAAACATGTTTCTTAATAAATGATCAATGTTACTACTTAGAATAGGGCCATTGCGACTTATTGGTATATAATTGAAACCTATACAGACTGAATTTTTCATTGATACCTAATTTTTCATTCAAAACTACTTGAAATTAACAAAATTCACAAAGAAAACCGTTTTTTCAACTTATTTTCGACTGCACGCAATGAAAGCCTAAAATAGCTGTGTAGACCGCAGGGAAAAGTATTATTCACTTCAAAAAGTTGGTTGAAATTATCAATACATTTCTCATAACTCATAATATGAAGAAAAAAAAAATCTTAAAAGGAATAAGGGACCTTAATGTGAGGGAAAACACTCGAATAGCGAATATTGCTAAAGTGACGAGATGTCAATGGCAAACGTCCGACAGATTCATTATCATACTTAAACGCCCCCCTTTTTTTGTTAAAGTTCAAATTAAGTTACATTCCAATTTCGCAGTTTATCACTATTATAAGAACTAAAATTACTTGTTTACTTGTTAAACGCTTACCTAAACAAACTAACAAAAAGGAAAAACTATTATCAGCAGAAAGTTAACTCATATGAGCCGAAAAACTAGAAAAAAGTCGTCGGAACGCAAAAACTTCTGGGAGCTGATCGAATTGATGAATTAGCAGGGGCTTGTCTTGTCTATTCATGGTCTTTTTACTGGTATTAATCAAGACGATATGTCGGCTTTTGCGGAAAGAAAGTTCTGTTTTTTTTTCGGTTGAATCGTTAGCGGGGTCCATAGTTAAAGATGCTTGTAGGACGAGAGAACGGTCGCTATGGGAAAATGCCACTATCTTCCTATAAACCAATAATTTGGTACAACAGTCCTACGCCTAATGATTGTAAATCTTAACAACGCATTGCACAATTTATGATATATCGTAGCCTCATAACTTAGACTCAGGACTTTTGTCGTGAATCTAATTAAATTCGAAAACCGAATTAAAGAATTTCAACCCAATCAAATTTATAACTAAGCAATCACGATATAAATTACGTAGTCAATTGAAGCTAAGAATATAAGTTGACTATGATTCCAATCAACAACTCGAATCCACCGAAAACTGTTAGTTATGTTTAAAGACAACTGACTAGATAATTTATATCGTAAATGCTATTAAATTAATTATTTTACTGAGTTAAACTACTTTATTTCCGTTTTTATTTTCCACCCAATTACCGGAATTAAGATGCTGTTGTATGTCGACGCAGACAAGCCGACTTAGTACTTTGCCAAATCTTATTATAGTTCAGATTCTTTAGACATTTTGCATCATGGTAACTTACTTTCAGTTATAAAATACTTTCAAAGTCATAGCTCTCAAAAACGCCAACCACATACTAGGTATAGCCACACTAAATATCGGTGGTAATTTTCAGGTTCTTATGCTGCTTACATTATATTGTCACTTCTACACTACACTATCCACTCAACTGCCTCGAAATTTGAGTTGGACTCTATTTATATATAATAAAATAAGAGCGGTGATAGGTAGCCGTAGTTATTATTATTACCAAAATCAATTGAGTGGTTATGACTGTGACGCTTTCTCGTTGAATAGATATTTTGACTTTTAAGGACATGAATATATAATAATGTTACAAATAAATAAAAACTTAAATAAGTATAAATAAATTAATTCTTTGCACATCCGCAAATATTTGTCATAATCAGTTGTGAACAGAATTTGTGCTCACTTGCGTAATATCAGAATCCAATCAGAATAATACTTGACACGTGTTTCGCCTTTTTACCCATCATCAGGAAACGCAAAAAATGCTTGGTCAATGTCACAATTGACCAAGACTTTTTTCACGTAGTAACAATTCCTTTGTTTAATATTTTTTTTTTGTAATATGGAAAATTCCGCAAAGTAACCCTTGCATACAGTTTTCA
This sequence comes from Apotomis capreana, assembly GCA_947623375.1. Lineage (NCBI taxonomy): Eukaryota > Metazoa > Arthropoda > Insecta > Lepidoptera > Tortricidae > Apotomis > Apotomis capreana. Next base: position 6,880,990 of record OX392508.1, on the reverse strand, counting down.
TATATTGTTTTCTGTCAGATAAACATATCCAGAAATAACGGCAACTTTAACAAACGTATAACAGCCCAAAAAAGAAGTATTCCCACAATTTTTTTCATCCAACTGCCAAAAACATTTCTACCCGCATTTACAACGCTTTTATAACTCATAACAAAATACCTGAAGAGTATTTCGGGCGAAGGTTATTATTTCAAAAAGGACATATGTGTATTGAAGTTTTTAGGTACTTGTACTGTTTCGGTCGGGTAGGATGGGCGTGTAACTGATTGCCTGTCCTACGGTTTACCGTACTGTCAGCTCCATACCCTTTTTGTTCGTCAGGTAATACACGGAACGTATTGTGCCTCGCTCACAATGAGGACCTTGTTTTTGGAAGCCTGTTCATCTAAAATTACCATGCTTTATGTAACGTGTTTAGCTCGTATTCCCAGTGCAATAGCGAATGTATGTACTCGTAGGTATTGACAAACTTCGTTCCCCTATTTATTTGCCTAAGTTTTAGTTTGCTTCACCGCAGTTGGGTAAGAACGTACATACATTACGTTCGATCCTTTGCTACATGTCACATGTATTCAGCTAAACTTAACTAAATAAAGAACCTTGCAAAATTACTCTACCATCAATACTCTGCGTCGTAATTAATCAAACCATACCCAGCGCAGGTAATTAATATCGCCAAATTATTAATGTGTGCCGAATACGAGGTATAATGAAACCTTGCCGCTCTAACAACTTGTCTAATATCGTATAACATCGAGTGAATGGGTAGAATTAGTTGCGGCGACATGGTTGTATAGGTTCAGTGAATAAGGTGTTTTGATTGTCAGAATGATGGGCGAAGATATAATTGGTTTTCGATAAGGATAGTAAAACTATTATTAAATGAATATATATACATACTGGGGTCGGTATTGAATGAGCCTTACGTAATTCGGAAATTGTATTCCGTCCCCGAGTTCGTGTCTTATACCCATAAAGACTGGGTTATTTTTATATATGAAAGGTATTTACCAGTGATGAAATAAGTCTTCTTATTGAACGCATTTGGCGGTCAAGCAATCGCCAGCCATTTATTTCTTACGCTTCACTCAAAACGTTCTTTTCGGTTCGTTCTTAACTAGGGTTAGATCAGACACCTAGCCATATAGCTAATTGAAAGGTGTGACCAGCAATGTTAACGCACCAGGTTCTTTTTTTTTAACTCTTCTTTTTTTCTGGACGTCATCCAGCGAAATTTATTTATTCTGTACACTGTGGTTTATTACCAAATTAAAACCATCAAAGAAAATATAATTGTGTGATAAATTGATACAAATTAACAATCCTGTTTCGCGCTCACGGAACCTACTGATTTTGATTTATTTCTGACGCCTACCAAACGTCTTTTCCGAAATACTTGAAATCTGTTTAAGTCCGCCTAATGGAAGGTCAAATAGGAGATAAACGGCCTCCCTTCCACTTCAGTGCCATCAAAGAGGTATCCATTAATTTGAGCATTAGTTTGACCTGAAGTGTAAGTTAAGGATATTTATCTTGGGATAGGTATGCAGTGGAATTAGATGGGTTGAAAAATTGGGAGATATCAAAGTGGAGATAAAAGTAGAAGATGCCTTCCTTCGCGCCGAAGAAAATAGACTAACTTACTGTTTTCTGCTCCAGCTTATTCGAAAAGGCAAAACCTGTAACCGTCCCTACGTTTCCTACTATTTCTTTATAAGAAACTGAAAAAAAAACTAGTCTTCTTAGGGTGCCAACGAGAGGTGCGTGTCACTCTGTAGAACAACATTCATTACATTTTTAACCGATATAATACTAAAATGATCTAACAACAATTTGAATGATAAAACAACGTTTAATATAATCGACGTTTGAAGTATTAAATAAACATCCAGGGACAATCATACACAAATTGAACTTAATATATAAATACACATATAGATAATATCCATGACCAAGAAACAAATATTCGAGTTCATCACACAAATATTTGTCCCCGCTAGGATTCGATCCCTGGACCGCCGGTTCAGTAGGCACGTACTCTACAAACTGCGCCAACCGCGTCGTCAAATTCAGTAGATCGAACATTAATTAAAATTTTGTAGCCATTTCAAACTAGGACACATATCTACAAAGGCATTCTAAGTTAGGCGTCAGAGCTTAGCTAGCTCCATGCTATGATCGTGGCATAACTTAATAAAGACGCATCGAAGCCCCCGAAGTTTCCAGATAGCATGACTTAGCAGGGACTTAGAGCAGAGTGATTGTAACTATCTAACTTAAACGAAATTGAGACGACAGACATAATACCACTGTAGCAGATTTTGTACGGTAATTAATTCGACGAACTTGAATAGGGTGTAAATGATATTATTATGTATAAAATCAGCAATTAAGCAACAGACTTTTGATAAACGAACGCAGACTTTGATTAAAAAAAAAACTGTTTCTCATGGCCCACACAAGGACTCGAACCCGTTACCCCTGGTTAAATGTGTTATGGGTTACTTTTCTGAAACACAGAAAATTTTAGTCCGATTCTCGTCTCGACATATCGTTTTATTTTTTATCCGAAAAATTAGAATTAAATAAGTCATTAATTTTAACGGTTTTTTAATCATTGGAAAAATTCTTTTCTCCCGGCATATCGTTAAGGGTAAACTTTAAAATTTGTTAAATTTGTCTAAACGTATGCAGTGCCTAAAGTATCATTGGCCAAATGAATGAGAAGGAAAAGAAAAAATTTCACGAACTAACAATATTGAACGTGAAATAATAAAAAGGAGAACTTACAAAACCTGACATCGGACAAACGATAATAATATCATATCCTGAATTCTTTATGGATACAGTGCAGTGTTCTGAAAAATATAAGGTAGGAAGTCCAATCAAATTGCTTTGTTATCAATATTATTCCCCTTAAAGTACCTATGGTTGCTATCTATACGTATATAATGTGTCAAATCCTATTATTTGCTATAGTTACACAACACAATAACAACCAGAATTACATTCGTTTCTATAGAAGTTTTGCATTCATCGTTGCCTCGTTTTATTTTTACAGCGTATGGTACAAGTCTGTGAAAAGCAAACACTTTCTTGTACGTATTTTTGAAAAACAGCCGTTGAATGGTGTTTTACTAACTGATAAAAATATAAAGTTAAACATATAATGTTTCATTATTTTTTAATATGAAAACACCACATTTTTTTAATTGAACTATATCATTGATACAATGATCAAAGCACAAATTTTTAATTAAACCTTTGTTGTTTGCTCGGATGGTGGAGGGTGGAGTTGATTGACATGTTGAATCGTTAATTATAGATAAAGAAATAAATATTAAGGGACAATCTTAAACAAAATCGACCTAGTCCCAAACTAAGCAAAGCTCGTACTATGGGTACTAGACGACGATATATACATAATATACATTTAGACCTTAGATAACATCCATGACCCAGGAACAAATATTCGAGTTCATCACACGAATTTTTGCCCCAGCCGGGATTCGAACCTACGACCGCCGGCTCAGGTTGATGGAAGCGTGATTCTCCAGTTACAGAAGTATTATTTCCTTGATTAAATTTCACCATCTGTGTCTGTCCTTTGCATCATGGAGTGCATCGTGTCGTTTGGTGTTGAACGATGAACTGACTTGGCCTGACAATCTGGTTGGGCTAAGGCCGCTAAATCGTGATCGCCCAAGTATGCTTACACAGCTGAAATAAGTCGTATGAGAGCTGTATAAGCTCATACGCAGCCTGTGTGCTTACGTGGGCGCTAGAGCCACTAGATAATGGAAGATACCATTGAGTAAATTCCAGTAATCCCACTGTGTCGAAATACACCCGTAGCAACCCAACAAGATAGGATACAAAGGTACTATTCGCGTAGTTACCTCCTATCTCAGTCAGGGATCTAACTTAGGGCCATTCTTGTTCTTAACTCTAATAAATGACTTCCCTGAGATAATAGAAAAATCCACAGTGCTGCTGTTTGCTGACGATGTAAAGTTGGTGATGCCGATCAAATCCACTCTTGATTGCGAAACTCTACAAAAGAACATCGACTCGGCCTACAAATGGAGCTTAGAGAACAGGTTAGTGTTCAATACCGACAAATGCGAAGTAATAACCTTTACTCGCTCAAAGTCGCCACTTTATTATGGTTATCGCATGGGTGAGAAGGTGGTGGTCCGTGTCGATGAAGTCCGTGATCTCGGAGTGGTTTTTGACCGGCATCTAACGTTTCGGCCGCACATACAAAATGTGACTCGCGACGCGTACCGGCGGCTTGGATTTGTGTTGCGCAACGCTACTCCCTTGACTGTTGCCGCGACGCGTGCGCTGTACGCAGCGCTTGTCAGGAGCATCCTAGAGACGAATACAGTGGTCTGGAGTCCGCACGAGAAAAAATACATTCTCATGTTGGAACAAGTCCAAAAGAAATTTCTAAGAAGTTTATATAGAAAAACATGCAGTTGTTATCCTTTTATGTATCCAACACGATTTCTACAGGGGCATTTGGACTACGATTCGTTGGAGTTGCGTAGAAATTTAGGATTAGTAAATTTTGTACTTAACATCCTGAGGAACAAGGTGGACAGTATCGGTCTTTCGGAACGGTTCCTAAAGCTGTCCGTACCCGATGAGTACTGCAGCAGACGGCGCCGCCCGCCGCTGCTGGCCGTGGAGCACCCGCGCACGCGCCTGCGCCTGCACTCGCCCGTTCCGCGCGCGACCGCGCTCATCAACTCCCTACTCTTAGCACAATCTGAATGTGATTTGTTTGCGGATGGGATAGCGAGATTGATGACCGAATGGAAGAGAGTGCTAGAGAAAGAGCAAGATAATTATCTTGTAGTTGTAAGTTAGTTAGGTTTTAGTTAAGTATTTAAGCTTAAGAATCCATGTAACGCTTTGGTGTAAACTGTCATGTTACATTTTTATGTGATTCAATAAATAATAATAATAATAATAATAATAATCTCAAATACTCTAATTTCCGCTACATCTCCCAACGTACAACCTCGCATTTCATTCGCTTATCTCCCATGACTCGGCAAATGTTCAGTGAATGGCATTCAAGCTCCACGCGTCATCGTTACGCCGTCATTACCTGCCGCGAAATACGGAACGAGAATGACTAACAGTAATGACGAAGACGGGAATGACGGGGACGGGAATGACGGAGATGACGAGCGTATCGCACTTATCTACGACAATTGCGAAATGTCACTCCATTTGATCGAGAAATTGCAGTAAGTGCTTGTTCGATATTTTTTACACGGTTCAGTGGAAATAAAATACGATGTCTCTTGTTTCTTTCAAAGCTCACCTGAAAGAGCATTAGGTATCTATATCCCTTTCATAATTCGTAGTTTATTCACCCGGTCCTATTATTATTTTTTGGCTGAATGTATGTATGTAGGTATTTATCGTTTATTATATTTATGTATATATTTATTTTTCGTGTTTATGTATATTATTATTATTTTTTTTCTGATTTTTGCACCGCCTATTAACAAAATATTTTTCAAGTTCTCCAGTATCCAAAGGTCTGTAAGAGATCGCTCTTTAGCGATAAGACCGCCTGTTGTTTACCTCTGATTGTAATTTCTTGCATTGTATTTCGCCTGTACGTTTTATGAGGTGTGCAATAAAGATTACTTGTAACAAGTCCCCGTCTGTTTCTTAATGGTTTCCTATGCATAATTTCTAGATTTTGATAATACTGAAAAAGTGATTGTATGGGACACTTCTTTCTCACTCAATTCTACAAATATTCGATTTCATATGCCATCAATTACGTATGAAAGCACGCCTTGTTGCAACCATTGTTGAGTGCACATTTCTTTAACTATATAAATATTAGTTTTTATATTTTTAATAAATAAAAAGTTCCAAGACAAGAATTAACAATCCCATCAAAGCACAAAATGTTTAAACTACTAAAAGCAAAAGTCATAAGTTGCTCATTTTTTTCGACGCTGCAAACCTCTTTGTCAATTTGATTGAACAGACAACGCTGAATTGGGGTGTACCGTTTTTTTTCAAAACCGTTAATTCGATTATGACTGACGAGCTGGGTTCTTTCTGAACCATTTCTAGTTATTGAAAAAAATTACAAAAATTTCGTAAAAAAGATACTACCCAATTTTTCACTTGACCTTCAGTAACCGGGGTTTTACTACGTCACCGTAGTTTGGAAAGGTACAGGTAGTGTTATCTGTGGTTACCCCAATACTCGGTCCAAATTATACTAACGGTTCATTATAATTATTATCTTACTGCTATTATACTGCCCTTTCCTTCAATAATTATGATAATTCTTTAATATTATAATGTTGAAGTTGTGAATCAAACCGGACCGGTAAATATTTCGTCTGACAGTAACAATGACAACTATTTATTTACATATTTTACATTTTCAATATTTACATAGGGATTTTCTAGAAATGGTATTGAACATATACAAGCATGGTTTATTATTCTTTATCAAGTGAATCTGATTATTTATTAAAAACTGACATTTGCAAAAACCAGGAGCTGCCATTCCAGGATTAATATATATGTATATATATTTACATCGTCTCTTAACTCGTGTAACTTACGTTCAACAAGAAAAAGAGTTTTATTAAACACTTACGAGACGATGAGTGGAAATAAAAATAATATCGGTTATAAAAAATTAGGATGCAGACTAATATCTCGAGAAATAATTCAAGCGAGTTTACCTATATTGTTTATATTTCTTGTCAATTAACTGCGATTAACAAAGACTGCGTGAATGCACCAAACCGAGCTTTGAAGGAGAAATGCATCGGTGGTTATTAAAAATGCTGATTTAATAAGAAGGTAATCATCTCAAAACATTTGAGGTTTGTTTTATATTTGTATTTAAAAATTAGACACTTACGTGTGTTTTACTTTTAGGCGTATGACCAAAACCAAAACTTTGATGGTATGTTGGATCCCAAGAAAATCTTAAACGTGCCCTTCGACACCTTCGATACTTTCAGAGACATGAATCTCGATCAGATCCACTACAAGTACACTACAAGAATATTTTCATTGATTCAACAGTCAACACCCACCCAAAAGGGCAACCGCAACTCTCACAACCTTGCAGACAGTTTAAAGCCAGCATGAACATAAAAGAGGACAGGAAGGTTCGATCGAGGAATTTTTTCTTGAAAATGTCACAAAGATTATTTACTTTCAATAAAAAAACTGTTATAATAACATGAGTTTAATTTTTTCTGCTACATTATACATTCATTAAAGTTACGACACAGCATATACATCATCCAAAAACTTTACTTCATATGTGCTTCATATATAGGAATGAAATAGAATTATGATGTAATTCACACTTAGTAGTTTGTACATTTTTGACAATTTAATCTTCCGGATCCATCTACTAGCAAGTTTTCTATCTTTAATGTTGTTAGACGTGATGAGATTTTCCTAGGAATCTTGACAGCAATATTTTCGTCCTTAAACATAATTCTGCATAGTGAATCCTTTGACTGTTTTAAAGTATTAACAATAATCTGCTCCATGAAGCTTGTTGGGATGTTGAATTTTTAGGTTTTAGGACTGTTATTTCCATTTTATCTAGTATCACACAAATACTTTTATCGTATTCCAAGTCAAATATTTGTTGGTACGGTCAAAGCATAGCCATGGAGACTAGCCTGGCGTGAAAAATAAGTCCAAAATTAAGACAGAGCTATCGAAAAGCAGCACATATAACTTGTAGTAAAATAATGAAAACAAACTTGAAAACAATTACATTTTTTGTTGGTTATTTACAAACTGTCACCTGACAGTTCTTTGACAAGATATTCAATATATATTTTTTGGGAATTTCATGGCCACCTGTGTTTACCTGTGAAATAGTAAAAAATACAAATAAGAGTGCGCTGAATAGCGTTTTTTTACTATCCTCAAACACACGCGGAAATCATGACGTCATCTTGTGAGCTTCTTAAAATAATTAATAAAAAAATAACTACTTATTCTAATGAAGAGTTAATGAAATTGGTATTATAAAATGGCCTATTTCATCGAATAAAAATATAAAAAGGGGGGGTAATTTTTTTTGGGATACCCCAATTGTAGGAAAGTTTCAGCAAGTCCAGAATTAATACAGTTCAATTTAACGTAGACGGATAGATAAGTCAGCTTTTTTCTACCAGATAAAACAAGTTTTTTAGCAATATAAAAGAAATTCGAGACATGTTTTTATCGTTTGCTGTATTACAGGGCTAAAGACGCAGCACAAATTCCATTCGTAGGTTGTGTCCCTATAGTCCGCATGATCATCTTCCAATTGGGAACATTAAGGTTTTCTGAGGTATACTTATTATATTTTTAACCCCCGACAAAAAAGAGGGATCTTATAGGTTTAACATGTGTATCTGTTGTGTCTGTCTGCGGCATCATAGCTCTCAAACAGATGGACCAATTTTAGCGTTTCTTAAATCAAAACACATTGTAATTAATTGAATCAGGCGTTACGTTGCGGAAATCCATATTAATTAAAATGATAATATTGATTTGCTAATCCGCGATATAATATTGTGTTAAACACATGTCCGTGAATATGGTTCTCAGCTATATTTGGTGGAAATAGGATGAGTAGTTTAATTGGATCAAGTGACAATAGGACCAAAACTGTACAACGCTCTCCAACAGGAAATTAAAAACTCATTGAGTAATACGACATTTTATAAAAAGCTGAAAATAAATTCAGCTGAAGCTGAAAGTTTGTATGGCGATAGCCAGGAATTCCCATTCCAGTACTGTAATTTTATAGACAAAAAGTACCCGGACCTCCAACAAAAATGCCAGGATTACCTTCCTAAACCAAAATGATTGAAGCATAGATAAATGTTACTTAACATTATTGCAATGAAATCACTAGAAGATTGACTTTTCACCGCAAAATATATGTATAAATGTAAAGTTCATCTTTCCCTTGCCCTTATTTCATTGATTTAGCAATAAACATATAAAGTTATATTATAAATTCACATAAAATACCTGCTTAAAACATGACTTCGCTTCGACCTTTGTCAGTGGATTAAATAATACTGTTACAATAAAACGTAACATACATTTTGTATGACATTCACATCAATTACGAAATGAGGAAATGGAATGTTTCAGCAAATAGCCGAATGAAATTCATACCCGTGGGAAAATGGCGTATTTGTTTAGCGTAGACATATTGTAGCAACATAGCCACAAGGTAAATGGTTCACATTTCCTGATATTATGTTACCCTTTTTGTGAAACACCCGGCTGAGAGTAAATCAACAGTATGAGTTAATTAATAAAAAAATGAGCTTGCGTTCAATGTGTTTACGCACTGGATGTGTGAGTTTATTTTTTTCGCTTGGATACTATAAAATACGAGTATATACGAGAAAAGCAACACCATAACGTCACCTGTGGCCACGATCAAAGGGCTGTCTTTAATATTCTTTATACGGAGGGTATAAGGGAGGTGCGGAATCTTTCATAGGAGAATATTTGAAAGTGTACTGGTGATATCTAGGAAAAATATCGCTGTAAAATTTATTTATCTCTTGTTGCTTGCTTAGGCAAAGATAATATATGTGAGGGAGATTTGAACCACACTTTACGTTAAAATATCAAATCAATAAGAAAATCACATGCAGACGAGGGGTTAAGATGAAGAAAAAAATATTTTTCTCAAACATGCAATGAAATATTGTCTTTACGTTCCTTATAATGGGCTCGGAAGTATCGCTTTATGGGCGCAATAACCGGAGAGGACTGTAAAGGTATTTCATACTGCTTTTCAGGCCTAGGCCTGCAAAGTAACTTTTTTTTGGTTTCAACAACATAAAATGATGATTTTGGTTTCAACAACATTAAATGTTCTTTGAAGTATATTTTTTATTTAATTGTATGTTTGAGAAAAGCACTATACATGCCTCGTCGTGAAAACGGATTCCCGGCCTCGTATCACTATCCGGTATATACCTACTTGGCCAGAAATCCTCATTTTCCCGGCCTCTGATGTAATGTACTATTACACACTTTTTATATACTCACTATACTTCAAGTACCCAATAACCGTTCTAATTTTTCGCAATAACTGTATCACCGCCGACCTTCTCAAACTTCCTTACCAATATTACGAGCATTATTGCCCATAAACAAGCATGTGCGTATAAAACTGCAATCAAATAGCGATCGGTCCGTGGCGGGCAAATGACTGCGTGGCTGGAATGACCGTCATTGACTCGTCGGGCAGCCCGGTTCACTAAATTACGCTACAGGTTTGGGGTACACAAGGGGAATTTTTCGACGACGCGGTTGGCGCAGTGGTAAAACAGCTACCTACTGAGCCGATCCTGGGTTCGAATCCCAGCAAGGTCAAATATTTAAGTGATGAACTCGAATATTTGTGCCTGAGTCATGGATTTTATTTAAGTATGCGTTTATTTATATAAGTATGTTTATCATCGTCGATTGCCCATAACACAAGCATATAATATCTTCTTGCAAAATCGGTGCCGGGCACCACAAAACAGTTATTTTTTCTTCATAAGTTGTCCCTAGTAAATTTCGAAATAAAATTATCTGTGTTTAAGGAAATGTCCAGTCATTGTGGTTTCACGTGTATCCACGGAGAAGCAAGCAAGACATTGGTGACTTTTATAATACGAATATTTATGCAATATTAATAAGATTGATTTCTCATTGTATCAAAAAATTAATATCAAAGTTTGTATTTTTGTTACAGGTATTAAATTATTCAATCAACCGGTTACTGCAGGTTTGTTGAGTGAACAGAAGTAGTGTCGACTACTTGTTATTGTCGACTAGTTATAATATTATGATTAGGTACACAATCGTCTACCGTTATATTTTGATCAGCATAGACGATTTTACTTCGGTGGTTAGGAAAATTAACGGACATTTGGAATCCATTCGAACTTGGGCTTCAAATTTTGGTTTAAAAATAATGCAAAGAAATCGCAAGCAATTGTCGTTGGTAGCCCTCACTTTGTCTCCAAGCTGACAAACCTGGTGGTACCCGATATAATTTTTGACGGAATAACAATTCCCCTCTCCTCTACATTCAAAATCTGGGCATCATCATGTACCATGTAATTTATGTATTAATAAAACTGCAATCAAATAGCGATCGGTCCGTGGCGGGCAAATGACTTCGTGGCTGGAATGACCGTCAATGACTCGTCGGGTTAGCCCGGTTCTCTAAATTACGCTGCAGGTTTGGGGCACACGAGGGGAATTATTTTTTAAAAAAACCTAGCAAAAACGATGCCGGGCACCACAAAGCAGTTTATTTTTCTTCAAAAGTTGTCCCTAGTACATTTCTAAATGACGGGTCGCTATAAAGTTAATAATAAGATTGATTTCCCATTGTATAAATCAAAGTGTATTTTTGTTACAGGTATTAAATGATTCAATCAACTGGTTACTGCAGGTTTGTTGAGTGAACTAGTCAACGTTATATTTTGATTAGGTACCTACAGAATTTATGCAATAAATAAAATAATAGTGTACTTTTTCAACATTGTTTTTTATACTTATAATATATAGGTATTATTGGCGGCCAAGACTCACATGCTCATAACGCTTTCGGTGTAAAAAAGTTATCAGATTCCAGGAAAAGCCAAGCTCCTAAGCCCTGACTTTAATAACCCTACCACCTTGGATTAAAAAGTATGGCATCAACTGGCTTCAAGCCCCTAAGCCCGGAGTTTACTAACCCTACTCAAAAGTATAGCTGGGCCGTTTCATAGAGTACCGTAAATAAGTCTAACGGACTATCCAGCCCATATGGTAAGAAATTAAGTTTACCTATATACAATATATATTATCATGAAGACATAAACTAAATTTCTTGATACCATAATATATGGGCCAGACGGTCCGTTGGACTTATTTACGGTACTCTATGAAACGGCCAAGCCATACTTTTGAAACCAAGGTGTAGGGCTAGTAAACTCCAGGCTTAGGGGCTTGAAGCCAGTTGATGCCATATTTTTTAAACCAAGGTGGTAGGGTTAGTAAAGTCAGGGCTTAGGGGCTTGGCTTTTCCTGGGATCTGATAACATTTTAACAGCGAAAGCGTTTTGAGCATGTGAGTCTTGGCCGCCAATTTTACATGAAATGTTTTTGGTGGGATGTATAATCGTCGTCTACGAGTAGTACCCAAAGTACTTACAAGCTTTGTTTCGTTTTGGGACTGGGTCGATTTCTGTAAGATTGTCCCTTAATATTTGTTTGTTTATTAACTTTTCCAACAGCTACAGCCATAGTTATCCTAGATTTTTCGTGCAACACTCCAACGACTCGGAATAAAAGTAGAGGTTTATGTAACAAAATTAGGGAAACAATAAAAACCAACTTTGTTGGCCTTGCGCAGTAATATGCATTTTGCGGTTACGTGAAATTTATAGCTCCACTTTTCTGCGCGTGCTTGATATTTTAAGACCTTTTCAATGAAACATTAAGTCTATTTTCTGAGAGAAATAACAACGTGTCGCCTGTAACAGAAATAATAAATTAAATGACAGATTTTAGTCTCAAAACTTAACTGAAAATTTGTTCGGTAATTTGAAAAAGAAGAACACAAGAATACATTGCTACTTCGGATAACTAACATAGGTACTACGAGTATCTATAAGTTATTATGGTAAGTAATAAAAGTGGCTTAAGATTTTTTATCCATTTTTAGGGTTCCGTACCTCAAAAGGAAAAAACGGAACCCTTATAGGATCACTTTGTTGTCCGTCTGTCAAGACCCTTTTTCTCAGGAACGCGTGGAGGTATGAAGCTGAAATTTATATCAATTACTCAGGTCTACTGTCCCTTGAAGCTGTGAAAAAATCAAACTTCTAAGCCAACGCAATCAAAAGATACAGCCGTTTATGCCGCAAATTTTCGACACTTGCAAGGGAATCAAAACCTACAGGGTGCTTCCCGTGAACTCAGAATCTTGAAATTTGGTACGAAGCAACGTCTTATAGCATAGATAAAGGAATAATTACGAAAACCATATTTTTTTTTTTTAATACCTAACTTTGCACCTAATTTATGCAAATTTTCGACACTTGCAAGGGAATCAAAACCTACAGGGTGCTTCCCGTGAACTCAGAATCTTGAAATTTGGTACGAAGCAACGTCTTATAGCATAGATAAAGGAATAATTACGAAAACCATAATTTTTTTTTTTAATACCTAACTTTGCACCTAATTTATATGGGGCGCTATACATACCAGGTGCAAACTTAACTTAACCACTTAGGGATGGAAAGTGTTTGTACGGAACCCTCGGTGCGCGAGTCCGACTCGCACTTGGCCGGTTTTTAAGACTAGAATCTAAGTTTTAATTTATTGCTCCTGTTACAGGCCACACCTGGTCATATGTTTTCTTGTAAAAAAATAATCTTTTTTGAATAAAAAAAATACACAACAGATAAACAAAGTACCGTTAAATTATAAAAATACAACTGTAACATAAATAATACTTAGTATTAATGACCCGCGGCCATTATAGCCCAGCGGGCTATACAGCTACACCTTGCGATACATGGTAGCCCTTTACAACCGAGCTGATACGATCGTGCGGGTTAAACTGCAACTGACAATAACCTGACAATAAGGTTCAAATTTAATTGCAGTTAACCCGCACGATCGTATCAGCTCGGTTGTAAAGGGGTAGACCACCTCCACTGCTAGTCAAAGGCCTTCCAGAAGGATCTCCAGTTGAACGATCCTGCGATACGCGTATCCAAACGCTTCATAATGTAGTTGACTTTTTAAATAAATAATGTAAAATGATACCAGATGACTGTAGAATAATAATAATACCTACGTATTATTAAGTATAAAAATTTCAAGAATTTTTCCCAGCCGGTCTGAACTAAGTCATGTAATTTTGTTTAATAAAATAAAATCCCAGTGTGCCCCGCAGGCTTGGCATCCCTTCGAAAGGGCGCACTTATGTAAGATAGTCGTCCGTACTAATGAGCTGCGGCCGTAACAGCAGCCCAGCGGGGCGATACAGGGGATACGCCGGAATATTGCGATACGCGGTAATCAAAATGGACTGTGAAAGTGGTCTGTTGAGTATGAGGGCGTTAGGTATAAATAATATTTGCGTACTTTTATTTATTTAATTTCATTTAATTTTCTTCTTTTTGCTTTGATATCTGTGTCAATGGTTTATTATAATAAAATAGAAGTAATTACATATTGAATTTGTCATTTGATAATTAGTCTTCATAGTGCACAGAAAAAGCATTTAAAATAGACGGTCAAGTGCGAGTCGGACTCACGCAACGTGAACCCTCGGTACGAACTATGAAAGCACTGCAAATTGCTATAGTGAAAAGATCAAGAATGGCTTCGAGAAAAGGATGGTACGCCGTGCCGGCGCGCGCGTTTGCTCGACTTGGCGGCGGCACTGCCGTGCCCCCAGGTCTGTATAATAAAAATAAAATAAAAAAGCCTTTATTCTATTACCTTAACATTACATTACATATAAACTACTTGTCCTTAATTTACTAGGTAAAAGTCGCCTCTGCGGCGTAGGCCTCCCCCATTTCCCTCCACAGCCGTCTATCTCGTGCTTTTTGCATCCAGTCTGGCCCAACCTTTTTTGAGAAGACATCGCGCCACCTTTTCCTTTGGCGTCCGCATTTCCTTTTCCATCCTCTTGGTGTCCATTCGGTGACTTTTCTGGTCCATCTGGTTGGATCCATTCTGCATACGTGCCCAGCCCAGCTCCATCTCAGTATTCTCACTCTTTCCAAGATGTCGGTTAATTTAGTTCTGGTTCTTATGCTTTTATTACTTTGCGTGTCAGAAATTCGAATACCGAGCATGCTTCTCTCCATCCTTCGTTGAAAAACTGCTAGTTTGTTTTCCTCCTCTTTTTTGAGAGCCCAGGTTTGACAACCGTATGTGACACATGGGAGAATAGCAACTTCATAGAGCTTCTTCTTTAAACTTATATTAATTTCCTTATTCTTCATAATCTCTTTGTAATTCCAGTATTTTTTCCAACCTAACGCGATCCTTCTTCTAATTTCTATTCCAGTGCAATCATCAAATGACACCAGCTGTCCCAAGTACGGGTATTCATCCACGTAGCTTATTTTCTCACCCTGTATCATAATGTCCTGTCTTGGTCCATTTGTTATAATTTGGGTTTTTGAAGTGTTGATAGATAATCCCACTTTTTGGCTTTCGCATGTCAACTCGCTTACCATTTTTTCCAAATCCTGCGGGTTGTGAGCGAAAACCACTAGGTCATCTGCAAACCGGAGGTGGCTAAGATATTCACCATCTATTCTAAGTCCTTGTTCGTCCCAATTCAGTTTCCTAAAAACTGATTCTAATGCCGCAGCAAATAACTTAGGTGATAGTGGATCACCCTGCCTTACACCTTTCCCACGACAAACTCTTCTCCTTCTCTTTCCAGTCTTATTTTTGCTCTACTTTTTGAGTATATATTGTGAAGTAACTGTACATACGTCGGACTTATATCTTGCTGTAGAAGCGACTTCCATATTGCAGTGTGGTAGAGTGAATCGAAAGCTTTTTTGTAATCGATAAAGCACATATATATTACCATTCCGTATTCTTTGGCCTTTTCAATTATTTGTTTCACTACTTGTAAGTGATCAATAGTGCAAAAATGTTTACGAAATCCTGCTTGTTCACGAGGCTGGTTCATATCCAGTGTGTTTGTCATTCTGTTTAAAATTATTTTTGAGAATATCTTATATACATTTGTCATAAGACTTATAGGCCGGTAATTACTTAAATCGCTTCTATCGCCTTTTTTGAAAAGCAGAATTATCGTAGACGCGGACCACTGTTCGGGTGTTGTTCTTGAGTCTAAGATCTTGTTATATATGATCTGTAGAGGTGCCTGTAAAGCTTCTAGCAGTGACTTCAATAACTCGTTGGTGATGTTGTCGTCTCCAGGGCTTTTATTGTTCTTCTGTGTACTTACAGCATGGCTTATTTCAGATCTGAGTATTTCAGGGGGCACTGAAAAACAGTCGGCCGTTAAGTCGTGTAGTACCGTGTCTCTATACAAACTACTATCGTCACGATATAAGCACTTGTAGAACTCTGTAGCCTCTTCCATAATGTCTTTTCTTCGTGATAGTTGGTTTCCAGTTTTATCTTTCATATGTGATGCCCAGATAGATGTCTTAGTCAATTCTTTAGTTGCTTTCCTGATAGCGCCTGATTTTCCAATGTATTTTTCGAAGATATTTTGCCTATTTCTTTTCCTTTCCTTGTTAAGATTTCTATTTATTGCTTTACTTATTTCACTTATTTTAAATTTAACATCTTTTGTTCTCCTCTGTTTGTATAACTGTTTTCTCTCTTCTAGCTGGTGAGTTACATCCGATGATAAAGCTACAATTCCATTTTTATTGGATTTAGGTAGTCTAGACATGAACTGTTTTAATTATTTTTCAAAAACATCGTATTGCTCTTGTAGTTCCGGTTTTTCCTTAATACAATCGATGAATTGTGTTTCTAAACATTTTGCGCTATATCCTGAAATTACTGGCAGGTCTCTCGTGTTACAGGTAGACCGGGCAAAATTTCTACTCTTCTTGGCGTACAGCTTCAATTTACATCGTATTAGTCGGTGATCAGTATTGAAGTTTAAGTTTTTAATTATTTCAAAATTATGTATACTTGAAGTTTGGTTTGTCATAATGTAGTCTATTTCGTTTAGTTGTTTGCCGTTCGGGGATCTCCAAGTCCATTTTTTGTGTTTCTTTGTTTTAAAAAAGCTATTTAAAATTTTTAGATTATTTTCTAACGCGAACTCTACTAAAATTTGTCCATTTGTGCTCCGCTTTCCATAGCTATAATTTCCAAGAATCATATCTTCACCTCTCTCTTTTTGCCCAATTTGTGCGTTGTAATCGCCCATCAGAATTATATTTTTGCAGTTTGTCGATTCTATAGCCGACTGTAATGTTTTGTAAAAAAGTTCTATAGCATCGGATTCGTAAGCTTCGGTTGGCGCGTAACTTTGAATGATAATCCATGGTTTATTATTTGGCATTTCAATTTCTAACAATGCTATCCTGTCTGAGAATTGCTTAAATCCTAATATGTTTCTTTTTAAGGTTTTACGTATCATAAATCCTACTCCATTCCTTCCTAGAGTCGTGGACGTATGGTATAGGATAAAGTCGGGATATTCCGTAATGAGTTCATCTTTTCTTCTGGTTTCGCTCAGACCTTCACATCCCACTTGAGGTCTTTAATTGCATAGCTTAACTCTACTATTCTGTTGTCTGACAACAAGGTTCTAACATTTAAACTTGAAATATATATGTATTGCGATTTAGGGTTATGTACTTTATTTGTTGGGGGGTTTCGGTCTAACTTCTCCAGGGTGACCGGCCGGCTTGGAGAAGAGGTGGGAGAGGCATTGTTTAGTTTTTTTGACTTTCTTCGATATCGATATCTTCGGCATCCTGCTCGGTTGAGACCTGAGTTGACAGAGTTAGCTGTGCTGCTAACCTCCAGGTCTGTACTTGGCGGCAAACTTAAGTTTACCGTTGGAAAACTGTTTTACGTAATTTAAATAAAGATTATATTGTTTAGGATGTAATTTCAAATGTATAGTTTTCCTATTTTTCCCTATAAGTAGTTGTGGTATAACACGGTATTATTTGCCAAATGGCATCGTTCGAGGTCAACTATATAAATTTTGACTCCCTTGAGAGTGTCGAAAAATAAGTTTTTGGCATGTTTTGGCATAAACGGCCGTAATTTTTATTAAGTAATTTTTTGATTTTTTCACAGCTTCAAGGGTCTGTAGACTTGAGTAAAATTATGGTTTTCATATTGACTCGATACCTTCACGGGATCCTGACATTAAAGGGTCTTGACAGACAGACAGACGGACGGACATCAAAGTGATCTTAAAAGGGCTTCGTTTTTAGGGTTCCGTACCCAAAGGGTAAAAACGGGACCCTATTACTGAGACTTCGCCGTCCGTCCGTCCGTACGTCCGTCTGTCACCAGGCTGTATCTCAACAACGGTGATAGCTATACAGTTGAAATTTTCACAGATGATGTATTTCTATTGCCGCTATAACAACAAATACTAAAAATAAAAAAATGGTTGCCTGTAAAGTCGGTTTTACGGGTGAAGGAAGATTTTACGTGACAACGTCTTTTTCTCGGTAGAATATTTATTTGTATCATATCCATTCACAATTTCCCTAACAACATTTTAAGTGTTACTTTCTGAACGCACCCATCACATGTGTCATTAATGTCATTATAGTGTCATTATTTTACATGTTTTAAATCTAAATATGCGATAATCAGACTATTATGCATGTATGTTGTCGATTCCAAACCCTTATTTAGTCTAGATCTACATGTAATTATTCTAAAAATACCGAACCGACGGAACAAACATCATATGTTTGACAGGTAGGTACGAACAGTTTGTATTTGTATGGGAATATAAAATTATCGTTTTTATTATTTTCCACTAATTTATTCAATATTTTCTCACCGTTTAAACCTTCCCTTGACTTCCACGAATATTTCAATACTAAAATTAGCCAAATCGGTTCAGCCGTTCTCGAGTTTTAGCGGGACAACCGGCCCTCGTAACAGACGTGAGCGGGCGTTACACTTTTTCATGAGTGACTCCGAGCCGCAACCTAATTTAAGACGTTGTCACGTCAATAAAATAAATATTTAAGGGGGGCTCCCATACAACAAACTTGTTATAGATTATATATAATATGTATAGGTACAGAACCCTTCATGCGCGAGTCGGGCTCGCACTTGCCCAATTGTTTTCCTATTGAGATATGAGACCCTAAAAACGACGAAAAAAAACAGACGTGTTTGGTAAGACATTATAAGTGCCAATTGTGATTGTGACGCAAAGTTTTTCATTATTTTCTTAGGACAAGGATTTTTTTTTCCTTATTAACAAGGGGAGTAAGAAACGGTGTGGGTAGGAAGTATTTTTCTTTCTTCTTACGTATTTTTTAATAATTATGAATCTTAATTAAAACGTTTAAAGGTTAGTGTTACAAGTTCTCATAAATACGCTTAGATTATGTAAGGTATTAAATTAATTTTCTTTGCCTATTGTTCTTTAATTATTTTTTGTCCATTCTGAAAATGATCTCTACCTACTGGTTTGATACATAAATATTGTTTCCTGTAATAGGAGCAATAAATTGAAACATAGATTCTTCCCTTAAAACTGGACAACATTTGTTAAGCAACTTCTGAAAATAACGAGTATTAAATGATATTTTGTAGAATAATGTTTAGACAAAGAAGCAATGTATTGCGAAATGTCCGATATATTAGTAGAGTTACAGCTATGTCAATGCTCGGGGAATGTCCATGTTGGACGACGTACATTGAAAATTCTATTTAATTTGTTTGAAATAATAAAATTCTGAAAACTGACTTTTTTTTAAAGTTCCTGAACAAATGTTCTTCAATTTGAAGAGTAGAATCTATATTTTAATTTATCGCTCCTATTACAGGCAACACCTAGTTTACGGGAATCTTCGATAACTAACTATGAGCGAGAGGATAAAAACACAGCAGCTTGACACTGAAATATATTGACAACTCTATTAAAAACAATAGTACTTCAAAAAATAGACAAATAAACATAGACAATATAAAAACTAATATAAAACCTCAACACACCTGGTATATGTTTTTGTAATATTTCAAGTGAATTTCTGAATTTTATATAAATCCTGTCTGAACTGTGCACCATCATTTCATTGTTTAACTTAAACAGTCTCTCATTCATAAATAATAATTGTAAAAACTAGTTGACCATACATTCATAAATAATAATTGTAAAAACTAGCTGACATCGTTTTGTCGAAAGCTGCACCCCTAGCACAACTATGAAACGCAACTCTTATCGCGCGAGATATATTGTCAGTCTTCTTTATTTCGATACAGTGTAAGGGCGAAGCCAGACGTGCGTTTTTGAGTCGCGTAATTTCGGTCGCGCCATACATGGTGTGACGTGATCACGTGACATGATGTATGGCGCGACCGAAATTACGCGACTCAAACTACGCTCGGCTGGTTTTAGTGTCACGCGGACCGCACGCGGGCCGTCCGCGCGGATCACGTACGATGTACTCGTATTATAAGCTAGGGAGCGTTTAAGAGTAATGCGGACGGGTACGCGCGGACGCACCATACATATTGCTCCGCGCGGAGCGATCCACGCGACGGTCACAGTGGTTTCAGTTAGAACAAAACAGCGGTTTCTATGGGGGAGAGTATTATGCTACCACTTAACAATAGATGGCTCTTAAATCAAAATGATGACCCAAATGTATATTGCTATGGTATCACTACAGTATTTTTTCTTATAGTAACTCTGGGATCATTCACTTGTTTCGTTTCAAATTACGCAAAATAAGTTAAATAACTAATCAGTCCTGGTATTTCAAAGTAAGTTTAAATAAAAAGAAAATATTCCTAAAAGTGTTTAACTGTAGGTAATTCGTATTTATATAGTAATAAAATAAAAAAATAAAAATTGTATTCTTACGGCCATAAAATTTTTGGAAATTTTAAAGAAACATTAGTTACCGAAAACGAAACGCTAATTTGTTATTGTACCTGCAATTCTCAAATTTCCGTTTATTTCCGTGAACGTAAAAGTGCTTTCTGTGTTTATTTTCTATTTTTTACGAGGACTTGGCTGCACTTGGACTCCTGATTTCGGCTTGTTACGTTGACCACTTTTTTGTTTTTGGACTCTGATTTTCCCCTGGATTGGATAACTTTCCGCCATGACGTCGACAATTGTGTGCCGCGTTGTGAAAAAACTTGTAAGTATTCCTTTGCCTTCTAAATAAGTAAGTTAACACAACAATCACAACAATGTCAATAAAATGAAGGTCCTAACAGTTCGTTAAAGTTCTCCTTATAGGTTAAACAGAAATATAAAATGTTCGTGTTTTTATTTCTCTTTTAAAATGACTTTTATGTAATTATTATGAGCTTAAACTACGTTATTTTATATCTTTAATATCTTTACAGGTCCGAATAACGTCATAACCCATTTTTTCCCTGAACCAAGACACGCAAGCAGACAGATTTTATACTACCTATATACCAGATTATTATGCAAGTGAAAGCACGTAATTACTATGTAAAAAGGAATAAATCTACTGCATAAATCTAAAATTGTGTTTTAATTGAATTTTCTCTCCTATTTTGTAAATTATTATAACGCCATATTACTATTCTTTTACATGAAAAGAATTCAATATGGCGTTATAAAAATAGAAGGTAAACAAGGAGAAATGCTATTTGTAGCTATAGCTACAGTCGCGCGTCGTGTATAGTTTTGGCCACTTAACGCCGTAGGCGCTGCAATCGAAATCGTTGACTGATGACTCTATTATAAAACATTCAATATACTCTATGGCGACGGTCCGCGTGACACTAAAACCAGCCTTACAATGACGAGTGAAGCTGTCTCGCGCAAGAAGCGAAGTCACGGTTAATTTGCTAGAAATGCTAGTGGCTATCCCAACTAGCAAAAGTTCGTCCTATAATGGTTGGTACAACGTTTTGATTAAGACTATAAGTCATTGTAAATTTGTTGTATAAAAGTCACAAAAACGTTTATATAACGCGAAAAGGGCGCAAATTATTCGATTTAGAATCGTATAATAGTCGTATTGCGGTTATATTAAAAACAAATTGGTCATGTACACGTCGTGTTAATGTAAAAATTGCGATCAACATTTGTATAGTGGTCATATCAACGACTGTTATCCGACGTATTAATTGTATAGTGGTCGTATAAACGTAACCACATATAATTTAAGTTGTATACCTTATGCACAATACAATAAATAGTCATATATGAGAAACGAGACGCGTGCGCGTATCTTTGACAAACAAAAAATAAGTGTAGTGTTTATAAAAGGATTAGGAAGGTAGCCATGTTAGTTTTTGTTAAATTTATTATTTTCAGTTTTCTTGAAGTAATTGATAGGTTGATACCTAGTGGTAAATTAATTTTGCGATAATCATATATACATTTTGCAATTCATTTTCAATGCCCCCCTTAATAAATGGTGAAATTCATAAAATTTAATGTTATTTTAATATGGGCTAGTATTAATTACTTTAATATGATGTTTACACGACAGTTCTCGGGTTCTCGAGTCGATTCCACACCATATTGGATTTGGCAGCCACCATTTTTAGGGTTACCTTTGAAAGACGGTTCAACGTTTAATTCGCATACCACACTATACCTAAGTCGCCGAATATTTTTTTTTTCAAAGTTACTCGTATTAAACTATGTATTAATTTCACGTGAATTAACCTGCAGGTTACGCCAACTACTAGTCCAGTAAATGTAATCACCACTCAAACTATATTTTATCTTTAAGGTGGCGGTGGAATACAACCCGCACGCATAAAACTAAACTCGCGGTTTGATTGGTTGAAAATGGTAGTCCTAGCCGACATCGACGGCTACCTAACTAAATCTGATTTTCTACTATTGAACATTTCCGAGTGGCCTTGGACAACAACCCATTTCGTTCTATGTGATAAATGTCATGGATGTGGATATTCCACTATTTCTTCCATAAAGAAGCCAAATCATTTCATAATTGATGAACCCGCAAAAGTCAAATGGCTCTTAGG
The DNA here is from genome assembly GCA_947623375.1 of Apotomis capreana. Taxonomy (NCBI): domain Eukaryota; kingdom Metazoa; phylum Arthropoda; class Insecta; order Lepidoptera; family Tortricidae; genus Apotomis; species Apotomis capreana. The sequence continues at coordinate 6,858,235 of OX392508.1, read as the reverse complement.
TTTTAATTTCTTTTGGTGTAATAATTGTTTATTATTTGCCATTTACGATCACTATACTCACGAAGAGTGTGATGATTGTTATGATAAACAGAGAGACAATTAAAAAAAGAAATACGTACCTGCAATGCCCACCTGAAAGTGCTACTTACCAGTAATTTGTTTGTAAATATCTGTCAGGTTGGTACCTATTTTTGCTCAATTTATATTAGGTCACTAATTCACTGTTGGTATAGGTAGTATCGCGGCGCGCATGTTTTTTATAAGTAAACTATAAGGTTTTTCATTCGCACAAGTCATAACCCTTTTTTTTCTTCAGCGTAGTCGGGTAAAAAGTATCCTATAACCATCTGGAGATACCCAGCTACCCGTGTACCAAAAGAGCTGAAATCTATTTAGCTGTTTTAGCGTAATGAAGCCAGAACGATTATATACATACAAACATACAAAAAATCCAAAAAAATATTTTCGATTCAGTGACCTCAAAGTAGTCCGTTTCAATATTTTTTGAAAGACACTTTCGCAATCATATTGTAAAATGTTATTTGATGAAGGCGACTCTTGATTTTTCAATTTGACCTCTTCAGTGTCATGTAAAATATTCACAGATAATGAAGAGATGCTGTCGTTAACGTCTTGTACATTCACAAATGAACGTGAATTATCTGTCCATAAAAAGAAATGAGAATAATAAACAATTTATAAACAATTCCAATACCTATCAGTCAAAACAACACATTAAACGTACGTTTTAGCATGTTACAGACATAATAGAATAAAGACATATGCTCGTAAATTAAACTTTACGCTATAATATTCTACTTTACATTTATTTTATATGAAACTTCTTTTATATTAAAGCCTGAAACAATATTATTTTATATATTACGGTAAAAAATGTTGGTTAGTTGAGTAGCGTTTAACTACATGTAACTGAAACTTACCGACACATATTGTTTCATCAATATTGAAAACTACGGAACCACCGCTACTTTCTGCGGTTTGACCTTGCCACGTCTCACACCGAAGAAAATTGATTAAACACCCGTAATAAACCCTGTTATATGATTTAAACCCTTGAAATAGTAATTTATACAACGACTTATCGATTAAAAGTATTTTAATAGCAACTAGTAAAATCTTCTTACGACTAGAAATGGCATAATGATCATTTTAGGAACGAAGTAAAAAAAGTCCTATTGTGGTTGAGATAAAGTCATATAAAAGTACTGTTGGTTATATAACAGTTATTATTATAACACCTATATTGCAGCATGCCATATTATATGCAGAGCTAAAACAATAATAGGACTGTTGTATAACAGTCCTTAGACAGTCATAGAAAAGTAATTTGGGTTATAACACGGTTACTATCACGACATTTATATAACAGGATGTCATATAATAAGAATGCCTAATCCTTTAATAGGATAGTCGTATAGAAGGTATTAATACGACAAAAGTTTTATATAATAGTCCTGTAAGTGACATAGTACAAACCTTTATAAAACATATTTGATATGACCTTTATATAACTAAAGATCATATTGAGTCATCGGGTAGTGGTCTTATAATATCCCACAATACGATTGTCATATACATTACGCCTTTACAATTAAGAGTTGTATAACATGGTCTTGTAAATGTCATTGCTTAGACTATTATAAGATGGTCATATACTTTACATTTTAACGACTAAGAGTTGTATAATATAGTCTTGTAAATGTCATTTCTTAGACTATTAAAAGATGGTCATATACTTTACGTTTCTACGACTTAGAGTTGTATAATATGGTCTTGTAAATGTCATTGCTTAGACTATTATAGGATGGTCATATATTTTAGTTATGTAAACGTTTACTCGACCTAATTAATCAACCAAAGTATTATACAACGTTTCTGTCTTATAAAACACTACTATGCAACTTAATGAACTCAAAGTAACGTTTATAAGACGGTTTTAAAACTTTTAGTCGTATTATCTTTATTTTATAGGACAATTTTGCTACTTGGGATCTCTTTCGATCTTTATCACAAGGTAACCGACGATAGTACATCATGCGATCGACATGTTTGTTTCACCTTTTAATGCGGGCTTGCTCTGCCTTCCTTTCTATCTGTTTCCATCTGTATCTTTCTATTTCTAACTATTTTTGTGTTTCTGTCTCGTTTTCGGACTTTATCTGTTACTATATCTATCAATGTATTTCGGTCATTCTCCAGACGTACATTTTTGCTTGTCTTCGCTGTTTAAAAATATAAAATTGTTGATTTAAGTATGTCTTATATTTTTTTATGGTAGCAGGTATTCGTATTGAGCTGTACATGAATTTTCAAGAACATATTTAAAACCCTTCGGGTAGAAAAAAAAACTTTTAGTCCTATTCTCCTAATTGACACGTCGCGTCCCACTACCCAAATTACTTACATAGCAATTTCTCCTGATGATATACATGAAGAAAAAACAATGTAAGCAAGATTATTAAACAAAAGAATACATGTTTTAATTGCACAAAAAAAACCTAGTCAATACAAATAATATATCACAAAGATATCAATTTTAGTAACTATGTCTCGAAACGTATAATAATTGACGCGTCGCGGTCGGTTGTGATCACACAAGTCCTCTGAAAGTAGGTACGGATCTCACTAACGCATTTCGGTGAAGCGGTCAGTCGTGCCCAGAGCCCCGTGTGGGATGGTTGTGTCAGCTGTGTACGGGTTGCGGACTATGAATGTAAGTATCTAATTCACGCGTTTTGGCTCACGAAATTTCTAATTAACACGTTCACGTTTTAAAAATCAACCAGTAACTCTATCGCGCAGAGAATTTTAGTGTACATTAAAGGCCGCATTATTTAATAGATACTAGATTCTGTAGATTATTACATGTACCTATAAAAAGTTATTTTGTATTTTTCAAGAATCCCTAATTCACAAGTCTAATTCACGCATCAAAAATTAACGCGTTAATTAGAATTTAACCATCCATGCGGTTCTAATCATCAGTTTGGATTTTTTTCTAGAAGATTTTTATTTATTTTTTATTTTATTTATTTAGAACATCAACAGCATTACATTATTAATAGTAGATTTGTATATATAATAGTAATAGTACCTATAATATATAGTCACATCTTCGTGGGGTCATTTTAAAACCTCATCAGGTAGCAAGCTGTATTTCTCAGGGCTGGAAAATTCTAGCCGAAGCGGTTTTTCCATATATTAGCACCATCAGGCATGAACAATATTTCGTACTTGAATATAAACCCTGTGTCTGATAGAATAATAACAATGAAGCTGAACACCAATTTATGTCTTCTCGACATCGTGCAAGTTTACAACACGGTCTATGGAAGAGGATATCAACTAGAGGAAACTCTAGACAGAATACCAAGCCGGCAAATCGCAATAGTATTGGGAGACTGGAATGCTAAAACAGGAAGCTCAGAAATAGTCCATGAAATCCTAGACACCATTGGAAAATATGGTCTAGACTCTAGGAACGAACGAGGTCAGAGGCTTGCAGAGTTCTGTGTTCTGTGTCTGACCATTACTTCAACACTCTTTCACCATCACAAAAGATGACTCTACACTTGGAAGTCTCCTGGAACCTGGGTCATTTTAGGAATCGGATAAACTACGTACTGGTAGACAAGCGCTGAAAGTCATCTGTCAAAAATGTGAAAACCTTCCCTTGAGCTGAATGCGGTTACTGGTTACCTCCTTCGCCATTCGTCTCAAAACCGTTTACCGTAACGCGTGACCTAAACCCAGAACTTAGAATCCAATAGAGCGATCCCATTTTCAGAATCTGACGGAAGCGACGCTCATGAATTTAGATCCACCGCGGACAGGTGATGCTGAGTCCAGGTAATAAATGAAGATTTTGAGGATATCGTATCTAAGAGAGGAAGGGATTGTTGAAGGTCCATATGGATCACTGAGGAAACGTGGAACCTAATTCAGCGCCGGAAAGAAATTCAAATTAATGCCCGTCAAGACTCCAAGGTGAAAAGGGAATACTCGAAACTATGTAAAGCAATTCAAAGGGAACGCCGCAGAGACAAGAACGAGCATATGCCGAGAAGTCGAGTCGCGTCCACTTAAATTTCAACCCCGGATCTGTTCAAGAAAGTTCGCCTGCTGAGTCGAAAGTTCAAACCCAAGTTCTGGGTCATTATAAATCACGATAAGCAACCGCTGCATGGGTTTGACAAAATTGCAGAACACTGGCGTGGCCACTATTAGCAGCTGTACAAAAGACCCTGTACATCCACCGACACTCGGTTGCACTGGGGACTTCTGAACCTGAAGCCCAACATCTTCAAATCAGAGATAATAGCAGCAATCGATCGCTTTAAAATTAAAACAGCTCCAGGACCAGACGACATTACTTCCGAGGTTTTCAAACCTCTGGGTGATAAAAGCAGCCATATCTTGCACAAGATCTGCCACCACTTATGGCAAAACGGCAGATGGCCAAAAGTCTGGACCCAATCCGTCATCATCCCGTTACACAAAAAAGGTCCAACGAAAAAATGCGACAACTACCGCACACTTTTACCGCAAGGCTTTTGACTGTGTCGACTGGGACTGTCTATGGGATATTCTGACCGATTTGGGTGTTCCTTGCCTCCTCACTGCACTTCTACACTACAGCCACTTTACTACAACAGCCAAGGACCAGTGAGAATAGATAAGACGTCATACAATCCCTTCAGTTTCCAAAAGGGTATAAGACAAGGTTGCAGTCTTTCACCAATCCTGTTCAATATGTACGGCGAATACATCATAAGGAGGATAGGAACATCTCCGCCAACACTAAGACTACCTTAGTCCGAACTATGGTGTTCTCCCTATTTTTATACGGCTCAGAAACATGGACACTGAAGAAAGCGGACCGTGATCGAATTGATGCTTTCTGCTGGAGAAGAATGCTGCGCATGCCACGCCAACGCACCGATCTTAGCCCAACTCAAGATCCGAACTAAACTGTCGACGACCTATCTTCGCAGGGTTCTGGAGTACTTTGATCGCATTGCCAGGAAAGACAGTGATAACCTGGAAAAACGACAATCACTGGAAAAGTTGAAGGCAAGCGACCAAGAGGCACGATACGCTGGACAGACCAGATTCTCACAACCCTTGGCACTACAGTACACGATGCTCTACACACGGCTACTGACAGCAACAGATGGCGCCGCATCATCCGGGAATGACCACGACCCTCAGCAATGAGGCAACCAACGCAAGTAGAAGGAGGAGATAATATAGCAAGCGTAGCGAGGGCGGGTACATGTATAAATTATTTATTATAAAATCATAATAATTCAATTTACATACGTAATTGCATACCTAACCTACCTAGTAACTAACGGCCGGTGTGCTTGTTTCTTGAGTACTTAGGTACTTTCATATTATTTAAAACATAGCTTATATCATATAACTGTCACCATATCAGTCATATATTATTACACGAAACGTTTTTATTTTAATTTAAAAAAATATAACTGAATTTGTATAATTAACGCGTCGCTTTTCTAATTAACACGCCATACAAAAAGTCAAAAATTCTAATTAACACGTTGTTTTTCTAATTCACGCGTCATATAAATTTTAATTTGCTTATAAGTAATGAGCCTTTAATAATTATAAAGTTCCCTATCCACATTTAAGTTTCAATGGTCGATATGTTACTATATTTCAGATAAAAATGATTGAAAAGTAAGTAGAAAAAAAGCGACGCGTTAATTAGAATTAGAACACAAATCTGGAGAATGACCGATTTCTATGTGTCCCTGTCCCTGTCTATCTGCCACTGTCTGATTTTATGTCTTTATCTCTCACTCACTTTTCATAGTTAAATGTTTTTAAGAAATCTGTTAATTTCTTTAAAATTCCTCTTTCCTTAAATGCAAGCAATCGTTACCAAAAACGTAAATTATTGTACTTCTAACTTCATCCACACAATAAGTACATTACGTACCTAGGGCGGTGGATTCGTGAATGTCCCAAATCGCAAGTTTATGTGTCTTGAACCGAAGGTGAGTGATCTCGGACTTTACGAAATACTGCCCTGTTTGTCGAAAATTGTACGTCTTTCCTCGGCCAGGAAGTGAGATTTTCTCCCCAAGCCGCGTAGCGGGCGCAAAATCTTTTACGGCCTAGGGTAACCTAAAAAACTTTACCAATAACAAAATATACGTATGTCACATTTATTCGTCCAGACTATATTTAATATGTCTCGAAATCTACTTATTCTTTTGCTGCAAAACCGCAATTCCCTAAAAGGATTCCACTAACGACGCGACTGCGTAATGAAATGAAATATCATCCCCTATATCAAGTTACTCGTACATTTTATGTGAATTTCGTGAATCGCCAGAGAATATGGAAAGAATAAGGATAATTATTTACTCAAGTAATTAAACCCTAATTAACGCGTGCACCTTAAGTAACTCGGCAATCAAAAGTATAATAAGAAAAAAAATATTATGAGTTAATAAGTTGTTTACCTAACTTTATTGTAAGTCTGGCTACTAATATAAATTGGATTGCGTTATATACGGAATAAAGATTTTTAATTGAATTTACTTTAACTGTTTAAGCTTTCTCGGAATAAAAACATATATCTGAAAACAAATTTCACGACGTGAACGCACGTGAAAGCGCTTTAGTAACGTAACTAAGTTTAATTACAGCCACCTAGATAGCTTTATGTCCTTTAATAGCTGTATACTCGCTCCTTATATCACTTCTCGTAAATCTTATGATATAAGACCTGTTTGCCCTCTTGATGGCGATGATGACCTAAATGGGGTGAGTTAAATTAGCTACGTAATTTTATGGCGACGCTCAAACCTCCTAAAAGGTCATATAACCCTCGAGACTTGAACTACATACCGTTTGATATTAGAGCTCCTTTTGGTGACACGAGGAAGTAGCTAAAAGGACATGACATGAGAACATATTCATATTTGAGGTGTTCAGAGGCTTCTTTATACTGGTACCATGGGTTTTTATGAGTCAGGAAACTATTCAAATTCATTTTATAGCTACAATTTGGCTGTAAAACATGAGAAATTATGGTGACATTGCAATATTTCTAGCTTAATATTGGCATATGGCTGATCCGAGAAGACATAAATAGATCGAGTCGTACTAAATGAAATTAAAGCATAATCGCTTAAGGAGACAAATATCAGTTAGTTTCTATGTCCGCAAACTCGCTACTTCTACATACCTATCAATTCAGCTACTAAGTGACCGTCTCAAATATTTCCGAATGTAGCCATGCCAAGTTATTTTACTATTTTCAACAATTTATATACGTTTATTAAAGCACATTCGTTTAAGTGCACCTTCACCTTTTCTACTTTATCCACCCAAAAAACGGCCAATGTCCAACATAGACCGCCTATATTCTATAAGCTTTTAAAAGACGTTTGGCTTTCAGTCTCACGTTATAAATAAATAAACGACTTACACCACTGCATTCGCTATTAAAACTAATACTCAACGTGTTACACCATAAAAAAATGCTTAATCTTACATTTAAAACACCTGAGTAGTGCAGTAAAACTGCAATGTATATTTTTAAATTTTTGTGTTCATTTTTTACTGTAATTTTTACCATAAGTTATAATACCGGTTATACACTTTTTGTGAATCAGTTGGTATCAGGCCATCGAAATTTGATGAAACGAAATTGACAAATCGAGGATTAAAGATTGATGGTTGAAAAAAGAAAGAATAAATTGATTTTTGAAAGGGAACGTCAGTGAGAAGACGTCTGTGAACTGAAAAAGATTTTTAAATGATTATTTTCCGAGAACTACAAATTTCTTAAGATCCAGACAGTTTTATTATGGAGAAATATTAACGTTTTCCATATCCAGAAGTTAAGTGCCACATACGCTATGAATATTCTCCTAAATGACATAAGCGGAGAGGTTTATTTTGGCTGATTTGTGCACCAAGGAGCGCCTGCAGATTTAAATAACAACTGGACTTATAGCGAGGTATTCTCTACCCTTTCTTTCTTGGAGGAACGTTCCCCATTAAATCAACCATCAAGCAAGTGATTACCAACTGTAACCAAGACTTACTCCTATAGACTGTAATTTATAGCTGTGCAATATCTTTTAGGACTATCCTATTGTGTGTGATAGGTTAGATATCTATTTCATAGTATTTTTAAGTCGGTTGTCAATTTTGTATCCAATTATCTTTTCAAAATTCTAAAAACCCGTTAGCCGGCCTATTCTTCGATCTAGTTATTAATTTGGTTAGGACATCTGTTTCATTTCGGTTATAAAATTATAATAAACGTCACAAAAATCCATAAACAGTTTTAATTCTCCATTCCTCAAAATTCTACGTGTTTGGTTACAACAGACGGCCTATACGGCACTGTTGCAACCAACTATAGCAGTTTCTTTTTTTTTGTGCTATAGTAGGTATACAAAACTAAACATTTATCTAAAATGCTACTTCTACTATTTCTCCTGAAAGCCTTAAATATCGTGTTCTTGACCTCTACCCATAATTTGATTACGACATTATTTTACGTCCAAATACGACGAAATATAATAAAAATATCAAAATATCCCGTATACGTGTTGGCGTATAGCCTCACGAACGCAGAGGCTCGGCAAAAGTGACTTTTCTCCCTTAGGCCCCAAAGAGCGTTTTTAGTTTCGTGTCTGTATCGACGCTTGAAAGCATTTGGTTTATGAACGATCGTAAAAATGTGACAAGACTGTACCAGTCAGAGACAGATACGATGTTATGGGCGTATGTCGTTTGATCTATTGCTTCGATCTCTAAATATGTATCTGTCTAGCTTATGAAATCAAAGGCTTAATTCGATTGTCACTGTCACTGGTCGGCTATTGGCTTCGTTCACGACAGTATGTCACCACAACTTTTTGGGGATTATGTAAAAAAAATGGTCTGAAATTTACTGTTTTTCAAAAAATAACTATTACTAAAGTAATTTTCTGCATCCCATAAAATGTTTTCCAATACAAAATGTTTACTACTAAAATGGATATGTCGTGAGGTTTAGGGAACCTTGGCGACCAACACTAAAATATATTATATTTTAGTATAAAAAATAGAAAGAAAGAAATACATTTCTTTCCTTCTATTTTTCTTTCTTTCTATCACGACGTGACCGTTAAACATAATTATAATTATGAAGGGTATGACAAAAATAATAAAATATAAACAACTACTTATAATATTATTATGGCCGTGCCACGAAAACGTCCCACCTCAGCATGATCCAAGCTCGAGAGCCAGCCATCATAGGTGAAAACAATACTGAATAGTTATCAAATATCAGATACATAATATAGCCTGAATAAAATGTGCTTATTTCATTACATTGTCGTAAAAATTTGCCATGAATTTACAGTGATCGTACTCGCTCGCGACTGCGTAACGATTTGTATGGAGAATCGTAGTTCTACAAAGTGACCGCTGGGAGTGCTGTACGAGTACTATTCTCGACACAAATCGTTCACGCTGTCGCTAGCGATTACGGTCATTTTAACTTATGGTAACGGTGATCAAGTTTTTAGTTATTTCGACGAATCAGTGTTTGTTGACGACGCGTTTGGCTCGGTTGGCCGGGGCAAATATTTGTGCAAAATATTTGTTCTTGGGTCATGGATGTTATCTATATATGTATTTATATATTATGTATATCGTCGTCTAGTACCCATAGTACAAGCTTTGCTTAGTTTGGGACTAGGTCGATTTGTGTATGATTGTCCCTTAATATTTATTTATTTATTTATTTATTTTTGTAGTAATTGTTTCTTTACTATTGAGTAAGAAAATAAAAATTATGCTACTAAATTTAATTCAGTCCCTAATAGTACGAGAGCCCACGACCAAAATTTTTGTCTCATAGCAATACGGCCAAAACCGCATCAAATCGATAGATACGATTATCCTGAACTCGAAAATACCAATATCAGACATTTTCCGCGTAGCGTTTGATCTGACCGAATTTTCAAAATTGTCAAAGAATTTTACCGAACTGCATCATAGCAATATGTCTGATTTGCAGACTGTAGTTGAATGATAGTTCTGAGATACCGGAAACATATTTTTCAGACGTTAGTGGTGTAGCGCAAACCCGTAAAATCACTCAAAAAAATTAAAAATGAGACAAAAAAATGTCTCATAGCAATACGTCTGAAAATCTTTTTTATTAGTAAATTTTGGTTATTTGATGCGAACAAAACAATTTTCAGACGGAAATGTGAACGCATTAAATTTTGAGACCGTTTTGAAAATGTTAACAAATTTTACCGATCGGTATCATAGCAATATGTCTGAAAACTGTTGGACATGATAAAATAAGTTGTCCACATGTGCAAAAAATTTATATCAGACAAATTAAGTGTAGCTTCTCTATCAGACAACTTTTCGATACTCAGATATCATTTAAAAATCGTATTGAGGCATCTTGAATTTTCTGTTACAAACCAATGAATACGTTGCGACCCTGAATTTATTAGATGATAATTAACAAAGAATTTACCCAAAACCGTAACATTGAAGTTGAAGGACTGAAATAAATCGCACAAAAGGAAACTGGGATGAAGTTGAAAAAAAAACGGTTTATTCACAGTAACAAAATATTCACGTATTCAATCGCTGTCGGATTCGGAATCGTCGTCTTCGAAATCACTCTCGACGTCGCTCGGGAGATCTTCAACGTCCTCTTCTGTAAAATAAACATCGTTAGTGAAAATCACGAAATTATTTATGAAATTAACAGCAAAAGCCATGTAAACTGTACCTGTTGTGGATGATGATTTTTCGTCCAAAATAACGTTGCTCAACTCAGGTAGTTGGTTGCCAGAGAACCACGAAAACTGAAATCGTCCCTCGTCTTCATACCATCCGCAATCTGCAGGGTTCAGTTCGGTTGGCGTTTTGGTATGAGCGTTGCTCCAGACTTGTGCAATATATTTTGTTCGTAATAAATGTTTCTCTAATTCCGTTTTGCATGGTGGCAGATTGCAGGCGTCGTAATTGGATAACTGGAGATTCAGAGTTGTCGAAGCCTCGTCGTTTTTAATTTTATATGTCTTCGAAAAAATGTTGAGTCGAGCTAAATCGACGTTATTAATTTTTTTTTCGTTGTACAATCTGCACGTGAATTCTTCCAAAACGGGGAATACCTTGTCACTATCAGAAGTATAGCTGCCCAAATCACCGAAAGCTTCTTGATAGCGTTTCGAATTTATCAGCATCGTCAATGGTCTTTTTTTACCCTTGCGATATAACGCGGGATTATAATCGCAGCCGGTCATTGCATGGAAAGCAGGTAAAGATTTTGCCAGAGTGGATCCCAATGTCTCGTATAAACGTGAAACATCAATGTAACGCCGGGAATTGCCAACACCAACATCCATAGAAATTTGGACGACACTTTCTACAAATTCCATATTTCCGAGCATTATTATTAATATATCGGTGTCTGAACATCGAATCGTTACTTTACCCCGTTGTTTCATTTGGCAGACATGGTAAACGATCTTCGTATCTGCCTCTTCGTGTTCTTGGCAAGTTAAATCTTCGTTGATTGTTTGGATAACAAAACCACCTTTCACCAAATATTCATAACACATGTCGTGATTGATGTTGATGATTTTGTTTGCGATTATGTGCGCCATGTCTTGTTCTGACCAATTGTTGATAATAAATTTGACCAGAGCATCTTTGAATTTGATGTTTTTCAATTCTTTAGCGAAATCGGAGGGTCGAACTTGTTTTGGTCCTGAGATTCGAAAATCGGTCGATTTTACGTTATTTCGCAATCCATGCTCCGTGTCCTTGATCGACGGGCAGAAATACCTGTCGAATATCAGATCGATCCTCTCAACATTATGTTTGCACAAAATGTACAAAATTTTTTTCGAGATATCTCCAAATGTTCGTGGTATGTCTTTTAAGGTGTGCAGTAAAAAGAACCCATCGATAATCAAAACATCTGTAGACTCTGGCTCCGTGCTCTCGATTTTTTTTTCAAGGTCTCGCATCAATGCTGATTTGTCGGTTTTATTTATTGTACCGTCCATATGACAAAGTGATAGCGGCATTGGGGTTATCGGGTAACACAACACTTTTTCGATACTTATTTTTTTTTCTAAGGACAAAGCTAAAAGCCGCCCAAATAAGTCTCTTTGTAGCCTCAATTCTTGAACCTTGCCACCGAGTACAACTTTTTTCTTTTTCTTTAGCGTGCTGAATGTGAAGACTGGATTCTTTTTTATTGGTTCTTGAAAACGTGCATGTCTCTCTTCTACCTCGGTTATGAAATTATTGCGCAAAGTTTCTCCTCGAGATTCGACGTTGAGCAGAAAGTCAGTGGTATTTTGTGCAGCAGCTTCTCCAGTTGTGATGTTGTACAACTTATCAGCGTCTAACGAATTGTCGAAAGGATTCATGTATTGTTGTAAAGTCCTTGTGAATTTCTCAACTTGCTGGTGACTCTTTCGAATGCGAGAACTCTTCAGTTCCGAGGTGATATCCTGATTCTTGGCGATTCCAGCGGTTTTCAGCACATGTGATATTATTCGAGCTCGAGCACTGTGATTTATTGCCCAACGTTGCCTTGCAGCCACCGAATTTGTCATGTGAATTATTCCGATTAGCTTCCGAGCTGCTTCGCCGTTAATCGTTTGTTCCAAAGTCAGGTCAACAGGTATTCTGGAAAAAGATTTCTCCGTTCTTCGTACTCCGAATGATCCTTGTTCTAATGAGAAACGCAGTCCTGGATGGGTTTCGTCGATCCTGCACAGCTTGCTGACATAATATACCAGCCAACGAGAATAATTTTGGTGATTGAACGCGAAGAAAAAGTTTGTGATTTTTGCAAGAATGTAAACATACATTTTCAGATCTCCGGTTCTGATACTCTTGTTCAGCATGTCATAATAGGACACTAATTGGATGTAAACGGTGTAAAACTGAGCAGTTAGTCCATGCTTTCCTTGCAATGTTTGTTCGGTAAAGTTGTCATACTTCTCGAACAATTCGAGAGTTGCTTCGTGTTCTATTGTAGGCGTCGTTAAACGTTGCTTTTGTAATTGAAACAAATAATCTTCAATTGATTTCTCGATGACAATTTTTTCACGGTCGACGAAGGTATTGAAATGCAGTTTTTGAAACGCGAGCGATACAAGGGGATGTAGTCTTTTGCATCGATTGAAATTTGTACCTGAAATGAAACCCTTCAATGAACCATTCGCCAAAATTTCACTGTCCACCAGAATATTGGTAATACCGCAATCCTCAATGAAAGAGCCGATAACTTTGAAGTATGACATCATTATATGAAATCCGCCGAGATGTATGAAAACGTTGTCGAATTTCGGCGCTTCCTGGAACTGAATTCCGAATGCGATTCTTGCAATAGCTAAATCGTACGTTACTTGCATGTATTCCGAACTGCATTCTTCAGCTACTTGTTGAGCCATTTTCAAAGTGAGGTGTACTACGGAATTATCTGTAGGAGATGCATTGATAGGCGTCAAATACGATACTTTCTGCAAAGCAGAGGTGTCTTCAGTTATGAGGCTATTAAACCCAGTCCACATAGGGGTATCGGGAATGTCCAGTGTGTGTGAAAAAAGCCAAGCAAGATCAAGGTTCCTCCACGTCTGAAAAACTTCAGGTTTGATTGAGATTTGACCGATACTGGGAGTTGAGAAGTAGGAATCGATTTTTGGTTTTTTCGTGTAAGGCACGATTTCGTTGACGATAGCGTCGAAACATCTTCTTCTTTTTCGACGTCGCGGCGTTTCATCTGTAGAAGCGGCTGCAGTATCATCACTTTGTACAGAAGCGTCGGTTGGAGCGGTAAAATTTGCGTCACTAGGTATATTTTGGTAAATTATCCCGACAGTGTCGTGGAGAGTGTCTTTACCAGTGAGAGTATCGACGAACCGATCGAAGTTATCGAACGCGACTCCAGTACACAAATTATCGGCGAGAATTATGTCTTCGGGACATAATTTGTTCTGTTGCGTTGATGTGAATGTCAGCTCAGTCTCTAGCTCTTCGATGACATTGTAGCTACAGCAGTGACCGTATTTGTTGACAATGTCGACAATTTTCCTGCTGCTCGAGAGACTCTTTAACGCCATTCCCAGAGTGACATGTTTCGAGGTTTTAATATTGCCGTTCGTAGCTGCATAAATAATGTCCTGACCGAGGGAAAACATTTTTAAGTCGCGCGAGGATTTCTTTAATTCATGACGAGATTGACTTACGCCTTTACTATCACCGCAAATGATACACTGCAAGAGATACGATAGCAACGGTGGTACAGAATCGCATTCACCTCGGATGAGATCTTGCACCGTTATATCCTCCGGTAATTTTGTCTGGTCCGCGTTAATTATCTCTCGTCTGATTATCTGCCCGATGTTGTATATCGCTTGTCTCGTTTCGATGTTTTTGAAAAATTCTTGATTGCTGACGATGTGACCAGCGTATGGACCGATATACTTTTTGTTGTCCGAGAAAATGATTTTTATTTCAGTGTTGAACGTTACCAATAACTTCTTTTCCAAATGACGCGACGAAAAAAAAACCGGTTTTTCGACGTTGGAGACGTTGTCAAACTGTTCGTGCAGGAACTCGATGTACTTTTCTGAGATGTAATTATAAAAGAGACATTCATTGTTCTCAACAACGCGTTCGCGAATAAGTATGCAAATTTTGTCGTACGCGTCAGTATGATATTGTCGTTTTTTGTGCCAAGTTTTTTCGTTTTTTTTCTCGAGATCATTCTTACAGTGCCATTCAAACTTTGTTTTGCAATGTTTGTGATAGAAGCAGTTGTCATCTTTGAGAGTTTCGATTTTACGCAGCATCTCGATGTTGTTGTACTCTGTGGACACGGCCTTAATAAATTCGATGAAAGTGTTGGTCGCTTTTATCAAACATACCGCGCGTCTTTTCACGTATATCCTGTATTTACCGCAAATAATACAGCTGTGTGTATTTTCATCGGCAGTCGAATCATCAGTTGCCGTATTGTCAGCAACATCAGTTACCGCATTGTCATCAGGTACCGTATTGCCGACAGCTACCGTACTGTCGTCCGCGAACGCACTGTCGTCCGCTGTCGTACTCTCGTCCGCTCCTCGATCACCTTCAGGTTCTTCACTGTAATGTGACAAATTCGAAATTGGGATGTTTAATTTAACTATCGGATTTCGTTCTTACAATTATATTTTAATTCCCATTTATTTAGACACGCAAGGAAAAAAAATCTATAAAGAATAAGAAGAAATTATATACAAAAGTCCAGAAGTACAGAAAAATTTAGAAAATAAATAATGAGTGTACGTATACAATTTTTTGAATATCCATTCTGATAATTGGTTCGTTCGTTTGAATTTGTGAGCATTTGGATAAACAAAATTTAAGAAGGGGGAGGGGATAAGGGTAATGCACTATAAAAGAAGCATATTTTCAATACTTTTTGTTGACGACACAGTTCATATATATTTATTTGAATGATTAGTATAAAATAAAAGGACAATTGTGTGAAATTTTCATTAACAATTGTGCAGAAATGATTCAATGACAGCCAATCTCTCAGACGCCGCAAAAAAAGTTACATTGCGGTGAACTGTGTCACTCATTACTGGATGATCTGGGGAAAAAAATATAAAAGTTTGTATTAGTCAATAAGTTTATTGAGATAACGCTGTCGAGTTTTTATTTTTTTTTAATTATTTAAACTTTTAGTCACAATTGTTAGTCCATTTTCATTCGCAGTTCAGTTCAAATTTTTTATTTCGAAAATTGGAACCTTCATTATTGTAAAATGAATTAAAATAATAAAAAATAATTTTAAAAAATCGACAGCATTACCTCGAGAAACTTTTAAAGTAATAGAATCTTCATCAGCAGTAAGTGGCTCAAAATATTACAAAATGTGATTTAAATGTCCTTTTACTACATACTTTTTACATAAATAAATATATATTAAACTGTGTCGCCAAAAAAATATCGTAAACATGCTTCTTTTCATAACGATATAGCCTTTACCCCCCCTGTTAAAGTACTGTTACAGAATAGAAGCGGGAGACTTTTTCGAGTATACGGAATATTAAATATGCTCCAAACTAAATATTATCGTGAAAATAAAATCAACTTAATTTAAAATAACAAATAAGATGCAATTTCTTGGCGATTGTTGGCCTGTGTACGATGCGGGCACACAAATGTGCGAGGCTCACCGATACACCGACCACGTGGTGTACGACGCACTTTATACCAACGCTCCTCAAAGATATATTGCATATATATTTCATTCTTACCTCGCTCTGGATGTCGATGCACCGTCATCAAAAACATTACTGACGACATCGTCGTGAGAAATATTTGAATCCTTCGGAATCCTCACAGCCGTGAAATTTTTGTAGCACGCCGAGTGGTATCCTATGTCCGTGTCGATACCACGTGGCAACTCGATTTCGGAGTAAATCGATTTCCTGCTTACTCTCTGTTTTTTACTCCGATATTCGGCCACTTCTTTGCACTTTTTCAGCGTCTCTTCGGTAAATTTTTTCACTTTCTCAATCGTTGTTTCTTTACAAAACACACAACTCAGGTCCGACATTTTACACTTGAGTAACTTTTACAAAAGAAATAAGTAATGACATCTGTCAAAGTACATATAATAGACAAGGGAGATTCTTGAATATCTATGAAGGCTGTAAATTTAAAAAAACATTTAACAGAGGCGTCGGCCAGGCGACTCCGAAACGTTATTTTCGTTTTTGGGAGTATATGCTACACTTAAAGTGTCTGAAAACAGGTTTTTGGTAATCATGGCTGCAATACGAAAAGTTGAAAAAAAAAAATATCCGTATTGCTATGATACAGGTCGGCTAAATTTGTTGACATTTTCAAAAATGCGCTCAGGCTATATGCTACGCGCAAAATGTCTGAAAACAAACTTTTTCGTAATACAATTATAAAATCTATGTACATTTTCACTATCAGACGTATTGCTATAATACCGACTGTCTTTTTTTTTTGACACAGCAGAAATGGCCTCCCACGCAGTTGCTACACTTTCGACCGTTACTACACACCTAGTCGGGTTCAGAATCATACAATCTAACGATTTTATAGGGTTTTTGCCGTATTGCTATGAGACATGGTTTTGGTCGTGAGCTCTCTAACTATAAGGACATACGCCCCTACATTTAGCTTGTTGACCTCGCTTCGGAGATTGGAACAAAGACTAATCAAACCGGTTTGCAAGCAAAGTCATCGGGAAAATATTAGAATTAATCCCTTGTGAAATAAAACATCCCAACGTAAAAAGGGCATTATTCATCCTGAAATCTCGATTCCTATTATAATTATATAAAAAAAAGACTTTTTATTTCAGATATTTTGCACAACGTACAACGTACAACGTACAAAATTCTTAATTACGATGTTGCAGTTTACAAGTTTTCTTAGAAATTGAGTAACATAATGAAACGAGGTTGTACTGAGCCAAATTTCTTTCATTCCCTAAGGACATTACGCCTCTAACATTTCATTTATTAGACCACAAGCCTGGTTGGAAACTTCGCAACCACTAACTTGATTAAATTGATTCTGTGGGACATTTTGGGCCGGAAAGTTATGATATATTTTCGGGTTCAAGGTCCGGTAAAAAGTAATTTATGTTATGAGTTATGAAAAGGCTTCAACTGGAATGATTTATGAAACTTTTTAATGTTGAATTTTTTAGGCATAAAATTAAATTCGTTGCTAGAAGAGTGGTTGAGTTCTGGCTGTTATCAAGGACGACGCGGTTGGCGCAGTTTGTAGTGCAGCTGCCTACTGAACCGATGGTCCTGGGTTCGAATCCCGGCAACTGTACTTAGGAACCATGGCGTCGATTATTAGATTTAATAAAAACTGCAGTTCTTATTTCTTCATAAATCTTATACATAACCCGGTCAAAATCGCTGTAAAGAATGTTACAATACGACATGCGATTGCTTACCGAATTTTAACCAGGTTCAAATCCCGGAAATGTATAAGAATTATAAAAAAAAGTTGTTTCTATTAAATGTAAAATCGACGGCACGGTTCTTAAGAAAAGATTTCCCTTTCTCTTTCGTTTTCTAATTCTCCCGACTGATCCATTTGGATTGATTACCCTGTATATGTAAAACGTTCGCAGCAGACTTTCTATGGACTCTGGACTAGGTTTCTACTTGCCTGCCGTCGGCTACTAGTAGAAATTTGTGTGCGTCATATCGAACAATTCCTCAGAGCTCACACTATACAAACGGGAACGCACTACGTGTGCATAATTTTCTACAATGCATGCTCCCACGCACGTTTAGTAATTTGCCGAATCTCTGCAACCTTCCATGAATTTCCTTAAACATTTTCTTGAACATGTTGGATGAGGATGAGCCCTAAACTTCTGACGAGGGTGCACGCCCAGAGCAAAGTTAGTCAAACTCTTACAAATTTTGACTGCCAGGCTGTACGCCTTTACGGAAGTAAAAACACTGTCAAAGTTTTCTGGGTTTCTTTTGAAAGTTAAAGTTTTGATCGCTGTGCTGATTTTATAAGAATATCGTCTTGAAAAACCGCTAATTGGGATTCGACGATTACAAGTAACAATAAAAAATATACCAAAAACGTATACGTACTGTACTTTAACTGTTTTATTCTAGTGTGTGTGGCAATAAATTTATATATTAAACAGAAAGGCAAATAATAATATTAAGTAGATTATAAATGTAAGTAGATTATATTATAATCTACTTACCTGTTATAAATCGGGCTGAGTTAACAACCCAAACTGTAACAAACAAAAATATATTTGAGTAATTGTAAATACAATAAATATCCGTAAAAGACGATCTTGTATTACAAGAAGCCAAGAAAATAAGCATTGCATTCGTCAAAATATTTTCTGTTCGCTCCCGATAGTTCATAAATCCTTACGATTTCCATCCTCTTTATTCCCGTAATAAGGAAAGACACTGGGTGATGGATCGCTGGCTGTAAAACAAAAGTTTATTCAAAGGATTTTTTGGAATAAACACGGCCTAGATTCATGAGCACTTTTTAATGATGCTGTCAAAATATTTGAGCCGCGAAGTAAACCTTAGTTTTTTTTTATTTCCAGGTTTTATTTTTGTGACATGGTCGAACTTGTATATAAGGAAACCTCTTTTGCATGTAATAGTGTGGGTAACTATACAATATACGTATACATAAGTGTTTATGAACAGTGCAGAAAAAGAGTAATTTAACGTCTATTTGCACATCCACCGTTTATTTTGCATTTAACATATGAAAATAATATGAATTAACAGCATAATCCCATGTTACAAGCAGGTTAATAAATACACATTAATGTTGTCTTAATAAATTTCGTGTAAAGATGTAATTAATACGTGCCGTTTCTGTGTGAGGAGCTGTCATTTACACTTACTTGTCAATTTACTTTGCTGTAGTACATAGTTGTTCATACGGTATTCAACAATAGTAAAAAATAATTATCTTACCCTATCCACTAAAATACACATTCAAAAATACAGGAAGCCACCAGTACATTTCGAACACTACTATTTTTAACTATACAAACCCTAAAAAGAGGACGGGCTATGAATACTGATTTCTGTGACGTCACAAGCTAATCTTCATTAAAAAAGTGTGTGTGTCAGCTCCGACGCACGACTGGAGTTTACTCTTCAGGCCAAGCGCGCACCACGATTTTTTTTTGTCGCGCGATAATTTTTTCGCAGAAATAAGCGTACTTCTGGGTTTATGAAAATCGTGGTGCGCGCACTCTCATATAAACCCATATCTTGCATTTATGCGACAAAATTATCTCGCGACTAAAATCGTGGTGCGCGCCTGGCCTTAAGAACGATTATAAAATATATACTCAATACTCAATACGTTTATTGCACATAATGATTAGTAAATAGTTTAAGTATCACATTATGTACCCTGTTGGGTGCTGCAAACAAGAACGAGAAGGTAGGCACTTACATAATATTAATATACGAGTATAATATACAGCAAAATTACAATATTTTACAAGGAAAATTTACTTCCGATTCATTTTTAACAAATTGGAGAGATCATGAGTAGTAACTAAATAAGGAAGCGTGATGTAAAGCGCCCTCGAGCGGCTAGTTTAGTTACTACAGTCTGCAGTGCTACGGAAAAAAAACCGTATCTTACTATGAAATCCATACAAAGATACGACCTTTCTACCTATCGCAATACTTTTTTTTTGTTTTTTAATCTATTAATTAAGGAGCTTTGATCATTTTTATGAACATGCCCTCTCCAGCAGGCCTAATACACAACATCATTCATCTAAAAGACATAGATAAATAAAAACATAAACCGTATAAACTTAAAAATAACATGTACACGAAAACAACTAAATTTGTATACACTATTTACATAAAAAAACTGTATACAAATTTAGCCGATTCCGATAAGGGTTCCGCCAATATTGAATTGAACATTACATTCAAGAAAGATCTGGTATTAGACCTAGCCATTTACATTAGACAAAAACAAACGTACAAAATCACCTTCCTTAAATAAATCCAAAATCTCCTTAACAACAACTCCAAACAGCGTTTTGAACTTCTCCTCCCAACTTTCGGTAGAAAACAAAATATCCTTCGTCTTCTCAACCAGCCTTTCAAAAGTAATACGTCTCTTCTTCTTGTCCTTATTTTGTCTTTGATCTTCCATATCAGCCCGCTCAATAGTAGGCTGATTGACCAATAGACACTCGGACCTCTTCACATCTGTTACTCTTTTTGACTTCCGCGGCTTACGAACCTCTTGTTGTGGCTCGCTCTCTAATCTGTACTGACTTACTGATCGCTGGCCCTCAGCCTGACAGACAGAATCTTCAGACTCTTTAGATTGTAACGGCTTCGACAAAACAGCATCTCTATATGACTTTCCAAAACTTAAGTCATTCTCAAAAACAGATGGCGCATCCTGACTACAAACATCCGTATCCTTTTTTTCCTTATTTTGCATAATACAACCAAAAAGCCCGTTAATATATACATCCCTCAGCAGACATAATCCTGCGAATTTCTTACTCCTTCACAAAAACCGGGCACGACTTGTCTAAGGCCATATGGCTGCCTTTACAATTAATACATCTAAAAATAGTCGTTTCGCAATTGGCATGCTCCCCGCCGCATTTCGGACAAGTAACTTTAGTAGTAGGACAAAACCTGCTCAGATGACCGAACTTCCAACATATTGAACATTGGGTAACCGGGAAAGTGTACTGATTTACCTTAAATCGGCAACCGTAGTCATAAACATATGGCGGTAAAGAAGTTCCCTTAAAACACAGACGAATAGCTTCAGCCCAACGCCCATCATGATCCAAACGGTTCAGTCTACATATTGACAAAATGTCTTCAGACCCTTCAATATTCTTTAAAAATTCGTCTTCCTCAACCTCCAACGCAACCTGCCTTATAATTCCATAAGTGCAGCATGCCATATTAGACCAATAAGAACGTCTCGTCTCATTGTTAAACTCCTGAGAAGCCAGAAGCTTCTCCGCATCATCCTTAGAGTTAAACTGTATGCGAACTTTACGTGGACCCATAAACTTGACGGATAAAATTCCTTTTATACCCTTAAATTGCAGCAACTTTGCCAAACCAATCTGTTTCGGTAAATCTTCTTTTGACACTATATAAACTTCAAATAGCTTGTCAGGCACACCGTCCGGCTCCAGCTGCGTTTTGGCGGTTGCTAAAACCCGCAAGCGTTTAGGTTTCCTGCCTATTAGTCCATTGAATAAAAAGTTCTAGAGTGCGTGAGTTAGTAACGTAAGATGTTTCTTCGGAAACATGTCAAGAGTCCCTAGGTAATAAACATACTAAAACCCCGGGACACTAGGAGGAGCCCCGGAGCGGGGGGAGGGGGGGAAAGGGTCCATTTTTTCATTTTTCGCTTAAATCTCAAAAACGGTACATGTTAGAGAAAAACTTTCAAGGAAAAGTTGAAAGGCCATAAAATTATCTACAAGTTGTACCTAAATAATTTTTTCCTATATCCTACCGTTTCTGAGTTACACGCAGTAAAAAATGATTTTGGCTCAAACAATTTCCCCATACTACATACCCATGTTTATCACATCAATCGATCAAAAAATATTTCTTTCTTCCAAAAAACTCAAATGTGCAACTTGTGACTGGTACTGATAGATTGCTCTTAATTAGGTCTATAATTGGTAAAGTAAACACATTCCTCCATGGAAGCCTTTAGGAGGAATCGATTGTCAAAATATTATATTAGGGTAGTTTGAGTTACTGAACTTGATCTTTTTATTTGTTCTTCCAAAAAAACTCAAAAGTGCTAATTGTGACCGGTACAGATAGATTGCTCATAATTAGATCTATCATTGATAAAAATACCAGATTCCACCACGGAGGCGTTTACGGGGAATTGAATTTTATTAGGGTAGTTACGATACTTGGACTTTTTATTTTTTTTTCTTCCAAAAATATGATAGATAGATGATAGATTGCTCTTAATTAGGTCAATCATTGGTAAAAAAAACACATTCCTCCATGGAAGCCTTTAGGAGGAATTGATTGTCAAAATATTATATTAGGGTAGTTACGCAACTTGACCTTTTTATTTTTTTTCTTCCAAAAAGCTCAAAAGTGCAACTTGTGACCGGTACTGATAGATTGCTCTTAATTAGGTCTATAATTGGTAAAAAAAACACATTCCTCCATGGAAGCCTTTAGGAGGAATCGATTGTCAAAATATTATATAAGGGTAGTTTTCGAATTTTTCACCTTTCATGGGATGTAGCTCGAAAACGGCTGCGAATAGAAAAAAAATATTTAGGTACAACTTGTAGATAATTTTATGGCCTTTCAACTTTTCCTTGAAAGTTTTTGTCTAACATGTACCGTTTTTGAGATTTAAGCGAAAAATGAATAAATGGACCCTTTCCCCCCCTCCCCCCGCTCCGGGGCTCCTCCTAGTGTCCCGGGGTTTTAGTATGTTTATTACCTAGGGACTCTTGACATGTTTCCGAAGAAACATCTTACGTTACTAACTCACGCACTCTAGACCCCCCTTGGAGGGACTCATTCAATGGACTATATTGTGATAAAACTATCACTACAACCACAGCTTTCGTCGCTCAGACCACAAGCACGCTTCATCGCTATATGCCGCACATCCGACATGGACTCAGCGTCCGATACAATATCCGATTGACTCGGCCCTGCCTTATTATCAAACTCCACTTCAGATAGCCACGACGAAGCTGCCTGCTGCCCACATTCTAAAAGTGACGTATCACTCACGACACCTCGACTTGACTCACTCATCGCAAAAACAGCGAAAAGGACTCTAAAACTGAATTAACTTATAAATAAAATTAAATTTGATAAAATTTTCAACCGTCGCCTTTGACAACCAAACGTCAATCCTCGCAATACTTATATTTTTGGAACGTATCTGCCGTGCTAATTTAAAAAGTCGTATCTCAGTATACGATCGGGGTAAAAATACGACTTTTTAATTTAACAGGTTATGCGTTAAGCGTTATAGACTAAGCTCCCGATATAAAATGACCTTCACAGAGATGTTTATTTGATGAAATGTATTTTATATTTAGTTTAAAATGTCAATAAATATATTGCATATGGGTTGCCTAACAAATTTTAGTCCAGGGTATGTTTAGTTTAAAATTTTAATTTTTTTTTTTACATTTCACCGATTTGATTATTAGATAAATTCATAATTAAATAATCTTTAATTTTATTTAATTTCAATTCAACAATCAGATCTTTGCAAAATGCTAGTAGGTATAGATTTACCTGTTTATACCTGGCTACCCAATAGTTGTGACGGGAAAAGAATAGGCAACCTAACGTTTGCATATTCTATGGGCTTCATACTTTCGATTGGTATAGAATTTATCTAATATTAATCAAACCGGTGAAATGTTTAAAACAATTTTTTTATTTATTAATTAAACATACCCTGGACTAAAATTTGTTAGGCAACCCATATGCAATATAATTATTGACATATTAAATTAAATATAAAATACATTTCATCAAATAAACATCTCGGTGAAGGTTATTTTATATCGGGATCTTAGTCGCGGAGTCTTAGGATGCGTAACGCATAACCTGCTAAATTACGAAGTCGTATTTTTACCTCGATCGTATACTGAGATACGACTTTTTAAATTAGCACGGCAGATACGTTCGATTTTACACCCCATATTTTTCATACCCGGGCTTATATATGAAAATCGATTCTTAAGGAGTAAACTCCAAAAACGTGATAGTAAAGTTATGTACAGCCTATTTATGTCTAGAAAAAAGTCTCAAATTTTATTGAAGTATTTTTTTTTAAATAAAAAACGTGGAAACACTTGTGGCAAACTACACTCAAGTGATGATGATTTTTTCGATTTGACCAGGGACTGTCGTGCTCCAAAACTTATTATATTACTAAGCTACTCTTACTGTTCATATAATATTCCTCAATTATACAACCTAAATAAGTATATAATATATATAGTTGTATACACAAAATAGGCGCATGGTAAGATGTCGAGTTACGAAAACTCAACCCGCGATAACCTATAAGCCTATAACCTATATAATTGTAGGTGAGTATATCTATGAACAAAAAAGTATAGTAACAAACCGATCTAACACGAGTGATCCTTGCAATCAATTTGTTAAAGACGCAATACAATGTTTTTTTTTTTTTTGTATGAATAATGTTGACGCCTAATT
Source organism: Apotomis capreana (assembly GCA_947623375.1). Lineage (NCBI taxonomy): Eukaryota > Metazoa > Arthropoda > Insecta > Lepidoptera > Tortricidae > Apotomis > Apotomis capreana. Next base: position 6,833,381 of record OX392508.1, on the reverse strand, counting down.
TTGCAACACCCTTCCTAAAGTAGGTTATAAACAACAATACGCAAATCGCGGACCGAACTCTTTGAAAACCTCATTATAGCTGCTTATGATGCAAATGTACCGGTTAAACATCAATTTCGCCTCGGTTGATTGTTTTTCGAGATAAATGTTAATGGCTACTGTACAATAGGCAATTAACGAGAATCCGATGCAAAATCGGTGTTAATACGGCTGTATTGTTCTCGTTACCAACCGGAGTCTATTAGAGACTTTATCTCTTGCCGGGCCGATGACAATCGGAAGCCATCTCATTGGTGATATTGTTATCATAAAATGACGCAATTAAGAGACCTCATTGCTTTAAAAAAAATGTTTTCATATTATGACAAATATATTGATAATTAATAACAACTAACTTTTTGAAGTGAATAATACTTTTCCCCGAGTTTTAGGTAGTAAAATAGCTATTTCATGCTTTCATTGCCGAGCGTAAGCGTTATTCTTGGAATAAAAGTTTGGTTAAATCCAGCCTTAATCAGTCAATTTATACCTATAAGCCGCGCGTACGAACCATATTGAAACCGGCCATGTGCGAGTCGGACTAGCGCACCGAGGGTTCCTTATACCAACACTTCCCCCATCTTAACTGACCGGGTTAAGTTTAGTTTGCACCTGGTATGTATGAAGCGGGATACTAATGAAATGAGGTGCAAAGATAATGCGACCGATCACGTTTGTTGTATGGGAGCCACCTTAAAAAATATTTTCTTCTGTTTTTACATCTACTGTGAAAATTTCAAGTGTCTGACTATTACGGTTCATGAGATAGGTACAGACAGACAGACATACAGACGGACGGACGGACAGACAGACAGACAGCCAGACGGAGAGACAGACAGACAGACAGACAGACAGAGAGACAGACAGACATACAGACGGACAAACAGCGAGGCTTTTAGTATAAGGGTCCCGTTTTTGACGCTGATAGCTAAGTACTTAAATATCACATTATTTTATACATATTTTAACCCGTGTCCGAAAATAATGTAATAATCTATATTAATATTTCCACTAGTGTAGAATAAAATTGTAGATAATAGAGGAAAAACATCCTCGGCCTATCGCCGTAATGCATTGACATTCTTCCGAATGCAATAATTAATCAATAAATGTTAAAAAATACGTCTTGTTTAATTAAATGGTAGGATAAACAAATAGTAATAGTAACAGATACAAACATTACCTGCAAAGCAGCAGCACACAATACGCACATACATTTTTTTTACAATCACAAATAGTCACTAAATATCACATAATTAATATTAAATAAATATGGCAACCACATTAACCACAGCGCAATTCAACTTGGTTCAAAAGCAAGTCAGAACGTGTCTGCCGAAAACAAAAAGCAATCGCCGAATTAGAATTTTTTTAATCTATATATATATTACGCGAGGCCGATTTTTGTACATCCCATCAGATCTACAGTTATGGTCCGATTTTGATAAATGATATGTCATTAGATTCGTCTCATGCTGGAGAGGTGCATAAAACTCTTGGAATTTTCATTTTTTCCTGAAAAGGTACTGAAAAATGGATTTGAAAAAACTACTGTGCGCTAACCACGTGACTTTGACCACGTGACCTGTGATCCCTATTTTGACATAAGATGACCAAATAATAATAAGCATGATTTGCTCACAAACCTGTAGTAAGTTGTTCAGCATGATGAAATATTATTTTTGAGTCGGCAACATAATATCCGCAACACTTAAAACATGTACGAATATGCAAAAATAATTTTACAGTTTCTTGACAATGAATGACAGTAACCATATTCTGACAACTTTTAATGTCTTTTTTATTGGGGGCTATTATGTCAATGCTCTAAATTGCCAGGTTGTTTTTCTTTTTAAAATGTTAAAATGTTTGGAAACTTTTTTCGCATACCTGTTAAAAAGGTGGAGAAAAAGCCGGTTAAGTGCGAGTTGGACTGGTGCTCGAAAGACTAGAAAACTGACCGTCATTCAAGAATAGATTATTTTTATAGGCGAGTTTTACAATAAATCAAAGCAGAAAATAATTAGTAAAACTAATTTACACGTCATTCAAATAGGTAAATTTATGATAGATTATTATAAATATGATTAAAGTCCATCAAAAAAATAATTCCAAGGAAAATGGCATGAGTTATGGTAAATTAAATGGTATTTTACAAGAAAAAACTTAGTCCTTGCGCTTGCATGTCGACGGGATCGGAAATGTGGTCGAGTTGAGAATATGGACGACATGACAATGTGCCTAAGTTGGGAATGTATCTATATTGGTAATATGGATGAGTTGGTAAAATGGATGAGTTGGAAATGTGGACGAGTTGGGAATATGGAAGAGTTGGGAATGCGGATGAGTTGGTAAAATTGACAAGTTGGTAATATAGACGAGTTGGGAAAATGGACGAGTTGTTAATATGGGCGAGTTGTTAATTGGACGAGTTGTTAATTGGACGAGTTGTCAATGTAGACGTGTTGGGAATATGGACGAGTTGGGAATGTGGATGAGTTGGCAAAATGAATAAGTTGGGAACACGGACGAGTGGGCAATGTGGACGAGTTGAGAATATGGACGAGTTGGGAATGTGGATGAGTTGGCAAAATGAACAAGTTGGGAACACGGACGAGTGGGCAATGTGGACGAGTTGAGAATATGGACGAGTTGGCAATGAAGACGACTTGGTAATACGGACGAGTTGGTGATATGGAAGATTTGGCAATAAAGGCGAGCTGATAATAAGGACAAGTTGGTATTGTAGACGAGTTGGGTGTATCGTCGAGTTGGGAATATGGGAGAGTTGGAAATGTGGATGAGTTGGCAATGTGGATGAGTTGGTAAAATTGACAAGTTGGGAACATGGACAAGTGGGCAATATGGACGAGTTCGCATTATGGACGAGTTCGCAGTGAAGACGAGTTGGTAATACAGACAAGTTGGCAATGAAGACGCCTTGGTAATACGGACGACTTGGTGATATGGAAGATTTGGCAATGAAGACGAGCTGATAATAAGGACAAGCTGTTATTGTAGACGAGTTGGGTGTATCGTCGAGTTGGGAATATGGACGAGTTGGAAATGTGGATGAGTTGGCAATGTGAATGAGTTGGTAAAATTGACAAGTTGGGAACATGGACAAGGGGGCAATGTGGACGAGTTCGTATTATGGACGAGTTGGCAATGAAGACGACTTGGTAATACGGACGAGTTATCAACGTGGACGAGTTGAGAATATGGACAAGTTGGAAATGTGGATGAGTTGGCAAAATGAACAAGTTGGGAATATGGACGAGTTTGCAATAAAGACGAGCTGATAATAAGGACGAGTTTGTATTGTAGACGAGTTGGGTGTATCGTCGAGTTGAGAATATGGACGAGTTAAAAATGTGGATGAGTTGGCAATGTGGACGACTTGGAATTGTGGACGAGTTGGGCATATGGACAAGTTGGAAATGTGGACGAGTTGTATTTGTGAACGAGTTAGCAATATGGACGAGTTGGCATTGTTGATGAGTTGGAAATGAAGACGAGTTGGGAATGTAGATGAGTTTGGTGTATCGACGAGTTGGTAATGTGGACGACTTGGCATTGTGGACGAGGTGGGAATATGGACGAGTTGGAAATGTGGACGAGTTGTATTTGTGGACGAGTTGGCATTGTGGACGAGCAAGTAATATGGATGCGTTGGCATTGTGGATGAGTTGGGAATATAAACGAGTTGGCAATGAAGATGAGTTGGTAATATGGACGAGTTGATAATATGGACGAGATTGGCAATAAAGACGAGTTAATAATAAGGACGAGTTGGTATTGTAGACGAGTTGGGTGTATGGACGAGTTGGAAATGTGGACGAGTTAGCAATATAGATGAGTTGGCATTGTGGATGAGATGGGAATATGGATGAGTTGGGAATAAAGACGAGTTTGTAATATGAACGAGTTGGCAATGTAGATGAGTTGGGTGTATAGACGAGTGGGCAATGTGGACGATTTGGCATTGTGTACGAGTTGGGAATATGTACGAGTTGGGAATATGAACGAGTTGGAAATGTGGACGAATTTTATGTGGTGACGAGTTGGCATTGTGGACGAGTAAGCAACATGGACGCGTTGGAATTGTGGACGAGTTGGGAATATGGACGAGTTAGCAATATGTTCGAGTTGGCATTGTGGACGAATTGGGAATATGGACAAGGTGCCAATGGAGACGAATTGGTAATATAGACGAGGTAGCAATGCAGATAAGTTGGGTATATGAACGAGTTGGCAATGTGGACGTGTTGGGTGTGTGGACAAGTTGGCATTGTGACCCAGATGGGAATATAGACGAGCCGACATTGTGGACGAGTTGTATTTGTGGAATAATTAACATGTTACCCTAACATGCGAAACTTGATGGTAGAAATAACCTACATATGATGCAAATTTCAAAAAAAACGACTCGCTCAAGAATAAATCATATTTGAATTAATGACGTGTGGCTGATCATTCTTATTCTTATTCAAAATAAAATTTGTCAAATTATGCTGTCAACACAACAAATAGATTTTTTAAGGCTTCCGTTTTTACCGACTATGGTAAGGAACCCTAAAATTAGGTTTATATCATAGACTTGAGAGTATAGATAGCATCTCCCTCACTCTTCTGTCAGACACTATTTCAATGAGAGGAAAGACACGAAAGTTTGAATTTGGAATTTGGGTATACGTAAGGCCTTCAGCTCTAAATTTATTGAATAAAATATATCTTATATTCTTTTCTCAAACATGTTTAGCTGTTTTATATATATTGGATTTATTTTATTACACATATTTGACACATTCTTTTTTTATGGTGGAGTATTGTCAGTCAGTAATTTATTTAGATTAGTATTTAGGGTGTTCGCTATCACTTTACAAAAAGCAAAACCTCACCGAACAACGGCATGCTCTACGAGCAAACTCGGAATTGGCGAAATCATCATTAACTATGATGGAAGCCATATTTTAAAATTAGAATTAGAAGTAGGGTTTGATTAAGAGTTATACTGGCGTAAGAATTTCAAACACAATGTGAAATTGTTATTGAATAAATGATTGATGATGATGACATGGCAGCACCCATATTAAGAAAATTTGCACGATCTATTGAATTTCATAAAAAAAAAACAAGCATTGATAATAGTGGTTTTTCGTGTATTCTTTAAACGTTTTTTACTCTCTATTACATACAATTGAGTTTATGTAACATTTTTTACTATCAATATTTTGAAGTATTTACGATTATAAATGAATACATAAACAGTAACGCACTCCATGATTTCCTTTTTAAAACCTGCGTAGTGAGTGACCAAATCTGTCGTTTCGATTCATGTGCTATTTCTGGAAATTGATAGAAATCGATCAAATCGATAAACGTATGTCCGAAGAAAGGATAACAAATTAAAATTCTACCAATCTTATGTTCGGTCCTATGAAAATATGTCAATTATTTTTGTACGATTTGGGACTATTGTCATGAATTATATTTTATCCATAAATCGAATAATATGCATTTTATTTGTGAAACAGATCAGCAGATCACATGGCATTAATGCACAAGTTATTTTTATAAAAGAGTTGAAAAAGTTGTCACGATGAACCTGGCAGTTGGCTATCAGGCCTGGCTCTAGCCTGGCATGTCTTAACGTTTTTGAAATATCATTTTAACGTGTTTTTTTACAGTATTTATTCTTCGATCCCCAAAAACTTCTTATCGATAAAGTAGTTATTTTCTGTAACACTACCGGATTTCCATATTCTAGCGGCGGTTCGACGCCGCAACGGGTCTCTAGTTATGTTTATTATCGGCCAGTACCAGCCCTGAAGGTTTGTCGCAGTAACAACCTCCGGCGCGTATTCTGTGAAGACGGGTGTGGCCAACAATCTTCACGCACAGAGACACTTCAATAATCGTAGGAAATTTCAGCATGACTGTCGTATAGTTCCAACTGTCGCCGTTTCATAGATATGTGGCACTATAATTGCTGTTGAAAATTGTGACCAAGTTTGACTACTTACGTTATTATTATTCGGTATTTGATAATGTATGCTAGCTTTAATGTGTTTTCATTCATTTAATGCTGGACATAGGTCTCTCCATGGGCCATTTTTCTCTGTCTTCAGATCAGTCTATCTGTGATAGCGATCTTTCGTAAATCGTTACTCCTGTTAAGCGGAATGCGACTTATAGGCTTGCCGAGCCGCGGTCTCCACTCCACAACTCCTGTTTCCTAGCGGTTATGGTTCTACGCAACATTTCAGCTTTTCTGTATAGTGGCGATTCTCAAACTTTCGTATAGAATAGTGGTTCTCAATCTGTCCTATAAAGCATCGGTTGCCAAACTTTTCTGTATGGTGGCGATTCTCAAACTTTCCTGTATAGTGGCGATTCTCAAACTTTCCTATAGAGCAGTGGTTCTCAACCTGTCCTGTAAGGCATCGGCTCCCAATTATTTTTTGTATAGTAGCGACTCTCAAACTTTCCAATAGAGCTGTGGTTCTCAAACTGTCCTGTAGAGCATCGGTTCCCAAACGGTTCTGTATAGTAGCGATTCTCAAACTTTCCTATAGATCTGTGGTTCTCAAATTCTCCTGTAGTGCATCGGCTCCTAAACTTTTCTGTATAGTAGCGATTCTCAAACTTTCCTATAGAGCTGTGGTTCTCAAACTGTCCTGTAGAGCATCGATTTCCAATATTTTCTGTATAGTAGCGGTTCTCAAACTTTTCTATAGAGCATCGGTTCTCAAAATCATCTATAATAAAGAGGTTTTAAAATTTTCTATACAGCAAAGGTTCTCAAACTGTCATATACAGCATCTGTTCTCAAACTCTTATATAGAGCATCGGTTCTCAAATTCTGCAACGTAGTAGCGGTTCTTAAACTGCCCTTTAGAACAGCAGTTTTCAAACATTCCATAGAGCAGCGGTTCTCAAACTTTCCTCTAACCAATATTCAGCTGTAAAGAATTTACCATGAGATTACACAGTATACCGCCACTTCTGCAGCTATTTGTACTTGAGATCGCAGCGCCAGCAAAGCAGCCTCGAGTTTTGATTACAGACAAGGAGATCTGAGTAATCTATGTTAATCCACAACACAGGCCGTTTGTAAACGCTCGCAGGGTTGCCACGGTACAAGATTAGCACTTTGAATATAAATAGGGAAAGTTGAACTCATTTTCGGGGTTTTCAAACAGTACAAAAGGAACGCGGCTGATAAACTTGGCCTTCGGTTGTCTATTTCTTAAAGAGTGGTGTTATAAGTTTAACATGTGTATCTGTGTATCTATCTGTGGCATCTTAGCTCCCAAACGAATGGACCAATTTGAGTGCGTTTTTATTCGAAAGACTAGTTCGTCGAGATGGTTCTTAGCTTTGTTCGTTTGATATAGGTCCAATTGTTTCCAAGATATTTAGCTTTAATTGTAACAAGTGACAAAATCTCAATCAATATCTAAGAATTCAAAATTTTGACATTTTCTATATCACTCATTGAATGAGGGTCTTATGATGACCAGCTACATGACTGTGTCGGGGGTGTTTTAAATGTTTTACTTAAAAGGTTCTATTTAAAGTTTTACAGAAAATTACACTATAGTGATTAGGTACTACGTTACTCCCCGTGTGTAAGTAGCCAACCTAAATTTAATAAAAAATGTTCTCATCTAAGTATAATTATATTATTAAATAATACCTAAAGTTACATTTCCTGAAATAGATAATAAATAATTTTACAACTGTTTATGTTGTTACTCAACGGGTGTATTTATAAAGAATACTTTTTATATATCATAAACTCACACTTTTATAAAATAATTTATTAAGTTGGTACAAATATCACGAAAAAATGTCCTTTACAATTTCGTCCTTCTTTTTTCAAATACGTGACTTCCATTACATTCTAAATATAAATAATTGGACCCCTGCCCTTAATTAAGTTAGATGAGATTGGGTAAGCCTGTGAATTTTTGCGGTATGTGCCAACCCTAACCGAGATACAGGATGATTAGAATGTCAACCGCTCCGCGCCCGGAATCTGGATTGTTCGCGTAAAACGTTACGCAATCATCCTGTAGGTAAGGCTGCAAATACATTGGATTCTATTTAATTTAAGAAACCTTCAGGGCATAAAAGATTTTTATTTATACGCACGAGTGCCGAAAAAGAACGAAGTCAATGAATACGAATGTAACGTAAGATACTTACTTTTATAACTTTACTGTACAAAGTATATCTATTGTCATTATGAATTCCGTTTTGATTGAAATATTTTTCACTGTCGAGTGGATGATTATATCGTAATATATATTATATTATCTCTCAGTCAGAAGGGCTACTTCAATGTTCAAAATTCAGCCGTCATAGTGCCGTCCCGCTCACCCAAATACAGTTTGACAGGAAATCGAGAGGAACGGCACTAGGGTATTTCGGACATCGTAGGCGTTCAGGTGCGAATTCAACGGAGCATTACGATATTTTCCATTTAGCATAGTCGTATCTTTATCAAGGCATTGTTTCGGAAATATATCAAACCAGGAGGTGAGGTCAAAGTAGGAGAATATCGAAATGATGAGATACGCAAGGGAACCAAGGTTGTAGATATAGCTCAGAGTCGCCAAACTTAAGTGGCAGTGGGCTGGGCATATTGCTCGTAGAATCGATGGCCGTTGGGGCAGAAAGGTTCTTAAGTGGCGACCGCGGACCGGAAGACGCAGCGTCGGAAGGCCTCCAACAAGGTGGACCGACGACCTGGTTAAGATCGCGGGTAGAAATTGGATGAGGGCGGCGCAAGATCGATCGCTGTGGAGAACTTTGGGGGAGGCCTTTGTCCAGCAGTGGACGTCTATCGGCTGATATGATGATGATGATGAGGTGAGCGCAACTTTGTACGCGTATTTTTTTTTACCGTTGACGGGTAAAAAGTATCCTAACCATCTATGAATGTCCAGCTACTCCTGATCTTAATAAGGTTATAATTTACTTAGCCGTTGCGACGTGATGAGAGGACAAAGGAATGGGAAACAGATGGCGCCTGGCTGGTATGGTACCGCACGCCCATACAAAACAAATGACGATCCTGCATCACGCTATTGACTTTTTTCCTGAAATCATGAGCGCTCTCCATAGAAAATTGATTGTCAATACAAATCTAGTATTTTATAATGGTATAGATGAATATAATCATTAGAGATGATTTACATGAACAAATTTGAATGGATAATCATAATCGTCACTGGCCTCTTGCATCTATAAAAGATGATTTAAGCAGGTTCCAAAGTGCGGCACTTGCGAACGTGACTCGATAGCCCGAATCGCGAGCGACAGCCTCGGCCGCATATTCGACATAAAAATGTTGCGCCTGTCGGTGAAGGGCGAAGAGTGGCGCGCTGGTCACGCTTATGAGAAAGAGAATCAAACCAGGCCTCATCATGTGCGACCACACCGTCGCACAGTCTTTCTCCACGAGTCACGGTTCTTAGACTCATTTTCCCAGTTTTGGATGTTGATATTGAATGACAGCATATCACGCTCTGCGCTATTAAACCTCAACAGGGACCGTCCATTGAGTCCGTTTAGCGTTGGCAATGTCGCTTAAGAGTATTTGTATGTTTTTTTAATGCGTGTATTTGGTATTTTATATACAGTGGCCACATGGTTTTTGAAAAAAATAAAGTCGGAACGGAATAAAGCCGCACATAAATCCACAAGAGAAATGATATTTGATATTATTCGATTTTGTCCAGCGGCAAAAAACGGCTAAAAGCCCCACTACCGACTTACAAAAAGTCACAGAACGTGTGTCCTCTATGACGGGTAGTTATGTTGTATGTAATATTAAATTATTACGTATTTAATAGTCCCCCTAAATATTTAGTCTCCGACAAAAAATTGGTAATTGTATATTCATTAAAAATTAATTTACATAAGTATGAGGGTCATTCATTATTTTAAAATAACTGACAAAGAGTAACAGGGCTGTCAGCATAACAAAAACTATAAAATATCACTGGGACGCCCTCAAATCCTACGACTCTTATCTTTCCGCACAGACTCAAATCATAAAAAATGTAGTCTTTATTTAAAGTAGGTACGTAATCAATCATCGCGCTTAAGCAACAACGGTATGAATTTGTACGGTCTCGGTGGGCGGGTCCGACTCGCACTTGTTCGTTTTTTTCTCCCTCGGAAAATTAAACCGGAAGAGGATTTAATTAAGATTTGAAACCGAAGGAAACAACTTATGTGAGAAGTCGAAAGTTGTAAAGATCCCTCCGAGCGTTGTGTCTGGGGACGCTGGCCTCGGAACTCGAACTCAACACCCGACTTAGGAACTTCCAACTGGCAAACATGATTAGCGAGCTCTGAGAAACTCATCGAAGTCTAGATTCGAACACTTCAGTGAGCATTTTGCTTCTCCGGCATCACGATTTAATCTTAAATGTAAGAAACTAATTTGGGCTCGATATTTCTCTACACTTATGTGCTCGGCATTTTCTTAGATTACATTCACAGACAACCCCCACTAGACGGAGCATGTAAGGCGACCCGCGCGCACCAACGATATGGTACGGCAGAACATTAAAGTATCAAGACGGCGGCCACCGTTTAGTTGCGTTCATGTTTATGAGGTCTCTACACCACTTAATACTACAATGTACCATGTTATTTATTTAATTTCTTTTTTCGTTCACGTACGCATGGATCATAAACAAGGACGCAACTAAACGGTGGCCGCCGTGTTGATACTTTAATGTTCTGCCGTACCATATCGTTGGTGCGCGTGGGTCGCCTTACAAGCTCCGTCTAGTGGGGGTTGTCTGTGATTACATTTAATGAAGAAATTTCAACTAATACTAGGTACCTATATAAACAAGTCCAAGAATCACGCGTAAAAATATAGTTATATTAAACCGCTATTATATTATTAGTTATTAACGCAAAATTAATTAAAAATATATATAAATATAAAACATATACCTAAATATTTATAAAAATATAAGGCTATGTACACAAACTAAATTGATCTAGTCTCTAACTAAGCCACGTTGGTTTTCTGGATATACATAATGTATTATTACTACAAAATACAATAGTGCATATGAAATCCGTCCGGCAATTTTTTCATTGGCGGATTAAATATCTGCTTTTCTATCCAAATTGATATTAAAAAACAACATAATTTTATTGGAATTACGTAATGTTAATTATAATAGTGATAGAAAAGATATTAATTATATTAAGTGAATTCACTGATGATAATGATTGGGTTAGGTAGCTGTTCACCATTCCATATAAAAGTGCTTAGTGTTAGTGTGTTCGCTGCCTTAGGAATTTAGATGAGTATCCCGTGAGACAACATGGTAATGCGAGCACTGATTATATGTATGGGCGGGTGATTTATTGCGTGGGTTCAAGGTTCCTACACGACGCTTTAAAACAACGGAGTTCATGAGTGTACACTTTGTAGTTTATGCAACTGTTACATAATGAGAGGTCTTAAACATGAGTATGGTTTTACGAATGAGCCGCAGCCGCAGGCGAGTTTCATAGTAGGATCTCTCGAGTGTTTTAAGGCCTAATTATATACACTACTTTATCTACAAATATTCATCATCATATCATAGATTTTCTTTTATGAATATATGAAGTACTGAGCAGTACTAGTAAATCCCGCGAAACGGAAGAATGCATGAGGCGACCCCTCCAGCACCGGCTGGTTCGCCATAAGTATCATCAAACCTTAAGTAATGAAACAATATCACTGATTTTGGTCATCCATGCCCCGCCGCCGTCGCTGCCAAGTAATGTGGGGCTTTTACTGTAGTATCTATCAGAATTTTCAATATTGAACAGAATCAATTTAGATCCTATATATCTATATATATAAAAGAAGAAGTCCTGACTGACTCATCAACGCACAGCCGAAACTACTAATGTTAGAGAGTTGATTTTTGCACAGTAGGTTACTTTTATAACGTGGGCTAGGGATAAGAAGGGATTTTTGGAAATACCTCCCCTAAGAGGGTTAAATAGGGGTGCAAAGTTTGTATGGGGTAAACTTTTTTTGGAGTTAGAGACTTGAAACTTTGTAGGATAATTAATTATTCAAACACACAAAAAGTACTTTCAGCGTTTTAGAAAATTTCACCCCTAAGGGGGTTAAAAAGGGGTGCAATGTTTATATGGGAGAAACTTTATTTTTTGAACTAGAGACTTAAAACTTTGTAGATAGCTTACTTAATTAAATAAAAAAAAAGTAATTTCAGCGTGTTGGAAAATTTCACCTCTAAGGGGGTTAAAAAGGGGTGCAATGTTTATATGTGAGAAACTTTATTTTTTGAACTAGAGACTTAAAACTTTGTAGATAGCTTACTTAATCAAATAAAAAAAAAGTAATTTCAGCGTTTTGGAAAATTTCACCTCTAAGGGGGCTAAAAAGGGGTCCAAAGTTTGTATGGGGAACACCGCTAATGTTGTTTATACAGAAGTGTTACGCTAACGTTATCAGTTTATATATTTTTTATTTCCTGTCTACTACCCAGTGACTACGTCCTTTTTTAAAACGAACTTGCACCCCCTTTTCTATGGTTGACTGTCAACAATATTTTCTTAGTGCTGTCTCTTATTTATTGTGTTCCAAACTTTATGTGTTCCTATATTTAGTGAGTTGTCTATCAGCACATGAATAATTTATACTTTATTTAGCTTCTTGAGAGATATAGAGAACTATAGCACCAGAATATATTGAATCACTCTTCAAACAATACTACTAGCCTGTAGACCAAAATAGTAATCGCATCATTAAATTCGCTTATGTGCATTTAGTTTTTAATGGTCACATTACAGCATTTTCTTTAAACACTAGCCTTTTTAGTAACTGGGGTACCTGCTAGACCATTTAGAAACATTTTGGCCAGCCTCGGGAACTCCGCCACACCACTCTTTTCGTTTAATAGGCAGGCCGGCGTGTACAAATACCAGTGCTGCCTTCTTATGAAAAGAGGTCATTATTTATTATTGTTATGAAATAAAGTTTATTATTTATTATTATTGAAAGAGATACTCTTCATTAAACTGCCTCCATCTCTCGATTTCCAGTGCTGAGTTTAAGATTGTTTTAACAGCCTTACGATATTTAACATTTTTTTTTAATCTCACTGATAATAACTATTAAGATCCCCATTTTCTAACTCCAAATCCATGCGTCGCTCTATATCTTGCAGTCATTTTTGCCAAAGATTAAAAGCATCAGGTAACTGACGGAATAAATATTAAGCATCCTGCAAACAATTCCCGTAATCTAATTGGAAAATCTTAAAAAATTCTTTAACAATTGCATTGTCTAGACCATTTTTACTAAGAATAAAATTCACTTACCTATTTTAATATCTTTGTCATCATCAAAAATCTACGCGAACGAAGTCGCGGGCGGCCGCTAGTATAATATATAAAGGATACAAAGGATAAAATAGAAGAAGCCAACATTTTATGCAATTCATTGAAGTCCAAATCACTATTTCGTCGTCAATGTCGTGTGTTTTGGTTACACCTGGACTTCTTATTTGTCCTTTGTATATATATTATAGAAATTTAACTATATAGATAAACATAATATTAAATAATTTAGAGAACATTTGGATTACAGAACAGAATACGTAACTATCACGTTGCTAGAAACCATACGCCTAAACGTCCAACTTAATGGTCCTTACCCACTAGGTAGTAGCATCAAGAGTAGCCGACAATTTCACTATGTACAATTTGATATAAGTCAGTAGTCAAATTGCGAATACTTTTGATTCTGACCGAACATGCTGCTATTGATACCGTACCCACACATACTAAACTCATACACACTCTACACACAACCAATTTTAGACTATAGGCGCAAGTGCTTAACATGTGGACACTTTCCAGAATTTGACCTTTAATCAGTTGTTAGACAATAACTACGCTTATTATCAATAAATTATTTATTTTGTTTTAATCACAGTTAAACAATCTTTAAAGTCCACATATGTTTTCTACGCTAGCTATCCGGAGATGGCATTTTTTTTAAATACTCATTTTGTCCATAGGTACATCTACTGTCTCTACCTATGGACTCTAACAACGTACCTATGGACGGTACCTACCTACCTACCTACCTACGGACAATAATCGACAACATACTTTTAAACAGAATAAACTTCTAAATTAACGTAATCGTTATCATATAATTAATCAACATGTAATTATGAGTTGCTCTCAAATCATAACATAATTCCTTTTTTTCTTCTTGAAATGTAATATTCTTGGCAGAATCTCAAGTATAATTCAGTGCCTCCAGTGAAGAACGGACTAACACGAGTTATTTCCTTTGGTTTTTGTTGCACCATTGTAATCAGCTCGTCAAACTACATAACATATCAAAAGGACATATCTCTAGCTGTCTCCTAACCACCACCTTGGTTTAAAAAGTATGGCATCAACTGGCTTCAAGCCCCTAAACCCGGAGTTTACTAACCCTACACCTTTGTTTCAAAAGTATGGCTTGGCCGTTTCATAGACTACCGTAAATAAGTCTAGCGGACTGTCCGGCCCATATCGTAAGGAATTAAGTTTATAAGTATATATTATCAAAGACATAAACTTAGTTTCTTGATACCATATGGGCCAGACGGTCCGTTGGACTTATTTACGGTACTCTATGAAACGGCCAAGCCATACTTTTGAAACAAAGGTGTAGGGTTAGTAAACTCCGGGTTTAGGGGCTTGAAGCCAGTTGATGCCATACTTTTTAAACCAAGGTGGTGGGGTTAGTAAAGTCGGGGCTTAGGGGCTTGGCTTTTCCTGGGATCTGATAACTTTTTTACAGCGAAAGCGTTATGAGAATGTGAGTCTTGGCCGTCAATTTTACATGAAATGTTTTTGGTGGGATAATACTTATATAAAGATAAATAATATATAAATTTTAATAAAGAACGTGCTTATACCTCCTCCATTATTATTCCGTTTGTTATTTTTTTTTCGTCAAGCTTAGCCCACTTTTTTAAACTATCCTCTTAATAAAACACTTCACGAATAGAATGAAAATCACGAGCCGTTGACAAAGAGTTCTATAGATACTGTCGTTCAGAGAGTCCAAACTGATTAAGTATAGTTAAATAAATAGACACCATACTTTTCTCACGGTATATTCTTGGGTCTAAAAATACAACATAAGTATCACACTGTGCTATTCACGTTACATAGATAATGCAATGATATCTTAAAGTTTGCTAAATATTTATTCATAATTCAAGCCATAAATAGTGGATGAAACTGACATGTCAGAAAACTAAAATTAAGTAGAACCTGTAACTGATTCGATAGGATATTGAAATATTCATGACAATTTCAGTAATAAAATGTTGAATGTATATGCAATACAATACCATACAAGTACCTACTCTTTATTGGACACCTCATAAAACATACAAGGGAAATACAACGCAATAGGTAGACTTCCATATTTTTCTAAAGAAAATCAATTTTTATAACTTCATTCGCAAATTCGTGGTTAAAATTTGCATGTAAATAAAGCCTAGTTTCAATGATTTAGTCACATTTTCATCAAAAACTAACAGCCTGTTTACGCAGATACCCGCATAAAAAACGTTATAAAACTGATAAAGGTGTTTTTATTGCAACAAAACACCTTCTTACTTCTCAAAAGATTAAAATAATACATGTTTGCGACTATGACATCCCAACTAGCAAAACTGAACCAAATTTAGCTGTAAATCAGTGACAGACGCAGTTTTATATCCGTGATAGAAACATCTCTATCACTGGGAAGTGGCCCCAGTTTTACAGCTATTTGATGATATATCATGTGTATTTTGGCACCGCACGTCACTACTTTGATGTATACCCATGATACTACAATGTTTTATGAATCTCTTTAGCGTTACACCAATGGCGCCTGAGTCACTATATCACTAAAATATGATAAGAAAGTAACAGCAATTCTGATATAGAGCTGTTTGTTGTTATATTGTTATTAGCGATTCTTTTATGTCGCATATCGTTAGTGCTAAATACTGTGTGTTATGTGTAAATAAAGTTGTATGAAAAAAAATGTCCTAACAATTAACAGTTTTGTAAGTATAATAAAATAGCAAACTATTTTTGTGTTAGTAAGTAGTGTCAAGTTGCATTTAGGTACGTGCATAACGGGTAGTTTATCATGCGCTCAAAATTTTATTGATGAAATAATAGCATATTATTTGTGTTTTTTTCATGCCCCTTTTAAATATTGAATATTTAATTAAATAAAAAATATTTAAAATAGCAAATTATTTAAAGTCACCAATATGTATCTAAAATGTGTTCTGGTTACTGATATATCACAAATTTACAGTTTCCCACCGCCATTACCAAACACTTTCGGGTTCCTTAATAAAACTAGTAAAACCCCCTACTGTACCTACCTTTAGGTAATAAATAAAGTATCTTCAATATTGTTCAACTCATTTGCGTGAAATGAAAGTGGTTATATTTTTTGTCAATTACTGTTTTTCAAGCAGAAGTAATTTCATAAAACTCAACAGATTTGAATGGCTGTGGAAGAATATGTTTTCATCTTCTCCATTGTCATCAAAATTGTCAGTCGCAAACAGTCATCTTGGTATCCTGAACAAGGTTCTGTTAAGATTTCATTTTTTGTATCTACGGAACCAACTTCCGAATTCTCGACGCTGGTTTGACTATCATAAAGATCCTATAAATGAGGTTACAACAGCTGATATACATTTATTTAGCTATATATTAGTAACAATAATGTTTATATGTCACTGATGATATAAAAGGTCTTAAAAAGTGTATTTGCAACTGTTTAGTGTTAATGTAGATCTTTAACCAACTTTATGCTGCTGGTGTTAAGGAAACGCCATTATATGATACTTTAGACGCATATCAGCTGCGTTATGTTCTTATATATCTCGAGTTAGCTCCATTGGTGCACTGATATATCACCAGCGATATTGCAGCGCATTAAAAGCCACAATAGAGTTACTTAGCTGTATACAGGCACTGTATATATCTGATATGCAACGAAATTGCTCTAAATCACAGTTAGGGATACTGTTGTGCAGCTGTGTTATATGTGCCGTATTAAGAAGTCCAGTAAACGTTTATGTCATCAATTCTTATCACGATATAGCTGTATAAAATTATACAGCTAGATGATGATACAAGTCGCCAATATACAACATAGCAGCTCCGAGTTGCTATTTTATGACTTTTATATCATTATTTAGTGTTAAAACATTTTATTTTATCACTACTTTGCTAGTTGGGATGGATATAGGTGCTATGTAAAAACAGCTAAAAGTGAAAACTATAATAAAAAATCCATACTAATATTATAAATGCGAAAGTGTGTCTGTCTGTCTGTCTGTCTGTCTGTTACCTCTTCACGCTAAAACCGCTGAACCGATTTAGATGAAATTTGGTATATACATAGTTTCAGTCCCGGGGAAGGACATAGGATACTTTTCATCCCGAATAAATGTAGTGTTCCCGTGGGGTGAGCGGGTAACACCGCGGGGCACAGCTAGTATATATATATATGTTATGTGGGTACTATTCATAACACTTTTTTCCACTACAATTTCTTCTCACTGGTAAAACTGTTGCCACCTTCTTTCATCCATTGAGTTGTAGGCTTTTACGACTTAAAACAAATCGAGAGGGGTTTTATTAAAACTTCAATTGTAAATTATTAAATAACTGCGGTACGCAAATAGACCAATGGTAAGACGGTATGGTCGCGAAACTGACCTTTGGCGTTACTTGGTCCGGTGGTGGCACTAAACGAGTTATTCTTATTCCTTTATGCTCACGTTAGAATAATGGCATAGACGTGTTTATGTCAAAATGGCGTTACTTGGTCCGGTGGCACTAAACGAGTTATTCCTTTATGCTCATGTTAGAATAATGGTATAAATGTGTTTATGTCAAAATTCAAAAATATAACTGTAATCTTATATTCTTGGCAGAATCTCAAGTATAATTCAGTGCCTCCAGTGAAGAACGGACTAACACGAGTTATTTCCTTTGGTTTTTGTTGCACCATTGTAATCAGCTCGTCAAACTACATAACATATCAAAAGGACATATCTCTAGCTGTCTCCTAACCTAGTTTTTAAAGGGTATAAGTTGAGGTTCATACAGGTATAAGTTACTCTTATTCTGCATTGTAGACGTTTAAAACAAGGGAACAAATGATCTCGAGTCAAAATTACGCACGAACCCAAAGAAATAATTACAGTTATATTTTTGAATTTTGACATAAACACATTTATACCATTATTCTAACATGAGCATAAAGGAATAACTCGTTTAGTGCCACCGGACCAAGTAACGCCATTTTGACATAAACACGTCTATGCCATTATTCTAACGTGAGCATAAAGGAATAAGAATAACTCGTTTAGTGCCACCACCGGACCAAGTAACGCCAAAGGTCAGTTTCGCGACCATACCGTCTTACCATTGGTCTATTTGCGTACCGCAGTTATTTAATAATTTACAATTGAAGTTTTAATAAAACCCCTCTCGATTTGTTTTAAGTCGTAAAAGCCTACAACTCAATGGATGAAAGAAGGTGGCAACAGTTTTACCAGTGAGAAGAAATTGTAGTGGAAAAAAGTGTTATGAATAGTACCCACATAACATATATATATATACTAGCTGTGCCCCGCGGTGTTACCCGCTCACCCCACGGGAACACTACATTTATTCGGGATGAAAAGTATCCTATGTCCTTCCCCGGGACTGAAACTATGTATATACCAAATTTCATCTAAATCGGTTCAGCGGTTTTAGCGTGAAGAGGTAACAGACAGACAGACAGACAGACAGACACACTTTCGCATTTATAATATTAGTATGGATTTTTTATTATAGTTTTCACTTTTAGCTGTTTTTACATAGCACCTATATCCATCCCAACTAGCAAAGTAGTGATAAAATAAAATGTTTTAACACTAAATAATGATATAAAAGTCATAAAATAGCAACTCGGAGCTGCTATGTTGTATATTGGCGACTTGTATCATCATCTAGCTGTATAATTTTATACAGCTATATCGTGATAAGAATTGATGACATAAACGTTTACTGGACTTCTTAATACGGCACATATAACACAGCTGCACAACAGTATCCCTAACTGTGATTTAGAGCAATTTCGTTGCATATCAGATATATACAGTGCCTGTATACAGCTAAGTAACTCTATTGTGGCTTTTAATGCGCTGCAATATCGCTGGTGATATATCAGTGCACCAATGGAGCTAACTCGAGATATATAAGAACATAACGCAGCTGATATGCGTCTAAAGTATCATATAATGGCGTTTCCTTAACACCAGCAGCATAAAGTTGGTTAAAGATCTACATTAACACTAAACAGTTGCAAATACACTTTTTAAGACCTTTTATATCATCAGTGACATATAAACATTATTGTTACTAATATATAGCTAAATAAATGTATATCAGCTGTTGTAACCTCATTTATAGGATCTTTATGATAGTCAAACCAGCGTCGAGAATTCGGAAGTTGGTTCCGTAGATACAAAAAATGAAATCTTAACAGAACCTTGTTCAGGATACCAAGATGACTGTTTGCGACTGACAATTTTGATGACAATGGAGAAGATGAAAACATATTCTTCCACAGCCATTCAAATCTGTTGAGTTTTATGAAATTACTTCTGCTTGAAAAACAGTAATTGACAAAAAATATAACCACTTTCATTTCACGCAAATGAGTTGAACAATATTGAAGATACTTTATTTATTACCTAAAGGTAGGTACAGTAGGGGGTTTTACTAGTTTTATTAAGGAACCCGAAAGTGTTTGGTAATGGCGGTGGGAAACTGTAAATTTGTGATATATCAGTAACCAGAACACATTTTAGATACATATTGGTGACTTTAAATAATTTGCTATTTTAAATATTTTTTATTTAATTAAATATTCAATATTTAAAAGGGGCATGAAAAAAACACAAATAATATGCTATTATTTCATCAATAAAATTTTGAGCGCATGATAAACTACCCGTTATGCACGTACCTAAATGCAACTTGACACTACTTACTAACACAAAAATAGTTTGCTATTTTATTATACTTACAAAACTGTTAATTGTTAGGACATTTTTTTTCATACAACTTTATTTACACATAACACACAGTATTTAGCACTAACGATATGCGACATAAAAGAATCGCTAATAACAATATAACAACAAACAGCTCTATATCAGAATTGCTGTTACTTTCTTATCATATTTTAGTGATATAGTGACTCAGGCGCCATTGGTGTAACGCTAAAGAGATTCATAAAACATTGTAGTATCATGGGTATACATCAAAGTAGTGACGTGCGGTGCCAAAATACACATGATATATCATCAAATAGCTGTAAAACTGGGGCCACTTCCCAGTGATAGAGATGTTTCTATCACGGATATAAAACTGCGTCTGTCACTGATTTACAGCTAAATTTGGTTCAGTTTTGCTAGTTGGGATGTCATAGTCGCAAACATGTATTATTTTAATCTTTTGAGAAGTAAGAAGGTGTTTTGTTGCAATAAAAACACCTTTATCAGTTTTATAACGTTTTTTATGCGGGTATCTGCGTAAACAGGCTGTTAGTTTTTGATGAAAATGTGACTAAATCATTGAAACTAGGCTTTATTTACATGCAAATTTTAACCACGAATTTGCGAATGAAGTTATAAAAATTGATTTTCTTTAGAAAAATATGGAAGTCTACCTATTGCGTTGTATTTCCCTTGTATGTTTTATGAGGTGTCCAATAAAGAGTAGGTACTTGTATGGTATTGTATTGCATATACATTCAACATTTTATTACTGAAATTGTCATGAATATTTCAATATCCTATCGAATCAGTTACAGGTTCTACTTAATTTTAGTTTTCTGACATGTCAGTTTCATCCACTATTTATGGCTTGAATTATGAATAAATATTTAGCAAACTTTAAGATATCATTGCATTATCTATGTAACGTGAATAGCACAGTGTGATACTTATGTTGTATTTTTAGACCCAAGAATATACCGTGAGAAAAGTATGGTGTCTATTTATTTAACTATACTTAATCAGTTTGGACTCTCTGAACGACAGTATCTATAGAACTCTTTGTCAACGGCTCGTGATTTTCATTCTATTCGTGAAGTGTTTTATTAAGAGGATAGTTTAAAAAAGTGGGCTAAGCTTGACGAAAAAAAAATAACAAACGGAATAATAATGGAGGAGGTATAAGCACGTTCTTTATTAAAATTTATATATTATTTATCTTTATATAAGTATTATCCCACCAAAAACATTTCATGTAAAATTGACGGCCAAGACTCACATTCTCATAACGCTTTCGCTGTAAAAAAGTTATCAGATCCCAGGAAAAGCCAAGCCCCTAAGCCCCGACTTTACTAACCCCACCACCTTGGTTTAAAAAGTATGGCATCAACTGGCTTCAAGCCCCTAAACCCGGAGTTTACTAACCCTACACCTTTGTTTCAAAAGTATGGCTTGGCCGTTTCATAGAGTACCGTAAATAAGTCCAACGGACCGTCTGGCCCATATGGTATCAAGAAACTAAGTTTATGTCTTTGATAATATATACTTATAAACTTAATTCCTTACGATATGGGCCGGACAGTCCGCTAGACTTATTTACGGTAGTCTATGAAACGGCCAAGCCATACTTTTGAAACAAAGGTGTAGGGTTAGTAAACTCCGGGTTTAGGGGCTTGAAGCCAGTTGATGCCATACTTTTTAAACCAAGGTGGTGGGGTTAGTAAAGTCGGGGCTTAGGGGCTTGGCTTTTCCTGGGATCTGATAACTTTTTTACAGCGAAAGCGTTATGAGAATGTGAGTCTTGGCCGTCAATTTTACATGAAATGTTTTTGGTGGGATCTCATTTCTTTTTGTAAGGTGCTTTAGTTTTTTCAATTTTTTTGGGCTGTAGGGTTTCTTGAGCGACAACTGAAGTAGACAATTGTGTATTTAAGAAATACTTAATTCTAGCCCCATATATATACACTTTTATCCCCTATTATGGGAAACCCATACAAACTTCCATCCCCTTATTTAAAGGGTGGGGGGTGATTTTTTAAAAGTCCTACAATATGTATTTGATTTATAACAATGAGTCCCTATAGGTTTCAATTTTCAGACCTCTAGTATCAAAATTTGCGGAAGTTTCATACAAACTTCCATCCCCTAGTTTAAGGGGTTGGGGGGTAAAAGTTCCAAGTTTTAGAATTATTTTGTTGTTTGTGTACTAATACTAGCTTACATACCAAATTTCAGCTTTCTAGGTCATCGGGAAGTACCCCAGAGGTTTTGATACGTCAGTGAGTGAGTGGCAAAATCGGCGTATTTTAGGTACCTATAAAACCTAAAGTATAAAAGCTAGATCAATTAAATTTTGTACATTTTATATGTTTGCTAACTGCATCTTAACCTGAGAATTTGGGCGCTCTAGTGTTAACTGGGACGAAACTATGAGGGTTTGAATATGAGACGAAACGGTTCGAGAAAAGGTAGGTAGTGCCCCCTTCTTTTTTGTTCGTCTTGGCGGGGGCACTACCGTGCCCCCAGATATCTTAGAAAATATTTACTATAAGGAAGATTTAATTCACTTTCCGAGGACTTGAGTTGAAATTAGGTTTACATTTACCTACATAACATACTTAGTTTCAACTCTAGTCCTCGGAAATGTTAATATAATAAGCGTGGACCTGATCTGACGATGGGGCCAGATGGTGGATATAGGCAAAACTCTATAACACAATTCTACTGAGTTTGGACTTCTTAAAAAATCGTCTCGGTACTTGATGAATTGCAAAGAAAAATGTACGCTGTCAATTAAAAGGCATGGAAGATATAAAAATCTTCTTAAGTATAACTTTATCAGTCATCACTTTAACAGTGTTGAGAAATCGAAGGATCTAAATAGAGCTGTTGCCAGTCATGGACAGTGAGTGCAATGATATCTATGTTGATATTGATATATTTGATATAGTAATAAACAAGAATTATTTATTTTATCATTGATTTCTTATGATAATTTTATTATACAGCCACATTTGACTCTTTAGGTTGCCAATTTGATAAGTCGTGTAATTTCTAAAATACCATACTAAAAATTGGTATAAGTCGTTTCGTTTCGTTTATGCACGTCATTCACAATGGTATAAGTCGTGTTCATCTTTTATGCTCGTCGTTCATAAGGGCATAAGTCGTTTAATTGCTAAAAAATCGGTAAAATTGGTCCATATAAATTGAGTTATGTCTTTAAATATTCGTAAACAAAAGGTATAACGACAAAAAATCCTGAAAAAAACATATTTACAAGGTCAAAGTATTAGTTCTTTATTTATAAAACGAATGCCTAACACCATAGCTTGTATACAAATGCTTAAAAAGTTAAAGTTCTAAATATATTCTATTGAAAAATCGTTTTTTGTCTCTCCTGAAAAGTGCCGTTTTTGAGTTATTCCCTTATTCACTGGAGGCACTGAATTATGGGACTTTAAAAAGCCTCCATAGTCAGCAGAAGCATCATATTCATCGTTCGACACTTTACATTCTTAAGGAAAACTTATTTTCTTTAATAAATAAATAAAAAATAATAATCAACAATCAATAACAACATAAGTTAAGGGTACTATTTAAACAGGCTTCTTTTTAATAGCATTATTCGCCTCAGAAAATATAAGTTACCTTCTAAATTACTAAGTCAGCCACAACCAACGCGCGTCTCTGAATAATAATATCTCAGCCACTAGTTATCTTCTTTGTAAGCCACTGTAATTGTAACTTAGCATGGTGATTATTTTTTAGCATCTAAATTTGAGGCATGCATTCAAATAGCAAACTTCTAAAATATTATTATATGACACCAAAATAGTAAGGGTTGCAGTTCAACCTAACACTCCTCCTCGCTTCGCTCGTCGTCGTACCTAACCTAAGCCAAGTCGGACCTGCCTTAGAACTAGATTAGAGAGAACGCAGATGAACCTTTTGCAATATGAACGAACGAATGACAATAAACAAACACGGGCGGGTCGGTCGGTACAAGAATCGAATGGCGCTTTCTGATTGGTGCAAATGGCCGGTGGCTGTCATGTCGCGCACTCGCGCCATTTCGTACCTACAGTGGCTATTTTCACGATAAAAGAATATGAAATATTATTTTACATGTTAAGTTATAATATATGATGTTGTCTATGGAAGCTCGAATATATAATTTTTGAGGAGCTTGTATTGAAGCTGTAAAATGAAAAATGGTGATGAGTTGCAAATTCCGTGGCTGAGTTAGTAAATTAGTTGGCAATGTATAAATCAGAAGGACAAGTAATAATAATTGTTGATTGTGACTTGACGCTTTCTTTAACATTTTTAGTTGGCGTTGTGAAGAAGATGAATTAGTTTATTAGAGGCTATCTCATATTCCCGATGCTTAGTTATTAAATGAGAAGTTCGACCAAGTGGCCAAAAAATAAAACTGCGGCCGGATTTATTATTTCTCATAATTTAATACATGTATCCTTTGCTTTTTTGCATTGCAATATTCTTGAAATAAGTCTTCAGCAGAATTATCTGATTCTGAAGAATCTCCAGGGCCAGCAAAGTCATCGGAATCATCATTTTTATGTAACATTTTTGACAAAGAAATCCTGATTCGGCATCCAAATCTACATTAGTCTTTGTGAGCCTTTGAAATGCATTTTTTATGATATATGCTTTTACAAATGCTGCAGGTGAGTAAACTATTCTTAATGTATTTCTTACATATAACACACATAACAAGATATAATATATTTAAATTTTAAGAATATACACAGTGCTCCTGAGGAATCCAAATGCTTTTAACAGCAGATTCCTGAAGTCGTATGGAGTAAAAAATGTTATATGAACCTATGTCGAAATATGATTTTTAACTTTTTTTATATTTTCATACATAATACATAAATTACCTTTACTTCACCAGTAAAACAATGCTTTAGAACGAGCTGGCAACGTTTGTTATTGTTATCTCTTTTCACTAAAAGGGGAGTCAATGTCATAAAGAAATTTTCTTGTTGGGTAATGTTTTTTTCAAAACAGGCTTTACTTAAATATGCGATCTAAACTCCTTACTCATGAATCTTATGATTTATCTAATGGCTGCTCTACACTCTCTTTTAATAACTTTTCTATTAAACTCCATGGATTATGATTATAATACAGACTGGCCACTAAGAAATACCCTTCGACTCGCTCCTATTATAACTACTTTTGACAATGACTCCAGTCATATGACAAGTCATTGTTGTGATTGATTTTAACGGTGTTACGTATTTAATCTCATTATTACAAATAATAATTACATTAGCCATCGAATAAATTGCGGTGTCAAGCTCACGCAGTCAACCTTTATAACAGCTGAAGAAAAATATGTTTTTGAGTACTCCACGGTGCAAAATATCACAAGGGTGGTGTAAAAACTGAAAAAGATTTTGCGGATTCTAGTTCAGCTGCCGTGGATTCCAATGAACTGCACGTAGCTGATACAGTGAGAAGCATACAGCAATTGTTGAGAATAATCTTGTAGTGTAATAAATAAATAATTTGATAAATGATTGTGTTTGTTTATTTAGGGAATTAGTAACATGATATTTATTGTAAACTTTAATCAAATAAATTAGGTAATAGCAAAGTATTAAATAAATATTACATATGACCAGTAAAAAAACAATACGCTTATTATCACGAACCATTTAGTTTTCAAGGTTTTAACTAGATAACGCAGTTCTCACAACTTAAGCCATAGTTTTTCCACCATCAAAAGGAATATCAAAACCGGCTTCATACTGTGCAAATCTGTTGTACGAAGACTATCGTTCTAGGCGTATTTATGCTAAGATGCTACATAATTAATTTCATAACTGAACTTTTGAAGGAAATTTGTAATGATTGACACATAAACAATAATCATGACAGGAACGGTTTTCAATAGTCAACGTTTGTCAGATAAAGTGACGGTCTCGCAACATCGCAATGATAAAGATGATTTACACTGGAGACGTTTTAAAACAAAAAATGCTAATATCTCGAAAACTAAGCCGATTTCGGCTTACTTTATACGACATTTTATTTTCTACACATACTCAGGAATGCGCTGGTGAAATCATTTGGATTCCTCACGAGCACTGTGTATATATATTTTTTATCATCTAAAATACATTTTTTTCGGCATCGGCTAGAACAAGAAACATCTTTATCTAACGTCTTTGGTACATGCTTATTTTTCGGCTTTATTTTTTTTCCAGTAAAATTCTTCTTCCTATTTCAGTATAACTTTACTGTACCTATGGACAGTTCACAGGTAGGTACATTCACGGAGGTGTCCGCAGGTACAATTTCGGCGGTTTTTATTTTGAATTCATTCCGGTCGCTATTAATGCTACATGCCTACGATACGACTAACGAAATCTTGTAGAAATAACGATTATACCATATAAATTAATATGCCACTGACACCCGTAATATTTGCAGATTTTACATAAAACATGCTTAAAAAGAATGTAAAAACTTACTTTTTGTCACAAAAACTTTCGGCAGCCACAAAACACACAGTTTCTGTCATCAGTAAAGATGGCGACTAGGTAGTGTCGCCATATGAAAAAAATACTTTTCAAATAAGTGATTGGTATTCGTCTATGGCTATTCGCTTTCTCTGTACCTATGAGTAGTGTCCACAGGTACAGCACTTGCCTTTAGCTCACTTGTTTCTAGAAAATGTGTTTGAAAAGCGCTCATTTTCACTGGAAATTCACTGGATGCATTAAAACTCTAATCCTTAAATTACTTACACAAAGAACAACGCTCAGAACAAACATTTACATTCCTACTCGCCATTTTTATCCCATTACCTATTTCAGCTAAAAATATGGAAACGGTCAGAGCGGGATGCGAACAAGCTTATTAGGCAAATGCGCTAACAGGGGCGTTATTCTCTTATTCATGTTCGTGGTGGTAGTATGAGCAAACGATTATAATTTCACCTCTGGAAGGATTCCCTTACTTTGTTATCGCGTCCTCTAAGAAAACAAGGATGATTATGTGGACGACGTTGTGGGCATCTTCTAATTTATATATATTTTATTTTAATATATTTTTTTTTATTATATTGAATTTTTTTTTTTCAATGGGTCATGATTTCAGTAAAAATGTTATCATAGCGCATAGGTTGACTTCTTTATATTATATGGGCGTGCGGCACCAGGCATACAGTGTGCATCGTCAATTATACGGCTCAATGCACTTCAACTAATGTTAGTACATAGATAGCTTAACATGTGAAGATTGTTTGATAATCGTTTTTAATTACCCAACTACGATGAATATCTGTGAATTTTATCACACATATCTTTTAGAATAGGAACATAAATTATATGATGTAGAATGGGTATTGATCTTTGATTTCAAGTGACAAGTTCAGTTCCAACTGGAATATTACTTTTGCTTCTGCTACATTTTCTAATTTTATCAACAGAATAACAAAGCGCTCATTTGGCAGTGTAACAGAGGGATTAGAGCCATAGTACTCGTACCAGATACCCAGACATCATGGCATCTCCGTTTTATTCTAGACACTAGAAAGAGACGCTTATTTTGCAACATGCAGTGTGTTTCGAAAAGGCAGTTTTGGCTTGAATTTTCTTAGGACTTTTTGATTATTCTTTGTTGTTTTACTTTAAAAGGCTGGAAATAAACTTTAAGTTCTTATTATGAGCTAAGGCTCATAGGAGTATAGGACCTTTTGGCATCAATAAGATTCTAGATAACCTCGACATTCGTGACTAGAGGCGGGTTTTATGATACTTCGGGGATTGTGCTTGGCCTCTTAGTAGCAGATTTATTCAGGATTCTACTAGTCTAACGTTTTATAGAAGGCGGGGTACGGTACGATATCTTTTATAGGTTGGGGGATAGTTTCGTTATCTAATTGAAAAGTAGGATGTTATTTTCTACTAAGACTGAGGTTTTATTATTTAGCAATAAAATTGCATTTAATAAAACTAAGTAAAGAAAACTAGATATTCTTGATTTTTTAAATCTATTTTTCTGTTTAGTAACCACATTAAAAAAAAATAGATCTGTCAAAGTTACAATTGTGCAAACTAAACATTTTATAAATATAAATTAAACAACGGTAACTGGAAAGCTACCGAAACGTCAGGGAAGCTCAAATAATGAATATACGCGATATAATCCGTTTACATTGTTTTATTGAAATACCTCAGCAATGTTATTTTTAGTTTCTATTCATATAGAATAAAATACCTCATTGCTAAAGTTAAGAGTTCGAAACATTTCAGTCATGGTTGACAAAATCATCAGTAAAACCGCCACTTATAAAATTACAACAGGCTATTGCATATTATATATTTTATACCATAAATTACGTTTGCCCTATAATAAATATAAAAACTATCCTACCGCATCAACATATCTTATACAGTATACATTTACGTTATACATCGAGTAATATAAATCCGCATCGCCCACTCGACCTATAAAAGCATTTCGAACACCTTTACATCGATACAAAGTTGCGTCGTAAATCGAATTTCGAAGATCATATAGATGTCGTATAAATTGCACTTAAGTGCTCGTTCTCTTATAATATTGAATAAGGAGGGCTAACATTCCCTCCTACGGAAACTCTATCATATTTGAGAGTGTATCAAAAGAGATATACTACCTATCTCTTTCTGTACAGCACTGTCAGAGTGACGAGTGATGCTATGTCGCGCGACATAAGTCGTTGTGCTAGACGGGCAGTCCAAATATTTATAAACACATTCTTGTTGTTACAAAGACACCATTATACGAACGTCATAAATGTTCATTATATACTCGTGATTTATATAGGGCACGCGTCACGTCATAAAAACAATGAGCCTTTTAGCCTCAAACAATACAAGCACTGCCTTACAAAGCTCCCCACAGGTTTATTAAATTTTCCATTTTCCTAGCTTTCCTAATAAGTCAGTCTCGTGCGCTGTAACACTCACTTAATGCTCGTATTTTGCAAACTCACAAAATGTATAGGAGCAGAATATCATTTGTAGTGAAGACAAAAATAAAACATTTTTAAAGGTATATCGAATGTTCTATTTTGAGTGATTACCAACATGATTAATGATTATTTCCTAGGTACTGCTACATTAAGAAACATTGTATAATATTAGGACAGATAGATAGCAGTAATTAAAATGCTTCCTCCTGTCTGTCTGTCCCTATGTGTGCTTAGATCTTTGAAACTACGCAACGGAAATTTTGATCCGGTTTATATCTATAATTCATGCATAATATAGTAGAGGAGCACTTTTCATTTAGCATCAACATTGCACCAGTGCCAGCCGGGGCGGGTCGCTAGTTTTGTGTATAAATGATGAAGAGCTCGAATATTTTGTTCCTGGGTTACTGCAGAAAATTTTGGACTATTATTGCCATACAGGTGCGAGAAGATTCACGAATTACATACACGGACATCGAGAAGATTCTAGGCGTTAGTTCGGGCGTTCATACCTTTCTAGATCAACAACTTAGAGAAAGGAAGCTCTGTTGTCGTTGGATTCCGCATTTTTGATCTGCCAGATCTGGACTGGGAAAAGTGTTGACAAAGTTGGTTTAGAAGAATGAAACTTTGTACAGAGAATGATGGCGAGTATTTTGAGAAAATGTAAAAGATATAGTGCTAATATTTTTAAGTTTTTCTTTATCTCGAAACTTATTCAGTGAACTACGTATGATTATTACTAAATATTCTACCTTACTTCAATAACTATAAAACCGCGTCAAAGCAATACTTTCAAGAATTGTTTAAATACCTCCAGTTTCAATTTTCTGGCTCAAAGACCCTTTAGATGTCCCACTCCTCACAATCCTTGCCCCAAATACAAACGAAGTAAATACAAATCTACTGCCTAAGGGAGAAAGGTGTTGATATGCAGAAATCTTATATTTATAACGTCCTATTTAAATGTGATTTCTTTCGTTGGATAGGTATAAGGAAAGAGTTTGTTAGTTGTTCATGAGAATTAAGTAACATGAAATAATGTTGGTTTGCTTTAGTTTTTTTAAATAATTTTTTATTCATATTTTAAATTTAGGCCTTGCAAAAAACCTTGCATTGCGATTTCGTCCGTCTCCGTTGTACGGACGAAATCGCAATGCAAGGTTTTGATTGCAACTTCGTCCTATTTTTTTGAATGATGGCTTCATGATCACCAACTACTTGTATCGGGGGTCTAATATGCAAGTCAATTAATAATAAAAAACTAAACCTAAAGAAATAAAACTCAAGACACATTATTAAATTTGAGATTCCTTATCAAAATAAAGTCATTATGGAATGGAGTTACAATGAAGCCTACTCTATCAGTCAATTAAACCTGTTGGGGTTCTCATTCAACACAACCACTTAATTGTCTTGATTGGTACCGAAAAGCTATTTGATTCCTCTCTCCGCTGTATTAATTCGACGGTAACCAATAGTAATGCTTTTAGAAGTTCTGAGCCCGCAATAAAGAATTGTAACGTGTTTGCAACTCATAGTTTTATAACCTTATGGTTTTCGCAAAAGCCGTCGAAAGAGTTACTCTGAAGTTTGAAATTCGAAGTTTGTAAAGTGCCATCTCTCTCCCTGGTGTTGAACTGTATTAGGATGAAAGGGATAGTTGCCACTCGAACTCAAATTTTCATGATTATTGGCCTAATTATAAAAACGGTATAAACTCACGTAAAAATTGTCAGGAACGGCCCGACATGTTTCGAACTCATTATATACCGTGTGAGTGTGGCAAGGCATACATAGGAGAGACGGGACGTAATGTTTCGACAAGATTGTCTGAACATATACGCAGTGTCAGAAAAATGGATACGAGAGACTCCGCTGTTGCGGAGCATGTTGTCGAGGCCGGTGCGTCCCATTTCGTACGTTTCGATAAGGCACGGTTGTTGGTTCGTGAGAAACGCTGTCTACAACGGAAGATACGTGAAGCTATCGAAATTGGACGGCGCCCGAATTTCAACCGAGACGGTGGTTGGGCTCTACCTCCAGCATGGAAACCTGTGATTCCGGCGTTAAAAAACATCTCGCGTTCAGACAATGTCGTTGATACAATAAGTCAAGTGTGCGTGGTATCAGTGGGTAATAGTGAAAATGCAGTGACAGACAGTCCAGTGGTGACAGCGCAAGAGCCCTGCCCTCCCCGCGCCGCGCTATCTGCGCGTGCGCAGAGGGCGGCAAGAAGAGCGATTAAAAGTGCAGTGGGTCGCGAGTAGCGTAGCAGCACGGATAGCTACCCCTGATGAAGAGCTCCAAATGAGTTCGAAACATGTCGGGCCGTTCCTGACAATTTTTACGTGAGTTTATACCGTTTTTAGGGTTCCGTAGTCAACTAGGAACCCTTATAGTTTCGCCATGTCCGTCTGTCCGTCCGTCCGTCCGTCCGTCCGTCCGTCCGCGGCTTAGCTCCGTGATCATTCGTACTAGAAAGCTGAAATTTGGTGTGAGTATGTGTATGTATAACGCCGACAGAACGGTAAAATAAAAATTAAAAAAAAATTTTTTTTAGGGTACCTCTCGAACACCTAAAGTGGGGGTGATTTTTTTTTTTCTTTTCAACACTAGTGTGTGGGGTGTCGTTGAATAGGTCTTGTAAAAATAATAGGGGTCTCGTAACATAATTTTTTGATAAAGTCAGCAGTTTTGTAAATATTCGCTCCAAAAACAAAAAAAATAGTGTCCCCCCCCCCTCTAACTTTTCAACCACGAGTCAAAAAAATTCGGAAAAATTCATGTAAATGAGGCCTTATAAGTACTTTCAATGAAAACTATATTGAACAAAATCGGTCGAGCCGTTTTTGAGTTATCGCCAAATTTCATATTTTTTCTTTTAAAGGACGTAAGTTAACTTCCAGAAGGTAATAAGTGATTACAGTTTCTAGGGCGCTTACGACCTTTTTATAGAGCTTAAAATCTTTCTTGACTTAAAACTCGGGCTTAAAACAGCAGTTTATTGTGAAGGATGAGCAACTACGGAAACGGAACCCTACACTGAGCGTGGCCCGACATGCTCTTGGCCGTTTTTTTTATAATTAGTAAAGATGTCTCACGATAGTTTTAATAACATTATTATTGGCCTATTGAAGTTTTCTATTCAGACTACCAAAAATAGTTTATGAGAACCTTAATACATATCCAGAAAATATGTGCATTTTGTAAAGATTTTCAGTTTCAGCAAGCAAACAGGATCTGATTTTACGTCTTTGATTTTGCCCATCTCATAAAACCGTGATATTTGTATGATAATTTAAGATGTCTGCCGTTTATTGAACGTAATTTATTCGCATGTAAATGTATTAATTTTGTAGATTACTTCAGATTTCTTTCTGGGTCCTTTGTCGGATATTCCTTGTTATAAGTATTTAGCTTATGTTTGCTTCTTGTTAAGCAAAGTGTGCATGCAAATATACTATTATTAAAAGATACAATATTAATTAATAAAATTGGATAATAAGGGAGTTACTAAAACTCTTGCTACCATGCTAATAAAGTAATCTTACTTTCAAATGTTTATCAATTTATTTCGAACGTTGATTACAATTAAAAAAAATACCAGGCTAGACCATATTGGGCTATGATCAGTGAAGGTTTCCGTAGCCGTTATTACAAGATAACATTAGATTTATTTTAGTGAACTTTAAAAAAGTAGCATACAATATATATCTTGTTTCCGTTCATGACAGTGATTTTGTTTTTAGTGCGGGAGGTTTCTGTTCACTCAGTGGGTTTTCTTTTTTGGTGCTGGGAGCTTCCACAATGTCTCGCGTCACTTCAAACTTATCTATTGTCCGTTCTAAAGGATGCAATTTATGTGCAAATTAAAGTATAATTGTGTTTCTGTTTTTAATACGGCCCACGTTAACTGCAGAAAATGTGTGGACGACCATTATTAGTGCGAGAAAACCCTCGAATTACATACATGGACGATTCTGGGTGGGAAACTATAGTTTGGGGGGCATCAGTACTATTCTACAGAATCAAAATCAGTCATTTATTTTGTGAAATGTACCTACCTATAGGTACATACATGATAATGTATGTTATACATTTCTTTGAAACACTATGTTTTGCCGAAGGGTACAACGCAAATATCTTCAATAGTTTTTCTGTATCTCAAAACTTTACGAGTGACTTATGTGTCTAATGATAAGAGAAATACATCGTTACTCAGAAACAACGTCCGTAAGTAAACAGTCCGTAAATAAGTTTACACTGTAGTTTGTCCAAAAATCACACCCTAAAACCAATGAATATCAACTCCTCATTTTCTAAGCCGTTAGCCGTTGGACAAAGGCTAAAACTTGCAGTATTTGACACGAACTTCCAAGAAAGTGAACAAAACATTTCTCTCTCAACGCCTTAACGACCCGATCGATGGCGTCTGAGGAAGTTAACGTCGTTAATAATAAATAATTTCCCAGTAGGGTCTCAACAGAAGTGATCATTCTCGACGGGGGAAATCGAGAGGAATAAATATACGAGTGACACGGAACGGAAACTCGCGGCTTAGCACCCGAGAAACGTCGAGCTTTTAGACTGGCCAGGTGGAAATTGTCGGGTGTTAATAGAGGATTCCTCTTAGCGGTGGAACATTCAACTACCAAACTAGTAACTCTAAGGCTCATAAATGTATAATGTATGTATGTATGTAATCACTTTATTGTACATAAAAACAAGAAAAACAATGTATACTAGGTAACTATATTGCGTGTGTACTGCGCGATGCATGATTGCCTGAAACATTGGCCTCTATAACTTGCAGAAAAACGCACTGATTTGCGATAGTGTAACTATTATTAGTTAAGCATATAGTTATGAAAGCTCAAGCCAGATCAGAGGGCAATACTAGATGGGCTATACAAGTATTCACGGAGCATCTCTAGAATCCGGAATGAAAAAATCCGTAAGAGAACCAGAGTAACCGTAATAGCTCGAATAATTGTAAAACATAAATGCCAAAGGGATACCAAGGGATACCAACATGGCGGATACGTTACTAAGGCGAAAGCAAGTAGGCAAAGGACATCCTAGATGACCACGTAGAAGTTGCTGAATGCGGTCAATGTAAAACCGGTCTCGGTAGCAATTTTGGGGAATGCCTGTGGCGTGTGGATGTTGTTTATTATGATGGTGATGTATTGCGGCGATTCCTGGTTGACAAGAGAAAGAAACGATATGAAGGCGACTCCGTATCACTTCAGTCCAAACTCTCTTGTCAAGTTTGAGGCCAAATATGCGAATCTCGTATTGATATTTTCAGCCACAGTATATGTAATATTAATATGGATTCAAACGCTGAACGATAGATAGTTAAAAGTTCAAGTATTTGGTTGGCCGTAACTTGTATTTTCTCATCCAATTTTTATTCACCGAACCATATTTCAAGTCGATTCGATCACTGTCACTTGTAAAAGTTGAAAATTAACACATTGAATCTATTAGATCTTTTTGACGTGTCTCACGCCATTATATAAAAGTAAATCGCATTAACACAAGATATAATGGAAATTTCTTGGCGAACGTAGACCACCTTGAATAACATTATAAAAGCGTGGGAGGCTTAAAGGGATTATTAAGATGTTGTTTTGCAAACAGGTAGATGTAAGGTGTCTTTACCTTGTATTTTGCGTGAGATTATCATGGCGCCGCAGGATCGACCAAGATGATCACTGTTTGTGTAAATTTTCATTTTTTAATTACCTAATTTGCCGCTAGATGGCGTTTTGTAATACAAGCCAACTTCTGTAATATAACCTTTAGCAACCAAAGAGTGTTTTATTTCAAGGGGTCCACAGAGCGTCCCGACTCCTGGTCTAGGTCGAACAATCACAGAGACCTATGTCCAGTGGTGAACTTTCAGCTGAGTATTAGACACCGCATGAAAAAGAAATACAAGTATAATTGTTCATCACACTTGCTTGTAAATAGGGCCATCCCACGTAGGTGATGTGGGTTGTAGGATTAACATTATGCCCAGGGGAATAATGGATTTTCATACATAACAAACCCGGGCGGTGTGAGAGACGGACGTCATGACATGTGAAATCTACTCGTACTATGATTGTCACGCAATCTGGTGTTTTAGGTTTTTTAGGTTGCTAATTTTACAAATGGTGTCCATTTTAGATTTCAACATGGCCTCTAAACATCACTTTTTAAAAAGTAACTTTTAACTTGTTAAAATTTGTCATGGATCTCATTTTCAAGGTTTTTGGAAATGCAGATTTTAATAATGGCGTCCATTTTAGATTTCAAGATGGTGAACATCGCTTTATTGAAAACAGTAAAGTTCTCAAAATGTTAGATTTTGTTACCCAAATTATGATTAGCCATTTTCCCAAATTGATTGATGTATTTCCATAAATAGTATATTTAGTAGTAGAGACTATTATTTATTTGGCAGATGCTCTTTTTTAATCAAGGTAATGCATTTTACGTAAATAAATATTAGTTATTTTTTCAATCGACAATTTTTTTAAAGAATGTATTTTAATTTCAAATGCTTAGGTAATATTCGCAAGAGAATCATATTTTATGAAGTCTTCGAGAAATTATTCATTTAATCGTTATTCATTTATCCGATATTTTTAGGCGACTCCATTACCCTCCTGTTCGAAATTACCAAAGATTGTCTGGGCGCTACTAATGATGGAAATATATTATTATGATCTCCTTTATTCATTTTGAAGCTTAGATTAGGTTTTTTACAATAAATTTATATCAAAAGTAAAATACAATAAAGAAGTTACAAAATATAAGTACATTCTAAAAAATCTAACCTAGGGTGCCGCCGGCAGCGGGGCAGGGCCCAGGCTACCGGTGGTCAGGGCTGCAGAGAGAGGAACCTCCTGACGATGCGCGCCGTGTCCAGGAGTACCGCCTTCTGAATCCGACCCTTGATCCAGCCATCTAGCGAGAGTCTCTTGAGGTGTTTGTCGAGACTCTTCGCTATAAGACCGTTCGCCGAAACGACTATCGGGACAATGATCATCGAATCAACATCCCACATGCCGGTCACCTCGTGAGCCAAGTCAAGGTACTTGCTGAGTTTGTCCTTCTCAGCCTTCACGAGGTTCTCGTCATGGGGGATGGTGATGTCGATGAGCACTGCCTGGCGCTTGGATCGATCTACCAAAACGATATCAGGCTTATTGGCTACAATAGTCCTGTCCGTGATGATAGATCGATCCCAATAGAGCGTGGCACGACCATTCTCAAGAACTGGCATCGGTGCGTACTTATAGTACGGCACCTCAGACCCCACAAGACCGTATCGAAGAGCAAGTTGCTGGTGAATGATCCTGGCTACTTGTTTATGTCTGTGCAAGTACTCGCCGTTAGCAAGATGAGAACAACCGGAGATTATATGCCTGAGTGACTCACCGGGACGGCGGCATGCCCGACAAATGTCGACCGTACCGTCCTTCAGAATATATCTCCGGTAATTGTTCGTCATCATTACTTCGTCCGAAATTGCACAGACAAAACCTTCGGTTTCCCCGAAGAGATCCCCGAAGCGTAGCCAGCCTCATGCGGTGTGTAGTGAGCAGCTGACGGACCCTGGTATCCAGGGCGTCCAGCTCAGTCTGAGTTCACCTTAGTATGCCAAAGGAGTAAGTGAGCAGAGGCATCACCCAAGCGTTGAAGGCACGCGCTTTATTGCCACCGGACAAAAGACTGTTAAGTACTTTTGTCAAGCGAAAAAAGAAACGTTCCTTCAACGCCTGCCTAATGTCTCCGTCCGCAATACCCAATGACTGTGACATACCAAGGTACTTGTAGGTTTCAGCTTCGGAGATAGACCTGAGGAACATTGTTTCAGAAGGTTGTAAGTTCGCTGAATTTACGACTTTCCCCCGCTGTACATGCATGACCGCACACTTGTCTACACCAAACTCCATTTTGATGGCGCTACTGAAGGTTTCTGTTACTTCCAGTAGTTCCACCAGATCCTGGCGTTTTGGTGCATACAGCTTAAGATCATCCATGTACAGAAGATGAGAAATGACCTATTATTATTATTATTATTATGAGCCCATTGTGACCCACTGCTGGGCAAAGGCCTCCCGCCTTTTTTTCCACTCCTCTCTATTCTGTGCTTTATCTGGCCAGTCCTTGAGGAAAAAGTCCAAGTCATCGCGCCATCGCCGACGAGGTCTGCCGCGTCCCCGTCTTGAGTTGTGTGGCGTCCACTCTGTGGTGTTTTTGGCCCACAAGTCATCCGGCATGCGGCAAACGTGGCCAGCCCAGTCCCATTTCAACTTAGCCGCCTTCCAAGCTATGTCGACTATTAGGGTTTGTGAGCGCAGATGATGGAAATATATAGGTATCAAAAAAATATTGTACTTATACATCTCAATGAGCAATAAAACGTCAATGTTTTTCTTTGAATATTTAAATTATGTGCCGACTGCGACTCATAGTTGTGTTTGCGTTATACCTGAACAGACGTACGAGTAACACAGTAATTTCCTAATAAAAAAATGTTGAGGGAAAATATGAGCCTCAACTTTTGAACGAAATACACCATCGAGAATTCCAAGCATAAATAGGTAAGTATGTAAACATTTCTTAAGTGAGACTTTTCTCAGTAATACAGTAGGTAGTAGTAGACAGGAGGCTGTATAAAGCAGGGTGTATTATGACCAACGCACACGAGTTTTCACATAATATATTGTCAAATTTTAGTTATTGTTTTACCTATATTCAATTAATAATAAAACAATACTTTCGCGTTTAACGATGTTTATACGCAAGTTTTCAATGTGATTTTTTCTTTATCTGTTTTTAATTTTACTTTTTATATTTACTCTGTGGATCTAGTAGGTTTTTAATGTTTGTGCAGTCGCAGGCAACGACATCAGATAAACAAATCCGACACAAAACGATTTGTTACGGATTTGTACCGACCGATCGGTGCTTCTCCAATCGAGTTGTAAGGAAATGTGGCTCTTTAAAGAGACGAGCAGTAAGAAACCGCCTTCATTGGATGCTTCATTGAGAATTAGATGAAATAGGTCAACGTTTAATTAAATGAGACACGAGTGATTTAGGATTATTTCCTTGGAAGTTTGTAAGTTATTAGCGCTGATTTTATTTAGGCTTCATATACCTACCTAGTTAATCTCTAACATTTAGCGATATAAGAAGCGGCGATGGCGTTAGGGTTAACTATGGGGTTTCTAAACGTTATACTGCAATCTATGGCCGGCAACTTTAGCTAGCAGGATGTTGATGATTTTGCTAAAGCAGGATGCAAATATTGGCCAGCCACAAATTGTAGCAAAACATGACCCGTTTAGGTACGGATCAAAATGATTGAGGCATCTAAGAAGGTTATCTACTCACGTAGAATTTGGAAAGATCACTTAAAAAGCTATTACAGCCGACTACCCAACCACGTCAAAGTAACTTACAGGTTATGATCTTGTTAGTAGTAGTTATGACCATGTTATTTAGTAAACGGGAAGGAATTTTAGATGCGATGCATGATTAGTTGCCTCTAACTGTGCTATTGCCAGGTAAATTTTGACGACGCGTTTGGCGCTGTTTGTAAAGCACCTGCCAACTGAACCGGCGGTCCCGGGTTCGAATCAGGCGGTCCAGGGCAAAATATTTGTGTGATGAACTCGAATATTTGCGCCTGGATCATTGAATGTGATTTGTACTTAAGTTTGCGTTTATTTATATAAGTATGTTTATCGTCGTTTAGTGTCCATAACACTACTAGAGCTTACTGTGGGACTAGATCGATTTGTGTGAGGTTGTCCGATTTTTTAAAAGCTGAAACAGAATTGGCTTACTACCTCTCGAAGAGCGATAGAACGCTCTTGCATTCTAAAATAGTTAATTCGGTAAGAACCGCGTTCTATTAGATTAGAATCATACCTATTCTATGAGAGCCTCACCAACTGCAACACGGGGCCCACAGCGTAAAAAGCTGTCTGTCGACTGAAGCAAGCTGCATAAAATGGATCAATCACATTCCTTCCTAAATACACTTATTTTGGGCTCCTGAAAGACGCAGCCTTATTGGTTTAATTTCTTCGCTCCTTCAGTGGACAGAAGCCTCTTCAAATAATACTCAGATTCAGAGGTAAATATGGCTGAGATTGGTTTATTGTTTACAGCAATCGAATTTCTTTCTAAATAATATAACGTTTCGTATTGAAAAGTTCGAAACTTTCCAAAACTCCAATTAAACACACTGTCGTTCAATGAAGATCCCAGGGCCTGAATTCGATGTGGCTTTGTGGTATTTCTAATTGAGAAATTTCCCAGCCTTATATTACAGCTTTATAACTGACATTTATATACTTTTGCTCTATTTTGAGGAAGTTCATGATAACATATAGCATACGAGCGTAATTTGAGTCGCGTAATTTCGGTCGCGCCATACGTGTAACGTGATCACGTGAAACATGCATGGCGCGACCGAAATTACGTGACTCAAATTACG
Source organism: Apotomis capreana (assembly GCA_947623375.1). Classification (NCBI taxonomy): domain Eukaryota; kingdom Metazoa; phylum Arthropoda; class Insecta; order Lepidoptera; family Tortricidae; genus Apotomis; species Apotomis capreana. The sequence goes on along the minus strand of OX392508.1, from coordinate 6,793,681 downwards.
CTCGTCTGGTTTCACCTTTACTTTATGTAATCACCGGATTTCACGAAGACCAAAGCTTAAAACCGTCCGGTTGAAATTCGTGTGTTTGTGTTTTCAACCGGGAGGACGGTTTTAAACTGATTAGAATGCCAGTAAGTCCCGTGTTGCTATAAAAATCGTGTAAGGTTAAAAGCCTTTATTTGGCATTGTCCAATATCCTGAACAAAATCTAAACCCTGTTTTTGTTTTTTTTTTTTGAACCGGAATTGTTTGAACTATCGGACATGGATGTGGCTTGAATTATTTTATTTATTTTGATTTTATTATTATTAACCAACTTACACTTACAGCAAATTGCCACACATGAAAGTTATAGGTCACATTACAAAAAAATAAAGTAAGAAAAATTAGTACTAAATTAGAAATAACAAGAATAAACATTGTTGTAATTAAACATTTTTTGTCACGCTTATCTACTGTCGTACTGTGGTGGGCCTGCTAATTGACTCCAGATAGCAGGTGGCTGTGGACAAAAATCTCGGCTCCGATTCCGTGAACAAGTCCAGAGTTGGGTCATACATCAAAATGTTGTTGATGTGGTTCAAGGCTACGTACAGGGGACAGGTGCTAAGAGTTATATTCGCACGGGGGACTACAAATAGGGGCCGCAAGCGTGGACGGAGTGATCCTCTTATGAGTAATGGCACTTTAAGCGATACAAATTGTAGTAATGAGGGATTGGATATTGAGCCTCGAATCAGTTTAAAAAAATATTTTACCATAGCTAATTGTCTACGCAATTCAAGGCTTTGATAAGAGATCATTCCAAGTATAAATAGTGTTGGGTACAAATAGGGGTAAAAACCATGAATTTTATAGTAAAGGTAACGGACAAATGATTTTTGTACTTTTTCAATTAAGGTCACGTGTTTTTGGTATTGTGGATTCCATATGATACAATTACTTTCCAGGACACTGCGGACATACGCGTTATAGAGTAACGAAATGACATGATGCTTGTTAAAAAGTTTGGATTGCCGTAGGACGAATCCGAGAGCCTTACGCGCCTTATTACAGATTTGCACTGTGTTTTGATTAAATTTTAGTTGTGTATCGAAGCATGTGCCGAGGTCTCGCATAGTTTGGACATTTTGTAGGACGTGGCCATTCAGCGTGTATGACCGGGTGGCCGGTAGGCTTGTCTTTGAATATGTCATTGTTGCGCATTTACTGATATTTAGGTGTAAACTATTATTTAAACCCCACTGATGGATGGCATTTATGTCAGACTGGAGTTTTCCAGCGTCAGACGATTCGTGAATTGATTTAGCCAGTTTGACATCATCAGCAAACATCAGTACGGTAGAATGCTTAATGATTTCGGGTAGATCATTTATTATAATTAAAAATAGGAGGGGACCAAGGCTGCTACCTTGACCTATGCCTGACGTCACTGCATATGGCGCAGAATGGGCTTTTCTGTAAATTACATACTGTGTATGGCTAGAAAAATAGTCGGAAAAAAGATATAGCAGCATCCGCGAGAAACCTGCTTCAGCCATTTTTCGCAATAGAATATCACAGTTTATACGGTCAAATGCCTTTTGAAAGTCTAGATAAGCTACATCAACTTCCTTTCTTTTGTCCATATTGTGAGCTATTAAAGTTACGAGATTGAGTAAGTTGGATGTTGTGGACCTATTGGGTAAGAATCCATGTTGAGCATCCGTGAACCATCCACGCAGCTGGTGATATTTTTTTTTATATAGAATGGTTTCAAAAACTTTACCAAACACACAGAGAACAGCTATTGGCCTATAGTTTTTGATATCGTTCTTAGGGCCACTTTTATGAATTGGTAGAACTTTTGATATTTTCCAAAGCGCCGGGTAGATATTGCTTTTAATGGTTAGATTAAAGATGTAAGACAGTGGTTCAATAAAAACTTCGCAACAGTCGCGTACCAAAAATTGAGGAATACAGTCGGGCCCCTGAGTGATCTTAGAAGTTAATCGTTTTATGGCAGTACGTATGTCTGCGTCAGATATGTGTTCAATAGTTACGTGGTGTGGTGATGTGTTCCAGTGTCGTTGTGCGTCCAAAACATCTAATTGTGGCGCGCTCGGTAAGAAGACGTCACTGAAATAATTTGCAAATTCTTCTGCCACTTCACGGGGAGTTAGATTGCCAAATGTTGATTGTTCATTGTTTGCTCTATTGTTTTTTATGTAAGACCAAAAAGATGTAACATCACGTTGAATATTTAATTGGATCCATTCATTGTGGTGATCAAAATCTCGCTCTGAGGATTTCTTTACCTGTCGTCTATAATAAGTGAATAAAGCATAGTCCAACTGATTATTACTCTGTTTATAACTTTTGTGATATTGATTTTTGAGCCTGTTTAAGTTAATGGTTTCTGTTGACATCCACGATGGATATTGAGCTTTTGGAACTTTAGGTACTTTATAGGGCACCGTGTCAGCAAGGACATCATTTATAGAACTATAAAAGGCAGTAACTGCATCGTTAACATTGTTTTGAGCATATGTATCATCCCAGCACGTGTTGGCTAAACCAGAATATAGTTGAGGAAAATCCGCTTTGGCGAAATTTCTCTCGAGTTGATTAGTATTATCGGTACTTTGAAAATCTGTGTTAATATTTGTTTGGTGTGTGTCAATTTCTATAGTAATGTCCAAAGGTAGATGGTGAACTTCGTTCGATACAACTCCCATACAGGCAGACACCGAGATGTCATCCACAGCACTGCTAACTAAAATCAAGTCTAACATTCTATTTAGTCCGTTCAATACGGTATTGTTTTGACGTAAATTACACTCGGCGAGGAATGTTTCAAACTCATTATTAACTGTAACACTTGCTGAGTAAAGGTTAAAATCGCCGAGTATGATTAATGGCATTTTTAAATGATTATTATGTAATATTCTTATACAGTCAAAAATTGAAAAATATCTGTTATCAGGTATATTAGGTGCTAGGTACACTACACAACAAATAAAGCGTATGCGACCTTTAGTAACTATCGCGCAAACGATTTCGTCTTTGGTGTTTTGCTTGTAGTCGACACGTAGGAGTGAGTAGGGCGCGCGCGCGGCGCGTAGCACGCCGCCGCCCCCGCCGGCTGGTCGGTCTCGGCGCAGTACGCTGTATGCGGCTGGAAATACTTCGGAGTCGAACACGCCGTCGTCCAGCCGAGTTTCCGTTAGGGCTATTAAGTTACTCGAGAATGTCTCCAGGATGTTTTTTGTCTCCGTGCGTCTTGACTTTAATCCTCTAACATTCTGGTAAAATATTGAGTCCAATTTCTTAGGTTTGCTGACGAAAAAATGTACGGTTCTGTTGTTTTTGCTTGACATTTCTATAAGGAAACCACTCTTGGAGCGCTGTATTCTTGGGCCAGTTAATTGGAGACATAAAAAAATCGAATAGGTGTGGAGGAATTTCAATAATAAAACATGTATGGCGGCTATGCTCCGGTTTTGGTTTATTAATTTTGAATGTATGTCCCGGTTTCTTCTTATTCATATATGATTGGATGTTATCCGCTGTGACTTCGTGCTGGAAGTTCCACGCATGGATACATTTTACAGGCTCTAGAGTCTTAAGATCTTCATCTGCAGCACCTGTCGCTCGTATTATGGTGCGATGTCTTGATCGATTATTTCCTACAGGCCGGGAGTCATTCAGTTTTGTAAAAGTGTGAGGATTCGGTGTATGCGGTGATTGAGTGATCTGTGGTTGTGTTTTTTGCGTCAGTAGTGATGACCGTGGCTGATGAGGAGGTGGTGGAGGTTGGTGCTCAGATATTTCCGCTCTATGTTGTAGTGGTGGCGATGGTGATCGCGGTGGCTCATATGGAACTAGTGTTCTTTGTTAAATTAAGGGTTATATCAATATAAATGGATGAAATGTTAAAAGTGACATACCTAAATATAGCAACGTTTGACTTATGTTTGTATTCGTGCATGTCATAGTCACTAGACTCATACTGAATTTAACAAGAACAATTATTATTCAGTCAATTATTATTATGTAGTGAACACTTCATCTCCACGTACATAATTCTCTTTAGCTATGTGCTATTTATGATATACATGTAACACGACGACGACGACGACGCGTTTGGCTCGGTTTGTAGACACGTGCCTACTGAGTCGCGGTCCCGGGTTCGAATCCTGGCCGGGGCAAATATTTGTTCTTGGGTCATGGATGTTATCTATATATGTATTTATATATTATGTATATCATCGTCTAGTACCCATAGTACAAGCTTTGCTTAGTTTGGGACTAGGTCGATTTGTGTATGATTGTCCCGTAATATTTATTTATTTATTAATTTTTTATATGTATAGTGGCGATATTTCGGACATATATTATGTCAAGTCATGATAAACATCAAATTTAGCCCCAGAGTAAATGATACAATTTACTTCGGTTGTGATCGATGTTCAGTGGATTCCAATACTGCTGCCCCAAGTACAAAGGGTCATATTGAAGTAGAAATTGTATGAGTAATAAATAATACCTTTTGGGTATAAAGTATAATAAATAATTTCGGTACATGAAACGTTGGGAGACACAGATAAGGGAAGTTTTGTGTCATTGAAAATTTACAATCTGTGTTTGTGGAAATTTAAAGGTTTTATATGTACATGGTTCAGTTGGATATTCCTAATTAGAATAGAATAGAATAGAATAAAAATTTATTCGTTAACATACACAAAGCGGACAGCAAATATTAGAAACAAAATAAAATAAAATCGTTGTTGTGTATGCCACGAAAAGGTCACACCTCAGCATAAATGCTGGCCCGGGAACCAACGCTGGTCTTCCGGTGAAACCTATCGGTGACGCCACGATGAACCGCACACACACGCACGCATTAGCACGTTCTATGTAATAGGACTAAATTAGACATTTCTTTTTCGAAATATCATGTGTCACTGTAAGTGATATATAAAGCAGCCCGATTAGCAAAATTCGAAACCTACCTATTTCTGTCTCATATGATTGATACATCACTCAGTCATAGGTCTAAGATTGATGAAATCTCTTAAGATATTTCTCTCTAGAAAATGCTTAAAATGATTTTTAAAAACCCGTCTCTATAATGAAAATGTTTTTTTGTCAGTTTGTTAGTTAGTTGATTCGTAACAATCGTAACTAATATCATTTTGGAACTTATGTGTGTAGCCAAATCATAATATAGTTACGATTTTTCTATGAATCTAGGTGCTTTTTATCTGATGCGATGATTATAAGAGAAAAAAGTACAGTGTGTCGTCACTCGTCACGTTAATTAGTGTTGAAATTTTAAGTCCTCTCATTACGTTGTTAAACGGCTGGATGGATTTAACCAATTTTGGTACAAGGATAGCTGAAGATCCAAATATGGTTATGGTTATAGGACACTTTTAATCCGACTACGGCAAATAAAACATTTTCGGTGGATAAAGTTGGCATCTTCTATCTAGTCTACACTGAACAAAATAGCCAGTGAATCCTACTGACATTTCAGTAAGCCTAGCTGTTATTGCTGTGTCAAATGGATTCACTGCTGCCGTGTTACGATAAGAAGTCACGTGTTACTATAAAATCCATACAAACATGTGGCTTTTCACCTTATCACGGCAGACTGGCTATTTTTTTTAAAGCTTTTATTTAACTTGCATTGTATGCATGTATGTATGTAAGTATGTTTGTTCGGGTTGAATCTTGCAACTCAATTTTGAAGCAGATATCGTCAACCCATTGAGCTGAAATTTTGCATACTTACATAACTTTGATGACAATACAATAATATGATACCATGGGGCTGATCTGATGATGGTGCCGGAAGGTGGCCATAGGAAATCTATAATAGAAAAAGCAATACTACCGAGTTTGGGCTCTTTAGAATCGTCTCAGTGAGCATTTGATGGATATCTATAAAGAAAAGTACAGTCAGCTATAAAAGCTTGTCACTAAAATGAAATTTTTGACAGAAACTTATTCAGTGTAGTAATACTACTACCCATACTTATACCCAACCAAATATTTACTGGGAGCCTTGGGTTTTAACTCTCTAGAGGTCAGACGTAATTTGGCTCTTCTTACGATTACCAGCAAAATTTTGCGCGGAGAGTCTGATTCCACAGAATTAGTAGGGCAGTTAGTGCGACTACACGTCCCGTCGTTGACTAAATTTAGTTTCAGACCTCGTGACCGCCCCTTGCTGGCGGTGCCGACGTCGCGCACGGTGTCTCGAAGAGAATCTCCGCTAGTCCGCGCTTTACGCCTCTTGAACAATCTGCTCGCATCAGCCTCGGAGTGTGACGTATTTGTGAGCAGATGGGCATTATTGTGTGATGAATGTTTGAAGTTCTGTGAGAGGATGGATGTCCGTCTGTCTTCAGTTTGAACTTGTTATGTATAATTGATTTCGTTAATGTATGTTTTTCAAATGTTTGTATATCATTGTTATATTATTATTATTTATAATTTCACAGTGCCTTGGTTATCTGTTATGCTGTGTAATTAAGTTTAATAAATAAATAAAATAAATAATAAATAATACCTAAATAAGATTTTTTTTATTATTTACCGAAAGAATAATTTTTATTTACCAATAAAAAACGTTTCTATATTTCACATGATTTAACAGTGACTTGCACACTAAATAGGCATAGCCTATATCGTGGAATCATACACGTCAGGTTTGAAAACAATGCGGCTATTGACATGCCTTAACTTAAAGAAAAAATTAAAACGAACAGATGAACAATACCAAATAAAACCAGATCTCCGTCATTACCGATATAACAGCTGTGTAATCCTATAGTACGTTACACATCAATTTCAAGCTTAAATTATTAAAACATCGAAACAGTATCCTTGTCGTAAGCTTTTAGAGCCAAAGGCAAGGAATTAGGGCAGCTTTCAAAGCTAAAATTGAGCTTAAAACCCGATGCCTCTGAAAGATTAACGGATGGTACTAAGTCTCTGTATTTAGGTCGTATCAAATCCAATAAGCACATGGTTGTGTACTCATTAGAAGCACCAGTCAAAGTAACGTAGTTTAATTCAAAGGTGAAATCAAATTTGTCCGCGCGGGGGTAAACGTTAAAACCTTTCTATTGCTGTAAAAACAAATTTCAACCGGATGCCTAGCTGCCTGTGTACAATAGGTAGGTATTTACATTACTCCGCCATTTTGTCACCATTCAGTCGGTACCTATGTATACGTATAAGCATACAAAAGTCCCAAAAATAAATTTTCCTATGGTATATTCAGAGAGATTCTCTGACAGAGGTACGCGCCAGCCCTAGAGTCACCGAAACTTCGATCAGCCGTTTCGCCAACAGGGTCTGCTGATCCAATGCTTAAACTGCGAGCGCTGCAAAACCGTAGTTGTTAAGAAACGACGATTATTTGCCGCAATTGATGATTTGGGCCTGGTCTGCAACACCGGCCATTGAGCAGGTCGCCTAGATCGATCGGTCGGTCGGCCTAAACTGCTGTGAAGGAGATCATCATAGGTTGCTTTAAGTTAAGGAATGTAGTATCCACACCAGAGCACGTGACTTCTGCCTACTCGTCTTCTCGTCTTGGCCCCCTATCTCGTCTTCCAGAAACCTAAGTTAGAGATGGCAGATCGTAGATTCGGAGTCCAAATAACGGTATATCGGGAAAAAATATAATAAGAAGACCTTTGGATAACTTACTTTAAAAAACCCTAGCGTTTACTACCCGTAATAATTTGACTCTAGAGATTATCGACTATACAGTCGTAGTAAAATTTCTCTAGGGCTTTGTTAAGGGTAGAAAAATCTAGTTCTGCAGTAATAAGATGGCATACTACTTGTGTTTTTATTCGACCTTAATTTTTCTCCTGTGAATTAACGGTAACAGTCGATCCAAGTATAAATAATAGGTAAACTTTTATGTCGTTTATTCTTTTTAGTATTTTAGAGTTCCTTAATATCATAAGGCCTCTATTAAAATATAACGCGAACCCACATAATATATTATGGTTGTCCTCTACATACATAGAACGTCCCATAGCTATCGACCGTCTTATAAAAGACAAACGCTCCACCTCGACATTTCCCAAGATGACAGTTGCGGTGCGTAGAACCGAGATTACCCACTAAATCAGACATAAATTCCCCCGAATCGTGTACTTTACCCTCGGGGTTGCCAGATCTAACCGTGAAATACCCATTTCAATGTAGCAAATCTATTTTTGTACGTGCGTTGTGCGCTGATTAGTGGAACGTGAGACATGTTCCAAGTGTTGCTAGTTTTTCGAGGTAAATTTCCTTTTATTTCTTATGATGGTTGGGGAAAATTACTTCATCAAACTATTTTGGTGGTAGAACTTCTAGTTATCAATTCATTCAAGTTGATTTGACAAAATATTATGTTTATTTTTTGGGTAAGATTCGGCGTTTTCACGTTTTATCTTTTCCTTTTGGGCATTGTTATTTAAACTAACATTAGGTAACCTACTTAATGAAGGCTAAGATATGTCTTCCTATGAATCCAAAAGGCAGCCAAAGTATAATTTAGCCTTATCATAATTATTGATCGCACATCGTGGTAAAATAATAATCTTGAGACAAAAATGACGTTACTTAGAACCTCACGTTTAAAAACTTTTGGAGATTCCCCATCCATATTTATCAACAATCAAAATTCAAAGTCAAATTCTAATACAAAGTCAGTCAGCTTACAAGTGAAATTACAAAAGAAGAAAAGATATGAACACAAACTAAAATAGTAAGGATAACCCCTTTTTACCTTACTCATTCAGAACAAGAAACTCTTTTAATTTCCATTCGCACTACAGTGAACATCCAAATGTTTATTAAAACCACATTGAAGTCTTGTTTTACTCCGCAGGCTAATTTAAATAGCTTCGTTTATTTTGTAAGGTTCTGTTTTATTTGAAAACAGGAATGTTACTGATGTTACTTAGTCTTTATCCGCAGTAAAAGGTAATACAAGCTACTCAACGACCTGCTGAGCATTTGTAAAACTATATTAATACGAAGTCGTCTAGTTCAGGCCTTACTTAGTTTGTGTTATTTATATGGTTGCAGGTATTTTAGCACTGTTTTACTAACATTACGACTGTTACTTATGTCGCAAAAGTCTGGCAGGTTCAATCCGTAAGCACTTAGATTGGGATTCGGGTTTAGGTGAAATAGGAGAGGTTCTTATCTTGTTTGCATCAGAGTGAGCGAGACATGGTATAAAACTCAAATCACATTCTGTCAGCTCACGTACTCATGTTTTATTTAGTCCATTCTGAGAACCTAAGTCATGATCAAATGATTGTAGTGTGCGGCCAAACGTATTATAACCAGATATCCGGGTGTCGGTGATAATTTAAATTAATTAATAACACTGCACTTCGGAACACACAGTTATTTATTTAAAATACTTCGTTAAACTAAGAGCACAATGTTACTTTATTTACTTTATACTGTAACCTGTAATCAGATTAAAACATAGGTACATCATTATATTTGGGATGGTAGAGCAAGTAGTGTCAAATTTGGATCTATATCTGAATCCCTAACGTTTTTTAACCTATTTTTGCATTCCCTAACGTTTTATGTCATAATGATCACTTGTGCCCTAATATTGATTTTCTTATATCTTATTTCCTAATGTCATTTGTCATAATTATCATTACTCCTAACACTCATATGCCCTAATTTTGGTTTTAATCGCTAGGCTCGGGCTCTGTTGTGGTCGCAGTTCTAACCTAACCTAACCCATTAAACTATTTTACTGGTAGCAGTTCGGTGGTTGCAAAAGGGGGAGGGGACCATAAAAACCGAAAATTAATTTTAGGGATTGCGAGGAATATGGCTAAAAATATTAGGGATATTGATAGTTAGGGATATTGATGTTTCGGACAAATGAGTTTTTGGACAAACATTACGTTATGGAAAATGATTATTATGGCAATTGATCGTTAGGGCTACTGCTCATTAGGACAAAACAGTTCGGGCAAGTGATTTTAGGACAAACGATGTTAGGGATTGCGAGGGAGACCCGTCAAATTTTAATATACCTACCACCGGAATTAACCTGTAACTTTTGAGGTACCTGTTCAGTAACTGATTAAGAACTATTTTTTATACTACGAAGCTCCCAGCGTACCTACATCAAAACATATCCAGCACTGCTTAACTTAGTAGAAATGACTTCAAAAATTATAAGCGTTTCAAAATAAAAGAGTAAAATGTGTAACGCCTTTTTTTAGGTAAATTATTTTGTATAAAAACAAACTTAACATTTTATAAGATATTCTAAAGCTAGTGTTTATTTATTGTGAAGCTACAATAATAAACTCTTCATACTGACTGAAATGCTTTCAAGAATAGTATTTTTAAAGTCCCTTTTATGTTCCTGTTAAACCTCCAAAGAAAAGAAGCACCTGCATAAGGCGTTTTAACGCTTAATCTTTCCGCAGTTGAGATGTTTTGAAAACCTTCTTATCGTCACAATTCTTTGTTGAAAAACGCCCCTTGCATGGCGCCGCCATATTTCCAAAGATAACGACAGTTTCGTGTACGGGAACAGGATGGTTTTAAGCTACAAAATTATCTTTTTACGTATTTTTCGTTTCTTCTTCTTCTTTGGAGGTACACTCTTGCCAGAGTGGTCGTGGCCGTCACGTCGTTGATTTTGTGGCCTGCTTTTTATTATTCGCTTAGGTATTCCGAAATTTGATTGCTAGCTTTCAACATCTTTAGCATTCAGTGTTTTGTTATGAGGTATGAATATAAGTGATTCCTTTGTTGTTCTAAGTGCTTCAGAAATGTTATGTTAATAGTTTAAGGTATTTCATTACGAAAATGCCTTCGCCGCTGGAATAATAATGCCGAAATATTCTCTCTGTTCATTTATCCCCAAGACTAAAGTAACAAACAGGAGTTAAGCTACATGGTGATGGTATCTTGAAATCTGAACTTACTTCCAATTCAAATGTTTACAACTTACTTACTTCTGTGGTGTTTTGTGTCGTTTTCGAACGAGGGTGAATGGTTTTGCTTAAAGGATAGACATATTTCGTTTTCTAATGAGTATGGTTCCTTGATAAACTTGGAAAACTTTATGGGTCTACAAAATTTGAGCTAAATTGTATTCAATGTTATAATACTATGCAGAGATAACACTTAAAATATTTATAAGACTGACTTGTGGCTAAAGTGATAAACTCGGTAACTGTCAACAAAACCATTTACTAAAGAAGTATTGTGTTGTACAAAAATCAAACATTATTATTGCCAACAGGCCCTGATTTTGATTATTAAATGATAAAAATCGATTCATATCTGGCGGAATGTATATTAAATGCAATACTGAACTAAAATTATTATAGTTATTCAAATATTCGCAAGTTATCCGTATTAACCTAAAGCAGAGACTTAAAAATATGTGTCGACAAAACTTCTCCGTATTGTAAGATCCAATGAATCACGTAATCGTCTTTTTATTTATACGACACCAGAATATATTCTGATGAATTCACGCCTCACCGACTCGTCACCGACATTCTTCGTGAATAACAAATTTAACCGCTTTCATACTAGGTATTGTAATTTTAAATATCCGTCAACCCAGCCGGGAATGTCGGCTTTTGGGCTCTAGGGATTGTTTAAGCAAGCGTCACCTCCTAGGCTTGATGTAAGTAATGTACAGAATGACTAAGTTATTGGGTTTGACTGAATAGCAGAAAGATGAGGAGGTCAGTGGACTAAAAATTGGGGTACTGATAATTGTGAAGATTAAATACACATAAGTATAAGTAAGTAGATTACTGTTTCGGCCTCGCTCGCGCAAGATAAGTGCCCGCCAACCGGTTTAACCTTCTTATGAATCCTTATTTGAATTGTAGCATAGGCAATTTTTACGGTTCCATAGCCAAATGGCAAAAAACGGAACCCTTATAGATTCGTCATGTCTGTCTGTCCGTCTGTCCGTCCGTATGTCACAGCCATTTTTTTCCGAAACTATTAGAGCTATACTGTTGAAACTTGGTAGATAGATGTATTCTGTAAACCGCATTAAGATTTTGATGCAAAAATAAAAAAATAATAATAAATATTGGGAGCTCCCCATATTTAGAACTGAAACTCAAAAAATTTTTTTTCATCAAACATACGTGTGGGGTATCTATGGATAGGTCTTCAAAAATGATATCGAGGTTTCTAAAATATTTTTTTTCTAAACCGAATAGTTTGCGTGACAGACGCTTCCAAAGTGGAAAAAAGTTCTAAAATAAGAAAATGAAAAATGTAAAAAAAACATATGATGTACATTACTATAAAAACTACTAACGAAAATTGTTTTGAACGAGATCTAGTAAGTAGTTTTTTTAATACCTAACTTTGCACCTAATTTATATGGGGCGCTATACATACCAGGTGTAAACTTAACTTAACCACTTAGGGATGGAAAGTGTTTGTACGGAACCCTCGGTGCGCGAGTCCGACTCGCACTTGGCCGGTTTTTTTATAAAATATTTCTCGTCGACATCAAATCGAAATCAAACAGTATACTCTAGGTAAGCCACAAGGGAACTTTTACAAAATGTTAAAGTCTGAATTTGAATTCACCGGCTTCTCACAAGAGGAAACTGCTGTTGAGAAGAAAGCCGAAAGTAACTAAACAGTATTTTTTCGTAAATTATACTGTACACGTGCCAAATGGAGAGGAGAATGTACAGATTACTTATATGTCAAAGGTACAATAATAATATAGCATTCAAATTAACAATTGTAGCAGAGATGTATATTCTACAGTCAGTACAGGTCCCTCTCTCCTATTTTGAGGTTGAAATATATAGCCTATTTCGCCGTTTTTTACCCGATTACAGTTAATCAGAAGAAAAAAATATAATTATGATTTACGCTAAACGATTCGAAGTTTCTGGCGCTTTCTAGTATAGTATATCTATAGGTAGCTTAAAACAAATTTGTAGGTATACTTAGTTATCCAAATTTCAAGATCAGACGTAAAAATCTGCGTACGCTGCAAAACAACTAAGTTAAATAATCTTCTTAGTCGTCAAGCTCCAATTCCCACGACGACTTAAGCCACGGCCTCCAAGCCATCAAATCCTTGTTTTACATAATAGTTCGACGTGGCGCCATCATTATTCGCGGCGTAACGGGAGTTTATCACCCGCGAAACCACGCAAAACTGAGTGGAGGAACAGTAAGGTTATACGGGCCCCACGTTGGGCGCCATTGTAATACGGCCTACATTTTTAAGGCTCCTTATATGTTCAAAAATGCTGATTGTTTTAGACATTTTTGTGTATGGTCAAACATGTTTCTTAACATATCAATGTTACTACTTAGAACATTTATCTATGTTGATTTATTGGTATTGGTATATATTTGAAACCTACCGTTTGAATTTTTCATTAGTAATATTTGTTTTAAAAACTACTCGAAATTGGCAAAATTCACGCAGGTAACTGGTTTTTTCAACTCATTTTCGACTGCACGCAATAAAATCATGAAATAGCTATATACATTTCTAGAACTCAAGGAAAAGTATTATTCACATCGAAAAGTTGGTTAAAATTATCAATATGTTTGTCATAATATTATGAAAAAAAAAAAATTTAAAAGGAAGAAGGCCTCTTAACGTTGATTCTCTTTGTGATTATTTTAAGTAGCAGTGATTTTCTGACAACAGATCATTGTGATTTTTTCATCGAAACCTTATTCATCCACCTCTAGTCACGCGATAAATGTTTTTATTTATTTATACACGTAAGGGAAAATGAAGACAGTCGAAATTACTAAACCATTGATACTGGTGGAAGGGACCGGGAATCTAACCCATCACCTTTGGTCCGGCACCGGCACCGGTCCAGCCCGTTAACCTTTCCGCCACCCTAACGCCCAGGTAACCTTTCGAATTTTTTCTTATGCTTTGTGTGTCGATCTTCGCATTGTTTATTTGAAAGGCTTTACATCTTAGCGTCCTGTATGTGAATACGTTAATGTTCACATAATCTCACTATATTCACATGAGGTCGGTAAGGTGTAAACGCGTTCGATTCCCGGTCTCTTTCATCAGGTTACGCATTTAAATTTTTCTTTGAGTGTTGATCTTTGTATAAATGATTTAATATTAAAATTGGGATGTGGACCCCACACTAAGCAAATGAGACATTACATAATCATAAATTTATAATCAAAATTATGTAAACCAACTATTTCTGTACATAATATATCTTTACTGCTACCTTTTCTTATAGAAAGAGCGTGTGACTTCGCCTTATACGACGTATACCGTATATACAATATACATACTTATGTAGCAATTTGCACGGGAGATATTGAGCCCTTCACCACGTTAATTTAGAGACGTGTTTGTTTAATAACAACGTAATTGTACACACTTTCTTGTACACAATTCTACAATACGCCGTCGTGATGATGATGAGGGATGATACTTGTATAATAAAGGTTTGAATTTTGTTCCACATAATAATGTTTAATATCAGTACGTCTAGCATAACTGTGAAACGACTGTTTGTCGCGCGATACATACTGCCTGTCACATTCCTTTCAATACCGTGTGAGCAAGACAGATGGAGCTGAGTCGCACGACAAGCGAAGTCACCGCAAGATATGAGAGCCCTGCTGGTTTTTTAATTATAATAAATAAATAGTGAAAAATTTCAGCCTATACTCGATTGAAGTTTTTCATTGTTGAACTTAAACTTTGAACGTAGAGACTTCATACATCTTTAAGAAATAGCTTATAAATGACACTTAAAGACTTAGTTAACCTCTAAGGAATTTAATTTATTAATTCTATCATATTTTATTGTATGTTGTGATACCTAGACTATATCTAAGAAGATTTAATAATTATTTTGTATTGTACGCTATTCACGTTGACGCTGAGAGACCTTATTGTTCTCTATAGAATTAAATTAATTATTTTAATTAATTATAATATTATTGTATGTCGAGGCGCTCAGAGACGTATTACGAGTACATCTCTGGAAAAATGAAGAGAATAGAATAGAATATTCTTTGTTGCACACCTCAACGAAAAATAAAAACAAACAAAAATAAAGATTACCTTACCTACATGAAAATGTATAGTTTATATTATTGAATATTTCATAATAATGAACATAACATTGATTTAGAGAATCTTTACATCTCTCCTTTATGTGTTTTAATGAGTTATAAATAAAACATAAATGTAGTCTTAAGTATGATTTACGAAAAAAATACTAGCAGTTGAGTTTCTTTCGGCTTTCAACAGCTTGGTCTCCACTTGGGCAATCCTGGTAGATTCACGATCTGACTTGTAAAAGTGCCCTTGTGGCCTACTTACCAAAATGATTTAAATTTATGGGCAAAACGTCGTAAAACAACTATTATATTAATCTGTGGTAAAATAAAATAAATAAATATTCAGGGACAATCATACACAAATCGACCTAGTACAAAACTAAGCAAAGCTTGTACTATGGGTACTAGATGACGATATACATAATATATAAATACATATATAGATAAAACCGCTAAAGATGCGTCTGCTCAAGAACGTACGTTTGCCGTGAACGCTAGTACACAACTAGGGTTAAGCCGCGCCCTACTTAGCCGTGCGTGAGAGGAATGCCGTGCCGCCATGATCCCGAATAATTTGAGCAAGATGAATACCTACGCGAAATTACTGACAGATTTTCACTACGAAATACCTATTAGGATCATCACATAAATATACTCTCTATTAGATACACGCAGCTTTGTTCAGGCGGAAAACATAGTATTTTCTTTTTTGGTTCACTGTGGTCGTGTAAAAATTATCCACATGTGGATGCCCAACCAACCCGTGTACTATAAATATTTAAAATCCGTTCAACAATTAAAAATATGTCAGAGCGTAATAGGCGTGGGAGCCTTCTCACACCTTTCTTGCTTGAGGACGTGGGTATGCTCAAATAAGAAAAACGATACAGTTCGTATAATCATATACTACTTTTTAGGGTTCCGTACCCAAAGGGTAAAAACGGGACCCTATTACTGAGACTTCGCTGTCCGTCCGTCCGTCTGTCACTAGGCTGTATCTCAAGAACGGTGATAGCTAGACAGTTGCAATTTTCACAGATGATGTATTTCTATTGCCGCTATAACAACAAATACTAAAAATAAAATAAAATAAATATTTAAGGGGGGCTCCCATACAACAAACGGGATTGGTTGCGTTAACTTTGCACCTCATTTGTATGGAGCGCTATACATACCAGGTGCAAACTTAACTTAACCACTTAAGGATGGAAAGTGTTTGTACGGAACCCTCGGTGCGCGAGTCCGACTCGCACTTGACCGGTTTTTTGTGATAAATACGGCCAAGCCCTTGTGGACTATCTGTATATGGTGGAGGAGGTAAGCTCAGTGCGACAGTCAGAAGAACTACTACAGTCAACTAGGAACCCTTATAGTTTCGCCATGTCCGTCTGTCCGTCTGTCCGTCTGTCCGTCTGTCCGTCCATCCGCGGCTTAGCTCCGTGATCACTAGTACTAGAAAGCTGAAATTTGGTATGAGTATGTGTATGTATCACGCCGACAAAACGGTAAAATAAAAACTAAAAAAAAAACTTTTTTTCGGGTACCTCCCGAACACCTAAAATGCGGGTGAATTTTTTTTTCGTTCCCACACTAGTGTGTGGGATGTCATTGAAAAGGTCTTTTGAAAATAATAGGGGTCTCCAAACATTATTTTTTGATAAAGTCAGCAGTTTTGTAAATATTCGCTCCGAAAATAAAAAAAATAGTGTCCCCATTCAACCACGGGTCAAAAAATTATGGAAAAATTCATGAAAATGAGACCTTATAAGTGCTTTCAATGAAAACTTTATTGAATAAATTCGGTCAAACCGTTTTTGAGTTATCGCAGAATTTCATATTTTTATTTAAAATGACGTAAGTGCCGTAAGTACAATGAGCTGAAGAATTGCATGGCCCATTTATGAATGAATATCATTTACGAATAGCATTTATTCATTCATAAATGGGCCATGCATATTTGCAGCCCATAGTACTTTGGCGTTTACGACCTTTTTTATAGAGCTTGAAATCTTTCTCGTAATTTAAACCTCGGACTTAAAACCGCTGTTTTAAGCCCGTCTATTGTGAAGGATGGGCAACTACGGAACCCTACACTGAGCGTGGCCTGACATGCTCTTGGCCGGTTTTTTAGACATAACTTGAACTGTTTCAGCTGGTTAGCCCTCACTGCCAGTGAGTCAGATTTTGTATGGGAGTATATATTTTTAATTTTAAAGAATGTATCCATGAAAATTGACCAAAGCATGGAGAACTTACCACCGTATACAATAAATTACTGCCGTATCCTATTCAACTATGGTCCAGTCCATACAACGATAGTCCAAATTAATTCAAATCATGATTGGACTATAGGTACGACTATTGGCGACGCGTTTGGCTCAGTTTGTAGAGCACCTGCCTACTGAGCCGGTGGCCCCGGATTCGAATCCCGGCCAGGGCAAATATTTTTGAGATGAATTCGAATATTGTACTTGGGTCGTGGTTGTTCTATGTATCTAAGTATATATTTATCTATATCGTCGTCTAGTACCCGTACCACAAGCCTTCTCGAGCTTAATTTGGGAGCAAATTAGGCAAACCGCTTTAGAGATATTTATTTGAGGCATTTTGCTTTGTAGGCGTTTTAAATGTTGAGGCGAAATCCTTCAAAGTCGTTTTGCGGCTTAGGCATTTTGATCCTAAAGGCTAACTAGCCTTTAGGATACATCGATTCGTGTGAGGTTGCCCGATATTACTATTATACCTTTATTTCATAGGGTAGTTTTACAGCACTTCAAAATAGCTATCCAAGAAATCAAATAATTTCTGGTGCCTACAGATATAATTATTTGGGTCATTGTCAGTTCAAAAAACAAAATTCGTCCCTTCGGTGGTCAAAAGTTAAGAGCTTGTATGAATCTAGGTTATGTTGCTATTACATCGGATCATAGAAGAAGGAACGTTCTTTATTCTCACAGGCATTTATTCAGAAAATTAGGCCCTGGAATCCTTAATTTTTTAAATGTCCACCGGAAAGACACGCACCTAAATCTGACAATGACCCATTTAGACTCGTGACCTACGGGTAACGCAATTACTAAATGCAGTAAAAAGAGGGTTGTAATTCCGAAATCCATGTTTCATTAAAAATTTCACCACCAAAGTTTTCAATATTCAGTTTATTTTGAAACGATTTTAGTTTGATGTCGATCCGAATTTCAACCGAGGAGCGAATTTAAATTTCATCTTACTTTCCATTACCTACCACCTTAATTAAGCTCCGTTTGAAACTAGAAACTTGCTTTGTAGATTGTAATTAGAGAAAGGAACGTTGTAGTATACAACTAGTAAACGTTGGCTGAAACATTTATTGTCTTCATTAAGGTCAATATTGAGCTTGAAAATACTTCATAAGAAATAAAGGAAAATATTGAACGTACTTTACGAGGGTCAAACTGAAAGTTTTTAGAAAATCAAAAACTGAACTAACTAGCAAGTTGTTAGTTTTATTATATCTTTTGGAAATAGTTTCCCTTCACATCAATACATCGCTGTATCCGATGGAACCACTGAAAAAAGCGCTTTGCCCTCTCCTCCCTAGGGTTCTCTTCGACTACCCTTTGACACGCAGCCACTGCTTCCTCGGCGTCCATAAAACGTTTTCCTAGAAGTTTTTCTTTTATTTTCGGAATTAAATAAAAATTGCAAGGTGCGAGGTCGGGGCTATACGATGGATGACCCAGTAATTCTACGTCTGACGTCGCCAAATAGTCGATCGTTTGCTTGGTGGTGTGCGACGAGGCGTTGTCGTGGTACAGGAGGACCCTACTGCGAGGTCGCTTCTCCCGAACTTTTTCCAAGACAAGTGGTAAACAATTGTTAGTGTTCCAGTCTCCGAAAACTGTGTTTTGATCCTCTATAACAATTGTTGCGATATGACCTGTCATTCTGAAGAACGACACCACCATCTTTTTTCCCACGCTTCGACTTCTCTTCACATTAGTTGGCAACTCCTCTGAAGGAAACACCGACTGAGCAGACTTTTTATAGTTTCAGGTTTATAACAGTAAATCCAGCTTTCGTCATCCGTAAGCATGTTGAAAAAAACATTTGAGTCACCTCCGGTAATCTTTGAACCATTTCACGGCACCAATCAACACAAGAGAGTTTTTGGGCCTTTGTCAAATTATGAGGTATCCACCGGGCACAAAGATTCCTGACTGCTAAATGTTCATGGAGGATTTTGTGCACTTGACTCATACCAATGCCTAAGCTTGTCGGAATCCGCTGATAGGTCACTCTTTTGTCAGTCTCTATCGCACGCCGCACAATACTGATATTGTCTTCAGTCGTCGCCGTCGAAGGCCGGCCCTCACGCAGATCATCGGTGAAATTAGTGCGACCACGGTTAAACTCATTAAACCAGTTGTAAACAGTGGCACGAAATGGGGCTTCATCATGAAAGGCCAATCGAAGTCTCTCATAACTTTCTTGTTGACTTTAATGACATTGAAAGTCATAAAAAATCATTGCACGAAAATTCTCTCGCCTAAAATTTATGCCTACGTGACACACACAATTTTCAATTCACCGCCAAATCGTAAAACAAATGACAAACGAATTAAATACATACACAATAATATTCGCCGAGAGATGAATTTTCAAAATCTGAACTTATTTTTTTATTATATCGTTTACAAGTGGCCTGTTCTAAAAACTTTCAGTGTCACCCTCGTAATAGTACGATAACGTATTATGATCTTAGTTTTAATTGGTCTTTAAATTATATTTTGCTAGTTTTCAATTATGTTAATACGAGAATTTTAGCAAATAAAACAAGACATCTTCATTTATACTATTGTAAAATTCTATGTTTGTATTGAAAATTTGTTATCTATGGAGAGGGGTCGTGATTTCAGGAAAAATCTTGATAGGGCGATGCAGGATCGTCATTTGTTTTGTATCGGGGCGCGGCGGCGCCATGCCATTGTGGAGCCATCTGTTGGTGATAATTTGTATGTCCTCTTATCACGCCGAAACGGCTGGACGATTTTTTACCAATTAAGGTACAGGGGTAGCTGGACATCCAAAGATAGTTAAAGAATAGGTACTTCTGACTTTTTTAAGTAAAAAAATACGTTGACGAAGTTGTGGGCACCTTCTAGCAATTAATATCATTTTAAAGTAAAAATAGAACTATCCACCCATTCAAATAGCTCGAAGAGTTATAATACATAAGTAGCAACAAGTTCTAGAATGTGACTATGAAGCGTGGATTGCTGATGGGTTGCTCTCTGAAGTCGGTCTCTCCTGTCTGAGGATCGTGGTCAACTTCAGGGTTGCATCTGGCGCGGATGATCTGCCTCCACCGGTTTCTGTCCAGCGCGTCTCTTACAACCTAGTAGTATTTAAAGTTGGATGAGTCTTTTACTTGATCGGTCCATCTTGTTGGTGAACCACCGCGCGTCCTTCTGCTGATGTGTTAGGCAAAAAAGGCTTTAGACTAACTACTATAATCTAGAGCCCGTGGACTTCAAATAAACGGCTTTAGAAACTATTTAAATAATTTCTTTATTTTGTGATTTCTTTTTTGTATTTTTTTTTGCGAATTAATCAGTCCTTGATTAACTATACGACTTTTTTCCTCCATTTCTTTTTCTAACTTACTTCATGACTCTTTTCTAATATTTTTTCCTAATAGAAGCTGTTAAATTAAATACAAGGATTTCAACACTACACTGCTTATCTCATCAAAGCATCTTTTGATTTTCTCCCCACTTTAAACATTGATTTAATTATACTCTATTATTTTTCTTGCTATCCAAATATAAATATTTGATTTTAATTTTGGTATTTATTATATATCACACTATGTATGCTCTTAATCTTTCGGTTTCCGATGATTTTAATCATGTCGCCAATCTATATTGAGCCTTAAAAATTTGAAGCTTAGTACCTAATTTGCTCAATTTGTACTGAATCGACGAAAGTTAGAACGCACTAAAATACATTAGCACCCATAAAAGACTTATCCCCTATAATTACCAACAAATAGTAATTTATCCTATCCTAATTACTCTTTAACGACGGAACTTATTTCGTTAATTACTGAATTCGCACTTGACCTCGAAACCCCGTCAAATTCGGCAATAAACGGGTGACGTGGTAGTATCTAATAAAACTGAAGAATCATGCCTCTCACTAGATGCATAATTGGCCCAAATTCTGCAAGTAATTCCAATACGGGTGTAGTGTAGACGGTACGTAAGTAGACCTTATATTTTTATGATGTCAATTGATCCTTCTTTTTATTAGCATAATGGAACATCTGCCTGTCGAACGAACTGCAACAAGTCCCTGAGGTCTATTCTCCGCGTATTTTGGCCAAAAACAATGTGAAACGAGAACCTGTCAGAACAGTCCCCCATAAATGGATAGGCCACGCCTTTCGTAGAGGAGAAACGAGTGGAGGCTGCCGGACGGAAAGCGTAGCCGTGGACGCCCAGTACACTCTTGGCGGCGCACCTTTGAAAGCGAGCTGCGTTGCTGCTAAGCTGGAACGTGGCTAAAGGAGTAGCTGTAGATGGAAAGGTGTGGCGTGAGCTTATGAAGCCCTTTGCACCTTCGGGGTGCCTTAAGAGAACTACAACAACACTAAAACGTGATCTTAATATTATTCCCCTGCCCTTTTCAATTATTCCCTTGGCGTTTTTCTTATTCCCATGACACTTTTTCTTATTGCAATGGCAGCGAAAACTTAAAGTGGTATATTTCTATACCAAATTGACCAAAAGTGATGCCTATTCGATAAATCTGCATATAATTAGATACAATTTCATATTTTATAGTAAATAGGTTAAAATTTCTAAAAATAAAAAAACGCCAAAAGAATCACATGAAGAATACGACTCTCAAAATTACCATATGTCATCGTTCAAAAGTTTACTTGTTAAAATTACGCTACAACACACAGTATATAAGATGTGCTTGTGCAATGGTATTTTTTTATCTCTTTGTCCACGAAGTCTACGAAATATAACAATGTAAATAAAATTAATGCTTTAAATCTGCACCGTCAAGACATAACACAACTGCCTACCCTCGCACTGTGTTCTAAAATAAAATGAAAAAATGATGTGAAAACATGTTTAAGTTAGACAAAATGACGGAATTTTAAGGTGATAAGATAAGATAAACAAAAGCCTTATGGAAGACAGCTGATACAAGATAAACAAAAGCGTTAAGATAAACGGCCTTATTTAAGTGTTAAATTTATATTGTGTTCAACGAAAAGTCCAGCGTTAATCTTCCTCGAGTTCCTCTCGATATTGAACAACCACGAGAGGCAATTCAATTTTCAATCCCCAGATTTTAACCGTCTCTTGAAACTGAGGAAACATTTCACTCAGTATTTATTGAGACCTTCTCAAACTGTTTCGCTTAAGGAACGCTCAAGTGTCAAATATAAAAGGGCGTATGTCGTTAAGAAAATCACTGCTTTTAAGTCTCTTTGTATGAATCAGGGCGGGATTCCAGAAGTTTCCAAACTCGAACAGGATATATTGTTTGGTGAGTCTTTATCGTCTTGACAGATTTGAATGTTTCAATAAATATTTGATTTTGGATATGAGATTTGGGATCTGTTCTTGGAAGGATGTTAGTTTTTAAAGTATACTAACCAATAATAATTTTGTTCAATAGATATGTATAGAATAACTTTGATTTGTCTGTTACAGTATAATACGTACATTTTTATATGTTGATCTACGTATCTACGTACCAAATTTGCATTTAAAGAAAAGACATTCTAAATGTTCTTCATTACCTTCACTTCATCATTAATTATATTGCTAAAAAGTGGTTTCTTTTCGTTTCAAAATCCATACCCATACTATCCATACTAATATTATAAATGCGAAAGTGTATCTGTCTGTCTGTCTGTCTGTCTGTCTGTTACCTCTTCAGGCTTAAACCGCTGAACCGATTTTGATGAAATTTGGCATGGAGATAGTTTAAGATCCAAGGAAGGACATAGGATAGTTTTCTTCCTGGAAATTATACCTAAAAAGATTGAAAAGTGAGTGAACATATCTGTTGGGATGCGGTGACCCTGTAAGAAAAGTAATTATTAGACCAAAAGCACAATTGCTCTTACATTTGCTTAGGCACTTTTAATAATTCCTTTTATCAAGTTCCACGCGTACGTAGTCGCGGGCAAAAGCTAGTAATATTATAAATGCGAATGTGTGTCTGTCTGTCTGTTACCTCTTCACGCTTAAACCGCTGAATCGATTTTGATGAAACTTGGCATAGAGATAGTTTAAGATCCGAGGAAGGACATAGAATAGTTTTCATCCTGGAAATTATCCCGAAAATGATTGAAAAGTGAGTAAGTAATTCATGATGATATTGATGAGTCTGTACAAAATGTAATGATTAGACCAAAAGCAAAATTGCTCTTACATTTGCTTAGGCGCTTTTAATAATCCCTTTTATTAATTAAGGTGATTAGGTGGATATCTATCGTGTTGTACGAGGTTGCTTCCATACTTCCAAATTCCACGCGAACGTAGTCGCGGGCAAAAGCTAGTGTTTTATAATAATAACGTTAATGGTGTGTACGCATGTCCGCAGTGTTCGCGTAGCTTCATCAATGAGAAGGCTACATTAGATCTCACCAACGACGAAATCGTAGTTAAGAGGCCTTATTTCTTTTAGAAACATAGCTATATCATGCTTTAATTTTGTGCAGTCGAAAATAAGTATAAAAAAAACAGTTTTCTCCGTGAATTTTGTCAATTTAGAATAGTGTTTGAAACAAACATTATCAATGAAAAAATATACCATTAAATCTCAATAGCCCTGTTCTAATTGGTTTAAGACGCTGAAATATTATTCGAAATTGGTTAAGCACGTAGTTATTTATTAAATCACTGGATGATAATTCTTTTGTTATATCACGAAAAGCATTTTGAACAATTGTACACTCGCTTGCTCTTTTTAAAACTGAAATGGATGATTTGTTTATATTCTTATTATGTTTATTTTTTTAAAGGTAGCTGTAGTGTCTTATGCTGCTTTACGATAAACTAAAATGAACTCCACACAGTAATTAAATGTAAAATCCTGCACATTAACGCCTTAATCAATCATAGGTATGTATATTACATACGAGGATTTATCACGGTTTAAACGTATTGCTATAACAAGCATGTTCAAAGCATCAGAAACTCTCTAACTAGGCGATAACTAGTTCTACATCTATTCTAGAAACTCACTCTGACATGTATCGGCGTGGTAAAGTTTCTTGATCCATTTCCATCGTTACAAAGTGTCGACAAACTTAAATGCAAGAGCTGAGACAGAATTTCTACGTAACTTATTTGCTACGTAAATTATTTTATCTTACACGAATTTCAAACATCATCATAGTAAAAAGGACTTAAGAGGCCTTATTCCTTTTAAAATATTTTTTTTTTCATATTATGACAAATATATTGATACAGAGTTGAAAAAAACGTGCGTGAATTTTATAAATTTCGAGTAGTTTTTGGTACAAAAATTATTAATGAAAAATTCAAACAGTAGGTTTCAAATATATACCAAATAAACGAAATAGCCCTGTTCTAAGTAGTAACGTAGTGAAAAATGTCTAAAACAATCAGCATTTTTGATCGGATAAGGAGCCTTCATTTTTATTATCACGAAAATTTTATTCAGACTTAGTACCTATCGTGTCCGGTCCATGGTCTCTAAAGGACTTTCTATTATTTGGGTCGTTCTCAAAAAATTTGCACCGCCACCTGTCAACAAGTTTGTCTTAGAAGAAGTTTTTTACAACGCATTATTTTAAATATTCAATTATCAACACATATCTATAGACACTTTTTTAATAGGGGCCAAATGCTTTTAATTAAAACTAAAGTATATTAATAGACAAAAAAATGATTTAAAACTAGGTTTTGTCGGTCACTTGCCGTGTCCCAACGCGAGGTACTCATGTTTCGTTGTAATAAAAACATATACATTACCGACTTAGCTTAAGTTCAGTACTCCATTTTATTTTCATATATGATGAAGATTGAATACTACCATATCGAATAATAATACTATGCTTATGTTGCGAATTATTTGCAATTTAAGTTTGTCCACGCCATTTTTTGTCGTTCACTTGTCATGAGACAAACATTACAATTGTGTGACTACTATTTCGTTTCCCCTGCCTCAACCCGCATAAATCGAGACCTTCAGTTGTCACCTAACACTGTTCCAAGTGACACGTAGTCAGTGTGCTGCACTAAAAAAATATGATACATACACTTACGCGAGCGGGAGTTTGTAATGGGTATGTAGTCTATATTCTGCCTTCCATATTTTGGTTAACGTGTGTACTATTGCATTCATTTTAATTTATAACACGTAAAGTATGGTCTACTTTTATGTGTATAAATATGCAGTTCATCAACGAAATACTTTATTTGTTTTGATGACATAACTGTCATTTTGTCCATCGCCTGTATGTCGTTCACTTGTCTATATAAAAACAGGTGTACGACACATACGGCAGGTGAACGACAATTATTTAGGTAAACACATACAAAATTATTTAAAAACCAGGTTTTATCGGTCACTCGACGTGTCTCAACTCATGTTTCGTTGTTATAAAAACATATATATTACCGAAAAAGCTTGGTTTGAGTATTCCATTTTACTTTCAAGCTGTCTTAGGAATCCTTAGCAGGCGGCGCCCGCACCAGATTTCGAAAGCATCTATCCTCTGCCTGTCAGTGGCTTTGAGCGTCCAGGTCTCTGCCCCATAAAGAAATATGGAGAAGACAAGTGCACAGACGAGGTGGATGTTAGTCCGATTAGGGATGTTTCTATCTTTCCATATTTTGCCGCGTTGGGTCATCGCTGTTTTGGCCATTCCGATTCCCCAGCGAATCTCTGGTTTGCATGTGCCTCTATTTGTGACAATGGAGCCAAGGTACTGGAACTGATCAACAGTATCGAACTCTTGAAGCAGGTTTAGTACTTTGTCGACTAGTAATGGTCGACTATCATCAGCTCGGTCTTATTTTTATTAATATCGAGACCCATTCTGAGGCTGGTTGTTTTGAGTCATTCCAAAAGTTGGGCCACTTCTGCTTCGGGTGATGCAAAATAGGCGATGTCTACCACGTACCTTCAAGGGCTCCATATCTGTTAAATAGTATTGGGGATATTATGCATCCCTGTCGTACGCCTTTCCGGAACTTAAAGTTCTTGTATCTGACATCTCCTACCGACACCATTCTGTATCCAGACTCGTAAAGGCTTTATAAAGTGTTACCAGATATGCTGGCAGCTTCAGACAATACCTCCCATAGCTTATCCCACCCAACGCAGCCGAAGGCTTTCTGGTTATCAGATGTGAAGGAATTCCTCGAAGATGACGAAAACAGCAGTAGGTAACTCAGCGGGTAAGAAAGAATATCTCAAAAGAGGCAGCATTAGAATGCAGAAACGTTATTTAAATGATTCGCTGTTGAACTTTTATAAGAAATTTATAAAATCACGTGGGTATGCTTGAGTTTTGCATCTTTTGGCCAGTTATGACCTTTCTGGATTGCACAGGCGTCAAAGAACCTCCTAAAAATATCCTATGAGATGAGAATTAAATGCTTGTTCTCTTTATTCAAATTACTAACATAAGGAAAAAAGAAAAAAACAACAATCAAAAAAGCACTAGTTGACTGTTCAACCTAGGTTTTATTTAAAATGTCACTTACCTGCAACCGTCATCGTTAACCTGCTAGCAAATTCAGTTAAGTTGGAACATATTTGTCGCAAACCTGCACCCATTGTCGATAACTTGGTAACAAATGTCGTTTACCTGACATCGATGTCTTTCACCTGTCGACCTAAAATTTCAAACACCTATATCTTCTAAGATATTCAATTTAACTACTTCCCTCGACGTGATATCAATTGTCTGAATATATTTCTAACGATCCTATGAAAAATAAAAGAAGAAATCGCAACTTTAAAAAAAAATGCAAAATTCACGCAGCGGTGCAAATATTTTGAGAACGACCCATTTTACGTCCGAGAGTTTAAACTAGGCGTTTAATTTATTAAAGAGGAAAATTTGGTGTGTTTTTTACAAGTATTCACTGCTTGAAGCTCACATTTTATTCTTAAATATTTATTTAATATAACGCCAATCCGCCAGTCAGTAAAATAATGTTCTTTGCTGAATTCCACTGCGTACTAGTTTTTTTTTAGGTCAATCAAAATTAGTTTCTTGAAAGAATGACCCCTCCATATGATTTTTTTTAACAGATTATGTAGCGTATATTCATTATTTGAGCCTCCCTGGCGTTTCGGCAACTTTCTAGTCATCGTTGTCAAAGGTTGACAGAGAAAAACACATTTTTTCTCTGTCTAAGCTACATTTGTGAAAACTATCCATTTTATAAATATTAATAAAAAAATAGAATAAAGGTGTGCATACATGCTAGATGGGCCTAATGTGTTAAGACAGTTACACATATTTTGCCAGAATATCACATGTTTTGTTTAAATGTGTGACAGTCGCGGAACGTCGGAAATGTGTAGGTTGTTGTGACGTAAAGAGAACCGGAATAAGTTTGACTTACTCTTTCCCTTAGATCAATAAGGTGCCCAAATGCCATGAAATATGAAATTTATAGAAATTAGGTTCTATAAGTTTTGGACTCCACGGCAATATGTAGGTTTAAAGTGCTCCTTTCCAGAGCTAAAACCTTTATGTCTTCTCTCTTGAGTATCTTGGTCTAATTGGTATTTTTTCTTTATCTCTATTTTCTCACAAACGCTCATCACTAAACCATGTTCAATGATTTTTATAAATAATGACACAAAGGTAAATTAAGAAAGAAAAATTGAATGCGATCTACTACAATCGAAGCGGGGTTTGAACCCGCGACCTCTGCGTTACCGGCGCATTGCTCTCCCAACTGAGCTATCCGACCGCTACGTCAGTCACACCAAATCTTTCATCCCTTAATCCTTTACGCTACTGGAGCGCCCACTGCGTCATATATTTTTTTACTTCGAATTATACACCAGTTAAGTTTTACAGTCCACTTATTACTTCACCACCAAGACACCAAAATACCAAATATCCTGAAGAACTGAATACAGTTACGGATACTTTTCATGGTAATACGCAATCCGGACAAGAACCTCTCGGTTTTCACCTAAAACCGAATCACAATCTGGAAGCTAACGGACTGTACTGATTTAGGGTAAATATGATTTATACTTTAAATATCTACTACCTGCTAGCTACGTACGTTTGATGCTGACCGTATAAGAAATGAAATATTCCTTTTAGACATCACCAAATTGGGCCTCCCGACACAGGCAATAACACGCTTAATGGGAGGCTCCATCCCTTGTATTATGTAACCGCATGTGTTTTTATTAAATAAAGAATTCATCATATCAGCCTATAGACGTCCACTGCTGAACAAAGGCCTCCCCCAAAGTTCTCCACAACGATCGATCTTGCGCCACCCTCATCCAATTTCTACCCGCGATCTTAACAAGGTCGTCGGTCGAATAAAGAATTTGAAATTTGAAAAAAAAAAAAAAATCTCCTTCCCTTATTTCAAACGCTACCCTCCCCTCCGGGCTGCGGGCTGTATGCTGAGAACCTGTACCTCTTTTATTTATTTCACAGGCACACAGCCTCAATATTTTTATACTTTTGTTTGTAATTATCATGTTATGTGAAAATAAATATTGATATAAAATACTAGCGAATCTAAACCGAATGTTTAGCTAGCTAGCAAAAATAGTAAATGCTTCTATGTTCTATCAAAGCCTCAAAAAACTAAAGCATCAAATATTTCAACCAGTTGCTTGAACCCACAATCAAATATTTTTTTCATAAAAACATTTGGTTTACGCTAGTAAACGCTAGAATAAATTGCTTTAAGAAAAAAATATCCTTGAATACAGTTTTAAAACTAAACATCAAATGGTCGTTATTTTTAAAATTACAATACAACAGAATGCTTTTGTCTAATACAATGGTTCTGTTTACCTACACCAATTCAATCTAAAGAAAATATTTTTTTTAAGATATAAGTATTATACTGTATTCAATGAACTAAAGGAATAAAAGAGAGCACAAACCTAACAATTCTAGGGTTGTACGAGTACAATAATATTTTATTAAGGCTAGTTTACGTTTGAGAATTTGAATTTGAGATAAATAACTGGCAGTGACTCTGCAGAGGCTACATTGACCGTTCCAAATATCATCAAGCCGAAACTTCAGTAATTTTTCCTCCACTCTTTTACAGCAGGAAACTTGCTTAACCTCTTGACGCGGGTGACGCCGGCAGTGGACGCTGGCATTCAGGTAGATGTCGCTTACTTCGATTGTAAAAAACCTTCGATGTGGTAAACAACGATATCTTACCGAAAAAGCTAGCGGACATGGGGTGTACACCACATGCGCTTGCTTTCTTTGCCAGTTACATGCGTGACAGGCGCCAGTACGTGGTTTGTGCGGGTTACAGGTCAGAACCGTACTATACGAGATCTGGCGTGAGTCAAGGTAGCAATTTGGGACCATTGAAATTTGTGCTGATGATTAACGATCTTCCTAATGTGGTGCGAGACTCAGATTGCTTACTTTTTGCCGACGATTTAAAACTCGTGAACCTAATCAAGGATGTATCGGATTGTCGTGTACTGCAGAAGGATATTGATCGAGTTATACAATGGAGTCATTCGAATAAACTTTACTTTAATGTGACTAAATGCTCATCGATATCCTTCAGTCGGGCTCGCAATCCGATACATCACCAGTATGTGGTGGAAGGGGAACCGATCGTACGTCTTACTAAGGTCCGAGACTTAGGAGTACAATTTACCTCTCCTCTCCTGATCTCTCTTTTAAGGAACTCATTGTAGCTGAGTGAAAAAGAGCATACAGTAATTTAGGGTTCGTCATGAGACAAGCACAGGGTTTTTCCAACATGTGCTATACGCGCGCTCTACGAGGCTCTTGTTAAAAGTCACCTGTAGGCTAATTCGGTAATCTGGAGCCCACACGAAGCGAAGTACGAAATTATGTTGGAACGAACTCAGAATAAATTTGTGCGGTTTTCATATCTCAAACTTATGTATCCGACATTATTTGTGTTGGTAATGGTGGGATATAACCAGTTGCGGGTCAGGCGAGAATCGTCTCTCGCTTCATATATATTTAAATTGTTGAGAGGGAAGATCAGCAACCCTGTGGTGCTGGCAGTGGTAGACCTATGTGTGCCGGATCGGTACGTGTGGCGGCGGCGCCGGCCGCCGCTGCTGGCCGAGCCGCGCGCGCGCACCAGCCTGCTGCGCGCGGCGCCCTGGACCAGGGGGCCTTGCGCACACTCAACCAGGTTGCAACTCGAGTTTACGTGTTCCATTGTTCACTCGATGAATTCACAAAGGTGTCTTTGTTTGTTTTATGTTATTATTTTTAGTACCTAAGTTAACTTAAAATATTGTTTTGTGTTACTACTCTATCGCATTGGGAAACTGTAATGATAGATGTAATGTTGTTATACATAAATAAAAAATAAATAAAAAATGATATCCGATTCTGGGCCTTAATCCGAACGTTTTACTCTGACATACCCAAAAACTTGCCATTATTTTAGTATCTAGATTTAAGCTAGGATAGCGGTGCCGTCGCATAGTAGCGGAAATAGTACCTTACATAGAGCGGTGAATTTATGAATGTCCCAGATCGCAGTTGTTTGTCAGGTCCATAAATATACGATCTGGGGCTTTACGAATTACCACCCGTGGTTTGTCTAAAGTTTTACGACTTGCCTCAGCCAGGAACCCACGCCATGCGGCAAGACATAGCTCTACTATTACTGCCATTGTCACCTTATCTACCTATGTTTGACGAAATAAACGTATTCGTTTCTATTCTATTCTATTCAAGAAGTGAGAATTTCTCCCCGCGTTGTGGACAGAAAATCCCACCTACGGCCTAGGGTGACGTAAAGACCAAAAAGTTTACCCCCTTAACTCACTCAATTAATATTTGTATCAAAGTCTCCGTTGTGCGACGGCAGTTTAACCTTCCAATAACGTACCTTAAGGTTCTATTTTAAGGTTCCTTATTGTATCGTTGATTTTTGTCGCTCAACGGGGCTTGTTCCAATCGCTTTTATTTCCTCGCTAACTACGCCTTAATTTCATCCAACTTTTTGGTCCTAACCCAAATGTAATAACCCTCTTCGCTTCTCTGCTGTCGGGTAAAAGTATCGTACAACCTTGGTATGCCCAAGTGCCTATGGAACCAGGAATTGTTGAAAATGTCTAGTTGTTTCTGTGTGATGTCTGATGACATATTAGGGCACAAAGACGGATACATACATACGTAGGTACGTACTCGTACATACATAGAAAAATGCCTGATATAAAAACCTAATCTTGTATACAAATACGTGCGGTCAATTTACCTTATTATCTAAGCAAACAATTCAACACTACGAATATTAAGACAGTATGAAAAGTATTATTTTTAAAAAGGTTAAACATTTTAAAGGTAATTAAATCTGGAATCAGGTGGTCTGTGTTAATATCCTAAGTAAACCCTAAAGTTAGTACGTAAAATAAACAGTACCTAACTAAAATTGAAGTATTAAAAAACTTGGAAGTAGATGCCAGGATTATGAAATATTAACAAACCGTACTTCACGAGAAATGAGTTTTGAACATTATTAACTTAAGAAAATATAATGTTAAGCAGAATGTCAAAAAAGTATTTTTTGCACTGCTTTGATATTCCATTAAAACATAATAAATTTTGTCAAATCACACTTTCTCTTTTCAGAGTACTTTAATATAATAATTGTATAGGTATAAGGATCTGCATTGCAGGAAAGTACCGTGCTTTTTAAAACTATTTATTACGAAATTTTGAATAAAAATTAAACGTATTGCCAAAAAGGCAACATATTTGAGTAATATTACAGTAGATAGGTCAAATGAAATTACTAATTTGTTCCGCGACATCTCTTTCAAAAGAAGAAGGAATTGACATAAGTATATTTTTTTCAAGTGGAAGCAATATCTTGGCCTCGCACCATAATGAAAATACGAACGAAAGATCTCTCTAGAACAGTCAAATCGAGCCAATTGAAATGAATTCCAATCCGAGATTTTATCGCGCAACCTCAGGTTGTCCGTCAAAATTCTTTTGTGAATCTTCATACCTTCAATTTTATTATAAATGCTTTGTCTGAAAAGTCGAGTGAACTTATTTTTCTCTTTTCGAAAAAAACAATACTAACGCTCAACTTTCAAAAGTATTACCGCATTATTACTTTGACAATTAATAATTAGTTTTAAAAACAAAGTTTTATTTGAAAGACGCTAAGCATTGGCTGATAATCCAATTAAGCTGAAATGTGGAAAATTTACTTTCATCATCATTTTTTACATACATAATATGTAACTTCGGTAACAATGCTAATATTATCTGTGCCACCAGGTTTGTCTCCTTTTGTGCAAAAAAAGTTGATCCAGAAATAAAATATTATTACAAACATCCGTACTTACATGATGAAGTCTTCCTGTAGACAAACTGTCATAACAGTTTCGATTCTGAAGGACGGTACGGTCGACATTTGTCGGGCATGCCGCCGTCCCGGTGAGTCACTCAGGCATATAATCTCCGGTTGTTCTCATCTTGCTAACGGCGAGTACTTGCACAGACATAACCAAGTAGCCAGGATCATTCACCAGCAACTTGCTTTTCGTTACGGTATTGTGGGGTCTGAGGTGCCGTACTATAAGTACGCACCGATGCCAGTTCTCGAAAATGGTCGTGCCACGCTCTATTGGGATCGATCTATCATCACGGACAGGACTATTGTAGCCAATAAGCCTGATATCGTGTTGGTAGATCGATCTAAGCGCCAGGTAGTGCTCGTCGACATCACCATCCCGCATGACGAGAACCTCGTGAAGGCCGAGAAGGACAAACTCAGCAAGTACCTTGACTTGGCTCACGAGGTGACCGCCATGTGGGATGTTGACTCGATGATCATTGTCCCGATAGTCGTTTCGGCGAACGGTCTCATAGCGAAGAGTCTCGACAAACATCTTAAGAGACTCTCGCTAGATGGCTGGATCAAGGGTCAGATACAGAAAGCGGTACTCCTGGACACGGCGCGCATTGTCAGGAGGTTCCTCTCTCTGCAGGCCTAACCACCGGTAGCCTGGGCCCTGCCCCGTTGCCGGCGGCACCCTAGGTTAGGTTTTTTTTATAATATGTTTATATTTGTAATGTATTTTTTATATTTTACTTTTTATATAAATTTATTGTAAAAAATACCTATCCTAAGAAACATGATTAAATGAGTGAATAATAATAATAACAAACAATGACACATGAATCATGTAATTAACATTCTCAGGTACGGAAATATATTTTTAAATAACGACTTATTATTGTACCTTAGGTATGTGTAGGTACATACTGAACATTTTTATTTAATGCATGCATTGCATACAAGTTTTCTTTTCAAGAAGTCAAAGACAAAGATTCTCTGATTTAAGCGATATTATAAGGTACTGTGTGATTTAAAAATTGCGAGATTGTGAATTGTATTAGCACGATTTCGCGTCATACAACGGTGCGATGTCGAGTCTTGTAATTATGTTTTGGTTCTTATTCCAAGATTGCTCTTTTACATGTGCAAACTACATTACAGAAATTATAATGTAGGTATTGTAAATATTGGTACCTTCAGATGTAGTGTATAATGTTTTGCCAACGTGTTTTGTCGGATAAGGTATTTAGCGTGCTTTTAGATTTAACTCACGTGAAAATTGGTCAATAAATCCAGATGAAAAGATTTAGCTTCCTACTTTGCCTACATTATTCATGAATATTCATGATGATATTTTTTCTTTATTTTGCTAATTACGTAAATCTCCACAAACTACTATAAACAAGAGAAAAAAAAACACTTAACAGTTGTTAGCGACAGCATTAAATACGACCATAATTCGCGTATACAAATACGTCCTAAGAGATTATACGACCACCAATATTGTGAGAGCTCTCCTTTCACCTCCTTCTCTCCTCAGGCTGTCCTTAATTGATCCTGGCACGGCTCAAGTTACGCTGGTTAGTTATATTTCTAGTTGCCATGGGAAATTACCCGAGCAATTACTTACCCGGAGTATTGTGTATTGTTCGGGATAGATTTTATCCGGGATAAATCGGGGCATATTGTTGCTTTGGGAAATTAATGCTGCGGCTGAAACTGAGAAGGTCAAAATATAGGATTACGATTGTTACGGATTTTGTTAATGATGTAATTTTGTTAAATTATCTGGTTTCATTTGAAATATTGTTAAATACTACCGTAAAGGGACTTCTGTTTATCAATTAAAGTTTTATTCTGTACAGACCATCTTTTTAATTAGTTTCTTAGTCTTAGTAAATATTTTCTCAAGACCTACGGCACTGAGGTAACGTTGAATATTTATGAAAGTAAGTCTTTCAGATAAATTATTAAAAGTTCTTTCATAAAACGACGCAACCGCATTCACTTTGGCTTGTTTGATTCACCTTGATGACCATTTGACGTTTCTGAGAAAAAGTAAATAAATAATAATGAATAAATAAATATCGGACAACTTCACACAAATCAATCTAGTCACAGTAAGCTCTAGGTAGGCTTGTGTTATGGACACTAGACGACAATAAACATATAGATACATACTTAAATACAAATAACATCCGTGACCCAGGCACAAATATTCGAGTTCATTACACAAATATTTGCACTTGCCGGGATGCGAACCCAAGACCGTTGGCGCAGTGGGCAGTTGCTTAACCACTGCGCCAACCGCGTCGTGAAAAGTACAGTTCACAATAAAATCTTGTCTCAAACAATATTTATTTATTGTTTCAGATTATGAGGCAGCGCGCTCGCAGCCTCCCCCAGGCACCATGTGGAGCGCATGTGCGGTCCTGCTCGCACAAATAGCCGTATGCCAGTTCGCTACAGGTATAGTATAAAAAAAACTGGCTAAATGCGAGTCTGACTCGAGCGCCAAGGGTTCCGTACAAACACTTATCCCATCTTAACTGGTCGGGTTTAGTTAATTTTACACCTGGTATGGCACTGCATACAAATAAGGTGCAAAGTTAACGCAACCAATCACGTTTGTTTGCTCATTTCCTGAAATTATCTTCATAGCGTAGCTTGATAGAAAGCTAAAGATAGGGTTCAAACCCTGCCTAAACCATTAAATTTTTAAATTCTTTGCTTCATTGTAAACGCAAATGACGCTTTAGCTAAAGAGCTCAAAAGTCAGTAAACCACTGTGAAATGTACTAACAGTTGAATACCAACAATTGCACAATTGTTTATACGAAATGCAAAATATATCAGATGTTCTATTGTAACACAATAAATAGTAACTCTAATAAGATTTAATATATGTTATAATACTTATAATTATCAACTGTACCAAAGATCTGGTGAAAGGCTTTGAAAGGTGAAATCAGAAAACATGATTTTCTTTATTGCAGATGTTTTTGTACGAAATCTATGTTAACGTATGACGACGCGGTTGGCGAAGTTAGTAGAGCACCTGCCTACTGAGCCGGCGGTCCCGGGTTCAAATCCCGGCCAGGGCAAATATTTGTGTGATGAACTTCAATATTTGTGCTTGAATCATGGTTGTATTTAAGTATATAAGTATGTATATCGTCGTCTAGTACCCAAAACACAAGCCTCTTGAGCTTAATTTGGGACTAGATCGATGTGTGTGAGGTGGTCTGATATTTATTTATTTATTCGTTTAAAAGCTCCATTATAACAGCTCAGTGGCTGTAGCATGATTCCACTCTATATGACTTTATAATCCTTATTTGACGACGCGGTTGGCTCAGTTTGTAGAGACCTGCCTACTGAGCCGGCGTTCGAATCCCGGCCAGGGCAAATATTTGTGTGAACTCGATTATTTGTACTTGGGTCATGGTTGTTCTATGTATTTAAGTATATATTTATCTATATTAGTATGTATATCGTCGTCTAGTACTCATAACACAAGCCTTCTTGAGCTTAGTTTGGGACTAGATCGATCTGTGTGAGGTTGTCTGATATTTATTATTTATTTTATTTATTTATTATCCACAGACAACCCAACAACATCAGCAAGCGAAGAGCAAACCGTCTCATCATTCTACGCCCTCAGCTCAGTGCCATCACCAGCCCCCATCATGCTGCGACTCGGAAACTCCACTATAGACAGCACAAAGTCCTTCAAAGTGCCACAACCATCGGCACAACCCAATCCATCAGCCCAACCAGTCTCGGACCGGCCGAGCGTCATAGGCAAAGTTGTGGTGCCTCACGTAGTGTCAGTGGCTCGCAATACATATTTTGATCACGACAGGAGATATGGGCCCACGTTTGAGGATGTGTCTGCTGGGAATTTGACGAAGATCACGGTACAGTTGGGGGATGACGCACACTTGAACTGCAGGATTAGCTTGCTGCAGGATAAAACGGTGAGTTGCAGCGGCTAACATAAATATAGAGCGTCCAGAAATATATGAGGATGCGCCATAATTTCACTGGAACTAATTTCTTAAACTGGCAATGATTTTATGATGGTTTGTCAACAATGTCAATCTCATTCGTGGTGCTCTCTTTAAAAGACAAATATTTAAAATTATCCAAAGAAAATGTCGAAAACCATTCACAGTCCTAAACGTGACATTATAATTAAAGTGTACACGTGTTTACTACACGAAAAACAGTCAGGAAAAGAGTGCATTCCATTAAATGATATTACGAGGTTAACATAGTGGAACTGGCAGGTATTTAAACTAATGTCATTATACTGGGTTGCGATTGGTTGCAAAATTGTTGCCATATAAATCTTGTAAATAGCGCCTTGTTGACAATCCTCTTATATATTTCTGGTCAGGCTTTACCTTAAACCATTGATAAAGATCAAAGCTAAAAGAAAAATTGAAATGCGTAACCTGGTGGAAGTAATAAATACACCTACTAATATTAAGGTAGTATAGTAGTAATTATATAAAAAAAATATAAACAAATGTGTTGTATTATTAGACACGCATGTATTCGATACGCCGCCGCTGCGACTGATCGGCTCTCCTGATGATGAATCGCGAGCCGTTTTGTAACAGTATGTCGAGCTCATCGAGACTCATGGGACTTTTCGACATAACATAGCGTTTACGAGTAGGTACTAAGTTAAAATTTACGGTTTACGTTAAAACGTTGAATCTCCCATCTGTTACACATAATAAACCAAAAATAATTTAAACGTAAAGATATTAGAAGCCTGATTTTTTAGTGACTACAGTGGCATTTTGCGTAACGTCGGAGCCAGTCTTGTGCTTATTAAGGTTTTAGTGTCCCGTATTGCGTTATTGCCACGTGCTTGGTACTTCTGCAAAATAAATGAGGAAATAATAAAGAGAGTATAACACAAACAGCAGTAAAACAAAAGTTTCGGTCACGTCACGATTGTCTGTAAAGTTCGCACTTTGTATAACTTAATGAACTTCTTGTATATAGTCACAAATGCCAATCGGACTTTGGTCTCCAGGGTATTTACCGTTCGTCTTTATTCCCCAAACACATTCACAACTTGATATGGACATAGTAGATAGAAACAAAGTAAATAAATATTATTTATGAATTGTGATATGACGAGATAATGCTGACTCAAATTGGAAGTATTTATGCAAACTAGAACCACACATAAGTGTTTGTACTTCATGTTAGACTGAGGGGGTTCAATATAATAAAAACTTTCTGTGTCGGTTGGTTTCCTTATGCATAAATACATCCAATTATAAAAGCTAACAATCTAATCGAAACCACAGTCGAAACCAAGAACCACAAATTTCCAAAGCGAGCTAAGATTATCGTGACTTTTTGGTTTTCAGTCCTTAAGTTTTAACAATCACACTAATTTATAACGGCGAAAGTTTGCGAGTGTGTTAGTGTGTTTGCAAGTACCTTTGTTTGTTACTTCTTCACGCTCAAACGGCTGGACCAATTTTGATAAATTTTGGTATGAAGGTATTTGACACTCCGGATTAACACCTCAGGCTACTTTTTATCCCGATAAAATGTAGTGTTCCCGCGGAAAAAGCGGGTAACACCGCAATAAGGTCTATACAATACTTTTACTAAACAAAAAGAAGTGCAGTCGAAAATAAATTTAAAATAAAAAACAGTTTTCTGCGTGAATTTTGTAATATTTCGTGAAACAGCGCCCTCTATCGCTTGCTCGATCACTGCTGTAAATTAGTTCGGTAAGTTGTGTATAATAACGTATTCACATAGCAGTCGCTAAGATGTAAAGTCTTTCAAATAAACAAAGCAAAGATCGACACACTAATTCGAATCATATCGAATCGAAAAATTCGCTTGGGAGCTAGGGTAGCGAAGTGGTTAACGCGCTGGACCCGGTCTTTTCCACCAGGTAATTTATTTTTAATTTTTCTTTAAGCTTTGATCTTTGTATCAATGGTTTAATATAAAAATTGTGGTGTACCCACATAAAGAATGAGACATTACATGTTTCAAAAAGCATAAGGAAAAAATCGGTAGGTTGCTTGGGAGTTAGGGTAGCGAAGTGGTTAACGCACTGGACCGGGAATCCAGAGGTACAGGGTTGGCTCCGCTCTCTTCCACTAGGTAACCCATTTTCAATTTTTCTTTAAGCTTTGATCTTTGTATCAATGGTTAATTTCGAGAAGATTTTGAAACAAAAATTATCAATGAAAACTTTAAACTGTAGGTTATATAAATATATATGCCAATAAATTGCAATAATCAATTTTACTAGTTCTAACTAGTTATTGTAATTTATTTTCCTTAAAAAATATGTTTGATCAGAGCGAAAAATGTCTAAAAGAATCAGCATTTTTGAACAGATAAGGAGCCTTTAATCAATCCCAAATATTTATCCTACATAAAGTGACTACAATTTCTAAACGCCTGTTTATTTTGCTCAAAATTTAATTTGAGAACTCACAGACAAGTGTTTGTTTCCACGTGTTTGAGTTGAATCCACTTGACATAGTTACAGCGCAAATAGTTTACCTTTAGGAGTGCAAATTTGAACGCTCATGTAATTCTCATAATGGGTGATTTGATTTACATGTGATTACTTAAATTTGATTCAAATGGGTCCTAAAGAGTGATAAGTATTATTGAGTTTTGATTTTCGTTTGTTTTTGTGTTAGGTAGCAGAACTGCCATACTAATATTCCCGGAATGCATGCCTTAAGATTTTAGCTGTCGTGTTTTTATACAAACTTAGAATCTTGCACACAATGTGTTTAAGTACACCGCATTTATCGCATTTATTGATATACGTATGTTTATCGTCGTCTAGTACCCAAAACAAAAGCCTGCGTACAGGGCCGGACTTAGAGGGCCAGTGCCCCTAGGCACTTGGCATTTGGGGCCCCCTCCCCTATAAGGAGAACTTTATTATGGTACAGCTTCTGGGACTGGGCCCCTAGACTGGGCCGAGCCCCTAGGCCCTGTAAAAACGGCCCTGCCTGTGTAGAGCTTAATTCGGAAGAAGGTCGATTTACTTACGGTAGTCCAAAAAAAAGGAGTTGTTAAATTTGTCGCACCGCGTTTTGTGTAGCTCGTGGCCAGTGTGTAGACTGCCTAAAAGGTGAATAGATATTGTAAGAATGGCTCTGTCTTGACCAGGCGATATCCCTCCCACGAATCACACGGGGTGCGCTTATACAGCTAAACTGTAAGACGGACTCTCTTATCGGACATCTCAACATTGATAAGTAGGTACGAGTAGACTGTTTAAGCGATATACTGCTCGCGTCTGTCACTTTACAATTTGACTTACATTTTGAATTTCAGCAATGAAATATTCATCTTGGCGACAAGCAAATATCATTTCAATTGCATAGTATTGAGCACATCGCTAAAGAAAAATTCTTGTACAGGTGTCAT
Organism: Apotomis capreana; assembly: GCA_947623375.1. Taxonomy (NCBI): domain Eukaryota; kingdom Metazoa; phylum Arthropoda; class Insecta; order Lepidoptera; family Tortricidae; genus Apotomis; species Apotomis capreana. The sequence continues at coordinate 6,753,542 of OX392508.1, read as the reverse complement.
CAAAAACATTCAATTTAAAAACTGTTTATTGGCACAGGGAAGTTCTTGATCTCATTAATATGTTAATAATATTGGTATATCGTCTCAAGAGCTGTTTGTTTAACCAACCAATAATGCGAACTGTCGCGCAACACGGCCTCGGGCTTAAGGCCGCCGAATTAATCTAACTAGAGCTCCATGTTGTCTTGTAGCTAATCGGATTGAAGTCGAGGCAAACGTTGATCTTCGCGCTCTTGGATGGAAGTTAACTAGTGTGAGTTACAGATACAAAAATTGTTTTATCATAGTAGCTTTTAAAAAGTATTTTACATAGAAAACTATCGTGAGTCTCAGACATATTAAAATACTTAAACGGGTTTACTCACGTCGTAGAAGTCGAATAACGCTCGACATGTTTCGAATCGGTACGCGATTCATCATCAGGAGAGACGACCAGTCGCGGCGGCGGCCAATCGAACACTGCGGGCATGCGCCCTGTCCGAAATACATGCGTACAATTTTCTTGCTACACATTTACTCCTAAAATGGGAAATTTATTCAAGCAGACTTTAATGAGTTTCGTTCTTACCAATAAATGTCTATATTTGCGAAACTCTGAACAAATAAGTAGTTTTAGTTAAAGACGGTGTGAACTATAAATTCCTCTATTTTGAACGTCTCTAACGACGCGAAATTTTGGAAACTTGCGAAATTAGAGGACTTGTACAAAAGCAAAAGTTATTCCACAGTACAGAGTAACAACTTTGAATTTGTAAAACTCGAGCCAAATCTCAGCCAAAACTTCGCCTCTTACAATTGTAAAAGTTGATAAATTATCCCGGCTTGTGTTAGGAATTAAACATTTAATAAGAACGTTGACTGTGTAATATTACAATCAACTTATAAATATTAATATTATAAATATAAATTGTTAACTTATTTTGATCATACAAAACGGTGTCCATAATATGGATATGGATATGTATATGGACTCCATATACATACGCACTAAAGATATAGGGTAGTAATAGTAATTAAACCTAATTAAGTACCTACTCAGTGCTACCAGCTACTAATCCCGCGTAGGGATAAAACGGCGGCAAAACGGTTGAATAACGGTTATATTATATCATCAAATATCGTAATGTTATGAACATAACTCAACTGTCTTGCTCCTTCTCGCCACACCACCGCGCCGTTTCATATGAGGTAATGTAGGTCTTTACCTGAAGTATCTGAACTCGTTATTAGGATCAGGACAGGAGTTAGTTCTTGCAACTACTGTACAATATCCACTAGTGCAACTACTGGAAGAAATCCCTTATAGGGAGAAGTTCGCCTTTGTACATATTTATTGTTTTGAAGTTTTGTGAATACATGCACGAGCACATGCATACTACAAGTCTTCTTACTAAATACATATATCCCACCAAAAACATTCTGTAAAAAACTAGCCAAGTATCGATGGAGCCGCTTGTTTATCTCTAAAAAGTAATGAAATCTAGACAAAGTCGTACCAAGTCTAAGGTTCCTTACTGCGATTTCTTTATTATTATAGTTAATGTTGTGTGACTAGGCCGTTGAAGGGTACACCATTATGGGCTATTATCTCGCTTAACAAACATAGGTAGTTACAAAAGATATAACATTACGTGTAAACAAAATTGACTTGTAGCGGTTCTGGCGACAGATTGGTGCAATGGTGTCATGGAGCACCTGGTTTTGTACCCTTGTGTACCCTTCAACGGCCAAGTCACACAACATTAACTATAATAATAAAGAAATCGCAGTAAGGAACCTTAGACTTGGTACGACTTTGTCTAGATTTCATTACTTTTTAGAGATAAACAAGCGGCTCCATCGAGACTTGGCTAGTTTTTTACAGAATGTTTTTGGTGGGATTTCACTTCTTTTTGTAGAAACGTGGGCATATTGTTTTATAACAACCTGCTAATTCACTTTAGCAAACCTCACGAAATAATAAGCGAAATCAACGAAATGCAAATAATCCCTCCTAATCCCTAGCAAACGTTTCCAAGTGCAGTAGAAGAATGTCGTAAACGACTGTAACGCGGCTGGTTGCCACTTCGCCATATAAGATTATCGGAAAAACAAACGACGGCGCGTTTTAAAATCCAGTCAGCGCCATCTAGCGACGTGTGCGGGTATCACCGCCACTCTTAGTCCAATGCATTATATTTAGACCAAATTTTGAGGGAAATTAATATTTTGGTGTAATTTGTTTATTTAATTTGTGTAATGTTCGAGTAGAATAAAGTTAATCGTTCGAATATTTCTTCTTGTAAACTTGTAAGTATAAGTATAAAAGCCAGTCTAGTCTTGTCCAGAGTTTTCCTTTAATTTTATTTATATGCGTATTAAAAGCAGAAGGGGAGGCATTCGCCCAGCGGGTACATATTACAATGCCGAAGTTCAAAATACCGAATATCATAAGACCTATGGACGGAAGGCCGAAAATTAAAATGTCGAATGTTTATTTGACCGAAAGTTTAAAATCCCGAAAGAACGTTTGATCGAAAGGATGAAATACCGAATATTATAATCCCGAAGACTGTAATCCCGAAGAATGTAATCCCGAAGACTGTAATCCCGAAGACTATGATCCTGCCTGAAGGTTGTAATCCGGAATATTATTTAAATTCTCGAGAATTATCACATATTTCTGTAGCTCTGAATTTATGGGAAGTACTAGTTCTTTACTGATGATCATGAGTGAGTGAGTGAGTGAGTGAGTGTCGTAAATGCGAAACTTTGCTTTCGCTTAACTTCGGAACTAAATTACCTACAGACTTGAAATTTTGGATTTTAAGTATGTGATTATAGCTTACTGGATGACGAAAATTTCTGCGTTCTGGTCTTATCCAGAGGTGCTCAAATAGGGGCCTGAAAATGCGGCGAAATGGTTCCAGTAAAGGATGGTACGGCAGTGTTTGCTTTGCGCTCGACTTGGCGGGGGCACTGCCGTGCCCCCCGACTACAAGTCGGCTGCCACTGTGGTGCATCTGAACAAAAACAACCCATACTATGGGGGAATGCCCTGGGAACCACATAACTCTCCTGCCTGGGGATGGCTATCAAACTTAGACATTCAATTGTAGGTTGAGTTGGTCGATTTATGGCATTATTTTTTATAATTTCTTAAATAAAACCTTAACCCTCTGCGACTGATGTGCGGTCTATCAGACACCGACAAATAAACTTCATCTCGCCATTTCGTCGCATGGCGTGATATAGCTCTGTCTCGCTCAGTACCTTCCTCGAACGACTCGCTGCTTTGGTCAGTGACGCCCGAACGGCGACACGGTGCACACGTTTGGAGATACTAGCTGCGGGTGTCCCACAGACGTGAGTACAGCAACAAGACCTGAGTCTGACAGACCTCACATCATAAAGATCATCTACATGTTCATACTGTTCATAGTGTCTGACAGACGTCACCTCACATAATTATTAATGTTTCTATAGTGTCTCAGGGACCTAACCACAGAAATAGATTTGCCTCGATCTCCCCCTCAACCAGTTCCAGATTCCTCTGGACGCAA